>CM060940.1:45945000-47195000 GCA_030765085.1 Allium cepa | reverse complement strand
TAGGTGTGTTAAATACAGGGTATTATCTCTGTAAACACATGCAATCCCATTATAAGTTGATCTTGATCAAAAGCAAATCATATTAATTCTTATATCCAGATTCAGAAATTAAAAAGCATTTACTGGAAAATGGTTTTTTTTAATCAAGTATTAAAATTTTAGAGTATAGTTCCATATACAGTTTGTTCTTGAACAAAAGTGTGAATTTGTGCAAATACTTGCAATTTGTGAATTAAGAATATTTAGAATCTTTCTGGGTTTTAAAGTAAGGATCATTGATCCTCGAAAAAAATCTGAGATGAATTTATAATTGATTAGAGTAAGTGTAGTTTGGAAATTCTTCAGTTAACCCTAGTTTTGAATTGGGTTTGTGCATTGAGATGGTTTGAAGTATAGGATGGATCGAGTGATGTAATAAATGGTGACTGTGTAGTTGAGGGGAGAAGGAGTTAGATGCCGGAAGGTGCGGGTGTCAGATGGTCAGAGAAAGGCGCAATTGACCATTGACAGGTTGGGACTAAAGCCTGAAAACATGATTCAGGTTTAGGCTTTTATTGCTAATTTTGAATTCTTGTTCTTTTGTTCAAGATGAAGGTTTATGTGGGCATATTTGGGTTTATGGTAGTTGTTGGATCATCACTGGGGGTCGCCAGCGGTGGTGGTCGCCGTGCATATGCACGACGACATGTTTTCTGGAAAATTGTTGGGTTAGGAATTGTTTCAGGGGAAGGTCTGAAATTTACTCGAAGTAAGTTGGTTAGTAACTCGAAGTGGGATAGCATAAAACCCGAAGTAGAAATGGATTTGTCTCGGGTTGAACTCTGTAGTTTTCCAGGTTTTAGAAAGAAACAGTTTTGTTGTAAAATCTGGGTTTTCAAATTTTAAATCTGTAGTTATAGGTTTAAATAAGGTTCAGATTTAAAATTAAATTCAGATTTGAATTACTAATTTGAATTTAAATTCCAGGTTTTTGAGTTGAAACCTTTTTTTCTGTTTTCTTTAAAATCTGAGTTTTGAGATTTAAAAATCTGGATTTTTAAAACATTGAAAATTCTACAGATTATTTTAAGTAAGAATTAAGTATAAATTCAAATGCAAGTTTGAATTTTAGATTCAAACTTAAATCCCAGGTTTTTGAAATAAAAGTTTAAATTCTTAACTTAATTAACTATTTCAATTTGGGTAAATAGTTGAAATTTTAAATAATGAAGTTTTAAAATATAAAGCAAGATTTAAAGATAAATTTTAAAATCTGGAAATCTGAGTTTAAAATGAAGCTCAGTTTTCAAATTTAAAAGAAGATTTAAAGTTGAAAGTTTTAAACTAAAAATGAATTGAAACTTCTAAATTTTGAAATGAATTTGACTTCAAATTCTTATGATTTGATTTCTAAGACAAACTTGTGTTTTGTCTTGAAATTTAAATAAGTCTTAAAATTTTCAAACTTTGATAAGTTTAAATTACTTTAAATTTAAACTTGTATTTTAAAATGGAGATTTAAAAATAGTTCAAAAAGCTCTTGTATTAAATTAAATTGTTTTAACCTAATTAAGTTATGTTTTATTCTGCAAATTTGATTAAGATTTATGTTTTAGAATTAATTAATAAGATAATTAAGATTAGTTAATTAATTTAATTAATTAATTAAATTTGGAATTAATAATTGATTAATGATTAATCAATTTGAAATTAGGATCATTAATTAAATTTTTAATTAATGATAAATGAATATTAATTATGTAATTAAGTTTTAAATTAAAGATAATTAATTTAATAATTAACTTTAATTAATAAATGATTATAGATATTTTTATTCGTAACTAATTTAAGTTAATTACCTTATAAAATAATTGAGGATGGTTAATGAAGGTCATTAACTAGGATTATTCAACAATTAATTAATATAGTTAATTTTTATAATTAATTAGATTAATTAATTTAATAATAATCAATTGTGAAGGGTTTGAGTATAATTACTAAAATTAATTAATAAATTGATTACTTAATGTAATTAATTTAATTTAATTAGATTGTTTAATTTAATTAATTAAGTTTAATTAATTTTAAACATTTGGGTTAAGAATAATTACTTTATGTAATTAATGATTTGGAAATTACTTAGTTAAGTAATTGTTTAATAATTACAGATTGTAATTAAGGAGATGTTTAAGAATGAGTAATTTGGATTAATTATTTAGTAATTAATCAAATGATTAATTAAGAAATTAATTTAAGGACAATTAATTTGGTTTAATATAGTAATTAAATTTGTTAATTACTTTGAGTAATCAATTTAAGAAATAATTAAGGATCATTAATTATTTTAATTAATGATGTAATTAAAGTTGATTAATTATGATTAATTAATCAATAATAAGTAATTAAAGGTAATTAATTAATGTAATTAATTAAGGATCAGGATTAGGATAATTAATTAATTATAATTAATTAATTAATTGAAGTAATTAAAGGTTAATTACTGAGGATAATTTATTTGTGTGAAATTAATTAAGAATAATTATATGAATATAATTAAGTGTAATTAATCAAGAGTGATTAATTAAAGTAATTTATGGTTGATTAATTGATTGTAATCAATTAAATAGTAAGCAAGATTTATATTGGTGAAGTAATTAATTTAATTTATTTTAAATTAATTAAAGATGGGTAATTATTTTAATTCATTTTAAATTAATTAGAGTTGAAGATAGTTAATTTAATTCATTTTAAATTAATTATAGGACGATGAGTAAATCATTGCTTGTGGATAAATGGTTGAACTTGATTGCTTTGTGATGAGATAAAAGATAATGTGTGGTATGGATGTTTGATTGTATTGTGATGATAACTTAGATTATCTATTGTGATGGTGATATATGGAATATCTATGTGATATTGATGATATGAATTACCTGTTATGTGATAATGTTAATTATCTATTATGTTGATGTGAAGTATCTATCTGTGTGTATATAGATAGTTTAAATTAATTTGTTTTAAAATTAAAACAACTTGGACCTAAAAGACACGCTTTGGATTTCAATGAGACCGAGATCGGGTTTCCATATTGGAATCCAAAAACCACATCGATTCCAATTAACGTTAGGTCGTGAATCTAAGTGGAGCAAGTGAAGACTCGAGGTATAAGGGCTATACGTCAGTATAACTCTGTGGGTGATTCCGTAATGAGTTTGACGGAATAGTGCTTATAGATTCGAGATGGTGAATTAGAGTGCAAGGGTTATTGTCGTTAACTCTGAGGGTGATTCCATAATGAGTGTAATGAGATAATGCCTTCGGTTTCGTTCGAACCCGGAACGAACTTGTATGGATTGAATGCTTTCAGAACATCGTCAGGTGGACGATGAGCATTCTAAGATGATATGTCCTATAAAGGTAATCGTAACCTCAAGCCTCATCAACCGGGAATGGATAAAACAGGGGAGGTGCAGCAAGGCTTCGTGGGTCGCACCCACTGGAGAGCATGATTGATCCCTGTCTAGAGGTCCCTTTTTATTCGGCTTAGTGGGCAGTTGGAATTGCGCACCAACTACGGGATTGTCTTGTTCGAAACTATTCAGTAAGGAATGGGTCCGGCTTTATGTTGCAGGGGAGTTAGGGTGGCTCCTCGGTACGTTGATCTAGGCCACGTACTGTGATGGGCAGTACCCCAGTAGCCCTGCCATTGTATGGAATCCAAAATCCAATAAGTGCCAACGGTTTTAATTGTATTACCCACTTTTGTGGCTAGTAGCTGGAATTTAATCATGTAACAATTTCGGCTATTTCATATTTATTTGAAAACCTAGACACTATTATAATATCACTGGATTTCCTATCAAATGTTTTGGTTAGCGTAAGGTAAAAACTTTTCCATGTTTATGTGTGGGAAGTCTTACGTGATACCTTTCTTTTCAAAAGGTTTTTGAAAGTTAAGCAACTTTAACCTGTTACTCACACCAGACCCATGTCTGACCCAGGGTTTATTTTTGTTTTTCATAAACTCTTGGGTACTCAAATTTTTATGAGTAGTCAAGGGATTCAGGTTAGGATTCAGGTTGGCTTTGACGAATTATGGAGGAGCAATGGAGCAGGAGGCTTCTGCGTTAGATATTAGTATTCCGCTATGTGTTCTCTGAGTAGTTTGTCTTTGAGTTGTATTGAGTTGTATAACTAGACAGATGTTTATAACTGTCTAGTATGTGATATATTTGTGTACTCTGATAGTGATTGTAAACTATGTAATATTTATGTTATTAATATAATTTATTCGTTCCGCTGTTTAGATTCAGATGTGTTATTTCTTCTTTCTTCTCTTTCTTTCTATTCTCTATCCCTTTCTTTTCTTATTAACGATGCGACTTCCTGGAGTGTGGAAGTTGGGTCGTTACACAAAACAAACTCCAAGCAAAATCAAAGTTCCCAAATTTTCAAATAGACTTCGTTTTCAACAATCAGAAATTCAGATCTTGAGTAAGTTCATGTTTTCTCATTCCTCAAATCTTTCCCTTCTTTATTTTTCAGCAAATTTTAGTTTCACCAATTTTCACTGTTTGGGTTACTAATTACTGTTTTGATTTGCTGGATATTATCTGAGTTCTTATTTGCTTGAAAGCATTCTTCAATTAAATTTCATATTTTGATTTGATTTGAGTTTATTATTAGTTCTAACTTTAATCTTACTTGGTTCGACTTTCGTCATTACTTTGCATTATTATAGTTAAATAATGATTAAGAATATATTTAAACCTGCAATTCTTTTCAAATAATTATACAATCCTTATAAAACAATTTGAAATTAATTTATAATATATTTAATGTAAACAACCTTTATAAATTTAAATAACAGTAATTATCCTAAAAGATAATCAAATTCAATCTACAATCTTTTATAAATTTAAAATGATATTAATTATCTTGAAAGATATTTAATTAAATTTCATAACCTCTTTATAAAATTAAACAACATTAGTTATTTCCAAAGGTAATTAATTAAATTTATAACTCCTTTTATATATTTTAATCAATAGTTGTCCTTTATTTTCAAAATTTTCAAAATACTCAAAATACAGTTTAAACAAATTTCAAAGTGCAAAAATACAACCAAACATTTATTTTGTAAATTTACAAGTTCAAATTCAATAAAAAAAGTTTAAGGGGATGATATTTCACAAGGGACGACATAGCAATAATCGCTATAACACCACTTACACAATCATAAATATTTTAACCAAACATAATATAAGCAAAATCAGAGCATAAGTAAATTAATATTAGCAAGAAACCCTTTACGGTCTCTCTACAAAAGCCCCATGTAAATCACATAGTTGAATGTGAATTTTCGAAGTGTTCTGTAGCAACTATTCACTACGTATATACTTTAACTTTCCTTCTGTTTTTTTCCCTGCAACATAATGGTTATTTATTTCATCTACTTTTCAAATGGGAAGTTAAATCCAAACAAACAATCAAATAACAATATAAGTTATCATTCGGACATTTAACAATAATCTATAGCAACATAGATATCATATAATTTATTTGGACCTGAGTCAACTCACCAAAATTCCAGTTAATGCTTTTGTGTTCGGGTTTAGACTAAAATTGAACGATGTCCGATCTTTGCTCGAAATTCAACTAGCTCTAAATTTGACTAAGCCAGTTCCAGCACATAAATGACAATGATACTAGTCCAACACAACCGACCACGTTCAGATCTGACCTTGTACGAACAAGGTATCAATTTTATAAAAATCGAGTTAATTAGTAACATTAATTAACTAATTCACATTAACTGCCATATGTTAATGCTTCTTCCCTAATTTGAAATTCACTACCGCCAAATTCATGTATACGACGTGCAAGAGAAAACCCAGGGTTGCACCTACAAACACCCATATCTCCTCCAATCCTTGATGATTCAGCACCGCACCACTTCCATCGTGCTCCTCTTCGGGAACTCCATCTCCCCGAACCAATCACATGGAAATCAATCCAACTTTTCACCTTGCGACTTGGAGCTTCCTCCTCACATAACCATGATGCCACCCTCCTCCATATCGAGTCGATCTCCAACAAACTTGGCCTCGAGGTGCCATTTCCCTCCACGAACCTAAATCTAACCTCGAATTGGTAATCGTCGACTACAACTCCAAAAATCAAAAACCCTATTTCAATCTAGCTTACATCCACTTCCATCAAATAGCGTCGCACCGATCCATAAGCATATAGAGTTATCTCACCAAAACAAGTTTATCGAATCTACTTTCAGGATTTTTAGTTGAGTATAAAGTTTGATTTTGAATTTCTGAAGGATCAGCCCTATTTTGATGTTATAAGAAAAATATATAACGAGAGAGAGGGAAATAAGAATGTTTAGTTTTGTTAAGTTTTGACTTAGATTTGTAGTTTTATAAACAGTCAATCTACTTTACTTATAACTCAAGTAAAACTAAGTTTACACTCAAATTCCACCATCCTATCAAGTTAATTTCAAAATTTTGAATTTTGATTTAATTTAATTAAAAGGATGTTTTGGCGGTATTCCGCTATATAATATTCCATTCACATATAAACCGCGAATGATAGAAATAAAAATGTGATCGTGCACCAAAATGCGGTATGACTACAAATCAACAATGAAATACGTAGATTATTTCATTTTGCGAAATTTTAGAAATACCATCGTTTGCCGGTAAATCGATCAAACAATAATTTAAATATTTTTCCATATTAATAATTATGGAAAAATCAATTATATTCAATAAAAACACGTTGCTAAAATCAATTTTTTATTAACAATTTATTTTTTTATTATTTGTTCAAACTATTTTTCTTTGTAAATAAATTTACTGAACGAGTTCACCTTTATCATTTATTAATTAAAAGGAGTCAAATATAGCAATTAAATCCATTTGATTAATATTTAATTTACAATTTAAATAATCCTAATATTTGAATATAAGTTATTATGATTTTTAAACACTAATTATTTAAAAAAATTAATTAAATATTCAAAATCAAAACTATTAAATTATGGGATGTTACACTACGCCTTAGATAAAAATGAGTTTAATAGAGTTTCAGTTTATAAGAGTGCATATAAAATTTGTAGGCCTCTACTAGTCACACATGAAGGGACTAGTAAAGTTAAACAGAATTAAATATCTATGTTGGCAAACCAGTTTCAACTTTTTAAAATGAATCCATATCTAATATGTATTCTAGATTTCAAGATACTTTTCTGCACTAATATTGTTGGGAAATATTTTTTTGAAGAAGGACAAGTTAGGAAGATCTTAAATTTACTCTCTAGAGAATGAGACCAGAAGACTTTGGCCATCAAAGCAGCCAATGATATTAGTACATTAAAAGTAGAATAAACAATAGAGAATCTTATGTCCTATACAATATACAATTGCAGACTAGAAAGTAAAGCTATGAAAACGAGAAGAAACCAATGAAATTCAATGCTGCAAACGACAATTGTGGATTAGATTATGATAAGGAAATTGCTTTTATGACCAAAAATTGAAGAAATTCTTGAAATATAGAAAAATGAGTAAACTTTGGAAAAGTGACAACAATACAGATGATATTGGAAATAGAAATTTTTTCTAGTGTTTTCTGATAATATTGGTCATTTGAAAAGAGTTTGTCCTAATTTGAAAATATAATAGTGCTCTTTGAATACTGATTTGCGTTTAATAAGAAGAGGAAATTGGCTTATCAGAGGGACTGGACCAGCACATAGCGGGTTAAATGGATAGAACTTATATATAAAAAAATCATTTTTGATCTTATTTGGCATATAAAGTCTAAATTAATTAAGATCCTATCTAAATAATTTTGATTAAAATCATTATTTTATTTAATTATTTTATATAATGATTTGATTTTATTATATATATGGTATATAAAGTGTGTATCAAATGCACATATAACTATAAAGTTTACGTATAATATATACATGTGTATATGATTTAGTGTGCTTATATATAAGCGCTGTGATTTACACTACAACAGACATATTTACCACTTTGTATACATATTTTCGTCCATAATTAGTTTATTATTACATACATATATAAGTGTGTAACCCGTGCATTGCATGCGACAATGTTGTTAAAAATGAT
This sequence comes from Allium cepa, assembly GCA_030765085.1. NCBI lineage: Eukaryota > Viridiplantae > Streptophyta > Magnoliopsida > Asparagales > Amaryllidaceae > Allium > Allium cepa. The sequence continues at coordinate 47,186,865 of CM060940.1, read as the reverse complement.
ATTTATATTTTAGTTGTTGATAAAAATGTATTTTATCATGCAATATATGATAAATTTACCATGATATTTTAGTCATAAATTAAAATGACTTGCGATGACGATCGGATATAAGGTTGAGAGTTTAATTTTCGCTAGCTACATATCTCACTAAAATTTAATGGCCCAATAAATAACTTTACCATTTTTATTAATTTGATTGTTGTCTATATATTGAATGTCATTTTTTAAAAGGATTTATAAATGATTGATGAACGTTAAATAATCAAATTTATTAAAATAAATTTGATTAACGATCCACATAACTAAATTAAAGATAAGGAGTTGAACATAAAAAAGTTGACGAAAATTGAGAAGAGCATTTTACATATTTGTTATTAAGAAGAGCATCTTATGCTTAGTATATCTACATGTGAAATTTTACCTACTATTTAGTTTTCATTTTAATTTTTATTCTTGTAGTTAACCATAAATTTCATGTTGTTGTAGGAGAGTCGTGCTTAAAACTTTGATAATTGCAAAATAATGTTACGTAGAATTTAGTTGCGTTGTGAGTTGGTTATGCTTTGATAACATGTTGAAAGTGAGAATGCATGTATAATCCAATTTTTATCGCTGCACAACGCCAAATCAGCCAATTTGCAACGCTTATTTTTTTTAAATTGTAACGATTATTGTCGTTATAAACTAGCAATATTCCCATTGGAAAAAATTGTTATGAGTATAGGCGTGAGAAAAATTAGTTCCCGTGTAAATTAGATAAACTACGGAGGACAGGCTTGTAATTTTATCCGTGTCCTTTATAGCGCGGTTCCTAACGTTCCTAACACTTTTATTCTTTTCATTGACGCTAGGGTTTTCTTCTTTATTCAGCCCAAATTCCTTGATTCCTGAATTTCAAGCTAAATCCTAGCTTTCTTTCGAATCTAAAGCATCGTCTGGATCCTAGCAATCTTTCGAATCATGAGCACCATCTGAATATTGGATAATTTCCTATTCGATTGAATATCAACAGAATCCACTCTTTATTCGTTTCTTTTCTCTACTTATTTGTAAGATCAGTAGATTTAGATCAACGCCATTACTATGGAACCCTACTGCAGTAATTAGAAATTGGGTTCCCACCATTATTGCTTAATAATTTTTTAAGCAATGAAAATGCTAAATTAGCATCTTATGCAAACCATGTTTTTCTTCGGAAATTTAGATAGTGGCATCACCTTTTTGTTAATATTTAGAGTGCAATTTTTTTTATCGAACTATAGATTTTTTACACTAACAGAAACATGTTCTATTGTGTTGTCTACATGATAAAGTGTAGCGACCTGACTTCTGACACCCAGAAAAGCCGCATCACTAATTAAGAAAGAAAGGGACATAAGAAGAAAAGAAAGAGAAAGAAGAAACACAACAACATCAGACAACTCACAGTGAAACGAAAGAAATATAATATATCACATAAAATATTACATAGTACCATATTACATCAGAGTACACAACTTATTCAATACATATTAGACAGTTATAAACATCTGTCTAACTGTACAACTCAAGTACACAAGATACAGATACAATCACAAACACAGTGGAACCATAATATATCTACACGTGGAAGCCTCCTGCTCCATATCTCCTCTAGAATTCGTCAAGCTAACCTGAATCACTTGAGTACTCATACATAATACGAGTACCCAAGAGTTTAATAGAACAGAAGATAAACACTCGGGTCAGACAGGGGTCTGGTGTGAGTAAACGGGTTAAAATTGCTTACTTTAGAAAAACCTTTGAAAACAAAAGGTATCACGTAAGACTTCCCACACATAAACATGGAATTTTTTTTACCTTACGCTAACCAAAACATTTGATAGGAAATCCAGTGATATTATAATAGTGTCTAGGGTTCTCAAGTAAATAAGAAATAGCCGAAATTTTTACATTATTAAATTCCAGCCACTAGCCACAAAAGTGGTAATACAAACAAAACCGTAGGGTGTCGTATGAAGAATGGGTTTCCATCAATGGCAGGGCTACCGGGGTACCGCCCGTCATAGTACGTGGCCTAGATCACAGTACCGAGGATTACGCCCAATCCCCTACATCACAAAGCCGGAACCATTCCTTACTGAACAGTTCCGAGTAAGATCACCCCGTGACTGGCGCGACCAACCACCCACTAAGCCGAAATAAAAGGGACATCTAGGCAGGAGTGACCTCACCCTGAAATGGATGCTACCCACCTAGCCTTGCTGCACCTCCCCTGTTTTAGCCATTCCTGGTTGATGAGGCTTGTGGCTGCGATTACCTTTATAGAACACATTTATCTTAGAATGCTCATCGCCCACCTGAAGATGTTTTGAAAGCATTCAATCCATACAAGTTCGTTTCGGGTTCGAACGAAACTGAAGGCACTATCTCGTTGCACTCATTTTGGAATCACCCTCAGAGTCAAGGACCATATCCCTTGCACTCTGAATCACCATCTCGAACCTATAAGTACTATCTCCGTCAAACTCATCATGGAATCACCCCCAGAGTTATACTGACGAATAGTTCTTACACCTCGAGTCTTCACTGACTCCACTTGGATTCATGACCTAACTTTTAATTTGGATCAATGTGGTTTTCAGGTATCCAAATATGGAAACCCGATCCCGGTCTCACCGAATCCAAACGCCATTTTAATGTCCAAGTTGTTTAAGGGTTTTAAACATTTAACTTATATTCAGGATGATATAAATAGATAGATGAATCATTATCACAATAGATAATTCATATCAACCATTCATCTCACAAAGCAGCATATCACATATTATAGATATCCAAATCATCTAGTATCAACCAAACACCAATATCGATCATCCAATAGTAATCAATCAATATTAACCAATCATCCAAAAGCAGAATTGATTAACTTTAAATCAATTGGATTACTTAAATCCTTCTTCATTTATTTATTCCAAATAAATAAATTAATCATCTCTTAATAATCTTCTTTAATTAATCTTCCTTGATTAATCATAATTTAATTACATTCAAGTAATTATCCTTAACCATATACAGTAATTATCCTTTAATTACTATCATTAATTACAAAAATTAATGATCCTTCATTTACTTCCATTAAATAATCAATTATAATTAATTACATTAAACCTCAATTAACTACAATTAATTAATCACACTTAAACTAATTACTATTATTAATGAACCTTGATTAATATCATTAATTATATTAACTAATGATCCTTATAAATTAATAATTAAATAATTTACTTGTAATTAATCATCTCATTCATTAGACTTAATTAATCATAAAACGTAATTAACAACTTATAATTACTTATCTTAATTAATTAACTTCTTAATTAATTATATTAACCCTTTGATTAATTAATCTAATTAGTTAATCTTTAATTACTTCATCAAGTAATTATTAATCAATTAAATTAACAAATAATCCTTAATTAATTACTTTATTAATTAATTACATTTTTAATTAATCTCATTCATTAATTAGTAAATCACATTAATTAATTAACTAAAATTAACTAAGTTATTAACCCCTAATTACTTACATAAGTAATTATCTTCTAATTACTTCTATTAATAAATCTTGATTACTCTCTTAATTAATTACTTAACAAATAATTAATCCCATCATTAAAAATCCACAATTAATTAACTTCAAAAACAATTATATTAATCAATTCCTTAACTAATAACATCAAGTGATTAACCATTAATCACTTCCACTTTAATTACTTCCATGAGTAATTTCCCATTAGTTACTTCCATAAGTAATTACTTCCATTAATTACATTCATAAATTCACCATTAATTACTTTATTAAGTAGTTACAGTTAATTAATTCATAATTAAGTGATTATTTAAAATTATGTAAACAATTAACTAATTATTTAAAATTAATTAAATAATTAATATTAACTTCTTATATTTAAAGAAATCCTTAATTAATTAAGAAAACATTTGTCTTAATTAATTATTTACTTATTAATAAATCATATTAAGTATTCTTTTAGTTCATATCAAAGATAAATTAACCATATTTATCTTCATAAATTAATCAAATTTTAATAACTTAAAAAAACAAATTATTCAATTTGGTTTACAAAATTATAACTTAAACTTTATTTGAAAATAAAGGATTTAGAATTCAAATTCAAATTTAAAACACTTTAAACTATCTGATTTTAAACTTACTCATTTTCAATATAAATTTGAAAACTTTAGTTATTAACCATTACTTAAAATTTACTTTAAAACTTTGATTTAATAATTAAATTCAAAACACTCTTTTAAATTGAAATTCAAAATTTAATTAGATAATTATTTTCAAAAACAATCATCTTAAAACATTTTAAATTTGAAATATAAATTCAATTAACATTTTTAAATGTTTGATTAACTTTCATTTTCAAAGAACAAGTTTAAACTTGTATATTTATTCCTTTTTAGTAAAAACTTAACACTTGAATTTATTAAAAATAACAAGTTAACTTGTAAACTTAACTTCTAACAGAACAAACCGGTAGCACCACCCCAAACTCGGGACAATCACCTAAATAACACGAGTTAACTTTGCAACTACCATTACCCAGTACAACCAGATAACACTCAACCCAAAAACTCGAGTTCAAAACCCAAATAACACGAGTCATCCCTGAGAAAAAAACCCAGCCCTTCAACTTCGAGTCAATCGCGATGAAACGCTAGTGCTCCTTCGAGTCTTCAACTTGTGAGGACCGCCCATGACTCCCGCACCAAAACAAGGAAATGATGCGCTGAATGGCGTGCCAGGCAGCCATGGGTGACCGTCAAGGGTAGAATAAACATCGCATAACTCACAGCGCATGGATAAAATACAATAGAGAAATATATGTATAGTGAAGCTTCGTAACAGAATATCATCAAATAAGCATCTTAGAAGTTTGATACAATCATCAAAACAGTCAATACATCAAAACCTCACTACAAAGCACTCAAAGTATATACAGCGGAACACCCAGTACATAATATGAAATAATATGCAAAAGCCTCCTGCTCGTCTTCGTCATCATCAACGTAGATCTCCAAGAACAACACCTGTCACCTGCTACCTAGTCTGCCCACCCCAACATGGATGAATAGCCCAAGATAATAAGAGGAGACATAAAACCTTGAGTCAGACAAAGTCTTAGTGAGCAGTAATCAACTATCAAACATACCAAAAGAGCATAAGGGATAAAAGGAATAGGAACCAAACCATCCCACTCCGCCTCTTTCTACAGTGATAGCCCCCAGACACACTCTAAGGAGAAGCAAGCATAACATGGCAGACAATTAAAGTAAAACAATAATCATTCGAGTCAAGGTCGGTGTTTTCCAAATACAAACCCCCAAGGCCTAAACCAAGATCAGATAAGCACCCGAAAAACACCGCTCTTGAGACCGAATGATGATACAACCAAACGTCCAAACATTCATGACCCTGGCTATCCCTGTTATCATTGCCTTGATTTCACCGTTAGTTGAATGACCACCTGTCAAGGGCTAATGGTAACCCCGGTTCTAGACATAACTCTGCACGTCGTCGCAGCCCGTGCCTAGGAATTTTCGCAACTACCCAGAGTACTAGCACGTCGTCGCAGCCCGTGCTTGGAACGTCGTCGCAGCCCGTTCCAACGTACTCTTGCTTTGAGCATGCTAGAACCTTCAACAACGATGAGGTCTCAGCCTCCTAGTCATCCTCCTCGACGACTATTTCCATACTAGCTCAAGCGCCTCTCAAGCTAACCATTATCAACCAACTCGCATCGCATCATCGAGTTATCAACATGCTTGGGATGATCCCGTCTGGATTAAACCAAGGCTATCTCACATCATGCTTCGCTTTATCGCATCATAGCAAAGTCTCATCTCAACATCATGGCTTGCCTCATCGCATCATGGCAAAGTCCCATCTCAACATCATCTAATCCATACATATGAGCTTCAACATCCGCTTCATATGCCACAAGCAGCTTTCACCATTCAAGAGCCTTTCCACATAGCTTTTGAATCATCATAATCCAACTTGATCAAATCAAGCTATACATCAACTAATCAATCAAATCAAACATTAATCCAAGCAACCAATCATTCAAACAAGATCTAAATAAACAATTACAATGATAATGGAAATTTCGTAAATAAATGAGCATAGATCTAACATACATGAATCATGGGTTTTTAGCATAGATCTAACAAATATAAATCATGGGTTTTGTCTCTACAACTTGATGAATGAACTTGTATAAGTAAACATCTTCATAAGTAATGGATCTACACTTGGATCTAAAGAAATATGCATAAAATCACTATCTACAACACTTCAACAAACCACCAATCCAATATACTCCTTTGGGTCTGCGTGAGAGATAACCACCACTCACCGAATCACCCAAACACTTCAAAAACTATCAACTTCAGATCTGGACAGCAAGGATTCAAGCTTGATTCGTCGAAATCCCGCTTGAAACGATGAAATCTAGCTTGGTTGGATGAAGATCTTCAACTTTGGCTCTTGGATCTTCGATCTTGAATGGATGTTAGAAGTAAATTGAAATGGAGAAAAGGAGATGAAGAAATGTTGTCGTCGAGCTCTCAAAATGGCAGCACTTCGTCGCTTCAAAATCCGGTGCCAAAAAGTGAGCCAAACCCCTCTATTTATAGGCTGAAATTTCCCCATGAGTCGTCCGCCCCTATGAGTCGTCCACGACTCATGACTCACGACTCAAGCACTACGACTCACGACTCAACGCAACTCAAGGCAAACACGACACAACACACACACACACACGGCACATCATGCACATGACTCAAACCCCTACCGACCTAACAACACACGACCTAAAAACACACACGAGCTAAAGTATCCTGCCGACTCAACGACCCAACTAATACGGCCTAACGACTCAACAACCCCTACGTCTCATCACCTAGCCTAAGTTCCAACGACTTACGACTTAAGACCCTGCCTACTCAGCTACCCACGACCTAAGCCTTAACCCCTTAAGCCGCTAACCCATGAGTCGGCATCCCTTATGAGTCAGCCAACTACTAAATCGGCGATCTCCTTGGCTCGGCCATGCCTTAAGCCGGTCACTCTATGAGTCGGTCAACACCTATGGGTCGGTCTTCTATGAGTCGGCCATCTTCTTAACTCACTAACTCGGCCAAACCTATAGGTCGCTACCTCTATGAGTCGGTCAGATTCTCAACCCGGTCCACTAGTCAACTCGTTAACGACCCAACACTTAACACACGAGTTAACTTCCTATACGACTCAGGCTAGAGACAACATAAACAACACTAACGACCTGTAAATTCTACGATTTATCGACACGTAAAATACGGGTCGTTACATTCTCTCCCCCTTAGGAATTTCGCCCTCGAAATTCCGAACAACAAGAGCAACCAAAACTATTCTGCATGCCTACCATCCATAGCAATCAACAAACCATGCATCCAATTACTATCCTAGCATGTAGAATTCTAAGACTTAGAACAAGTTACAAATTCATGAGATGTCACGACACCTTAGGGCCATACCTCGAAGAGTTCAGGATGAGCTGCCTTCATCCTCTCTTCCTCCTCCCACATACAGTCGTCAACATCATCACTCCATTGTACCTTGAGCAACGTAATCGTCTTCCTCCTAACCTGTTTCGTGTCGGTTTCAACAATACGAAGCGGCTTACGAGGTCTCGTAACAACTGGATCAACCTCCAAGTCTTCACAGCTATCAGCAGAAACCACTGCAGTTGGGTCATGCACATACTTCCGTAGATAAGATACATGGAAAACACTGTGCACACCCGCCATCTTTTCCGGTACCTCCAATCTATAAGCGAGCTTTCCAATTCGCTCGATAATCGAAAATGGTCCAACAAATCTCGGAGTTAACTTTCCTTTCTTTCCAAATCGAATAACATTCTTCAGAGGAGAAATCTTCACAAAAACCATATCACCTACGTCGAATTCCAAATCCTTACGACGATTATTGGCATAACTTTTCTGACGATCTTGGGCTGCCTTCATTCGTTGCCGAATGATCCCTATACAATCTGAAGTCCGTCGAATCATCTCTGGCCCAAGTATCAGTTTTTCTCCAGTTTCCAACCAACATGTCGGAGAGTTACACGGTCTTCCATACAGTGCTTCATATGGTGCCATGCCAATACTTGACTGATAACTGTTATTATATGCAAATTCCACCAAATGAAGGTGATCTTCCCATGATCCTCCGAAGTCCAAAACACAAGCTCTGAGAAGATCTTCCAAAACTCGGTTGACTCTCTCAGTCTGACCATCTGTTTGGGGATGATAAGCTGTACTCAAACACAACTCGGTTCCCAAAACTTCCTGGAAGCTCTTCCAAAATCCACTAGTGAACAATGGGTCTCGATCACTCACTATACTCTTCGGAATACCATGGAATCGAACTATCCACTTAACATACAACTCAGCCAACTTCGATGCAGTCCTAGTCGATCGAACAGGAATGAACCTTGCACTCTTGGTCAATCGATCTACTATGACCCAAATCGCTTCATTTCCTGCTCTTGTTCTAGGTAGACCATCGATAAAATCCATCGATATCTGTTCCCACTTCCACATAGGAACTTCTAATGGATGAAGCAATCCACTTGGCTTCTTCTGCTCTGCCTTAACCAACTGGCAATTCATACACTTGGAAATAAAATTTCCAACATCCTTCTTCATACCTTCCCAATAATAGGTTCTCTTCATATCCCGATACATCTTATTTCCACCCGGATGAATCGTCAACTTCGAGTGATGACTTTCTCTAAGGACTTCATTTCTCAATCCATCCACATCGGGAACAACTAGTCGTTCTTGCTTTCGAAGCCAACCCTCTCGATCGACTTCAAATCCCTTATCCTTCTCTGGGTCCAATCCAGATTCCAAATCAAGGAAAATCTTGACAAGCTTATCGTCCCGCTTTTGACTCTCGCCAATCCTTTCCACAAGAGTAGGCCTTATTGATAAGTTTGCCAACATCTCAGGTTCCAATTCACATCTAGGCCTGAAGTCAAACTCAGCCAAATACTCAAGACTCTTCCATTCCGAAAACATGGCTCCCAATCCTACATGTCTTCGACTTAACGCATCAGCCACTGCGTTACCTTTTCCCAGAGTATAGGCTATACCAAAATCATACGATGCTAAAAATTCTAGCCACCTCTGCTGTCGAAGATTCAAATCCTTTTGGGAGAACATATACTTTAACGACTTATGATCCGTAAACAACTCAAATCGAACTCCCAATAGATAATGTCTCCACATCTTCAAAGCAAAGACAATTGCCGCTAACTCCAAATCATGAGTCAGATAATTCCTTTCATGCGGCTTCAGCTGTCGACTTGCATACGCAACAACTTTATCCCTCTGCATTAGCACTACTCCAAGTCCAGTACCACATGCATCGGTGTAAACCACCATCTCATCATTCCCACTAGGAATAGTCAAAACAGGAACACTTGTCAGTCGCTCTTTCAGGATTACGAAAGCTTGTTCACACTTATCATCCCAGCTGAACCCTTGGTTCTTTTTCGTCAATCCTGTTAACGGTGCAGCTATCTTGGAAAAGTGTTTGATAAACCGACGATAATATCCTGCTAATCCAAGAAAACTTCTCACATCAGATGCATTCTTAGGTCTAACCCAATCCTGGATTGCCGCCACCTTAGCGGGATCAACCGCTATTCCATTTCCAGAGATAACATGGCCTAAGAACCTCACTTCACTCTTCCAGAAGTGACACTTTGAAAACTTAGCCTTCAGCTGATGTTTCCGTAAGATTTCCAAAACAATACGCAAGTGCATCTTGTGCTCTTCCTCAGTTCTGGAATAAATCAGAATATCATCCATGAACACAAGTACAAACTTGTTCAACTGATCTCTGAACACTCTATTCATAAGATCCACAAAATATGCTGGTGCGTTAGTCAATCCAAACGGCATTACCAGCCACTCATAAAAACCGGATGGTGTCCTAAAAGCAGTCTTCGGCACACTATCCTTTGCCACTCTCAACTGGTGAAATCCCGTTGCCAAATCCATCTGAGAAAACACCTTAGCATCGTGAAGCTGATCAAACAAGTCATCTATTCTCGGCAATGGATACTTGTTCTTCTTAGTCACTTTATTCAGCTCACGATAATCCACACACAACCTCAACGATCCATCCGCTTTGGTTGCGAACACAACTGGTGCACCCCATTCGGACACACTACGCCGAATGAATCCTTTTCGTAAAAGGTCATCAACTTGCACCTTCAACTCTTGCTGTTCCCTAGGCGCCATCCGCCTAAGAGGCATCACAACGGGTCTGGCTCCCTCAACTAGATCAATACGAAACTCGATCTCTCTATGCGGCGGTAACCCTTTGACTTCGTCAAAGGCATCCTCGAATCCATTCACGATTGGCACCGATGACAGTCCATCCCGTGGAACAACCAGCGAATACATGAAGCTCATGAAGACGCCTTCTTCATGCTTACATCGTATCACAACCTTTCGCCCCTCCACATTCTCGACTGTCACCTCCAATCTCTCACAATCAACCTTTGCCGCATACTTCCTAAGCCAGCCCATTTCCAAAATAATTCCGAACCCCGTAAAGTTCAGAGCAAAGCAATCACAAACAAACGAGCAATCATGACTCGACACAACTAGACCATGGCATATCATACACAAACATGACGAACCCCCAACTGGATTTGTCACAACCAATGGCCTATCAACAATATCCGGTTTCAAACCTAACCGGCCTACCAAATCATCACAAACAAAAGAATGAGACGCTCCAGTATCAAACAACACTCTAATTGGAACACCACAAATGGAAAGAGTACCTTGAACCACCACACTCTTCCCCTTCTCTTCAGCAGTAAGAGCTTTTGAAAACGACGGCACAGCTCTCAAAGCATAAGCTTGCACAATCTACCTATCCTTCCTCGGTTCTGGACAATCTTTCCTGAAATGCCCTGGCTTGTCACAGTTGTGGCATTTCGCCGGCGCCTTTGGATTCCTACAATCCTTGGAGAGATGGCCCTTCTGCTGGCAATTATAGCAAGTCATTTCGCCCCTTGGCTTCTTCTGGCCATCCTTACCCTTCTGTTGCTGTTGCTTCCTCTTCTTGTTTCCACCCTTCTGTGGCTTAAACCCTTCCTTGGTTATAGCAACAACAGAACTCTCCCTAGGAAACAAACTCTCATGCCTGAGAGATTTCTCCACAAGCTTCTCAAACGGATCATCCAGATGATCCACCAACTGTCTTCCAAGACAAGCATCCAAACCGGTCACAAACTTCTCATTCTTCTGATAGGGAGAATCAATATATGATCTGGCATACTTGGACAAAGCTTCAAACTCAGAAACATACTCAAGAACGGGTCTTCCCCCTTGCTTGAGCTCCACAAACTTTTTAAACAAGACAGATTTCTGAGCCGTAGAGATGAACTTAGCTTCAAATCTAGCTTGGAATTGCTCCCAAGTAACCTCCTCCTCCGGAGTATCAATGGTGATTGAATTCCACCAATCCGAAGCTCTCCCTTGAAGTTGCCTTGATGCAAGCTTCCTCTTAGTTGCATCCTCAACTCCCAAGTCACCAAAGATCCTTCTACAAGCATCAATCCATCTTTGCACTTCAATGGTTGATTCCGTCCCCAAGAAAACCTTTCCTCCAAGAGAAGTATAGTCCTTACAAAGCTTAGCAAAATCCACTGGCTTTGGAGCTTGAACTTGAATTCCAACATCTACCGCTGACCCTGGAGTTGGTATCCTTCTCATGATCGAAGTCATCATCGCTTCGAACATAGCTCCATAATCAGCAACTCCATCAGCAGCACGACCTTCCCCGGCAGCTGGTCTCCCTCTTCGACTCATCCTTAGTATCTACAAAAAGGACTGGTTAGAACACCTTGAGGAACAACTCCATAAGGAGTTCAAATCCATCTAAACTACTATATATTATATATAGTAATCATCCATCAAAATTCAATTACGTCTCTCTTACGTAGTTACGTCAGCGAGCATTGGCTAAAATCGATTAACCAAAGCTTTGATACCAAATGTGACGACCGCCCATGACTCCCGCACCAAAACAAGGAAATGATGCGCTGAAAGGCGTGCCAGGAAGCCATGGGTGACCGTCAAGGGTAGAATAAACATCGCATAACTCACAGCGCATGAATAAAATACAATAGAGAAATATATGTATAGTGATGCTTCGTAATAGAATATCATCAAATAAGCATCTTAGAAGTTTGATACAATCATCAGAACAGTCAATACATCAAAACCTCACTACAAAGCACTCAAAGTATGTACAGCGGAACACCCAGTACATAATATGAAATAATATGCAAAAGCCTCCTGCTCGTCTTCGTCATCATCAACGTAGATCTCCAAGAACAGCACCTGTCACCTGCTACCTAGTCTGCCCATCCCAACATGGATGAATAGCCCAAGGTAATAAGAGGAGACATAAAACCTTGAGTCAGACAAAGTCTTAGTGAGCAGTAATCAACTATCAAACATACCAAAAGAGCATAAGGGATAAAAGGAATAGGAACCAAACCATCCCACTCCGCCTCTTTCTACAGTGATAGCCCCCAGACACACTCTAAGGAGAAGCAAGCATAACATGGCAGACAATTAAAGTAAAACAATAATCATTCGAGTCAAGGTCGGTGTTTTCCAAATACAAACCCCCAAGGCCTAAACCAAGATCAGATAAGCACCCGGAAAACACCGCTCTTGAGACCGAATGATGATACAACCAAACGTCCAAACATTCATGACCCTGGCTATCCCTGTTATCATTGCCTTGATTTCACCGTTAGTTGAATGACCACCTGTCAAAGGCTAATGGTAACCCCGGTTCTAGACATAACTCTGCACGTCGTCGCAGCCCGTGCCTAGGAATTTTCGCAACTACCCAGAGTACTAGCACGTCGTCGCAGCCCGTGCTTGGAACGTCGTCGCAGCCCGTTCCAACGTACTCTTGCTTTGAGCATGCTAGAACCTTCAACAACGATGAGGTCTCAGCCTCCTAGTCATCCTCCTCGACGACTATTTCCATACTAGCTCAAGCGCCTCTCAAGCTAACCATTATCAACCAACTCGCATCGCATCATCGAGTTATCAACATGCTTGGGATGATCCCGTCTGGATTAAACCAAGGCTATCTCACATCATGCTTCGCTTTATCGCATCATAGCAAAGTCTCATCTCAACATCATGGCTTGCCTCATCGCATCATGGCAAAGTCCCATCTCAACATCATCTAATCCATACATATGAGCTTCAACATCCGCTTCATATGCCACAAGCAGCTTTCACCATTCAAGAGCCTTTCCACATAGCTTTTGAATCATCATAATCCAACTTGATCAAATCAAGCTATATATCAACTAATCAATCAAATCAAACATTAATCCAAGCAACCAATCATTCAAACAAGATCTAAATAAACAATTACAATGATAATGGAAATTTCGTAAATAAATGAGCATAGATCTAACATACATGAATCATGGGTTTTTAGCATAGATCTAACAAATATAAATCATGGGTTTTGTCTCTACAACTTGATGAATGAACTTGTATAAGTAAACATCTTCATAAGTAATGGATCTACACTTGGATCTAAAGAAATATGCATAAAATCACTATCTACAACACTTCAACAAACCACCAATCCAATATACTCCTTTGGGTCCGCGTGAGAGATAACCACCACTCACCGAATCACCCAAACACTTCAAAAACTATCAACTTCAGATCTGGACAGCAAGGATTCAAGCTTGATTCGTCGAAATCCCGCTTGAAACGATGAAATCTAGCTTGGTTGGATGAAGATCTTCAACTTTGTCTCTTGGATCTTCGATCTTGAATGGATGTTAGAAGTAAATTGAAATGGAGAAAAGGAGATGAAGAAATGTTGTAGTCGAGCTCTCAAAATGGCAGCACTTCGTCGCTTCAAAATCCGGTGCCAAAAAGTGAGCCAAACCCCTCTATTTATAGGCTGAAATTTCCCCATGAGTCGTCCGCCCCTATGAGTCGTCCACGACTCATGACTCACGACTCAAGCACTACGACTCACGACTCAACGCAGCTCAAGGCAAACACGACACAACACACACACACACACGGCACATCATGCACATGACTCAAACCCCTACCGACCTAACAACACACGACCTAAAAACACACACGAGCTAAAGTATCCTGCCGACTCAACGACCCAACTAATACGGCCTAACACTCAACAACCCCTACGACTCATCACCTAGCCTAAGTTCCAACGACTTACGACTTAAGACCCTGCCTACTCAGCTACCCACGACCTAAGCCTTAACCCCTTAAGCCGCTAACCCATGAGTCGGCATCCCTTATGAGTCAGCCAACTACTAAATCGGCGATCTCCTTGGCTCGGCCATGCCTTAAGCCGGTCACTCTATGAGTCGGTCAACACCTATGGGTCGGTCTTCTATTAGTCGGCCATCTTCTTAACTCACTAACTCGGCCAAACCTATAGGTCGCTACCTCTATGAGTCGGTCAGATTCTTAACTCGGTCCACTAGTCAACTCGTTAACGACCCAACACTTAACACACGAGTTAACTTCCTATACGACTCAGGCTAGAGACAACATAAACAACACTAACGACCTGTAAATTCTACGATTTATCGACACGTAAAATACGGGTCGTTACACAACTCGTCTTCCCCAAATTCGAAACTCACCAGACCCAGAGCTGTGCACGGTGCACGTTCACTTGAGACTCCGGCCAAATAAGGTGGTCGTGACCGTCGTTGTCGATCACATTAACACTCGCAAGCACGATTATGCACCCAGATCGAATGAATCACGTTCTAATCAAAATTCGAACCTCAAACTCGAACAAATGCAGAAAGCACGAACCACCAAACCCCACATCGCCAACGACCATCCAACGCCGTTGAACTTCGTCGCCCTCACCACAGAAATGCCACGTCACGAGCTTCATTCTCCCCAAAAGCGAACACCTCCGGTCAAGCAATCAAGTCGCAAATACTCCGACAACCCAGCCGAACCACAAACCAGTATAAACCCTAGTTCATTCGAATTCGAAAGATTCACTTATTGGAAAAATTCAATTGCATTTTCCCCCTAATCAACAACACAAAAACAAGCTTCTCCCATAAATTCAACTCAAATCATGGAGTTTATCATTGGCAAATCACCATACTGCCGAAATCTTTTATCTCCAAATTCCCAATTAAATATCAATTTAAAGATTATGAAATGCATGCTAAAATTCATTATTTTTAACTAATAATCCAACTATATAATCCAAAACAAGAATTTAGAATATCAATTTTTTGACCTACAGTTGTATTTCACTATATTATCCTGTTTAAACATTATTTGTAAACTTAAATTTACAGAAACCATTCTTAAAATATCTATCAAACATTAATACACAACTTCCATTGAATCATCATAGTCCATTAATGATGTTACTGGGAGATTAGAATTTTTGAAGTGGAATCTGATCTTAAGAAAAAACAGAAACAGGGTGTTTACAGGTTTTTTTACACATATATAAATATAACTATAAATTCAATAATAAAACTGAATGATTTCCATGCAACATCATGATAAATTTTTAGATCACCACATGCATGTAGTAAAAACCCAGATCAAACTATTTTTAAAATAATTTACTCACCTATTAATTTTGTAGAGCACAGAACAGGTTTTTAATTTTCCAGGCTTTTTGAAATTTTGATCTGTAAAGTGCTCTTGAATTTTCTTGGCTGATGAATTTGAATTCTTGTATGCTTCAATTTGATGATTTTAAAGTGCTGAAACTGATCTTGAAGCTGCTGAGTTGATCATCATTCCATTTGAAATGCAGGTGTTTTGATGTTGTAGGTTTGATTTAGCTTGCAAATTTTAAATTTTGCTTTTAGTTTAATTTCAGGTTTAAAGAAAATTTCTGTTTTGAGAATAATTTCTGGTTTCCATTAATTTGAAAGAATGAAGAAAGGAAAAACAAACTTCTTTATGTTTAAATTTCAAAAATAAAATAAAATAAAGGCCACTTGTTCAAAAACTTACATTTGTCATTCAAATAACTTAAATTTCTTACAAGTGTTATTAAGAGGTGTTAATATGTTACACATGTTACGTAAGTATTTTTTTTAATAAATTTTTATTTAATTTAAATGTAAATATAAACTTACTTACTTAATTTACTAAATTAATAAATACAATTTACTTTCAAAAGAAAATATTCTAAAACTAATTATAATATAAATATATTTCTTATACATATATTTTTAAAATCTAAAACATTTATATACATACATTTATAACCATTTTAATTTAAGCATTTTAAAAGAAAACAAAACAAACTTTGTTTAAATCCTTTTAAACTATCATATTAAAAATAAACAATTATCTTATACTTTGAAAACAATTGAATTAACTTAAATTAGCTTTTCGAAAAATATTAATTCTAAAACAAAGCTTCAAATTACAATATTCATTCATATATAAATTATCAATAGATTAAATTAAATTTCAAAACAATTCCAAATTATAACATATACAAACATATATATTACAATTTGAAAATTCATCTTTTATTTAAAACAAAAGATATTTCTATTCACAATATATATCAAATATATATGTTATAAATAGAATAAAATTTTATTAGCTTTGACAAATAATCTTATCAATTTTAAATTGTTAGAAAGATATTGATCAATAATGCCAGATTAAATATTTATTAACCTTTAAAAGATTAAATTTACCAATTTGAATTAAAACTATAAAGAAAAATTATCAAACCAATTAATTTATTAATACAGATTATTAAATTGATATTGCCCAAAATTTCGGGTCGTTACATAAAGAAAATGTTTTAGTGTAATTTTTGTCAATCTTTGGAGGGGATTTTTTCATTCGACTGCAAATTTTCACGTTGCTGACTTTTTCTTATTAATAATATATTCTTTACCACGCAGGAGCTATTTTCTATTTAAGAATCTGTACAGGTAAGAATTTTTTTTCGTATAGAATAATATTCTTTTCCTGGTTAGGAATTCTATTTAAGGCTCATTTATTTTTGGAAATGATATTTTGATTATTTTCTCAAAATCTAACAGCTCTATTAATTGACGATATCAGTTATATTTCTAAAAATTAGAACTAATGGTTCCATTGTGTTGTCCTAAATAGGTTAGGAACTGTTAGTTATATTGAGATTCATATTGATTTACCATGTCTACCAATATTATTTACGAGGCCTGGTAATAAATTTGATTGGTTTTCAGTTTCCATATGTTAGGTGAATATTAAATAGAACTCTTTCTTAATATGTATTAATCTATCTTCAATAAAACTCTTTCTTAATATGACAACGTAATTGTTAGAGAACCACATATTATCACAAAATCAATTGGTGATGTAATGGACTGTCTCTTAGTATTTATGTATGATTTATATTGTGAATTGTCCGATATGGGACTAATCTCTACACGCCCCCACACGTGTGGCGTATCATCAGCCAAATACGTGGACATCATTGTGGTTGACATGTGACATAATTAAACTCGCTCTGATACCATGTTAGAGAATCACATATTATCACAAAACTAATTGGTGATGTAATGGACGGTCTCTTAGTATTTATCATAATTTATATTGTAAATTATCCGATGTGGGAATAATTTCAACACAAATAAGTTTTGACAGTGTTTGAGAAAATAATCTCAATACCATTTTCAATAATAATTTAACAAATATAAAAACATGGACATGTCTTATGTTAATGTATGCCTATTTTTTTTGATATGCATGTGAGTAAAAATATCCCTAAAAGTAATGGAGTAACTTGTATTTTGCAACAAAATAAACTCACAATATTTATTATCCAATATTTATATTGTATGACCTGAATCATATGTGGCGGTTTAGGTTGGAGATGCTTCAAATAAGAGGCCTAAGTCCCAGATGCTAATTAATTTTAGCTCCTTTAACTTTCCATTGAAATTATATGTCCACCAAGTGTTTATGTAAGGAAATCCACATTCAAATATTTAATAACCAATAGAAAAAGCAAATAACTACTTCTCAATGATTTATTTGTCTTATTGAGAATTTTCTATGTCCTTTTCTTTTTTGTATTGGCAATGGAGATTGCTACTACTTCGTATAGTTTCTGTATGATGTCATCATATAGCACAACATTTAACATTGGAATAAGTTTATTTCTAATCTTTGTTAATGTTTCCACACCAAGATGCATTATCTATTAAACCAATTTTATTGTATTTCTAGAGTTTCAATTGTGTTATTTATATTTGTATAAAATAAGCATTATCGTAATAGTTCCCACCTGAAATTTATGTGCATTTTTTCTTATTGGTTAAGGTGGATTGAATTTATTTTTAGATAAACAAAAATAAAACTATCATTTTTGTGACAGACCATATTTTTAACTGTTTTAAATCATTAAATTTAATATAATTATTGATTTAAAATGGTTAGAAAAAAAATTTAATATTTGTTTATGTAAGTTATTTAATATGCGCTTTGATAGAATTTTGAAATAGCAAATTTCGAAGATTTTGGCGATAACAACTATTGAAATAAAAATTCTATTCATTGTATTTGTTTGTAATCGATACCTGTAATTGAATAATAAATATTGGATTATTTAGACAGAAGGGAAATATTTATTGATAACTAACATTCATTTGAAATTAATGGTAATTAATGTATTTTGTTGAACAATTAAAATTATTTAAGTTTAATATTGCAATTGAATCTTGAATTAATGCAAATGAAAATGGTATCGAAAATTGATTTAAATTTTATTTAAATATGAATGAAGATTGTTAACATTTAAAATTAGATTTAAAAGTGGATAAACTTATTTATGTAATTACTTTTTTCCATGGACAAGTAAAAATATCCATTCTGGCTACTGTCTTGGATTTCTACAAAACCAGTTCCATCATATCAGTAATAGTGAATTATTGTAGGATTTCTAGTTTCATAGCGATCAGACTATCGTTTGGCCTTGGAGCATAAAACATATTGAAATTAATTAAGAAATTCGATTAAAATTAATTGATTTTGAAAATCTATCTTCCGAGTACGATTGAATTGGGCTTCGAAACAAGTTGCATTGTATTAGAAATGGGGTTAAAACATTATGAACGTCAAACGACATGCGTCATTTGGAGTTCGGGATTTCATGGACCAATCGTTAGCTATTTGCTAATTAAATAATATTTATTTCCTTTCCCTGTACGCATTAGCCTTTATTTTTTTTATTGTTGTCTCCCATCGTACCCAACCTTTCCTTTCTCTTATTTTAGCTGATGTTTGAATTCAAAAAAATGAAAGAGAAAGAAAAACACGATGAAGTCGCGATTCTCCCCCGTAACGCGCACGCGATGGAACGACTAGAGGCAGCTTAACGGCATGGAAGCGTGATCATTTGCGGTGTGGGAACGACGTCGACAGCAAGCTTCCTGATATTAATAACTATGTGAATGGAATTGAAATGTGAATCGACTGTAGGAATTAAAATTACCAGTTAAATATGAAATTGGAATTTAATTGCCAGCAAAATAGCCGATATTAATAACTATGTAATTGTTATGAATTATTGGTTGATTTGGATGTTGATTGAAATTGAAGTCTATTGGTCGATATTTGGATGATTTGGATGTTTATTTATTTTATATATGTCCTATTATACCTTGTTAATTATTTACAGTATATAAAATTATAAATTGAATTATTTCAAATAAATTAAGAAATAGATTGAAAAGGTATTGACCTATATCATTTGTTTTGGATTGAAATGATATTTATCCATCTCTGAATTAAATTGAAATAATCGATTCACTTGGCCATAGGATAGAAAATTATATAAGGACACCACATCGGTTAAATTAAATGATTTTGAAAGTCTTGGCTTTGAAATTATTTAAATGATTTTGAATTTTCAAAAAAATAAAAAGCACATTTATGAAGATTTATTAATTAAGAATTTGAGTTGAAATTAAATTTGATTTAAAGTAATTGTTTAAGAATTTAATGGGAATTTGTAGTCATGGTTGAAAAACGACTTAAATTATTGGAATTGAATTGTTTAAAAAGATTTGAAATTTTATTTTAATTTCAAAGTTATTAAGTAAAGGCGATATAAATTGATATTTCAAAGTTTTAGGCTCGGGAATGGAATTAATTTTAAGATTTGAATCAAAATTCAGAAATTGAAGTTTAATTTGAATTAAGTGATTTAAATCGATATTTTGAAATTGAACTCGAATTTATATAATTTGGATGGTTTAATATTGAGAATTGAATTGAAATTAATTCAAACTCAAATTGAAATTAAATGGGAATTGAATTAATTTGAAATCTAAATCGAATTTGATTTCAATTGCAATTGAAATTGAAATTGTTTGAAATTAAACCGAAGTTTAATCGATTCGAATTGAAATGAGATTATGAAAATAATTTGAAATTGAATAATTTAAATTTTATCAGTTGATTGGAATTTGGACTTAGGTATAGATTACTTAAAGTGAAAAGTGATAGTTTAATTTGGAAATAAATTATTTTAATATAAACTATTTAAAAACTATTTTTTTAATACTCAAATTATTTTGATTTTCCAAACTATTTTATTTTATAAAACATTTTGTACAATTAAATCACTTTATATCAAACTACTTTAACTATTTAAACTATTTTTAAACAATTTAAACTATTTTCCAAATATTTCCAAAAAAATTCAAACCGGTCAGAGTGGGAATTGTTTATATTTAAATCATGGATTTAAATACGAATTGGGTTAAATGAAGTTATAACCTGCACTAAGATTCGAAACAAGTTTGGAAGTGTAACATCCTGCCTTTTTGTACGTTTTAGGCAGACACACATGTCGACTCAAACCATACAGAAGGGCGGATTGTTATGGGGTAAATAAGAAAAAGCAGAGAAAAAAATAATCTTGCAGCGGAATGACAAAATATAATAATCAAATAACAGTTCATGAAGTTGTTTACAAAACCTTTGATTATACTAATACAATACAGGTCAGAGTTACACGTACTAGAGAATAACAAATAATGCAGCGGAACGGTATGCTGCAATAGGAATAATATCTAATAAATAATAATAGTACAAATCTCTGTGTCCATCCTCCAAAAAGCAAGGTCTTCAAATCCTGAAATGCTCAGGCTGACCCGATGAATTGAGAAGACAAAACACTCGAGTCAGAACTAAAATTTTTTATGTAAGTTAAATCAACAGTAAATATGCATGTAACAGTGTAAGAGATGTTTACGAGATTTGACATCTCCTATCCAGTGTCTAACATGAGCATAGTAACTTAAAAGATGCTCGGGATTTACATCTCCTAAGAATCCGTTAAACTATCTACTATGCAGTAATATACGTTATTATAATAATGTCTATATAAAGTAAACTATTAAAATAGAGTTACAGCGTTATCAATATCCCCCTTAACACATTTTATATATTCCCATAGTCTATATAGTACCTAACTCCCAACCGTAAAATGGAGGGCTATCAGAGGGCACTCCATTGGTATGGTACAAAACAAACTCGTAGAAGGCGTGATAGGGCATGTGAACATGACACATGAGGAAATGCTAGGGTAGATATACCACTTGTGTATCCAGACTGGTGGTAAGCATAGCAGCTACTACCGCCCACCTTGAAGCACACTTCCTCATTAAAAATCGAAGGGTGGCCACCAAAACAATCACAAATCAGAATATAATATCGAAGAAGTGTGCCCGATCGAAGGAATGACCTCGCTTGACTTGGCGTGGCTCCTGATTTTAGTCACATGTAAGCTAACTTACGGAAGTCCGGGTCACGTCATACCATATAGAAATCGTTCGCCAAACCATCCTACTTTATTTCTGGAATCTCTACCACGTACACAGCTGTTAAAGTGGTTTTCGGTATTGGTAGAGAGTATGACAATATCCGATCCCGGTCTCTTTAAAAACAAATCACTTATTACACACCAGATGGTTCTTTTACATTTCGAAACAGTCAATTCACAACTTATATCAAATATCATATTCTCAAAACCATAATACTTTTGAAATAATAGTTACTTCAAATCATATCCACTTTCAAATCATATTCGCCTTCAAATCATATTTCTTTCAAAAGTCATAATTCCTTCAAAAACCATATTTCCAAAACAGGTTAAATCCTTACTTCAAAATCATCAGTTTCAATTTATTATACATTTAAATCCCAATTTAGGTCATTTCATCATTTTTCCTTTAAACCAACGAATTCGAATAAAACACTTTCTTTTTTATTTAGTCTGAAAATTTAGAAAATAGTTTAAATAGTTATGAATAGTTAAAATAGTTATAAGTAGATTTAAAATAGATCAAATATAATTAAAATAGATTAAATAGGTTTAAAATAAATTAATTAGATTTAATATGAGTTAAATTGTGACGACCCGCAAATCCACACCCTTTGAATCGACAGTAATCCACAAATGTTCGATCCAAAAAGCACAAACTGAAGGAAAGTCAAAAGAAAGAAAAGAAGGGAGAAGAAGAGAAGAGGAGAAAGAGAGAAGATAGAACCAAACAGAACAATACAGAATCTCACATCACAACGGAAAATATATAATATCATATCAATGATCTTTACAAAACAGAAATTGTATATATACACACATCAATCAGAGTTCAACCACCAATCAGTAGTTATCAGCTTGAACAGCTATAATAACCTTACAAATGCCGATAATATAAAAAAACTAAGCACAACGGATAATCAATAATCAAAATAGATATGCGTATACATAAATGATGATCTTCAGCTCTCCTGCTGAAGCTCCAAAAGCACCAATCTAAGCCTGTAAATATACTCGGTCTGACCCGAGCATTGAAAGGGAAGAATGTCCGGATCAGTCTGGTAAACCAGTGTGAGAAACACACTCAACTAAATTTATTAAGTTACCAAAACTTTTTCTTTATCAAAATAAAAGTATCTCGTAAGACATGCCCACATATAAACACGGACATGTTTTTACCTTACGATAACTAAAACATTTCTTTCATATCAAATCCTCTTATATTATACTAGTGTCTAGTATATACAAAGAATATTAATCATAGTCGAAATGGTTACCCATATAGCATTTCGAGGCTATTCATTACGCCTTTACAAACAAAATCGCAGCTCGTAATGGGTTTTGTATTCAAATGACTAGGTGAAGGGACAACCTTCCGGCAATACCTCTCTAGAAGAATGTACCGAGAAACAATCACAAAGTTTCTTTACCAACACAAGACTGACCCACCTCTATAACTAGATGGTACCGAATATGTCAACCTCCGGTCGTTACCGACATTACCGAGGGCCCTCTAGCATACAAACCACAATAATCAGATACACGACATCATAATGTGTAAAGATATGTCTAGAAGAGGATGATCATATCCTACTTGGGAATGACCCACTTAGCCTTGCTGCATCTAACCCTGTTTTGGTCATTTCCAGTTGATGAGGCCTGACAAGGTGACGATTACCTTTCACAATCATATATCACATCACTTTGAATGCCATACGGCCATTTCCGTTGACTACTAATTGCCTTCCACAAAAATACAACCTTTAAGCTCATACGTCCCAAGGAGGGTGTTAAGCTAAGAGAAGCTGCCTTCTCTGCCACCACTGATGTACGTTTGTAAAAACCAACATACGTAATCTATAGAAATGCAATGTCAGACAAGCATCCATACAAGTTGTCCAGGAACAGGACAAACCGAAGGTACTCTCCTACCACATCCTGTCGGGAAATCCCTTGGATTAGTAGCAAATTGTCCTCCTATTAAATATTTCATAATGAAGAGACCACTGCTACTGGATGTATATTGGGATTTTAACCCCAAATGATCAACAAGCAGTCTCCCACTATGAAAATCCGAAATATCAATATCATCACAAAGCAACCTGCACAATCGTCGCATATACGTTGGTCCGAAGTGGTTTTCAGATAAATCTGATCCCGGTCTCTTCGCACCAACAATGCAAAAGCGTTTCTCAACATCACACTGAAACTAAGTCTCATAGACTTATCACGTCTCCAACTTTCAACTTGCTATCCTTCGGGCTAAAAGAAAGCTCAATAGATTGGAGTAATACTCAGCACTATACGAATCAACATCCTCAACACAAAGGATAATCAAGCCTACACAGAGGGCTACGTACTAAGTGTACGACTACATAGTTCCCACATCAAGTCGAGTAACTAAAATTTGGCAAAGTTTGGTAGTCGGTTATTTAACTATCAAAGCAAACAAACAAATATTCAGCACCATAACAATCACTAGGCCCTTTTAATTAACCTTTTATTAATTAAACCATTTGCTAAATATTAACTTCAAGTTATCTTTAAAAAGATATATTCTCAAAACATTTCAACATTGGAAAACATTTCCAAATACTTATTTAATAATAAGTAGTTCACAAATCAATTTATTTTCAACACTTGGAAAATATTCAATATACTTAAATCACGATTAAGTATATATTCTATTCTTTAAGGAAAAGATTCTTTTAAACATCTTTATTTTGGGTCAAAACGAATGTTGCGTGTAACATCGTTACGACAACCCAAAATCAATAGTATAGGGATTCGAAAATTAGATAGATATATAAATCCCAATACTATACAAAAACATCTCCTTTCGAAAATCATTTACTATAACAACAGTGTTATAGTCCACATTTCCTTATACTTTTCGAAAACGTCTATTTCAACAATGAATGTTGAAATCTATGTATTCGATATTTAACACACTTTAAAACAACTTTAAACCATTTAACTCCATTTAAATATCACTTCCTAAAACATTTATTTGATATATTATTCAATATCCAAAATCGTGAATATAATTCGTTTTCCAAATTAAAGCTTCTACACATTTAATTCAGAATTATCCACTGTCCAAAATAGTGGATATAAATCTCTAACCAAATTCAACACTTCTACATATTTAATTAAAGGATTATCCACTATCCAAAATCGTGGATATATCTCCTTTAATAATTTCTATACTTACTTATCAAATTTATTTGATTTCGGATTTATAAAACAATGTTTATAAATTCCATTTTCATTTTATAATAACTACTATATATAAAATCCCTTAATTAACCAATTCCATTTATAACTCAATTTTATACCCAAAAACCCAAATTATAAGTTAATTACTTATAATTCATTTATTTACAAAAATCATTCTTCTTATAACATCATCAATTATAAATCAGCAAATCTTATTTACTTATAAAACCCATTTATTACGTCATTTTAACAATTTTAAAAACTCCTTTATAATTCAATTATTCTGATTTATCAAAATTCAGTTTTACAAATCTTCTTTATAAATCATTTATATTAGCCAAAAATCTCAATTTAAACATTTCAAAAAATAATCAACTACTTATTTCAAAAACCACATTTTGGTAATATTTCACAAAAATCATAATTTTTATAACAATAAAAATTATAACATTTATTTATTTAAAATAAATCAATCCTTAACGATTCAAATATTCAATAAAACATTTATTTTCAAAATCACTTTAAAATCCTTTTAAATTTGGAAATCATCACTTTAACATTTTTAAATTATCAAAATTGGCCCAATGCTGCAATAGCACTAAATACAACAATTACGGCATCCAAAATATCATATATAATATAATAACAGTATATATAACAATATCTGTAATTAAATCAATACTGTTGAGGAATCCAGTTGGATCACCCCAACCAGTCACCTGCAACAAATATACATATTAGAATATGTGTACAATGTACGCTTCAAGGCAGACTCGCGTACAAAGGGTCATCCGCTCATACACGGGAACATATAGGGTCATCTGCTCCACTAGGTAGGTATATATCCAAATATCAACTAATATATCATCCAAACAATCATCAATCATCATATAATAAATTATTTATCACTTATATAAAAATATCAGTGAGTCAGAAAGAGAGAGTTGTACTCACATTGCGTCCAACAGTAGTTGCAGCATTTTATTCCGAGTAAAATTAAACGACCGTTTAATTTTATCCAAAATTCACCCTAGCTCCAATCACCCCTAAACCAGCTCCACTGCGTAGTGCTCGCAAATACGAACCCAACGCAATCTGTTTCGTCGAAAATGGACCTCGTATCAAAAAGTTACACATTTTCAAAGTTTGTACGAATTT
Organism: Allium cepa; assembly: GCA_030765085.1. Taxonomy (NCBI): domain Eukaryota; kingdom Viridiplantae; phylum Streptophyta; class Magnoliopsida; order Asparagales; family Amaryllidaceae; genus Allium; species Allium cepa. Next base: position 47,160,485 of record CM060940.1, on the reverse strand, counting down.
ATATATAAATATTTTCAACTTTTATTAATATTTTCTTTTAACCTTAAATCACGGCTGTAACGATCTCGAATTTTATTAAGTTTATATTGATAATTAAATTAATTTTTGTATAAAAAAATTTGTGAAATTAATTGGTGACTAATATAAAATATCAGTTAAATTATGAATTATTGAAAAAATGTATTTAAATTAAATTGAATTGAGATTTATAAATAATATAAAGATATTTGAAGTCAATCCTATGAAATGGGTTTTTGAAGTTGTGTAAATATAACAAAATTTTTGAAATAAATGTTTAAGTCAAAATAATAATAATAATAATAATAATAACAAAAGATAATACATATGCTCAAGAATAAACAAAAATTTGCTAAATTCAAACAACACAATAACTATAGAATTTCATTTATATTTTAAAGTAAGGAGATAATAACGTACAAAAGTATACAAAAGAAAAGATAAGTATGTAGATGTGGGAAACAAATTGGTTAAGTATGAATATAAGAGACAATAGAAATGGCTTGCAAAAGAAGTACATGTACAAAACAAATAGAGGCTGTAGACAAAGTAGGACAGCAAGTATATTTAAGTATAGAAACAGCAAGTACAAAGTATCATCCCTAAGCACATACAATATCTCTAGCTACGATATGTATCATATTAGCCGAGACAAGCAAGCATGGGCTAAGCATGGGAACAAGGTATCAAGGCAATTAATGCAAGCCATGCTTTGATTTTACACCAGCCACTAAGTAATGAAAAAGATTTAACTGCTTGGTTATACTAAAAGAAGTATTGCCCTGTACAATTCATTTTCTTATATCAAACTCATTCTTTTATCAACCTTTCTTCATTTCAAATTCGTTTATTTCAAAACTGAGATAGTATCATTTTGAAAACTAAAACAAAATTCAACCTGGAAATTCCAAATGAAGATGGAATGCAAAGGTTCAAAACTGGAAACAAATAAAAATCAAAACAAGCTCATTCCTCTGTTCCTACCTTTCTTCATCAAAACCCATCAAAGTGAGTAACTTCACTTTTGAAAACTTAAGGTAAAATTTGGTTGTTTGTGGGTAAGTTGAAGTGAATAAGCATTTGCAGGTGAATATCTGATGTGAATATTATTGTGTGCATGATATATATACACACTCTGCTCTGTTTGTTTTTCAAGCTCAAAATTCTATTTAAAAATCCTTACCACATGATCTGGTTCTTAATAGGATCTGATTTTCAAACAAATATTGTTCGATTTGACCTAGATTAATGTTTTAAAATTTTAGTTAGTCAATATGAGGCTTGTTTGTCTCTAGAAGTATTTAAACATATGTGTATGTTAAATAAAGTCAAAACTCAAGCTTGTTAATTTATCAATTCAGTATTACAAATTGAATACTCTAATCAAAACATGATTTTTAAGACAAAAATTAAGATTTTTGGATTAAGCATAGAGGTGCAGTTTGGTATTGAACAGAGATGGGGTTATTTGAATTTTCTGGTGATCCATGTATCGTGGAGGCTGGGGGTTTTTCGTGATGGTAGAGGGATGACCCGAGAACCTTGGAAAAATGTATGATGATAATGCAGATCAACGTGGCGTTGGGGGTTGCTCGAGTTTGTCAGCAACCCTAGTTTTGGGTGCTTTGGGGTTTTGGATCGGTGTAACCTCTCTGAAGCACCGAGTGCCACGCACTTTTGCGTAATGGAAGAGAGGGAGTTGAAGAAGCTGTAGTCGGAATTGTTGACCTCCTAGTGGTCGGAGCGGTGAAAACGAGGCAATGTTGACAGGTTTTGGGTGCAAGTTGCTTTTTGCTGTTCCAGGTTTGGAGTTCGAGCTCGAAATTGATTTCGAGGTAGAGACGAGGTTCTGGTGGTCGGGGAGAGAAGTATCGATGATCGTTGACATGTTCGACAATGTAGCATGGCCTGGAATTGATCGGCGACGATGTGTAGGTGCACCGTGCATCGTTCTGGAGTCTGGAAGTATGGCTTAGCAATGGGTTTGGTCAGAGGTGAAACTCGAGTTTACTCGAGTAATTTAAGTAATTTACTCGAAGTGGAGCCCGTGTTTTTGTGGTTTCGACTCGAAGCATATTTTGTCTTGCCTCGGGTTGATTTCTTGATTTCAGGTTTTACAGGAAACCTGTTATCCTGTTTTAAAAATTCCAGATTTTGAAATTAAATAGTTTTATAACTTTAAATGTTTACATAAGTTAAAATTTTAATGTAAATCTCTAAAAATGTTAAATTTAAAAGGAATTTGATTTTAAACTGTTTTAAAATTCTTTCATAACAAAATATTACTTTAACATGTGAATTTAAAATGGATAATTTAATCATTTAAATTAATTAATGACTTGTAATTAAATAAGTAATTAAAGGTTCAAATCATTAATTAAAGTAATTAATTTGAGAAGAATTTATTTACTAAAGGTTAATTAATAAATGAAAGTGATTAAGAAATGATTTTAAGGATTAATCACTTATTGAAATTAATGTTGGATATTTTGATTTATTAAGGTTAATAAATTATGAAATTGGTTTAAAGGTTGATTTAATTAATATGATTGATTAAGAATGATTTAATAAATTAAAGTGTTTAATAAATTAATTTATATCAAATTATTTGTAATTAATTAATAAATCATTATTAGATAATTAATTCATAAGTAATTTATTTGATTTAAAATAAATTGAATTAATTAGGATTAAACAATTAATTAATCCTGCTTACAAATGTTTATTGAATGCTTATGAATGATTGTATTGTATGAAATGGCTTGAATTGATTATCCTATCTGATTTGTGATATTTTGTTCCGTAGATTGAGCAGTGTATATTTATTTGCATTTGTATATTATCTATGAATCTGTGAATAGACGATGAGCGTTATAGTTTATATCGCTTATCAACAATATTTCTGTGTTTTGATCTATGATGATTGAATGATGTTGCACTATTGTGTTAAAACCCCTGGACCACACCATACACACACAAATATGGATTTCAGGAGGAAATCGATTGAGTCACAGATTTTTGAAATAGTTTTAAATTTGAATATTTGAATTCAAATGTTTTGGAAATGGATTGGGTTTAAAGTGAAAAGCTTTTGAAATGGAATTTCATAGATGAAATTTATTTTGAATAACTCGATAAAATATGAAGTTGAATAATTTGATTTGAACTTAAATTCAAGATTTGAAATTGAATTCTATGATTTAAAACTAGGGATTAAAAATGTTATACCAGTTATATATGGGTTAAACTATTTTAAAAGTATTAATTTGGGATGTGAATAGAATTCAAGGGCTTTAACTCGTGTAAATTTAATTGGATTTTTCTAAAACGAAAACTGTTTGTTTTCAAATAATAAAAGCTTTCACATAAGAAATGAACGTCCAATTTGTGTTAAAAAGAATTTCAAGTTTGAGAATGAAGATAATTTCCAAGTTATGAAAACGATTTGAAAGCTATAAGTTGAATATGGATTTAAAAATTCAACAAGTTAATCGAATTTTTAAAAGCTATGAGTTAAATCTTTGATTTAAAGATTTAACGAGTTAATCCAAATGGAATGGAAATTGTTTTGAAATCTACGAATTGATCTTTGTGAAATAAATCTTTTTGTAATATAAAGATTTGAAATGGTAATTGATTTAAACCATTTGGAAGAAAGTTTTGGGTGATAAGTTGTGACTTAATTGAAATCCCAATATCCATATATTTCCTATAAATATTGCGCCCACTATTCGGTTTAGCTGGGAGAGGACCTTTGTGTCATATATCCCATTCTGAATATGTGGTATGTCGTTATGGATAGCATTTGAAGACCGGTGTTGAAGACCGGATATTTTTGAAAGCGAAAAGACAACTCGTCGAATGTCTTTGCATCGAATGGTCCCCTTTATAGAGACTCCATATGTGATGGGAAGTCCGAACGTGATTAGTGAATATCCGGATTGCAAGGACTTCTTTGGAAGTGCCTTCGGTTCTGTTCGAGCCCGGAACAGACTTGTATGGATAGTATGTCTGACACTACAAATTGAGATATAAAGCTGACTTCTTTCAAATACATTTCTGTTGGTGGCGGAGAATTTATTCTCTTAGCTTAACACCCTTCTCTGAGACGTACGAGCTCAGAGGTTATGTAGTTGATGGTTATCAGCAATATATTCCCAATTTGGTAATGTGACATACTGAGTGTTGCTGTGAAATGATCATTGTGTCGATCATTTATGATAGGATCATTTATTTGATCGTCTATACTGGTGATCATTTCTATGATCATTTGTTGACCTAAAGCATGGCTTTTGTATAAAGTATGTTTTTGTGGATGAGACTTCGTCGAGCCTCACACCCCGGAATGGTCAAAACAGGAAAGATGCAGCAAGGTTATGAGGGGTAGCTCCCTTTAGGGTATGTGCATTTCCTTCTGGAAAAGGGTGGTATCATGGTATGGAGCCCAGATACTTACTCATGTTGAAAACACTTTGTTATGATTGTGTGATGATGGTGACGAGCGCTCGGTTAAAGGTCCCAAAGGACCGGGGGATGGCATACTCGTGTCAGTAGTTACCCAGTTAGGGGTAACCCGGCCTTGTGTTAGTAGAAATCCGGTTTGGTTCTCGGGGACGTCCATCTAGAGGCGTTCTCATGTGGCAATGGGAAGTTCCTTGGCCTGACCATTTGTTGGAAATCCAAAGAAACAATACAACACTTGTACGGTTTTAGTTGTAGAACCTGCCATCTAATATGGTAGCTATAGTAAGCATACTATAATGGTACCTATGCTGGCTAAGATTTATATTCTACTTTCAAATGATTTGTTCTACACTATGCACTAGTAATAATATCAAATGTTTCTTTTTAATGCGTATCAAGCATCTTTGACTATCATAAGAAGAAATCTCCTCCAAGTCTGCGTTTGCATTGTGTGTGTGGCGGGAGGTCTTATGGTAGTCTCATTTTTAAAAGCATTGTGAATTGACTTTAAAAATATTTCTTTAAATGTTTTAAAAGATAAACTGTTTTTGTTGCTCACACCAGTCCCACGACTGATCCAGAGTTTATTGTTTTCTTTCCTAAACTCTGGGTGCTCATTATTTTCTACACGAGCAGTCTAGAGTTGGGTTTTACAGATAGTTAGGTTTAGTGAATTATCTGGAGTTAGTTCAGTCTGTGGACCACACCAGTCTTGCTTATCTTTGTGCATCGTTATTGGGAGTTCGAGCTATTGCTGGATTGATTCTTGGAAATGGAGTTGCAGTTCTCGGAGTTCTCCTTTGAAGACTATCTTAGAGTTATATTGTTCCGCTGCTAGATGTCATCTATTTTCTTTTCCGCTGCTAATTATTGTATCATATCTCTGATGTATATTGATATCTATTGGATCATCTTTTGTATCAGATATTGTATCAAAGCTGTATATCAATGTATTATTCTTTTATTCCGCTGTGTTATTTACTTAATGTTGTTATAAGCTCCGGCGAATCGGATTTGAACGGTCGAATCTATGGCATTCGAATACGATGTAAAGTATGGATGTCGATTTTCGAGCGGGCAAAAATCGGTCTCGTCACATTTGGTATCAGAGCTAAGGGTTGAACTTTAGCTCAGGAGTATAACACATTAAGTAGCTCATTAGAGATAGGGTGAAGTATATCCTAGAATGAGTAAATCCCTAAGATATCTGTTTGAATGCCTCAGTAAATTCTCTTACTATCCACCGATAGTAAGTATGAGTGCAAGAAGAGAACGAGATAGGGGACAGGTAAATACGACTATAAATGGTCAATAACCTTCAACAGTGGAAACAACTTTCTTATCAATTTCCTTTGATTCGTTTCCAAATCCTTTTGATTTCTTCGTGACAGCTCCAGAAGAAGTTTTGGTGTGATGATGGCCCTACGTATCGTTGTAGAAAATCCTTATTTCGTATCTTCATCGATTTCTTTTCAGTTTTTGATTTTAAACTTTAATGAATATGAACTTGAAATTTGAATGAATTGGGAATTTTGAATAAATTAGAAATTTTGAATTGAGTTAAAATTGATTAATAGAAGAAGAAGCTAAATCGAATAGTATCGATAAAACGATTTCATTTAAAACTAAATTTGAAATTCTATATAATTTCTTGTATCTATTGTTGATATTCTGATTTGGTGAGCCAAATGCAGAATTGGTATCCAGTTTGATCTGAAAGGATATTTCTCTATCTTTCATCTATCCTTGTTGTTTTCGTGCCTGCGAATTTCGAGGACGAAATTCTTTTTAAGGGGGGAAGTCTGTAACGATCTCGAATTTTATTAAGTTTATATTGATAATTAAATTAAATTTTTGTATAAAAAAATTTGTGAAATTAACTGGTGACTAATATAAAATATCAGTTAAATTATGAATTATTGAAAAAATGTATTTAAATTAAATTGAATTGAGATTTATAAATAATATAAAGATATTTGAAGTCAATCCTATGAAATGGGTTTTTGAAGTTGTGTAAATATAACAAAATTTTTGAGATAAATGTTTAAGTCAAAATAATAATAATAATAATAATAATAACAAAAGATAATACATATACTCAAGAATAAACAAAAATTTGCTAAATTCAAACAACACAATAATTATAGAATTTAATTTATATTTTAAAGTAAGGAGATAATAACGTACAAAAGTATACAAAAGAAAAGATAAGTATGTAGACGTGGGAAACAAATTGGTTAAGTATGAATATAAGAGACAATAGAAATGGCTTGCAAAAGAAGTACATGTACAAAACAAATAGAGGCTGTAGACAAAGTAGGACAGCAAGTATATTTAAGTATAGAAACAGCAAGTACAAAGTATCATCCCTAAGCACATACAATATCTCTAGCTACGATATGTATCATATTAGCCGAGACAAGCAAGCATGGGCTAAGCATGGGAACAAGGTATCAAGGCAATTAATGAAAGCCATGCTTTGATTTTACACCAGCCACTAAGTAATGAAAAAGATATCACTGCTTGGTTATACTAAAAGAAGTATTACCCTGTACAATTCATTTTCTTATGTCAAACTCATTCTTTTATCAACCTTTCTTCATTTCAAATTCGTTCATTTCAAAACTGAGATAGTATCATTTTGAAAACTAAAACAAAATTCAACCTGGAAATTCCAAATGAAGATGGAATGCAAAGGTTCAAAACTGGAAACAAATAAAAATCAAAACAAGCACATTCCTCTGTTCCTATCTTTCTTCATCAAAACCCATCAAAGTGAGTAACTTCACTTTTGAAAACTTAAGGTAAAATTTGGTTGTTTGTGGGTAAGTTGAAGTGAATAAGCATTTGCAGGTGAATATCTGATGTGAATATTATTGTGTGCATGATATATATATACACTCTGCTCTGTTTGTTTTTCAAGCTCAAAATTCTATTTAAAAATCCTTACCACATGATCTGGTTCTTAATAGGATCTGATTTTCAAACAAATATTGTTCGAATTGACCTAGATTAATGTTTTAAAATTTTAGTTAGTCAATATGAGGCTTGTTTGTCTCTAGAAGTATTTAAACATATGTGTATGTTAAATAAAGTCAAAACTCAAGCTTGTTAATTTATCAATTCAGTATTACAAATTGAATACTCTAATCAAAACATGATTTTTAAGACAAAAATTAAGATTTTTGGATTAAGCATAGAGGTGCAGTTTGGTATTGAACAGAGATGGGGTTATTTGAATTTTCTGGTGATCCATGTATCGTGGAGGCTGGGGGTTCTTCGTGATGGTAGAGGGATGACCCGAGAACCTTGGAAAAATGTATGATGATGATGCAGATCAACGTGGCGTTGGGGGTTGCTCGAGTTTGTCAGCAACCCTAGTTTTGGGTGCTTTGGGGTTTTGGATCGGTGTAACCTCTCTGAAGCACCGAATGCCACACACTTTTGCGTAATGGAAGAGAGGGAGTTGAAGAAGCTGTAGCCGGAATTGTTGACCTCCTAGTGGTCGGAGCGGTGAAAACGAGGCAATGTTGACAGGTTTTGGGTGGAAGTTGCTTTTTGCTGTTCCAGGTTTGGAGTTCGAGCTCGAAATTGATTTCGAGGTAGAGACGAGGTTCTGGTGGTCGGGGAGAGAAGTATCGATGATCGTTGACATGTTCGACAATGCAGCATGGCCTGGAATTGATCGGCGACGATGTGCAGGTGCACCGTGCATCGTTCTGGAGTCTGGAAGTATGGCTTAGCAATGGGTTTGGTCAGAGGTGGAACTCGAGTTTACTCGAGTAATTTAAGTAATTTACTCGAAGTGGAGCCCGTGTTTTTGAGGTTTCGACTCGAAGCATATTTTGTCTTGCCTCGGGTTGATTTCTTGATTTCAGATTTTACAGGAAACCTGTTATCCTGTTTTAAAAATTCCAGATTTTGAAATTAAATAGTTTTATAACTTTAAATGTTTACATAAGTTAAAATTTTAAAGTAAATCTCTAAAAATGTTAAATTTAAAAGGAATTTGATTTTAAACTGTTTTAAAATTCTTTCATAACAAAATATTACTTTAACATGTGAATTTAAAATGGATAATTTAATCATTTAAATTAATTAATGACTTGTAATTAAATAAGTAATTAAAGGTTCAAATCATTAATTAAAGTAATTAATTTGAGAAGAATTTATTTACTAAAGGTTAATTAATAAATGAAAGTGATTAAGAAATGATTTTAAGGATTAATCACTTATTGAAATTAATGTTGGATATTTTGATTTATTAAGGTTAATAAATTATGAAATTGGTTTAAAGGTTGATTTAATTAATATGATTGATTAAGAATGATTTAATAAATTAAAATGTTTGATAAATTAATTTATATCAAATTATTTGTAATTAATTAATAAATCATTATTAGATAATTAATTCATAAGTAATTTATTTGATTTAAAATAAATTGAATTAATTAGGATTAAACAATTAATTAATCCTGCTTACAAATGTTTATTGAATGCTTATGAATGATTGTTTGTATGAAATGGCTTGAATTGATTATCCTATCTGATTTGTGATATTTTGTTCCGTAGATTGAGCAGTGTATATTTATTTGCATTTGTATATTATCTGTGAATCTGTGAATAGACGATGAGCGTTATAGTTTATATCGCTTATCAACAATATTTCTGTGTTTTGATCTGTGATGATTGAATGATGTTGCACTATTGTGTTAAAACCCTTGGACCACACCATACACACACAAATATGGATTTCACGAGGAAATCGATTGAGTCACAGATTTTTGAAATAGTTTTAAATTTGAATATTTGAATTCAAATGTTTTGGAAGTGGATTGGGTTTAATGTGAAAAGCTTTTGAAATGGAATTTCATAGATGAAATTTATTTTGAATAACTCGATAAAATATGAAGTTGAATAATTTGATTTGAACTTAAATTCAAGATTTGAAATTGAATTCTATGATTTAAAACTAGGGATTAAAAATGTTATACCTGTTATATATAGGTTAAACTATTTTAAAAGTATTAATTTGGGATGTGAATAGAATTCAAGGGCTTTAACTCGTGTAAATATAATTGGATTTTTCTGAAACGAAAACTATTTGTTTTCAAATAATAAAAGCTTTCACATAAGAAATGAACGTCCAATTTGTGTTAAAAAGAATTTCAAGTTTGAGAATGAAGATAATTTCCAAGTTATGAAAACGATTGAAAGCTATAAGTTGAATCTGGATTTAAAATTCAACAAGTTAATCGAATTTTTAAAAGCTATGAGTTAAATCTTTGATTTAAAGATTTAACGAGTTAATCCAAATGGAATGGAAATTGTTTTGAAATCTACGAATTGATCTTTGTGAAATAAATCTTTTTGTAATATAAAGATTTGAAATGGTAATTGATTTAAACCATTTGGAAGAAAGTTTTGGGTGATAAGTTGTGACTTAATTGAAATCCCAATATCCATATATTTCCTGTAAATATTGCGCTCACTATTCGGTTTAGCCGGGAGAGGACCTTTGTGTCATATATCCCATTCCGAATATGTGGTATGTCGTTATGGATAGCATTTGAAGACCTGTGTTGAAGACCGGATATTTTTGGAAGCGAAAAGACAACTCGTCGAATGTCTTTGCATCGAATGGTCCCTGGTATAGAGACTCCATATGTGATGGGAAGTCCGAACGTGATTAGTGAATATCCGGATTGCAAGGACTTCTTTGGAAGTGCCTTCGGTTCTGTTCGAGCCCGGAACAGACTTGTATGGATAGTATGTCTGACATTACAAATTGAGATATAAAGTTGACTTCTTTCAAATACATTTCTGTTGGTGGCGGAGAATTTATTCTCTTAGCTTAACACCCTTCTCTGAGACATACGAGCTCAGAGGTTATGTAGTTGATGGTTATCAGCAATATATTCCTAATTTGGTAATGTGACATGCTGAGTGTTGCTGTGAAATGATCATTGTGTTGATCATTTATGATAGGATCATTTATTTGATCGTCTATCCTGGTGATCATTTCTATGATCATTTGTTGACCCAAAGCATGGCTTTTGTATAAAGTATGTTTTTGTGGACGAGACTTCGTCGAGCCTCACACCCCGGAATGGTCAAAACAGGAAAGATGCAGCAAGGTTATGAGGGGTTGCTCCCTTTAGGGTATGTGCATTTCCTTCTGGAAAAGGGTGGTATCATGGTATGGAGCCCAGATACTTACTCATGTTGAAAACACTTTGTTATGATTGTGTGATGATGGTGACGAGCGCTCGGTTAAAGGTCCCAAAGGACCGGGGGATGGCATACTCGTGTCAGTAGTTACCCAGTTGGGGGTAACCCGGCCTTGTGTTGGTAGAGATCTGGTTTGGTTCTCGGGGACGTCCATCCAGAGGCGTTCTCATGTGGCAATGGAAAGTTCCTTGGCCTGACCATTTGTTGGAAATCCAAAGAAACAATACGACACTTGTACGGTTTTAGTTGTAGAACCTGCCATCTAATATGGTAGCTATAGTAAGCATACTATAATGGTACCTATGCTGGCTAAGATTTATATTCTACTTTCAAATGATTTGTTCTACACTATGCACTAGTAATAATATCAAATGTTTCTTTTTAATGCGTATCAAGCATCTTTGACTATCATAAGAAGAAATCTCCTCCAAGTCTGCGTTTGCATTGTGTGTGTAGCGGGAGGTCTTATGGTAGTCTCATTTTTAAAAGCATTGCGAATTGACTTTAAAAATATTTCTTTAAATGTTTTAAATGATAAACTGTTTTTGTTGCTCACACCAGTCCCACGACTGATCCAGAGTTTATTGTTTTCTTTCCTAAACTCTGGGTGCTCATTATTTTCTACACGAGCAGTCTAGAGTTGGGTTTTACAGATAGTTAGGTTTAGTGAATTATCTGGAGTTAGTTCAGTCTGTGGACCACACCAGTCTTGCTTATCTTTGTGCATCGTTATTGGGAGTTCGAGCTATTGCTGGATTGATTCTTGGAAATGGAGTTGCAGTTCTCGAAGTTCTCTTTTGAAGACTATCTTAGAGTTATATTGTTCCGCTGCTAGATGTCATCTATTTTCTTTTCCGCTGCTAATTATTGTATCATATCTCTTATGTATATTGATATCTATTGGATCATCTGTTGTATCAGATATTGTATCAAAGCTGTATATCAATGTATTATTCTTTTATTCCGCTGTGTTATTTACTTAATGTTGTTATAAGCTCCGGTGAATCGGATTTGAACGGTCGAATCTATGGCATTCGAATACGATGTAAAGTATGGATGTCGATTTTCGAGCGGGCAAAAATGGTCTCGTCACAACGGCCGCGCAATTTTTCTTTAAAATCGAATCCAGGCCGTTCGGCCTTTCTTCTCCCCCACCCAGTTTCTCACGCATGTAAATAAACCCACAGCCACCATTCTTCGCGTATTATCAAGCCCTCCATAATCATCTAGCCATTGATCGATAACCCTCCTTTGAAAGCCCACCTCCGCCTGCACCAACGTCGCGAATCCGGTCCCTCTCAGCTCCAGATCCACCTCGTAATTCGTGCATGAACGCACGATGCTTGAATGCAAATTTTCATCGATCTACGCCACGAAACTCGATCACAACCGTTGAAACGCTAGATTTTGATATGATCAACAATGTTGTAGTTGACAATTTTTGTTGATTGTTGATGGATGGGGAGATCGGAGGGAGGGAGGAATCAAAAGTTTCTGGCCGTTAATTGTTTAGTGGCGGCTAGCCCTAACCCTAACCCTATGGTTTTAGTGAAAATAATGAAAATTTATGGCCTTTTATAGAAAATTACAAAACACTATTCATCCGAATTTTTTTCCAAACTCCAAACGAAGCGTGCTGCCTGGCGTTTATAATGTTTTACCCCTATTCCTAATATATATCGGATCCAATTCGATCTTATTTGAAAGATAGGTTTTCACATCGACTATTTAAATTTAAAAATTCACATAAACAGATTTCTACGCGTTTTAGCTTGTCCCGGACAAACCGTAATTCCGATTGACAAGAAATTTGAGATCTCCCAATAATATACCATTATAGATCCAATTAAACTGGTTTCGTCGAAATCCAATACTGTTTGAAAAATGGCTATTTTTACATGTCATTTAAATATTAAAATATTCAATTTCTACAAATTAACTTTTAATTCGATTTTAAAAGTGCTCTAACATCATTCTAATTCAAATATGATTTAATTTAACTTTATAAATCATTTTTATTCACTTTTAATCCAAATTCCAATTATATCTGCAATTTCAAATAATGAATTAGCAATTTAATTCTCCAACTAAATCACTATTTTCAAATATAAGTTATTCAGCTTATAAAATTAACTTTTAAATATTTAAAATCAATTAAATATATGAGTTTTAAATGATTGAATTCTGGGTTGTTACATTCTCCCCTACTTAAAAGAATTTCGTCCCCGAAATTACTAAGTAAGAAAAAGTCACATAGTCCATTAACTTTTCAAAACAATTCGTTAAAACTAGATTTACCAAATCTCTAAGTGTTTAACTTTTCCAAAATCCATTAGTTAAACTTCTTATAAAACTTTTCTAAGTTTTCAAATCCATTTATAGTTATCTTTCCAAAACCAACTAATATCATTTCAATTTCCAACTCAAAATCAAAACTTTAGTTTTCACAATTTTTTTCAATTTTCCCAAAAATTTTCTAACGCCTTAAATTTTCAAAAAAAAATCGCCATAGTCTTCTTCGCGCGGTTGATCCGAAAAAAATAACAATATATATATATCACAAATATACATCTCATCATCAAGGATGAGGCATCCCGAAGGGAAAAAAGTGTAAAAGTACGATATGTAATCCGAGATATGTACCTTATATATTATTAACGAGCACATACGGCTAATATAGCACGAAAGCGAGCTCCAAATGCGAAGCAAGCGCCATACACACCTACTAAACACTCAATAATCAATGAGAAACATGTATATGTGAAAGTAATATTAATATACAACATATACCAATACAACAACTATATATGCCACTACAGCAAATGCAACAAAAACAACAAATCCAACCATCAAACAACTATCATCCAACTAAGATCCATAACCAAATCAATACACTTTCACTTCTCATTAATATTCAATGAATTGGTTTTCAATTAAATCACATTTGATTCATTAACATTGGATTTCACTATTCATTCATTTATTCATTTTCAATTAATTTACATTCACTAATTTACATTCAAGTTTGTTCACTTCCAATTCAAATCAATTTCATTTCTATTTATCTTACTTCACTTTCAATTTGAATTTAATTCCATATGAATTTTCTATACAATCAATTAACAATCATTTAACAATCAATGCATAACCAACATAACCAAATTTATTTACTTTACATTCATTCAATTTTGTTCAACATCTAATTGACTTCCACTCAATTATTCAATTTCCAATTTCGTTAGCTTTTAATGAATTAACACTTGCATCCACTATTCCATATCAATTTACTTACATCCGATTTATTAACACTCAATTTATTCATTAATTCAATTGGTAATTCATTCTTATAACTAAAGTTGAATTTTTATTTTACTCAAGTTCACATTCATTACTTCATTTTATTAGTTCTTTATTAATTTACTTCAATACTAAAATCAGCTTCATTTAACCTTACTTAAGTTATCTTTCATTTCAATTTCATTTACCTTCACTTTCACTATACAACTTAATTTCATCTCTAATTCATTTCAAATTCTATTTTATTTAACTTTTACTTAAGTCAAATTCATATCACTATTCAAAATCAAATTTTGTTTTGCCTAACCAAAAGTGTTTAACCATTTTAACAATTGGTTTTACTTACATTTTCTCACTTTATAAGTTACACAACTTATTTATCTAAACTTCCAGATGCATATTATATAATCACTTACCATATTATATAATCACTTACCACTTAAACTTATATTCATACTTCATTAACTTATCTAATCCAGTTAAAATTCAATTCAATTTATTTAACTTTCCTTTAACTAAATTTCAAATCATATATCTAATATGTTAACTCAAATTTCTTTCAACTTTACCAAAGCTAAAATTTTATTATCATATATTATAAGTCAAAAACTTATTTTACTTATATTTATCAAATACAACATGGATTTTAAATCAAATTCGTTTATCACAACAAAACTTCAACTTTAATTTACTATTGGTAGCAAATCCATCACACAGAAACCCGAAAATGATACTGATGATGCAACAGTGATCACCCTTATTATTTCCCAGTAACAGTAGTGAATTTAGTGCTTTATATTCTTTTAAAAATTTCTTTTTATTTATAAATCACATTTATAAATCTATACTCATATAATTTCACTTATTTTCTATTTATAATAATATAACCTCTTTACTTTTGAAAAATAACTTTCAAAATAAACGGGATTCAAATTTCACAAATTCTTAGTTAAATTCATTTTTATTCATAACTCATATTTGTAAATATATTCATATAGTTTCACTTCTTATATATAAGATTATTTCACAATTGTAAATCATATTAATTATAATTCAATACTTTATAATTCATTTTCTTATATAATTTTTTCTTCTACAATTGTTGATTTTATTTAGATTATTCAAACATCTTCATTAACTTATATATATTTTTACATTTTCAAACAACCAAACAATTCAATTTACATACACTTTAATAATTCTGAAAATTATTCCTTTATATATAAAATATAATCGAGGTAAAATTATTTCGTTCACCCAATTTAAAATGATACTATGTCGACTTGCCTCGTTTAGGTATTTGAAAATCCCTATCGATAACATGGCGTCCCACACACCGACCAAAATTCACAAACAGCTCAACGGATAAATAAACACAATATAAAATATTTTATATCACTAACAAATACGCGTTCATATATATAATACACTCAAACTCAATCTAGGGTGCTACTACCCCTATCTATACTGAGTACACACCAAAGCTTAGGAATATATAAAATCTAAGCTCTGATAGCAGATGTGATGGGACGCACCCAGTGGGTAATACCCACCGTAGCTCACACTGATACCTCACGCTTTGCTTTTACGGCCAACCTCTCGAGTACAACCAACCCTTTCACTCTAAGGACATGTAGGAGCAGGAGTCATCCGTGCGCTACCTAACAAGAAGCGAGAACCCCCATCAGGCTGAACATAATCAAGCAAAACCGATATAATCTATTGAAATGCAATGTCAGACAAACATCCATACAAGTTATCCAGGAACAGGACAAACCGAAGGTACTTTCCTACCACATCTTGTCGGGAAATCCCTAGGATTAGTAGTGATAGTCCTCGCATTGGATATTTCATAATGAAGAGACCACTGCTACTGGATGTATATCGGGATTTTAACCCTAAACGATCAACAAGTAGTCCCCCACTATGAAATTTCGGAATATCAATATCATCACAAAGCAACCTGCACAATCGTCCCATATACATTGGTCCGAAGTGGTTTTCAGATAAATCTGATCCCGGTCTCTTCGCACCAACAACGCAAAAACGTTTCTCAACCTCATACAGAAACTGAGTCTCATAGACTTATCATGTCTCCAACTTTCAACTTGCTATCCTTCGGGCCAAGAAGGAAGCTAGATAGATTGGAGTAATACTCCGCACTATACGAATCAACATTCTCAACAAAAAGGATAATCAAGCCTACACAGAAGGCTACGTACTAAGTGCACGACTACATAGTTCCCACATCAAGTCGCTGAACTAAAATTTGGCAAAGTTTCTTAGTCGGTTCTTTAACTATCAAAGCAAACAAACAAATATTCAGCACCGAAACAATCACTAGGCCCTTTTTATTAACCTTTTATTAATTAAACCATTTGCTAAATATTAACTTCAAATTATCTTTAAAAAGATATATTATCAAAACATTTCAACATTGGAAAACATTTCCAAATACTTATTTAATAATAAGTAATTCACAAATTAATTTATTTTCAACACTTGGAAAATATTCAATATACTTAAATCACAATTAAGTATATATTTAATTCTTTAAGGAAAAATATTATTTTAAACATCTTTATTTTGGGTTAAAACGAAAGTTGCGTAAAATATCGTTACAACAACTCGAAATCAATAGTATAGGGATTCGAAAATCGGATAGATATATAAATCCCAATACTATACAAAAACATCTCCTTTCGAAAATCATTTACTATAACAACAGTATTATAGTCCATCATTTCCTTATACTTTTCGAAAACGTCTATTTCAACAATGAATGTTGAAATCTATGTATTCGATATTTAACACACTTTAAAACAACTTTAAACCTTTTAACTTCATTAAATATCACTTCCCAAAACATTTATTTGATATATTATTCACTGTCCAAAATCGTGAATATAATTTGTTTACCAAATTAAAGCTTCTACACATTTAATTCAGAATTATCCACTGCCCAAAATCGTGGATATAAATCTCTAACCAAATTCAACACTTCTACATATTTAATTAAAGGATTATCCACAGTCCAAAATTATGGATATATCTCCTTTAATAATTTCTATACCTACTTATCAAATTTATTTGATTTCAGATTTGTAGAACAATGATTATAAATTCCGTTTTCATTTTATAATAACTACTATATATAAAATCCCTTTATTAACCAATTCCATTTATAACTCAATTTTATACCCAAATTATAAGTTAATTACTTATAATTCATTTATTTACAAAACTCATTCTTTTTATAACATCATCAATTATAAATCTGTAAATCTTATTTACTTATAAAACCCATTTATAACATCATTTTAACAATTATAAAAACTCCTTTATAATTCAATTATTATGATTTATAAAATTCAATTTTATAAATCTTCTTTGTAAACCATTTATATTAGCAAAAATCTCAATTCAAACCATTTCACAAAATAATCAACTACTTATTTCAAAAATACATTCGGTTATATTTCACAAAAATCATAATTTTTATAACAATAAAAATTATAACATTTATTTATTTAGATAAATCAATTCTTAACGATTCAAAAATTCAATAAAACATTTATTTCCAAAATCACTTAAAATCCTTTTAAATTTGGAAATCATAACTTTAACATTTTTAAATTATCAAAATTGGCCCAATGCTGCAATAGCACTAAATAAAACAATTACGGCATCCAAAATATCATATATAATACGATAACAAAATATATAACAATATCTGTAATTAAATCAATACTGTTGAGGAATCCAGTTGGTTCCCCCCAACCAGTCACCTGCAACAAATATACATATTAGAATATGTGTACAATGTACGCTTCAAGGCAGACTCGCGTACAAAGGGTCATCCGCTCATACAGGGGAACGTATAGGGTCATCTGCTCCACTAGTTAGGTATATATCCAAATATCAACTAATATATCATATATCATCCAAACAATCATCAGTCATCATTTAATAAAATATTTATCACTTATATAAAAATATCAGTGAGTCAGAAAGAGTGAGTTGTACTCACATTGCGTCCAATAGCAGTTGCAACATTTTATTCCGAATAAATCCAAAATTCACCCTAGCTGCAATCACCCCCAAACCAACTCCATCGCGTAGTGCTTGCAAATACGAACCCAACGCAATCTGTTTCGTCGAAAAGGGACCTCGTATCAAAAAGTTACACATTTTCAAAGCTTGTACGAATTTATATATAAATATTTTCAATTTTTATTAATATTTTCTTTTAACCTTAAATCATGGCCGCACAATTTTTCTTTGAAATCGAATCCAGCCATTCGGCCTTTCTTCTCCCCCACCCAGTTTCTCACGCATGTAGATAAACCCACGGCAGCCATTCTTCGCGAATTATCAAGCCCTCCACAATCATCTAGCCATTGATCGATAACCCTCCTTTGAAAGCCCACCTTCGCCTCCACCAACGTCGCGAATCCGGTCCCTCTTAGCTCCATATCCACCTCGTAATTCATGCACGAACGCACGATGCTTGAACACAAATTGTCATCGATCCACGCCATGAAAATCGATCACAACCGTTGGAACGCTAGATCTTGATATGATCTACAATGTTGTACTTGACAATTTTTGTTGATTGTTGATGGATGGGGAGATCGGAGGGAGGGAGGAATCAAAAGTTTCTGGCCGTTAATTGTTTAGTGGCGGCTAGCCCTAACCCTAACCCTAACCCTAGGGTTTTAGTGAAAATAATGAAAATTTATGACTTTTTATAGAAAATCACAAAACACTATTCATCCGATTTTTTTCCAAACTCCAAACGAAGCATGCCGCCTGGCATTTATAATGTTGTACCCCTGTTCTGAACGCAATGGAATATATATCGGGAGCCAATTCGATCGTATTTGAAAGATAGGTTTTCACATCGACTATTTAAATTTAAAAATTCACATAAACAGATTTCTATGCGTTTTAGCTTGCCCGGAAAAACCGTAAATCCGATTGACACGAAATTTTAAATCTTACAATAATATAACATTACGGATCCAATGAAACTGGTTTCGTCGAAATCCAAGACTGTTTGAAAAATGGCTATTTTTACATGTCAATTAAATATTAAAATATTCAGTTTCTACAAATTAACTTTTAGTTCGATTTTAAAAGTTCTCTAACAGCATTCTAAATCAAATATGATTTAATTTAACTTTATAAATTATTTTTATTCAATTTAAATCCAAATTCCAATTATTTTTGCAATTTCAAATATTAAATTAACAATTTAATTTTTCAATTAAATCACTATATTAAAATAAAAATTATTCATCTTATAAAATTAACTTGTAAATTTTTAAAATCAATTAAATATACGAATTTTAAATGAGTGAAATTGTAACGACCCAGAAATTTTCAAACCCGAAAATTCCAGATAGTTATGAAAAAGAAGAAAGAGATAAAAGAAGAAGAACAGAAACACCAAACATCTCACATTCGCAGCGGGTAAAATATAATAATAAATAGTAACAGTTTACAAAAGAATATTATAACTGTCGATTACATTTAATATACATCAGAGTTTCACATAATATACAGTCACTGAATATTTACAATTATCACGACTCAGATAAACAATAATATAAATACAGCGGATATACTCTATACGATACTGCCACCAGCTCACCTCCTGAGCTCCTGAACGTCCTAACCTGAAAATCTGTAATACTAAGTCTGACCCGAGCATTACATCAAAGTAACACCCAGGTCAGGCTGGATGTAACGACCCAGAATTTTTATTAATTTAAATTTGAATATTTAATTAATTTTAAATGTTAATAAGTGAATTTTTAAGTCAAATAAATTTTTATTTGAATTTTTGGATTTAATTAGATAATTTAATCGATAATTTAATACGTTAAATTATGGAAATAATTGAAAATCGAGTTAAATATGATTAGAAATAATTTGGAAAATTTTATTTAATCATACTGGAGTTATAGAAATATTTTAGAACTTTTAAAATCGAATTAAAAGTTAATTTGTGAAAATTGAATATTTTAATATTTAATAATCGACTGTAAAATAGTCAATTTTTGAACAGTCTCAGAATTGAACGAATCCAGTTCCATTGGATCCGTAATAGTTAGTTATTACCGGATTTCAAATTTCGTGTCAATCGGAGTTATCGTTTGATCGTGGCAGCTCGAAACGCATCGAATTATTTTTAATTTAAATTTGGCGAGTCAAAATAGCCATTTTTCAAAAAGTCTCGGATTTCGACGAAACCAGTTTCATCGGATCCGTAATGTGATATTATTGTAAGATTTCAAATTTCAAGTCAATTGGATTTACCGTTTGTCCGGTACAAATTAAAACGCCTAGAAATCGACTTAAATCGGTTTAATTTAAATTGAGCGTTTGTAGCCATAACTCGCACATACTTCCGAATTAGCTTCCGAAACCTGTTCCATTGTGTCCGGAACACGGGATAAACCCTAGGTACACTGGTTACGGCGTCTAAATCGGAGTTCGGAATTCCCGGGATGAATAGTGTTTACGCTTGGTTTTCTATAAATACACCACACACACAAATAAAAAAAAAATATATATTCAAAACCCTAGCCCATATTTGCAGCCGCCTCCACCAGGTCCAATGGCCAGAATTCAATTTCCTTCCTCCCTCAAAATCTCCCAATCCATTCATCGATTCACGAAGCCATCAACTACAAAGATGAAGAACACGAGATGAGCTTTCAATCCATACGGATTTGATGGAGTTTGGAGCATCAGAGGGAGTGCAATGGAGGGCCGTTTGCATCAGTTTTTGCACGCATTTTCACGTGCATATGCAGGCCGAGCTTGGCATGGAGGGGGCCGAGTGTAGTGGAGGAGGAGGCCTTCGCAATGGAGCAAGTTGATCGACCTAAAGCTCGGTGTGGTGATGGCAAAGATTAACCCTAGTTGAGATGGAGTGGGTTCATTTGCGTGCGTGTTCGATCTGTAGAAGATGAAGAAGGGGGGGAGGGGGTTGCGTTCAAGGGCTGTGATGGCTTTGCAGTGAAATCCTACGGCCTATGCTAGTTTGGGTATAAAAATTATAAAGTTATGTTGTATATTAGTTTATATAGAACGTGTACAAACTTGTAAAATCAATAACTTTTTCATACGAGGTCGAAAAAATGCAAACTCAGTTGCGTTGGAATCGTATGGACGAGCACTACGCGATGGAGTTGGTTTGGAGTCGTTTGGAGTTAGTGAGAATTTCGGGTAAAATTAAACGCGCGTTTAATTTTATTCGAAATAAAAGCTAAAACGGAATTTAAAATCAAGGTGAGAATTTCTCACTCAATCGAATAGGTTTCGATTTTATTTTAAATAGTTAGATTTAAAATATTTGAATGCATGTTTGAATGATGACTGTAAATTATTGATTGTTAAAATAGACATTATACGCCGTTAGTAAGCGGATGTTATTTATTAAAAACATATACCGCGAATATTTCATAAACAGTGAAATTGGTATTATATATAATATCAATATATATATATTGGCATATGTATATATTGCAGTTGTTGATTGCCCGCATTTTTTTTTGTTTAGCGGATGAGACCCTATTACGCCGTTAGTAAGCGGATAATATTTAAATCCCATATACCACGATAATTTCGTACTGGAGCGAAATTGGTATTGTGCTAATGTTTTTGGATGCAGGAAAACAGGTTGGAGGGATCCAACTGGATTCCTCAACAGTATTTATTTGATTCTCAGATATTTTGATATTTGATGGATTATCATATCGATATATGATATCGTTGTTAGTCGTGATTGACTATTTGGTGTGTAGCATCATTGGACCCAGATTTTGGGATTTTAAAATGGTTTTAAAGTGATTTTTGAAAATATACTATATTTTTGGAATTGATCCATTATAAATAAATAAACGTTATAATTTTTAAAGTTATAAAAATTATGGTTTTTGTGAAATATAGTTAAAAAGATGATTTTTAGAAATACGATTAAAAGTCGATTTTTGAGAAATATGAACTAATGATTTTATAAAATAATTTAGATTGGATTTTTGAATATATGATAAAAGTTTAAATATAGGATTTATAAAATTTGATTATTTTATAAATCGAAATGATGAAATTATAAAGGAATTTAAAGACGTTTTAGAATAATAATATAAACTGATTTATATTAAGAGATTTATAAATGGATATTTATAAATTGAATTATGGACATTATAAAACGAGTTTTTATAAGTGTTTGAATGTAGTGAAAATGAATTCCCTAAATGAATGAAATTTATGAAATTATAAACTGTGAAGTTATAAATGAAATTTTATAAGCAATAGGTTTATAAAATTTATAAAGTTATCGAAAGAATGAATTTTGGATAAATAAACAATCGTATAAGTTAAGATTAATAATTTGGGAAGTTAAATGAACGATTTTGTAAAATAATCGTTTTATAAGTAATTAACTTATAATATGAACTTGTAGTTTATAATTGAGTTATAAACTGAAATATGTTAATAAAGGAATTTATAAAAAAGATGTAACGCTTCGGATTTTTCGACTTCTGAAAATCCGACATCGACACTCACTTTATCGACTGCCGAGAAATCAAAGGCCGAAAACCGAGATGTTATGGGTTTTAAAAAGAATTTAAGAAAAGAAAAAGAGAGAAGATAGAGAAGAGATAGAAAATAGAGAGAAAAGAAGATAGATAATTTTTAGAAAACAGACAATTTTAAAAATAGAAGATAGAAGGATTTTAAAATAGAAGAAAAAGAGAATAGAGGAAAAAGAAAAAAACAGAAGAAAATAGGACGGGACAGAAAACAACAGAACAACATCAGAATCTCACAATTCGCAACGGAACAACATATAATAATAAATGAAAAATCTTTAAACAAAGAACTATATCAGTTATTACATTACATCACATTTTATTACATCATATCATCACATCAGAGTGTACAACAACATACAACAACAAACAATACAGCGGAAAAAGAAATACTATATAAGTAATATGCCATGCCATCCAGCTTGCCTCCAGCAACTCCAGAATATCCAGAATATCCTGATAAACCTAACTCTTAACTGCCCGTGTGAAAATTGGTGGGCACCCAGAGTTTAGGAAGGAAAACAATAAACTCCAAGTCAGTCATGTGACTGGTGTGAGAACTCAAAACAGTTTATTTATCTTTAAAATCAAAATAGAGGAATATTTTTAATCAATTCGCAATGCTTTTAAAAAATGAGACTACCATAAGGCCTCCCGCACACACACACAATGCAAACGCAGAATCGGAGGAGATTTCTCCTTATGATAGTCAAAGATGCTTGATACGCATTTAAAATAACATTTGATATTATTACTAGTGTATAGTGTAGGAAAAATTCATTTCGAAAGTAGAATATAAATCTTAGCCAACATAGACATTTCGAACTATGCCTACTATAGCTACCATCCAAACAGTGGTGACCACCATAAGTGAATGGCAGGTTCTACAACTAATACCGTACAAGTTTCGTATTGGGAATTGGATTTCCAACAAATGGTCAGGCTAAGGAACTTCCTACTGCCACATGAGAATGCCTCTGGATGGACATCCCCGAGAACCAAACCGGATCTCTACCAACACAAGGCCGGGTTACTCCTAACTGAGTAACAACTGACCGAATATGCCATCCCCCGGTCCTTTGGGACCTTTATCAACCGAGCGCTCGTAATCAATTCACACAATCATAAAGTGTTTTTCAACATGAGTAAGTATCTGGGCTCCATACCATGATACCACCCTTTTCCAGAAGGAAATGGACACATCCTAAAGGGTGCTACCCCTCATAACCTTGCTGCTTCTTTCCTGTTTTGACCATTCACGGGGTGTGAGGCTCGACGAAGTCACGTCCACAAAACATACTTTATACAAAAGCCATGCTTTGGGTCAACAAATGATCAACACAATGATCACAAGGATAGACGATCAAATAAACGATCCTATCACAAATAATCAACACAATGATCATTTCAGCATCACTCAGCATGTCACATTACCAAACTGGGAATATATTGCTGATAACTTCAACTATATAACCTTTGAGCACATACGTCTCAAAGAAGGGTGTTAAGCAAAGAGAATAAATTCTCCGCACCAACAGAAATATATTTGAAAGAAATCGGCTTTATATCTCAACTTGTAATGTCAGACATACAATCCATACAAGTCTGTTCCGGGATCGAACAGAACCGAAGGCACTTACAAAGAAGTCCTTGCAATCCGGATATTCACAATCCTGATCGGATTCACCATCACATATGGAGAACTCAATACCGTAGCTACTCGGTGCAGAGTCAATCGATAGTTCATCCTATCGCTTTCGCAAATACCGGTCTTCAACACCGATCTTCAAATGCGATTCACAACGACGTATCACATATTCGGAGTGGGTTATACGACCCCATGGTCCTTTCCCGGTTAACCCGAATAGTGAGCGCTTATTCAAAAATAAGTGTGCATTCAAATTCAATCCATTCACATCAAATACCCATTCAAAGGGAAATATTGATAGTCGGTTATTGAACTATCACTGGATATGCATACATCACCAGATTCCAAATAATTTTCCAAATTATTTATTTTCCAAAATATCTTTACAAGAGATATAATTTCAACACTTCAAAAATAAATCAATATTTATTTTTAACAAGTTTCACTTTCACATATAAATTCCTTAGTGAATTTATATTTCAAAATATCCATGCATATGTGATTTCAATAATTCATTTCAATTTATCTTTAAAAAGATAAATTCTAATTTTTCACTTCATATTGGAAAACATTTCCATACTTATTTATTCATAAGTAATTCACAAATCTCTTTTATTTTCAACACTTAGAAAATATTCAATATACTTAAATCGAATTAAGTATATAATTCATTCTTTAAGGAAATCATTCACTTAAACATATTTATTTGGGCCAAAACGAATGTTACGTAAAACATCGTTACGACAACCCAAAATCACTAGTATAGGGATTCGAAATTAAAATAGATATATAAATCCCAATATTATTCTAAACATTTCCTTTCGGAAATCATTTACTATAACAACAGTGTTATAGTCCACCATTTCCTTTTATTTCACGAAACATCTATTTCAACAATGAATGTTGAAATCTATGGTTTCGAATCTCAACACATTTAAAACATCGTTAGATCGTTTTAATTCAATTTAAAACATCAAATCTAAACCATTTTCTTTAACGTGTTATTCACTATTCAAAAACGTGAATAAACTATGTTCACAAATTCCATTATTTCTATTCTTTTTAACTTAAAGGATTATTCACTGTTTACAACGTGAATATAACTCCATTAATAGGTTATAACAATTAACTTATCAAAATAAGTCGTTTGCGGATTTATAAAACAACGTTTATAAATTCCGTTTCTATTTATTTATAAAAACTTCTTTTTTATAAATTCCTTTATTAACCTATTTGATTTCATATCTCAATTATAAACTAAAAGTTCATATTATAAGTCAATTGCTTATAAAACGATTATTTTACAAAATCGTTCTTTTAAAGACTTTCCAAACCATAAATCTTATAACTTATAAGATTTATTTATTTAACAAAATTTATTCTTCAAATAACTTCACAAATTTATAAATCTTACTATTTATAAATTTCATTTATAACTTCACAGTTTATAATTCTATAAATTTCATTCTATTATGAAATTCATTCTCACATCATTCAAACACTTATAAAAACTCGTTTTATAATGTCAATATTTCAATTTATAAATATCCATTTATAAATCTCTTAATATAAATCAATTTATATTATTCTTTTAAAACGTCTTTAAATTCCTTTATAATTTCACCATTTTGATTTATAAAATAATCAAATTTTATAAATCCTATATTTAAACTTTTATCATATATTCAAAAATCCAATCTAAATTATTTTATAAAATCATTAGTTCATATTTCTCAAAAATCGACTTTTAATCGTATTTCTAAAAATCAGCTTTTTAACTATATTTCACAAAAACCATAATTTTTTATAACTTTAAAAATTATAACGTTTATTTATTTATAATGGATCAATTCCAAAAATATAGTATATTTTCAAAATCACTTTAAAAATCATTTTAAAATCCCAAAATCTGGGTCCAATGATGCTACACACCAAATAGTCAATCACGACTACAACGATCCATCATATATCGATATGATAATCCATCAAATATCAAAATATCTGAAATCAAATAAAAACTGTTGAGGAATCCAGTTGGATCCCTCCAACCTGTTTCCTGCATCCAAAAACATTAGCACAATACCAATTTCGCTCCAGTACGAAATTATCGCGGTACATGTTCTTAATAAATATTATCCGCTTAATAACGGCGTAATAGGGTCTCATCCGCTAAACAAAAAATGCGGGAAATCAATCAACTGCAATATATACATATGCCAATATATATATATTGATATTATATATAATACCAATTTCACTGTTTATGAAATATTCGCGGTATATGTTTTTATTAAATAACATCCGCTTACTAACGGCGTATAATGTCTATTTTAACAAATCAATAATTTACAGTCATCATTCAAACATGCATTCAAATATTTTAAATCTAACTATTTAAAATAAAATCGAAACCTATTCGATTGAGTGAGAAGTTCTCACCTGGGTTTTAATTTCCGTTTTAGCTTTAATTTCGAATAAAATTAAACGCGCGTTTAATTTTACCCAAAATTCTCACTAACTCCAAACGACTCCAAACCAACTCCATCGCGTAGTGCTCGTCCATACGATTCCAACGCAACTGAGTTTGCATTTTTTCGACCTCGTATGAAAAAGATATGAATTTTACAAGTTTGTACACGTTTTATATAAACTAATTCAACATTTTCTTTTATAACTTAAACCTACATCTCACCACAACCCTTGGATCCAACCCCTGCTCATCCTAGCCGTGCTTTATCCTTTCTTCCCCTTGCGTTCTTGCTACAGACATGAGGCCGCACGCATAACCCATTTGATCGAATCTAGGGTTTAACTTTGCCTCGCGATTACTCAACGAAACTTGATCAAACTACCGCCACGTGAAAGCTCTCGACACGAGCTAGGTTCGGCTTCCCCCTGGTGAAACTCGGCTGCACAAAATGCCTAGAAAGGCGTGCGAAAACTGATGGGAACGGCCACCATTTGCTCCGCCATCGTTGCTCCATTCCCGATCATATCCGTATGGAATTCAAGATCTCTTCGTGCTCTACCTTTTTCGTGATGAACACTTCTTCTAATTCCTTGTAGATTGGGAGAGATTGAGAGATGAAGAAGGAGAATTTCTGGCCCTTCATTGTGAAGGTGGCGGCTGGCAATAGTTAGGGTTTTAATTTCTTTTTTTTTTTTTATTTTTTTGAGAGGGTGGGGGTCTATTTATAAGGAACGAGCGACACTATTCATCCCGGAAATTCCGAACTCCGATTTAGGCGCCGTAACCAGCGTACCTAGGGTTTATCCCGCGTTCCGGACACAATGGAACAGGTTTCGGAAGCTAATTCGGAAGTATGTGCGAGTTATGGCTGCAAACGCTCAATTTAAATTAAACCGATTTAAGTCGATTTCTAGGCGTTTTAATTTGTACCGGACAAACGGTAAATCCAAATGACTTGAAATTTGAAATCTTACAATAATATCACATTACGGATCCGATGAAACTAGTTTCGTCGAAATCCGAGACTTTTTGAAAAATGGCTATTTTGACTCGCCAAATTTAAATTAAAAATAATTCGATGCGTTTCGAGCTGCCACGATCAAACGATAACTCCGATTGACACGAAAATTGAAATCCGGTAATAACTAACTATTACGGATCCAATGGAACTGGTTTCGTTCAATTCTGAGACTGTTCAAAAATTGGCTATTTTACAGTCAATTATTAAATATTAAAATATTCAATTTTCACAAATTAACTTTTAATTCGATTTTAAAAGTTCTAAAATATCTCTATAACTCCAGTATGATTAAATAAAATTTTCCAAATTATTTCTAATCATATTTAACTCAATTTTTAATTATTTCTATAATTTAACATATTAAATTATCGATTTAATTATCCAATTAAATCCAATAAATCCAAATAAAATTTATTTGACTTATAAATTCACTTATTCATATTTAAAATTAATTAAATATTCAAATTTAAATTTATAAAAATTCTGGGTCGTTACAATCTTTCCCTCTTAAAAGAATTTCGTCCTCGAAATTACAAGTAAGAAAGGTTACAGAATCTATTAACTTTCCAAAATTCATAATTAAACTTCTTACAAATCTTTACTAAGTTTTCAAATCATACTTAGTTATCTTTTCAAAAACAATTATATCATTTAACTTTCAACTTTAAAACAAAGTTTAAAGTTTTCAAAATTTTCCAATTTTTCTCAAATTTTTTCTAACGCCTTAAATTTTCGGAAAAATTCGCCATAGTCTCCTTTGCGCGGCTCGATCCGAAAAAAAAAATGACAGTATATATATCACAAATATACATCTCATCAAGTAATGAGGCATCCCGAAGGGAAAAAAGTGTAAAAGTACGATATTTAATCCGAGATATGTACCTTATATTTTATTAGCAAGCATATACGGCTAATATAGCGCTAAAGCGAGCTCCAAATGCGAAGCAAACGCGATCCGCACCTACTAAACACTTAACAAACAACATGAGAACATGCACATATGCAAATAATCTCAATATACAACATATATCTCATAATAACTATATATGTCATATAGCAAATGCAACAATAGCAATATATATTCAACCATCAACCAACTAACATTCAACAAATTCATTCATATTCTCATTAATACTCAATGAAATGGTTTTCAATTTAAATCACATTTGATTTGTTTACATTGGATTTTATCAACTTTCATTCATATTTCAATTAGTTAACATTTACTAATTAAATCCAATTTACTTTCAATTCTATTCAAATTTATTTACTTTCTAATTTGAATTCAATTTCATAGCTTTCAATTTCATTAACACTTAATGAATTACATATAATCAATCAACTAACAACCATATAACAACCAATGTATATTAGTTACAACCAAATTCCTTTGCTTATATTCATTCTCATTCAATTTATTCAACTTCTAATAACATTTGATTTTAATGAATTAACACTTATGTTCATTATTTTATATCAACTTAAATTTACATTTAATTGATTAACATTCAATCCATTAATTCAATTCAATTACAAAGTTGAATTCTATTACATAACTCAAGTTCACATTTCTTTTAATCCACTTGATTATTTACTTCGATACCAAAATCAATTCCATTCAACAACACTTAAGTTATATTTCATTTAACCTTATATTCATTTTTATTTACAACTCATATTCATATAATTTTACTTCTTGTATATATAAGTTTATTTCACAATTGTAAATCACTTTAATTATAATTCAATTCTTATAATTCTTTTACTTATACAATTATTCTTTTATTTAGATTATTCAAACAACCTAACAATCAACTTATATACTATTTAATAATTCTGAAAAATTATTCCTTCATATATAAAATATACTTAAGGTAAAATTATTTCATTTACCCAATTTAAAACAATATTATGTCGAATTGTTCTATTCAAGTGTTTAGAAACCCCTTCGGCATAGTCTTGCGGACCACGCTGACGAAAGTTCATATACCACTCAATAAACCAATCATCACAATATAAAACAATTTTATATTCACTAACAAATACGCTCTCATAGCTATTATTACACTCAAACTCATTCTAGAGTACTACTGACTCTATCACTAATGAGTAATACCCTACAGAACCATGGTTGTCGCTTAACCATCAGCTCTGATACCAAATGTAACGCTTCGGATTTTTCGACTTCCGAAAATCCGACATCGACACTCACTTTATCGACTGCCGAGAAATCAAAGGCCGAAAACCGAGATGTTATGGGTTTTAAAAAGAATTTAAGAAAAGAAAAAGAGAGAAGATAGAGAAGAGATAGAAAATAGAGAGAAAAGAAGATAGATAATTTTTAGAAAACAGACAATTTTAAAAATAGAAGATAGAAGGATTTTAAAATAGAAGAAAAAGAGAATAGAGGAAAAAGAAAAAAACAGAAGAAAATAGGACGGGACAGAAAACAACAGAACAACATCAGAATCTCACAATTCGCAACGGAACAACATATAATAATAAATGAAAAATCTTTAAACAAAGAACTATATCAGTTATTACATTACATCACATTTTATTACATCATATCATCACATCAGAGTGTACAACAACATACAACAACAAACAATACAGCGGAAAAAGAAATACTATATAAGTAATATGCCATGCCATCCAGCTTGCCTCCAGCAACTCCAGAATATCCAGAATATCCTGATAAACCTAACTCTTAACTGCCCGTGTGAAAATTGGTGGGCACCCAGAGTTTAGGAAGGAAAACAATAAACTCCAAGTCAGTCATGTGACTGGTGTGAGAACTCAAAACAGTTTATTTATCTTTAAAATCAAAATAGAGGAATATTTTTAATCAATTCGCAATGCTTTTAAAAAATGAGACTACCATAAGGCCTCCCGCACACACACACAATGCAAACGCAGAATCGGAGGAGATTTCTCCTTATGATAGTCAAAGATGCTTGATACGCATTTAAAATAACATTTGATATTATTACTAGTGTATAGTGTAGGAAAAATTCATTTCGAAAGTAGAATATAAATCTTAGCCAACATAGACATTTCGAACTATGCCTACTATAGCTACCATCCAAACAGTGGTGACCACCATAAGTGAATGGCAGGTTCTACAACTAATACCGTACAAGTTTCGTATTGGGAATTGGATTTCCAACAAATGGTCAGGCTAAGGAACTTCCTACTGCCACATGAGAATGCCTCTGGATGGACATCCCCGAGAACCAAACCGGATCTCTACCAACACAAGGCCGGGTTACTCCTAACTGAGTAACAACTGACCGAATATGCCATCCCCCGGTCCTTTGGGACCTTTATCAACCGAGCGCTCGTAATCAATTCACACAATCATAAAGTGTTTTTCAACATGAGTAAGTATCTGGGCTCCATACCATGATACCACCCTTTTCCAGAAGGAAATGGACACATCCTAAAGGGTGCTACCCCTCATAACCTTGCTGCTTCTTTCCTGTTTTGACCATTCACGGGGTGTGAGGCTCGACGAAGTCACGTCCACAAAACATACTTTATACAAAAGCCATGCTTTGGGTCAACAAATGATCAACACAATGATCACAAGGATAGACGATCAAATAAACGATCCTATCACAAATAATCAACACAATGATCATTTCAGCATCACTCAGCATGTCACATTACCAAACTGGGAATATATTGCTGATAACTTCAACTATATAACCTTTGAGCACATACGTCTCAAAGAAGGGTGTTAAGCAAAGAGAATAAATTCTCCGCACCAACAGAAATATATTTGAAAGAAATCGGCTTTATATCTCAACTTGTAATGTCAGACATACAATCCATACAAGTCTGTTCCGGGATCGAACAGAACCGAAGGCACTTACAAAGAAGTCCTTGCAATCCGGATATTCACAATCCTGATCGGATTCACCATCACATATGGAGAACTCAATACCGTAGCTACTCGGTGCAGAGTCAATCGATAGTTCATCCTATCGCTTTCGCAAATACCGGTCTTCAACACCGATCTTCAAATGCGATTCACAACGACGTATCACATATTCGGAGTGGGTTATACGACCCCATGGTCCTTTCCCGGTTAACCCGAATAGTGAGCGCTTATTCAAAAATAAGTGTGCATTCAAATTCAATCCATTCACATCAAATACCCATTCAAAGGGAAATATTGATAGTCGGTTATTGAACTATCACTGGATATGCATACATCACCAGATTCCAAATAATTTTCCAAATTATTTATTTTCCAAAATATCTTTACAAGAGATATAATTTCAACACTTCAAAAATAAATCAATATTTATTTTTAACAAGTTTCACTTTCACATATAAATTCCTTAGTGAATTTATATTTCAAAATATCCATGCATATGTGATTTCAATAATTCATTTCAATTTATCTTTAAAAAGATAAATTCTAATTTTTCACTTCATATTGGAAAACATTTCCATACTTATTTATTCATAAGTAATTCACAAATCTCTTTTATTTTCAACACTTAGAAAATATTCAATATACTTAAATCGAATTAAGTATATAATTCATTCTTTAAGGAAATCATTCACTTAAACATATTTATTTGGGCCAAAACGAATGTTACGTAAAACATCGTTACGACAACCCAAAATCACTAGTATAGGGATTCGAAATTAAAATAGATATATAAATCCCAATATTATTCTAAACATTTCCTTTCGGAAATCATTTACTATAACAACAGTGTTATAGTCCACCATTTCCTTTTATTTCACGAAACATCTATTTCAACAATGAATGTTGAAATCTATGGTTTCGAATCTCAACACATTTAAAACATCGTTAGATCGTTTTAATTCAATTTAAAACATCAAATCTAAACCATTTTCTTTAACGTGTTATTCACTATTCAAAAACGTGAATAAACTATGTTCACAAATTCCATTATTTCTATTCTTTTTAACTTAAAGGATTATTCACTGTTTACAACGTGAATATAACTCCATTAATAGGTTATAACAATTAACTTATCAAAATAAGTCGTTTGCGGATTTATAAAACAACGTTTATAAATTCCGTTTCTATTTATTTATAAAAACTTCTTTTTTATAAATTCCTTTATTAACCTATTTGATTTCATATCTCAATTATAAACTAAAAGTTCATATTATAAGTCAATTGCTTATAAAACGATTATTTTACAAAATCGTTCTTTTAAAGACTTTCCAAACCATAAATCTTATAACTTATAAGATTTATTTATTTAACAAAATTTATTCTTCAAATAACTTCACAAATTTATAAATCTTACTATTTATAAATTTCATTTATAACTTCACAGTTTATAATTCTATAAATTTCATTCTATTATGAAATTCATTCTCACATCATTCAAACACTTATAAAAACTCGTTTTATAATGTCAATATTTCAATTTATAAATATCCATTTATAAATCTCTTAATATAAATCAATTTATATTATTCTTTTAAAACGTCTTTAAATTCCTTTATAATTTTACCATTTTGATTTATAAAATAATCAAATTTTATAAATCCTATATTTAAACTTTTATCATATATTCAAAAATCCAATCTAAATTATTTTATAAAATCATTAGTTCATATTTCTCAAAAATCGACTTTTAATCGTATTTCTAAAAATCAGCTTTTTAACTATATTTCACAAAAACCATAATTTTTTATAACTTTAAAAATTATAACGTTTATTTATTTATAATGGATCAATTCCAAAAATATAGTATATTTTCAAAATCACTTTAAAAATCATTTTAAAATCCCAAAATCTGGGTCCAATGATGCTACACACCAAATAGTCAATCACGACTACAACGATCCATCATATATCGATATGATAATCCATCAAATATCAAAATATCTGAAATCAAATAAAAACTGTTGAGGAATCCAGTTGGATCCCTCCAACCTGTTTCCTGCATCCAAAAACATTAGCACAATACCAATTTCGCTCCAGTACGAAATTATCGCGGTACATGTTCTTAATAAATATTATCCGCTTAATAAAGGCGTAATAGGGTCTCATCCGCTAAACAAAAAATGCGGGAAATCAATCAACTGCAATATATACATATGCCAATATATATATATTGATATTATATATAATACCAATTTCACTGTTTATGAAATATTCGCGGTATATGTTTTTATTAAATAACATCCGCTTACTAACGGCGTATAATGTCTATTTTAACAAATCAATAATTTACAGTCATCATTCAAACATGCATTCAAATATTTTAAATCTAACTATTTAAAATAAAATCGAAACCTATTCGATTGAGTGAGAAGTTCTCACCTGGGTTTTAATTTCCGTTTTAGCTTTAATTTCGAATAAAATTAAACGCGCGTTTAATTTTACCCAAAATTCTCACTAACTCCAAACGACTCCAAACCAACTCCATCGCGTAGTGCTCGTCCATACGATTCCAACGCAACTGAGTTTGCATTTTTTCGACCTCGTATGAAAAAGATATGAATTTTACAAGTTTGTACACGTTTTATATAAACTAATTCAACATTTTCTTTTATAACTTAAACCTACATCTCACCACAACCCTTGGATCCAACCCCTGCTCATCCTAGCCGTGCTTTATCCTTTCTTCCCCTTGCGTTCTTGCTACAGACATGAGGCCGCACGCATAACCCATTTGATCGAATCTAGGGTTTAACTTTGCCTCGCGATTACTCAACGAAACTTGATCAAACTACCGCCACGTGAAAGCTCTCGACACGAGCTAGGTTCGGCTTCCCCCGGTGAAACTCGGCTGCACAAAATGCCTAGAAAGGCGTGCGAAAACTGATGGGAACGGCCACCATTTGCTCCGCCATCGTTGCTCCATTCCCGATCATATCCGTATGGAATTCAAGATCTCTTCGTGCTCTACCTTTTTCGTGTTGAACACTTCTTCTAATTCCTTGTAGATTGGGAGAGATTGAGAGATGAAGAAGGAGAATTTCTGGCCCTTCATTGTGAAGGTGGCGGCTGGCAATAGTTAGGGTTTTAATTTCTTTTTTTTTATATTTTTTTGAGAGGGTGGGGGTCTATTTATAAGGAACGAGCGACACTATTCATCCAGGAAATTCCGAACTCCGATTTAGGCGCCGTAACCAGCGTACCTAGGGTTTATCCCGCGTTCCGGACACAATGGAACAGGTTTCGGAAGCTAATTCGGAAGTATGTGCGAGTTATGGCTGCAAACGCTCAATTTAAATTAAACCGATTTAAGTCGATTTCTAGGCGTTTTAATTTGTACCGGACAAACGGTAAATCCAAATGACTTGAAATTTGAAATCTTACAATAATATCACATTACGGATCCGATGAAACTAGTTTCGTCGAAATCCGAGACTTTTTGAAAAATGGCTATTTTGACTCGCCAAATTTAAATTAAAAATAATTCGATGCGTTTCGAGCTGCCACGATCAAACGATAACTCCGATTGACACGAAAATTGAAATCCGGTAATAACTAACTATTACGGATCCAATGGAACTGGTTTCGTTCAATTCTGAGACTGTTCAAAAATTGGCTATTTTACAGTCAATTATTAAATATTAAAATATTCAATTTTCACAAATTAACTTTTAATTCGATTTTAAAAGTTCTAAAATATCTCTATAACTCCAGTATGATTAAATAAAATTTTCCAAATTATTTCTAATCATATTTAACTCAATTTTTAATTATTTCTATAATTTAACATATTAAATTATCGATTTAATTATCCAATTAAATCCAATAAATCCAAATAAAATTTATTTGACTTATAAATTCACTTATTAATATTTAAAATTAATTAAATATTCAAATTTAAATTTATAAAAATTCTGGGTCGTTACAAAAGAAGTTTTTATAAATAAATAGAAATGGAATTTATAAACGTTGTTTTATGAATTCGCAAACGACTTATTTTGATAAGTTAATTGTTATAACTTATAAATGGAGTTATATTCACGTTTTAGACTGTGAATAATCCTTTAAGTTAAAAAGTATAAAAAGGATGAAATTTGTTAACATAGTATATTCACGTTTTTGAATAGTGAATAACATGTTAAAGAAAATGTTTTAGAATGTGATATTTTAAACAGAATTAAAACGATCTAATGATGTTTTAAAGGTGTTGAGATTCGAAACCATAGATTTCAACATTTATTGTTGAAATAGACGTTTTCGAGAAATAAAAGGAAATAGTGGACTATAACACTGTTGTTATAGTAAATGATTTCCGAAAGGAAATGTTTTGTATAGTATTGGGATTTATATATCTATTTTAATTTCGAATCCCTATACTAGTGATTTTGGGTTGTTGTAACGATGTTTTACGCAACATTCATTTTGGCCCAAATAAATATGTTAAAGTGAATGATTTTCCTTAAAGAATGAAATATATACTTAATTCGATTTAAGTATATTGAATATTTTCCAAGGTTGAAAATAAAAAGATTTGTGAATTACTTATGAATAAATAAGTATGGAAATGTTTTCCAATAAGAAGTGAATATTAGAATTTATCTTTTTGAAGATAAATCGAAATGAATTATTGAAATCGTATATGCATAGATATTTTGGAAATATAAATTCATTATGGAATTTATATGTGAAAAGTGGAATTTGTATAAAAATAAATATTGATTTATTTTTGAAGTGTTGAAATTAAATATCTTGTAAAGATATTTTGGAAAATAAATAATTTGGAAAAATTATTTGGAATCTGGTGATGTGTGCATATCCAGTGATAGTTCAATAGCCGACTATCAGTATTTCCCTTTGAATGGGTATTTGATGTGAATTGTTTGAAATTGAATGCACACTTATTTTTGAATAAGCGCTCACTATTCGGGTTAACCGGGAAAGGACCATGGGGTCGTATAACCCATTCCGAATATGTGATACGTCGTTGTGAATTGCATTGAAGATCGGTGTTGAAGACCGGTATTTGCGAGAGTGATAGGATGAACTATCGATTGACTCTGCACCGAGTAGCTACGGTATTGAGTTCTCCATATGTGATGGTGAATCCGATCAGGATTGTGAATATCCGGATTGCAAGGACTTCTTTGTAAGTGCCTTCGGTTCTGTTCGATCCCGGAACAGACTTGTATGGATTGTATGCCTGACATTACAATTTGAGATATAAAGCCGATTTCTTTCAAATATATTTCTGTTGGTGGCGGAGAATTTATTCTTTGCTTAACACCCTTCTCTGAGACGTACGAGCTCAGAGGTTATATAGTTGAGTTATCAGCGATATATTCCCAGTTTGGTAATGTGACATGCTGAGTGATGCTGAAATGATCATTGTGTTGATTATTTGTGATAGGATCGTTTATTTGATCGTCTATCCTGGTGATCATTGTGTTGATCATTTGTTGACCCAAAGCATGGCTTTTGTATAAAGTATGTTTTTGTGGACGTGACCTCGTCGAGCCTCACACCCCGTGAATGGTCAAAACAGGAAAGAAGCAGCAAGGATATGAGGGGTAGCACCCTTTAGGATGTGTCCATTTCCTTCTGGAAAAGGGTGGTATCATGGTATGGAGCCCAGATACTTACTCATGTTGAAAACACTTTGTTATGATTGTGTGAATTGATTACGAGCGCTCGGTGAAAAGGTCCCAAAGGACCGGGGGATGGCATATTCGGTCAGTTGTTACTCAGTTAGGAGTAACCCGGCCTTGTGTTGGTAGAGATCCGGTTTGGTTCTCGGGGTTGTCCATCCAGAGGCATTCTCATGTGGCAATGGGAAGTTCCTTGGCCTGATCATTCGTTGGAAATCCAATTCCCAATACGAAACTTGTACGGTTTTAGTTGTAGAACCTGCCATCTAATATGGTAGCTATTAGTAGGCATAATATAATGGTACCTATGCTGGCTAAGATTTATATTCTACTTTCGAAATGAATTTTTCCTACACTATGCACTAATAATAATATCAAATGCTCTTTTTAAATGCGTATCAAGCATGTTTGACTATCATAAGGAGAAATCTTCTCCAAGTCTGCGTTTGCATTGTGTGTGTGGCAGGAGGTCTTATGGTAGTCTCATTTTTAAAAGCATTGCGAATTGACTTTAAAAATATTCCTCTATTTTGATTTTAAAGTAAATAAACTGTTTTGAGTTCTCACACCAGTCACATGACTGACTCGGAGTTTATTGTTTTCCTTCCTAAACTCTGGGTGCCCACCAATTTCCACACGGGCAGTCAAGAGTTAGGTATATCAGGATATTCTGGATATTCAGGAGTTGCTGGAGGCAAGCTGGATGGCATGGCATATTACTTATATAGTATCTCTTTTTCCGCTGCACTGTTTGTTGTTGTATGTTGTTGTACGCTCTGATGATATGATGTAATGTAATGAAATGTATAAAATGTAATAACTGATATAGTTCTTTGTTTAAAGATTATTCATTTATTATTATATGTTGTTCCGCTGCGAATTGTGAGATTCTGTTGTTGTTCTGTTGTTTTCTTTTTCCTCTATTCTCTTTTTCTTTCTATTTCTTCTATTTTTAAAATTTCCTATCTTCTATTTTCTTCTATTTTAAAATTTTCTGTTCTCTTTTCTATTTTCTTTCCTCTCTATTTTCTATCTTCTCTCTTCTTCTCTTTTCTTTTCTTAAATTCTTTTTAAAACCCATAACATTCCGTGTTTTCGGCCTTCGATTTCTCGGCAGTCGATAAAGTGAGTATCGATGTTGAATTTTCGAAAGAACGAAAATCCGTACTGTTACATTTGGTATCAGAGCTGATGGTTAAGCGACAACCATGGTTCTGTAGGGTATTACTCATTAGAGATGGAGTCAGTAGTACTCTAGAATGAGTTTGAGTGTAATAATAGCTATGAGTGCGTATTGGTTAGTGAATAAAAAAAAAATTGTTTTATATTGTGATGATTGGTTTATTGAGTGGTATATGAACTTTCGTCAGCGTGGTCCGCAAGACTATGCCGAAGGGGTTTCTAAACACTTGAATAGAACAATTCGGCACAATACTGATTTTAAATTGGGTAAATGGAATAATTTTGCCTTGATTATATTTTTATATGTAAAGGAATAATTTTTCAGAATTATTAAAGTGTATGTAAGTTGATTGTTAGGTTGTTTGAATAATCTAAGCAAAAGAATTATAAGTATGAATTATAATTAAGGTGATTTACAATTGTGAAATAAACTTATATATATAAGAAGTGAAACTATATGAATATATTTATGAATATGAGTTGTAAATAAAAAAAAACCAAGTGAATTTAAAGTTAAATGGAATATAACTTAAGTGTTGTTGAATGGAATTGATTTTGGTATCGAAGTAAATAATCAAGTGGATTAAAAGAAATGTGAACTTGAGTTATATAAATAGAATTCAACTTTGTAATTGAATTAAATTAATGAATTGAATGATAACCAATTGAAAGTGATGGTGTTAAACCAAATTGAATGAATATAAGCAAAGAAATTTGGTTGTAATTAATTTACATTGGTTGTTATATGATTGTTTGTTGATTGTATATAATTCATTAAGTGTTAATGAAATTTAAAGCTATGAAATTGAATTCAAATTGAAAGTAAATAAATTTGAATAGAATTGAAAGTGAATTGGATTTAATTAGTAAATGTAAACTAATTGAATTGAGAATGAATGTTGATAAAATCCAATGTTAATAAATCAAATGTGATTTAAAGTGAAAACCAATTCATTGAAAATTAATGAGAATATGAATGAATATTATTGGTTATGGATGTTAGTTGGATGTAGTTGGTTGATGGTTGAATATATATTGCTATTGAATGCATTGCTATGTTGACATATATAGTTATTATGTTGCTATATGTTGTATATTGATACTATTGTCTACATGCATGTTCTCATGTTGTTTGTTGAGTGATTAGTAGGTGCGGATAGCATTTGCTTCGCATTTGGAGTTCGCTTTAGCGCTATATTAGCCGTATATGCTTGCTAATAAAATATAAGGTACATATCTCGGATTAAATATCGCACTTTTATACTTTTTTCCCTTCGGGATGCCTCATTACTTGATGAGATGTATATTTGTGATATATATACTGTCATTTTTTTTTCGGATCGAGCCGCGCAAAGGAGACCATGGCGAATTTTTCCGAAAATTTAAGGCGTTAGAAAAATTTTGAGAAAATTGGGAATTTTTTTTTTTGAAAACTTTAAACTTTGATTTGAAATTGAAAGTTAAGCAATAGTAGTTGTTTTTGAAAAGGTAACTAAGTATGATTGGAAAACTTAGTAAAGTATTATAAGCAGTTTAATTATGAATTTTGGGAAAATTAATAGATTCTGTAACTTTTCTTACTTGTAATTTCGAGGACGAAATTCTTTTAAGGGGGAAAGATTGTAACGACCCAGAATTTTTATTAATTTAAATTTGAATATTTAATTAATTTTAAATGTTAATAAGTGAATTTTTAAGTCAAATAAATTTTTATTTGAATTTTTGGATTTAATTAGATAATTTAATCGATAATTTA
This sequence comes from Allium cepa, assembly GCA_030765085.1. Taxonomy (NCBI): domain Eukaryota; kingdom Viridiplantae; phylum Streptophyta; class Magnoliopsida; order Asparagales; family Amaryllidaceae; genus Allium; species Allium cepa. The sequence continues at coordinate 47,120,201 of CM060940.1, read as the reverse complement.
ATACGTTAAATTATGGAAATAATTGAAAATCGAGTTAAATATGATTAGAAATAATTTGGAAAATTTTATTTAATCATACTGGAGTTATAGAAATATTTTAGAACTTTTAAAATCGAATTAAAAGTTAATTTGTGAAAATTGAATATTTTAATATTTAATAATCGACTGTAAAATAGTCAATTTTTGAACAGTCTCAGAATTGAACGAAACCAGTTCCATTGGATCCGTAATAGTTAGTTATTACCGGATTTCAAATTTCGTGTCAATCGGAGTTATCATTTGATCGTGGCAGCTCGAAACGCATCGAATTATTTTTAATTTAAATTTGGCGAGTCAAAATAGCCATTTTTCAAAAAGTCTCGGATTTCGACGAAACCAGTTTCATCGGATCCGTAATGTGATATTATTGTAAGATTTCAAATTTCAAGTCAATTGGATTTACCGTTTGTCCGGTACAAATTAAAACGCCTAGAAATCGACTTAAATCGGTTTAATTTAAATTGAGCGTTTGTAGCCATAACTCGCACATACTTCCGAATTAGCTTCCGAAACCTGTTCCATTGTGTCCGGAACGCGGGATAAACCCTAGGTACACTGGTTACGGCGTCTAAATCGGAGTTCGGAATTCCCGGGATGAATAGTGTTTACGCTTGGTTTTCTATAAATACACCACACACACAAATAAATAAAAAAAAAAATATTCAAAACCCTAGCCCATATTTGCAGCCGCCTCCACCAGGTCCAATGGCCAGAATTCAATTTCCTTCCTCCCTCAAAATCTGCCAATCCATTCATCGATTCACGAAGCCATCAACTACAAAGATGAAGAACACGAGATGAGCTTTCAATCCATACGGATTTGATGGAGTTTGGAGCATCAGAGGGAGTGCAATGGAGGGCCGTTTGCATCAGTTTTTGCACGCATTTTCACGTGCATATGCAGGCCGAGCTTGGCATGGAGGGGGCCGAGTGTAGTGGAGGAGGAGGCCTTCGCAATGGAGCAAGTTGATCGACCTAAAGCTCGATGTGGTGATGGCAAAGATTAACCCTAGTTGAGATGGAGTGGGTTCATTTGCGTGCGTGTTCGATCTGTAGAAGATGAAGAAGGGGGGGGGGGGTTTCGTTCAAGGGCTGTGATGGCTTTGCAGTGAAATCCTACGGCCTATGCTAGTTTGGGTATAAAAATTATAAAGTTATGTTGTATATTAGTTTATATAAAACGTGTACAAACTTGTAAAATCAATAACTTTTTCATACGAGGTCGAAAAAATGCAAACTCAGTTGCGTTGGAATCGTATGGACGAGCACTACGCGATGGAGTTGGTTTGGAGTCGTTTGGAGTTAGTGAGAATTTCGGGTAAAATTAAACGCGCGTTTAATTTTATTCGAAATAAAAGCTAAAACGGAATTTAAAATCAAGGTGAGAATTTCTCACTCAATCGAATAGGTTTCGATTTTATTTTAAATAGTTAGATTTAAAATATTTGAATGCATGTTTGAATGATGACTGTAAATTATTGATTGTTAAAATAGACATTATACGCCGTTAGTAAGCGGATGTTATTTATTAAAAACATATACCGCGAATATTTCATAAACAGTGAAATTGGTATTATATATAATATCAATATATATATATTGGCATATGTATATATTGCAGTTGTTGATTTCCCGCATTTTTTTTTGTTTAGCGGATGAGACCCTATTACGCTGTTAGTAAGCGGATAATATTTAAATCCCATATACCACGATAATTTCGTACTGGAGCGAAATTGGTATTGTGCTAATGTTTTTGGATGCAGGAAAACAGGTTGGAGGGATCCAACTGGATTCCTCAACAGTATTTATTTGATTTTCAGATATTTTGATATTTGATGGATTATCATATCGATATATGATATCGTTGTTAGTCGTGATTGACTATTTGGTGTGTAGCATCATTGGACCCAGATTTTGGGATTTTAAAATGGTTTTAAAGTGATTTTTGAAAATATACTATATTTTTGGAATTGATCCATTATAAATAAATAAACGTTATAATTTTTAAAGTTATAAAAATTATGGTTTTTGTGAAATATAGTTAAAAAGCTGATTTTTAGAAATACGATTAAAAGTCGATTTTTGAGAAATATGAACTAATGATTTTATAAAATAATTTAGATTGGATTTTTGAATATATGATAAAAGTTTAAATATAGGATTTATAAAATTTGATTATTTTATAAATCGAAATGATGAAATTATAAAGGAATTTAAAGACGTTTTAGAATAATAATATAAACTGATTTATATTAAGAGATTTATAAATGGATATTTATAAATTGAATTATGGACATTATAAAACGAGTTTTTATAAGTGTTTGAATGTAGTGAAAATGAATTCCCTAAATGAATGAAATTTATGAAATTATAAACTGTGAAGTTATAAATGAAATTTTATAAGCAATAGGTTTATAAAATTTATAAAGTTATCGAAAGAATGAATTTTGGATAAATAAACAATCGTATAAGTTAAGATTAATAATTTGGGAAGTTAAATGAACGATTTTGTAAAATAATCGTTTTATAAGTAATTAACTTATAATATGAACTTGTAGTTTATAATTGAGTTATAAACTGAAATATGTTAATAAAGGAATTTATAAAAAAGAAGTTTTTATAAATAAATAGAAATGGAATTTATAAACGTTGTTTTATGAATTCGCAAACGACTTATTTTGATAAGTTAATTGTTATAACTTATAAATGGAGTTATATTCACGTTTTAGACTGTGAATAATCCTTTAAGTTAAAAAGTATAAAAAGGATGAAATTTGTTAACATAGTATATTCACGTTTTTGAATAGTGAATAACATGTTAAAGAAAATGTTTTAGAATGTGATATTTTAAACAGAATTAAAACGATCTAACGATGTTTTAAAGGTGTTGAGATTCGAAACCATAGATTTCAACATTTATTGTTGAAATAGACGTTTTCGAGAAATAAAAGGAAATAGTGGACTATAACACTGTTGTTATAGTAAATGATTTCCGAAAGGAAATGTTTTGTATAGTATTGGGATTTATATATCTATTTTAATTTCGAATCCCTATACTAGTGATTTTGGGTTGTTGTAACGATGTTTTACGCAACATTCATTTTGGCCCAAATAAATATGTTAAAGTGAATGATTTTCCTTAAAGAATGAAATATATACTTAATTCGATTTAAGTATATTGAATATTTTCCAAGGTTGAAAATAAAAAGATTTGTGAATTACTTATGAATAAATAAGTATGGAAATGTTTTCCAATAAGAAGTGAATATTAGAATTTATCTTTTTGAAGATAAATCGAAATGAATTATTGAAATCGTATATGCATAGATATTTTGGAAATATAAATTCATTATGGAATTTATATGTGAAAAGTGGAATTTGTATAAAAATAAATATTGATTTATTTTTGAAGTGTTGAAATTAAATATCTTGTAAAGATATTTTGGAAAATAAATAATTTGGAAAAATTATTTGGAATCTGGTGATGTGTGCATATCCAGTGATAGTTCAATAGCCGACTATCAGTATTTCCCTTTGAATGGGTATTTGATGTGAATTGTTTGAAATTGAATGCACACTTATTTTTGAATAAGCGCTCACTATTCGGGTTAACCGGGAAAGGACCATGGGGTCGTATAACCCATTCCGAATATGTGATACGTCGTTGTGAATTGCATTGAAGATCGGTGTTGAAGACCGGTATTTGCGAGAGTGATAGGATGAACTATTGATTGACTCTGCACCGAGTAGCTACGGTATTGAGTTCTCCATATGTGATGGTGAATCCGATCAGGATTGTGAATATCCGGATTGCAAGGACTTCTTTGTAAGTGCCTTCGGTTCTGTTCGATCCCGGAACAGACTTGTATGGATTGTATGCCTGACATTACAATTTGAGATATAAAGCCGATTTCTTTCAAATATATTTCTGTTGGTGGCGGAGAATTTATTCTTTGCTTAACACCCTTCTCTGAGACGTACGAGCTCAGAGGTTATATAGTTGAAGTTATCAGCGATATATTCCCAGTTTGGTAATGTGACATGCTGAGTGATGCTGAAATGATCATTGTGTTGATTATTTGTGATAGGATCGTTTATTTGATCGTCTATCCTGGTGATCATTGTGTTGATCATTTGTTGACCCAAAGCATGGCTTTTGTATAAAGTATGTTTTTGTGGACGTGACCTCGTCGAGCCTCACACCCCGTGAATGGTCAAAACAGGAAAGAAGCAGCAAGGTTATGAGGGGTAGCACCCTTTAGGATGTGTCCATTTCCTTCTGGAAAAGGGTGGTATCATGGTATGGAGCCCAGATACTTACTCATGTTGAAAACACTTTGTTATGATTGTGTGAATTGATTACGAGCGCTCGGTGAAAAGGTCCCAAAGGACCGGGGGATGGCATATTCGGTCAGTTGTTACTCAGTTAGGAGTAACCCGGCCTTGTGTTGGTAGAGATCCGGTTTGGTTCTCGGGGATGTCCATCCAGAGGCATTCTCATGTGGCAATGGGAAGTTCCTTGGCCTGATCATTCGTTGGAAATCCAATTCCCAATATGAAACTTGTACGGTTTTAGTTGTAGAACCTGCCATCTAATATGGTAGCTATTAGTAGGCATAATATAATGGTACCTATGCTGGCTAAGATTTATATTCTACTTTCGAAATGAAATTTTCCTACACTATGCACTAATAATAATATCAAATGCTCTTTTTAAATGCGTATCAAGCATGTTTGACTATCATAAGGAGAAATCTTCTCCAAGTCTGCGTTTGCATTGTGTGTGTGGCAGGAGGTCTTATGGTAGTCTCATTTTTAAAAGCATTGCGAATTGACTTTAAAAATATTCCTCTATTTTGATTTTAAAGTAAATAAACTGTTTTGAGTTCTCACACCAGTCACATGACTGACTCGGAGTTTATTGTTTTCCTTCCTAAACTCTGGGTGCCCACCAATTTCCACACGGGCAGTCAAGAGTTAGGTATATCAGGATATTCTGGATATTCAGGAGTTGCTGGAGGCAAGCTGGATGGCATGGCATATTACTTATATAGTATCTCTTTTTCCGCTGCACTGTTTGTTGTTGTATGTTGTTGTACGCTCTGATGATATGATGTAATGTAATGAAATGTATAAAATGTAATAACTGATATAGTTCTTTGTTTAAAGATTATTCATTTATTATTATATGTTGTTCCGCTGCGAATTGTGAGATTCTGTTGTTGTTCTGTTGTTTTCTTTTTCCTCTATTCTCTTTTTCTTTCTATTTCTTCTATTTTTAAAATTTCCTATCTTCTATTTTCTTCTATTTTAAAATTTTCTGTTCTCTTTTCTATTTTCTTTCCTCTCTATTTTCTATCTTCTCTCTTCTTCTCTTTTCTTTTCTTAAATTCTTTTTAAAACCCATAACATTCCGTGTTTTCGGCCTTCGATTTCTCGGCAGTCGATAAAGTGAGTATCGATGTTGAATTTTCGAAAGAACGAAAATCCGTACTGTTACACTGGAAACCAGCGTGAATAAAACCAACTAACATAAATTTCAAAGCATACTACTTATACATAACCCGGGTAACTTGTATCAATTACAATTTCAGAAATTGTTATCGACATCATTTATTTCACTCACCAATTTCTAAGTACTAAACTTAGATTAAATGGGCTAATTTACTTGAATCATTCCCTTCTAGCTTATTGATTTCACCTATCAATTTATGAAGAATCGAAGTGGTTTCGGGTATTAACTAATACCCGACTCCAGTCTCTTCGAATTCCATTTATCTTAACACATGCTATTCAAGTGAAATGCAGACCAATTTTAAATAAAAGATGTCACTTTTACTCAACAATTCATCATTGATAAATAAACACATTGTCAATTGCCCTCCCAAACCATCATATCACGAACCATTTCATATCAGAGGTATCAAACAATTCAGGGCATTTAAACAATCACTTAATCAAACATAAGCAAAATTAATCAATACACCATCTCAAGTAAATCTAATTAACCATAATGGAATTAAATCAATTACCTTTATGTCCTGCTTATTAATTTATTACAACCCAATTGATTTACCATCCCATAATCATTCATCTTTAATTACATTATGATTATCATCATTATCTAATTGCTTCCATTGAGTAATTATACTCAACCCAAATTTCATAAATGATTATCCTTAGTTTATTGCATCCATTAATCAACCCCAATTACTCAAAAATAGAAATTACCCTTCTGTAATTACTTACTTATGTAATTAACCTCTTACTTAATTACTAATCCCCTTTGATTAATTACTCCAAGTAATTTATCCTTGATTACTTCTATTAAATTACCTAATTAACTTTAAGTAGTAAATTACAAATTTATTTATCAATTTATAATTAATTAATCCAAACTCCAATCTCAATTATAATTTAATTATTCTTAATTACTCAAGATTATTATTATCTATCTTTAATTTCAAACTTATTAAATCTCAAACCATTTACTTAATCACCATTATAAATTAATTTCATTCTTAATTACCTTTCAATTTAAATTATCCATCTTATGTTTTAAAACCTTCCTTAATAATTTTTTTTTATCAAGTCTTAGCTTACCTTGTCAACAATGTTTGCTTACATATGCTAAGTTCTGTTAACAAAATAATATAAAAGGGTTTAAGCTTAACCCCTTAAAATGGACCGAGTCAAGCACGATAATTACTCGAGTAAGACCCGAGTTTCCCCAGCAATTTCCCACGTCCCTTCTTTCTTCTGGTCGTGCTCGTGCTTCTCCTTCCTTTTCTATTCTTCCTTTCTCTTCTGTTTAACTTCACTTTTTTTTTCTTAGTCTAACAGCAGAACTCGAACAGTACCCACGCACAAAACCCCAGGCAAAACTCGAAGAAAATTTCACAAGTATCACGCGAGACAACCAAAACCTGAGACTGTTGACATCTTCTTGCCACCGTGCACGTGCACGGTGGGTAGCCATCACTCCGGCGATCCACGGCGATCCCAGCAAGCCACATCACAACCCCACATACGAAAACAAACCCCAATTCATCCCATAAAGCTCAAAATCAATATATGCGTGTTCATTCGAACAGCGGCTCGAGTATGTCAAAAGAAAATCATCGCGACTCCCAACTTTGACCAACGTTGACGACGCGACTCCGGCCACTTCACGGCCACATCCACCTCTACCTTCTCCTCAAATCCTGTGTAGCTCGGTTGATCTATGAAGACGAAATCAACTAAAAGGTAAACCCTAGAAAACATGAACCCGAACCCTATTTTTGATTTTACCCAAAAATTCTTATATTAGAAATTTTTTTGAACATTTTTCCTGGATTTGAAACCCATCAACCTAACTTCACCAAAAATTTCAACATCAAAAATTCATTAAATCAACAGTAATTGACGAAAAAGCATTTTGGGTTCTTTAATAAACTACATCTTGAATGCTTGCCTAAAAATTCTCATGTTTGTTTTAAAAATCCTACCTTTGTGTGTATATTCAATAGATGAAATCAAATCAACAATCTAAGATATTCGAATTTTTACACGTTGATTTTCTTTTTACTGTAAATTCGAATTTACAGTATTTACATTCACTGACATCCTTTAAACAATTTCCCAGATTATGGTTTTAAGTTTAAACAACTTGTTTAGCTAATATCCTAAGTTTAAATGTTTTTATTTTGAAGAGTATAAATCTTTCTCTACTTCACTTGGCTCAGAAACTTGAAATTTTTAAAGAGCAACATAAAACAGAGTTCCCAGAAGTCAGCAAACATCTCAGAACAACATAATTACAACATATGATTTTCGTGAATCAAATATCAAGATTTAAATATTGAAGAATTATGTTTACTCACCAAAAATACTTGTTGAAACAGAAAGCAATTATTGTTTTTGAAAGGCTGTAAATCTGAAACTCTGGAAACCTCTCTGCTTTTTGATCTTACTTGAAGATATAAGATGGTGTTTTATTTTCCTTTCTTCTTTCAGGCTAGTCCTTTTTTTTTTTAAAGTTGTTGTTCAGTTTTATATACGAACACAATAAATATGATGTACATATATAGAAACATAACTTTGAACAGTATAGGTGATAACTGGACAAGTTTTACTTGCTTGACCAAGTATGACTTTGTATTAAATTTCCTGTAATATGAAATGATGTTGTAATTCCGGTTGTAGGATTTTCTTTGGCAAATAGTGCTGCTAGTTAATGCATGTCTTCAATTATGTTTACATTTAATTAATGTTTGCTGATATTTACTTATGTTTGTATTCATATTTGTTTACATATCATTAATATCAGCTGGTTCTTATCTTTGGTACAAAGATATTTGTTTTGTGTTTCATGTGAATACTTGTTTTCTCTGTACAAGATATTTTTGTATATGAATAAAGACATTTTGTAGTTGATTTGTATACTTTACAATTCATATATATATATTATATATTTTTACAGGTCAATGTTTATGCTAGGCTTATTTTATATGTTTGGGTAAAATCATTATAGTTATTGTTAGCATATTAGTTTTATTTTATTTGTCTTGTTCATGTACGATTATTATAGTTATGATTTATAAATTTTATTCTATTGGTAATTTAAATTTTAAACATTGATTTATAACTTATGTTCCTAATCGTATATTTATATTTCTATATATTGCTTATGTTTTTTTTATGTTTCTGTGTAACATTGATAAGGTTGTTTATTATTTCAACATTATTATCTCAATTATATTATATGTATATTAGATCAAATATCAACAATAGAGAACCCTTGATTTTATTGAATAAGACAAAATTTATTTTAGATAGTTTGAAAGAACTTATTTTAGATTTTCAAATCAAAATTTCCTTTACAAAGCATATACAACCGATAAATGATCAAAGATCTCATCAGTTTATAATTTGAGAAGCTTGTATTTCATTTAAATTAGACTAAATATTTATTAAAATGTACTGCCAAAAATACCGGATCATCACAGAAATTCTAGGTCGTTACATAAATGGTTTGATTAGTTTTAAAAATAAATTTAATGATTTTAAAATAGATTAAATTGATTTAATATAGTTAATATAGGCAAAAATAGTTTATAAATATGAAAATCATAAATTTAGAGTCTTAAAAAAAATATAATTTAAAACAATTTATATTTGAGAAACATGAATTTGTAATTTATCTATTTAAAACTATTTATTTCTTTTCAACAATTCAGACCATTTCAGTTTCTCAAACTCAATTTCAGGTTTTAAAATTCCAACTCTTAATAAATCATTCAGTCCAATATTGCTTCCAAACCATGTCCAAAATATCACTTTAAATTATTCCAATTCCGATACATTTCAAAAGTTAAATTTTCCAACAACTCAAATCATGCAATTCTTAGAAATTTCACTTTAATCTCAAATTCGACTTTAAAATTTCAATTTTATTTCTTAAAACCATTCCTTTAAACCAATTCGCATTTAACATAAAACTTGATCTTTCAATAACACTTCAATTTATATAAATAAAGTTTTTTTTTTTCAATACACCAATTGATTAAATTCAAAAATTTTAGGATTGTAAAATCATTTAATTTAACTAATCCAGTGTCCGTATATAATTCTCTGCCATAGAGTCAAGTGATATGATATTTATTATTTCAATCTACAATTTAATATCTTACAGCTATATATTATTTCAAACCCCAATCCCGAATGAAATAAAAATCCATAACAAACTTGCAGTTTAGAATAATATGAAATACAACATCCATTCTTTAATATCAATAGTCAAACATCCATCACAATCATCATCCAAATCAATCAATAAATATTAGTATAGAATAGATAATCAATAACAAGTATTTAACTGGAAATATATATTCAATAATAAAATAAATAACGATTTAATTTAATAAATTCAAATTAACTGAGATGATGATTCAAAATATAACAAACAACCATAAATAAATACCTAATCACATCGTAAATTAATTTAACAAACATAAGAAATTTTAGAAGTTGTGAGTGGGTTAAAACACTCACCTTTGAATTTAAATTGAATTTAAATTGAATTTAAACCCGATTTAAATCCAAAATTCAAACAATATCAGAATCTGTCCAAACCAGTGTCAAAATATCTGGAATTTCGATACGATTCTAGCGGAGAAGACCGTGCATAAAGAGGGCCTCGTATGTAAAATTTATGTACTTTAGAACATTATATGATTTAAAAAACAAAATAAATAAAGCAGCAAAACAAAACAAAAGAAACTACCTGCTACGTATCTCGTCCCTCATGCTCAGAAGCCCTAACACATAATCGAACAGCAGCCGCGATCGTTACTGCTTGAAATCGCCGCCGCCTAGGGCTTCCGCGCCGAGGTTAGACCTTACTACCGCACGCGCCACGCTCTCACAAAGCTCGTGCGACCCCATGCGGCACTCAGGTCGTGTTAAAATTTCCAGTCGCCAATGATTTCTTTTAAACCCTAATTGAATTTCTACGACGATCCACCCATCAACTCACCAAACAAACTACGCTATGAACACCCCTCGGTCCCCTCTACAAACTGCATCGTTGATTCGCTAATCAGTCGAAGTTGATCGACGATCAACGAACGACCGTGAATAGTTCTTAAAATTCTGGACAAACAGAGGTTTAGATTAAAAAATGAATTACAGATCTGAGATGCACTTGTCAAGAGCTTTAAATCGATATATAATTCGATATATATTGTGGAGTTTAAATTTTGAAGTTGAATTTTATTCGAAATTGCAATTGGGAATTAGGGTTTGTCTGTCATTGAATGAGGAGTTGAGAAGGAGATGTTCTTACAAAAAAAATGAGAATGAGGAGTGACTAGGGTTTATAAAGAGGTATAGATAAGCAAAGCTGAAATTAGAATGGACCGGATTGATTTGGATTGAAAGTTGAACGACAAATGGCCCGAAAAGTTCGTTCTGACTCCGGAACGACCTTATATCAAAGTTGATGTTTTTAAATATTTTAAACGCAACGAAACATGTTTCAAGTCCAAATTCCATCGTATGAAGAAGTTATGCCAAATTATTTCAAATTGATTTCAGTTGATTTCAACTAAATTGATTTCTAGGCGTTTCGAGCCCGTACGATCCAACGACAAGTCCGATCGTTATGAAACTTAATCCTATAATAATTTACCGTTGCGGACCCGATGAAACTGGTTTTGTTAAATCCGAGTCAGTGGCCGAAATGGCTATTTTCGAGTTAATTAAATAAATTAATATTAAATTAACTTAAAATCACTTTTCCATTCAATTATTATTATTTCCAATTTCTATTACTTTGGATTACTTAATAATTTAAAATCCTTTAAAACAATTTCTCTTATTAACTTACTATTGGACATTTCACAATTTACAACATTTAATTTCAATTTCAATTAATTCAGTGATTATAAATTTAAATTCCCAATTAATCCATACATTAGATTTCTAAATCTTGTTATTGAATCAATTATCATTTTTTGGGTAAAATTATCATTGGTTTATTTTTAGTACATTGATGTTTCCCATTTCATCCTAGTTTCAATTAATATAGTATTTAATTTCATTTACTTGCCATTAGCCAATTTGTTATAGATTGAATTCCAATTAATTAATTTCAAATATACCGATTTGATTCAATTCTAATTTTTTATTAAGTCTGTATTACTCTATCAACCTAGTTAATATTCTTTCATTACACTAATCTATTCAAATTTCCATCTTTCCTTATTGTTCAATTATATTGAATTTGTCAAATATATAATTTTGTTATAATTAAAATCTCAATTAATTTATTCAACTTTGTTTCATTCCTTTATTTTATCTTATGAATAAAATATAAATTTTCATTCATTTTATTACATTCACCCTTTACAATTACCGTCCTAACTCACATTAATGAACATTTATTTATATTTAATTATAATTGATTTCCAATTAATTTTAAAGACTAAAGTCCTAGATAAACTGAATAGATTATTCACACATCCAAATGGTTTTAAAGTATTCTTGCCTAAACAGACATAAACCAAAACAAACAGCAAATTCTAACATTATTTAAGTTTATTATTATAAGTTTTCTTCCATAACATTTGTTGTTTGTCTTTTTTTTCTCATTCATTGATTTCTTTCTTTAATTTTACATTTAGTTCTTACTAAATTTTTATTTCCATTCATTCATTCAGTGTTCATTTCATTTATTTTCATTTAATACTTACTATATTCATTTTCATTTATTAATATCATGTAAGTTTATTCTTTGTTGCAATATTTCATTCATTCATTATCACTTGAGTTCATTTATTTACTTTCATTTATCAATAATATTCATATTCCATTCAATTTGTTATCATTCTAATTCATTTACTTAAGTTTATAATCATTTATTCATAATACTTACCTTTATATTATATTTAATTAGTAGCATTTCAATTATAACTTAAGTTTATAACAATATATCATTAATTCTTATTTATTAAAGGACTTCATTGAATACTTCCATTACTTTAAGTTTTACTTGTATAATGTCCTATTACATTTTCTTATTAAACATTACAACTTTTAATATTTGGTAAGTTATATATATGCTTTTTAAGAATGTAATTGAAAATAAAAAAGTTTATCTCATTTCCTTTAAAATAATTTAATGTTCAATAATCATATCTTTTGTTTTATAGGTTACACATTTCAAATTTCTTGTAATTTCATTCATAACCTAGCATTTAATCTCTTATTTCATTTTGAGGTTCCAATTATTAATTAGTTACATTCCATTTTACTACAATAATTGAAACTATCAATTAACAGAAATTAAAGAATTAAATACCGGGTTCCGTTTTAAATCATTTTAAAATAATATATATAACTATATCCTTACATATATCTATGAAATCATATTTGAAATTCAAAATCAAGATTTATTTATCAAGCAATTATGTAGTTACTACTACAACAATCTTACCACATTGATACTCAAAAATGAATGTCGTCGATGCGAGCACTCATCACCGAAATTATTTTCCAGCAACAGAAAGCGGAGTAAAGAACTTATTTCTTTCCAAAATTTCTTTAAAACAATGCTTTGAAATCATATTGAAATATTTATATCAGAAAATACTTCTAATAATAATATTATTATATTTCAAAATCATTTGAAAGAAATTTTCAAAAACCCAAGAACTTATATTCTAAATTTCCCATTTATTCTCATTTTATTTGTAAATTTTATTTTAGAACCAACATTTATAAATTTCACTACATAACAAACAATATACTACAATCAAATATGTATCTTTTATAAATCATTGTTTTTTATATAAGATATACAATAGGAAAAATTATTTCATTTACCTATATTTCAAAACAAATATTGTGTCGGTCTGTTCTATTAAGTGTTTAGAAATCCCTATCAATGTCATAGCGTCCTATGCATCAACCAGAATATATAAATACAAAATGGAACAAATTAACACAACATAAAAACCTCTTTATAACATTAACTAATATGCTCTCTCATATATATACACTCAGAGACTCATCCTAAAGTATTACTACCTTATAAATAAAGAATTAGACCCCACAAAGCTAAGGTTATCGCTTAACCTAAGCTCTGATACCAACTGTAACATCCCATCTTTTTGTACGTTTTAGGCAGACACACATTTCGACTCAAACCATACAGAAGGGCGGATTGTTATGGGGTAAATAAGAAAAAGCGGAGAAAAAATAAAACAGAATCTTGCAGCGGAATGAAAAATATAATAATCAAATAACAGTTCATGAAGCTGTTTACAAAACCTTTGATTGTACTAATACAATACAGATCAAAGTTACACGTACCAAAGAAAAATAAATAATGCAGTGGAATAGTATGATGTAGTAGGATTAATATTTAATAAATAATAATAGTACAAATCTACATCTCCATCCTCCAGAAAGTAAGGTCTTCAAATCCTGAAATGCTTAGGCTGACCCAAGCGAATTGAAAAGATAAAACACTTGAGTCAAAACTAAAAGATCATATGTAAGTTAAAAAACAACAGTAAGTATGCGTGTGACAACGTCAGAGATGTTTATGGGGTTTGACATCTCCTATCCAGTGTTTAATGTGAGTGCAGTAACTTAAGAGATACTCGAGATTCACATCTCCTAAGGATCCATTAAACTATGTACTATGTAGTAACATACGCTATTATAATAATGTCTATAGTAAAGTAAACTATTAAAATAGCGTTAAGGCGTTACTCATATCCCCCTTAACACATTTTATATATTCCCATAGTCTATACAGTACCGTAACTCCCCTCGTAAACTGGACGGCTATCAGAGGGCACTCCATAGGCATGGTACAAAACAAACTCGTAGAAGGCGCGCTAGAGCATGTGAACACATCACATAAGGAAATGCCTGGAAAGATATACCATTTGCATATCTGGAATTGTCGTAACGCATATCAGCTACTCCCGCCCACTTCAAAGCACACTCCCACATCAAAAATCGAAGGGTAGCCGCCAAAACAATCACAAATCAGAATATTATATCGAAGAAGTGTGCCCAATCAGAGGAATGACCTTACTTGGCCCGGCGTTGCTTCTGATTTTAGTCATATCTAAGTAGACTCACATGAGTCAGGGTCATGTCATACCATATAGAAGACGTTCGCCAAACCAACCTACTTCATTTCTGAAATCTCCACCACGTACACAGTTGCTAAAGCGGTTTTCGGTATTGGTAGAGAATATGACAATATCCAATCTCGGTCTCTTTAATAGCTAATCGCTTATCACACACCAGATGGTTCTTTTTCATTTCGAAACAGTCAATTCACAACTTATATCAAAAATTATATTCTCAAAACCATAATACTTTCAAAATCATAGTTACTTCAAATCATATCCACTTTCAAATCATATTCACCTTCAAATTATATTTCTTTCAAAAGTCATAATTCCTTCAAAAACCATATTCCCAAAACAGATTAAATCGTTACTTCAAAATCATCATTTTCAATTTATTATACCTTTAAATCCCAATTTAGGTCATTTCATCATTTTGGTTTTTGAACCAATGAATTCGAATAAAATACTTCCTTTTTTACTTAGTCTTAAAATTTAGAAAATAGTTTAAATAGTTATGAATAGTTAAAATAGTTAAAAATAGATTTAAAATAGGCTAAATATAATTAAAATAGATTAAATAGGTTTAAAATAGATTAATTAGATTTAATACGAGTTAAATGGTTTAATTAGTTCTAAAAATAAATTTAATGGTTTTAAAAAATGTTAAATTGATCTAATATAGTTAATACTGGAAAAAATAGTTTATAAATCGGGAAATCATAAATTTAGAGTCTTAAAAAAATATAATTTAAAATAATTTATATTTGAAAAACATGAATTTGTAATTTATAAATTTAAAACTATTTATTTCTTTTCAACAATTCAGACCATTTCAATTTCTCAAACTCAATTTCAGATTTTAAAATTCAAATTCTTAATTAATCATTCAATTTAATATCGCTTCCAAACCATGTTCAAAATATCACTTTAAATTATTCCAATTTTGATATATTTCAAAAGTCATATTTTAAAACAACTCAAATAATGCAATTCTGACAAATTTCACTTATATCTCAAATTTGACTTTAAAATTTCAATTTCATTTCTTAAAACCATTCCTTTAAACTAATTCGCATTTAACATAAAACTTGATCTTTCAATACCACTTCAATTTATATAAATCAAGTTTTTTTCTTTAATACATCAATTGATTAAATTCAAAAAATTTAGGATTTTAAAATCATTTAATTTAACCAATCCGGTGTCCGTATATAATTCTCTACCATAGGGTCAAGTGATATGGATATTTATCATTTCAATCCGCAATTTAATATCTTACGGTTATATATCATTTCAAACTGCAATCCCGAATGAAATAAAAATCCATAACAAACTTGCAGTTGAGAACAATATAAAATACGACATCCATTCATTCAATATCAATAGTCAAACATCCGACACAATCATCATCCAAATCAATCAATAAATATCAGTATAGAATAGATGCTTAATAACAAGTATTTAACTAGTAATATATAATCAATAATAAATTAAATAACTATTTAATTTAATAAAATCGAATTATATGAGATGATGACTTGAAATATAACAGACAACCATAAATAAATTCCTAATCACATCATAAATTAATTTAACAAACATAAGAAATTTTAGAAGTTGTGAGTGGGTTAAAACGATGACCTTTGAATTTAAATCCAATTTAAATCCAAAATTCGAACCGTGTCAGAATCTGTCCAAACAAATGCCAAAAAGTCCGGAATTTCGAAAGGATCCTAGCGGAGAAAGCCACGCTTAAATCGGACCTAGTATGTAAAAGTTATGTACATTAGAACATTATACGATTTAAAAACCAAAATAAGTAAAAACACAAAAAAACTACTTGCCTTGTATCTCGTCCCTCACCCTCAGAAGCCCTAACACGTAATTGAACAGCAGCCGCCATCGTTACTGCTTGACATCGCCGCTGCCTAGGGGCTTCGCTTAGGTCAGACCTTACTGCCGCACATGCCATGCTCTCCCCAGACTCGTGCGACCCCATGCGGTACTCAGGTCGAGGTAAAATTTCCAGCCGCCACTGATTTCTTTAAAACCCTAATCGAATTTCTATGATGATCCACCCATCAACTCACCAAACAAACTACGCTGATGAACACCCCTCGGTCCCCTCTACTAACTACATCGTTGATTCGCTAATCTTTCGAAGTTGATCGACGATCAACAAACGACTGAGTATAGTTCTTAAAATTCTGGACAAAAAGAGGTTGAAATTGAAAAACAAATTACAGATCTAAGATGTGCACGTCAAAAGCTTCAAATCGATACATAATTCGACATATATTGAGGAGTTTAAATTTTGAAGTTGAATTTTATATGAAATTGCGATCGGGAATTAGGGTTTGTTTGCCATTGGAATGAGGAGTTGAGAAGGATATGTACTTACAGACAAATAAGAATGATGATTGACTAGGGTTTATAATGAGATATATATAGGCAAACCTGAAATTAGAATGGACCGGATTGATTTGGATTGAAAGTTGAACGACAAATGGCTCGTAAACCCTGTTTTGACTCCGGAATGAAAATGAGTCAACCCATATATCAAAATAGATGTTTTTAAATATTTGAAATGCAATTGAGCAGATTTCAAGTCCAAATTCCATCATACGAAGAAGTTATGCCAAAATCAACTCATTTCAAATTGATTTCAATTGATTTCAATTAAATTGATTTCTGGACGTTTCGAGCCCTTACAATCAAATGAATAGTCCGATCGTTACGAAACTTGAAATCCTATGCTAATTTACCGTTACGGACCCGATGAAACTGGTTTCATTGAAATCCGAGTCAGTGGCCAAAATGGCTATTTTACAGTTAATTAAATAAATTAATATTAAATTTAAGTCAAATCACTTTTCCATTCAATTATCATTATTTCCAATTTCTATCATTTCAGATTACTTGATAATTTAAAATCCTTTAAAATAACTTCTATTATTAACTTATTATTGGACATTTCACAATTTACAGCATTTAATTTCAATTTCAATTTCAATTAATTTAGTGATTATAAATTTAAATTCCCAATTAATCCGTACATTTGATTTCTAAGTCTTGTTATTGAATCAATTATCATTCTATGGGTAAAATTATCATTCGTTTATTTTTATTACATTAATATTTCCCATTTTATCCTCGTTTCAATTAATATAGTATTTAATTTCATTTACTTGCCATTAACCCATTTGTTATAGATTGAATTCCAATTAATTAATTTCGATTAAACTGATTTGATTCAATTCTAATCTTTTTATTAAATTTATATTACTTTGTCAACCTAGTTAATATTCGTTTGTCTTTCATTACACTAGTCTATTCAAATTTCCATCTTTCCTTATTATTCAATTGTATTCAATTTTTCAAATGTATACGTTTATTATAATTAAAATCTCAATCAATTTATTCAACTTGGTTTCATTCCTTTATTTTATCTTATGAATAAAATATACATTTCCATTCATTTTTGTTACATTCACCCTTTACAATTACTGTCCTAACTCACATTAATGAACATTTATTTATATTTAGTTATAATTGATTTCCAATTAATTTTAAAGACTAATTAAATAGGTAAATTAATTGTTACCGTAACCTTAAATTACACTTAGGAATTCATTATTCACAACAAATGTTACAGTTCTTATATAATACTGATTTCATTCACTGGTCATTTATTTCATACTATTCCATTTATTAATTCATTGTTTACATTTGTCCTCTCACATCAATTTATAACCAAGTATAATAATTTACATTATTTCAATTAATTTTAATTTCATTTAAATCATTAATTATTAGCTCAATTTATCATTGTTACATTTCATTTTAGCATTCTCTTTATAATTAAAATACAAAGTTTTATTTCTATCATATTTAATTACCAAAACTTACTAATTTAACAAATTTAATTATTGAGATTTTACAGGTCGTTACAGGAAGCGAAATCAAGATATTATGGTAAAAATGATTTGTAAGTGAAATGGTATATTTTGAATAAATATGATGATTTTGAAATGGGTTTGGTTTTGAAGCAAATATGATATTTTGATATCAGGTACAAACCATTTTCGAAATATAAAAGTACCAACCGGTGTGTAAAACGACGTTAGGTTGTTAAAGAGACTGAGGCCTCTTATTGGCATACTCTCTGTCAAAACTGAATCCATTTTAACAGCTGTGTACGCGGAGGAGACTCCAGAATTAAGT
Organism: Allium cepa; assembly: GCA_030765085.1. NCBI lineage: Eukaryota > Viridiplantae > Streptophyta > Magnoliopsida > Asparagales > Amaryllidaceae > Allium > Allium cepa. The sequence goes on along the minus strand of CM060940.1, from coordinate 47,101,302 downwards.
GGTTCGATTTGGCATCTTTTGCTGGATTTGAAAAATGAGAACGATAATGGATTGGCCTAGCATTTGTGTCAATCTGAAATGACTAAAAAAGGAGCCGTACTGGCCAATGAGGTTTGCTACCTCTAGCGGACACACTTCTTCATATTACTATCATGACATTGTTATTAATTGGTGCCACCCTCGGATTTTGGAAGTGTTGGACACGGTGGGCCCCTAGGGTTACCACAAGTCAGGAAGTGTAAACTGGTTGTATCCTACCTTGGGCATTGCCTCATATTCCTTGTCATACTTTTATCCTTATATTAGACCCGAACGATTTTGGTTATCGCTGACTACCGACGTGCTACTGGGTATGTCAAATGCAAATTGTATGCCAATGCTTAAAAACGCGTTAAGTGGGATCAATGTAAAGCCTTAACGCTAAGAAAAATATTTATTTTACCGATTAGACATTGTATATGTAGCGTATTCTACTACATATAAATATTTTGATGGATCCTTAGGAGATGGAAAATCCTGTAACATCTCCTGAGTTACTGCACGCACGTTATACAGTGGATAGGAGATGTGAAACCCCATAAACATCTTCGACGTCATGGCATTCATGTCACATGCGATATCGATTTGACTCACGTAAAAATATTTTAGTCCTGACTTGAGTGTTTTGTCTTTTCATTACGCTTGGGTCAGCCCTGAGTTTTTAGCTTGATGAAGATTTATTCTAAAGGAAGAAGATGAAGATTTGGTATATTATTACTATTAGTATTCCTACATCATATTGTTTGCTGCATTGTTATTTATCCCGGTTGTATATATAACTCTGTTTAATGTTGTATAAATGATAATCAAATGTATAATATAAACAGCTTCATGAACTGTTTATTTGAGTATTATATTTTATTATTCCGATGCAAGATTCTGTTTTTGATTTCTTTTTTTTCTTAATTAGCCTCATTGATTATCTATATTCCGGATTGTTTAATTTATGGATTATTGTCAACTAAACCTTCCAAAATGTGGGTTGCCACAGTTGGTATCAAAGCTTTGATTTAGCGATAACCTTAGCTTTGTGAGGTTTGACTCATTAGAGATTGGGCAGCAATACCCTAGGATGAGTCTATTTGAGTGTGTGTATATATATAAGAGAGCATATTTGTTAGTGTTATAAATGTTTTACATTGTGTTTACTTATCCACGGTTGTTTACAAATTCTAGCAGATTCGTGGAACGCCATGTTATTGATAGGCGTTTCTAAACACTTAAACGAGGTAAGTCGATATAATATTGTTTTAAAATAGGGTAAGTGAAATAATTTTACCTAAATTATCTTTATATATATAATGATTATTTTAATGAATAGTTGTTAGGAGATGATAATAGTTAGTTATCATCGATTATTGGTTGAATTAAAATAAAACGAATACTTTGTGAATTCTATTTTACGAAATGTTTTATAATTAAATTAAATTGAAATCTAATTGAAATAAGAATTGTTTAAAATAGTGTTTTGGCAACAAGGTAATGGAACTTGCATAAGTATATTATAATATAGTTTATAAATAGAAAGAATTTAAAAGTCGAGAATTTTTGAATTCAAAACATACTGTTTCCAAAATTGTTATCAAAGCATTCAAATTTAATAATAATATTATTTGAAAGTGTCTTGACTAGAAATATATTTTGAAAGAAACAAAGCATTAAACTCGCTTTAGCTGCTGAGAAATAGTTCGACTGTAGCATCCATAGTATTCATTTTTGAGCTTTTGAGTGAGAATTGCTACCAAAAGGAATCTATTTTCGACTAAAACAAGTTTTGTTGTGAAAGAGATTCTAAGTATAGTTTGATAAATATATGGAAATAGTTTTAGACTCATAATTGAAAATAACATAAATAAAAATAAGTTATAATTTATAATTTGAACAGGAAAATAAAATCAAATTTTAAAATGGTTGAACATTTTAGTTTAGCAAACAAAAAAATTTGAATTTGAGATATGAAATAAAATAGTTAAATTAATAAATGTTAAATAAATTGAGGTAGAAAAATAAAGTAAATAAAATGAAGTTTAACTCAAGAAGGCTTAAATAAAAGTGAATTATATTGAAATGAATTAGATTAAATAACGAAATGAAATTTTTAAGTGAATAAAGTTATATAAATTATAGATTTGGGTAATATTAAGCTAAAAACAAATAATAAATTTGTTGAATATGAACGATAAGAAAAGAAATTTTTTAACTTGAATAAAGTTAAATAAAATAAGTAACGGATTAAATGAAATAAATTTAACTTAATAGAGATTAAATGAGTTGAATTAGATTTGAATGAAACTAGATAAATTTGTAAGGTGGATTAAATTCCACATGGGCTATAAAATGAACTAATATAATGAATACAACTTGGATTAAAAAATGAAATGAAATTTGAATTGTGAAAGAAATTGAATAAATAAACAAGTGTAAGAAAAATTATTATGAGTAACTGAATTTGATTCAAATTTGATGTAAATAAACTAAATACAAATGGAATGATTTTTAATGAATTGAATGATAACTGATTGAATATGAAATAAGTTAATGAATTAAATTCTAAGATGTAGGTTAACTTATGAAAGGTTGAATAAAAATTGACTGTGATAAAAAGAAAGAATTATTAATATGAATATGAGTTCTAAAATAATATCCACTTAAGTAAAATTAATGAAATGAATTGGATATAATAAATGAAGTGAATCATTTTATTGAAATAAAATCTACCGAAGTAAAATTATTAATACGAATTTAAATTTATGAAATAAACTAATTAAGTGAAATAATTGATTGATATGAACTTAAGTTATGAAATAATAATAAAAATGAGTTGCAATTTTGTAAACAGTTTATAATAAACTTGAATGGTTTATAAATAATATTAATATTAAAATACTAAGTGATAATGAAATAAATTTAACTTAACAAGGTTAAATGTAATAATTTTATAAAATGGTTCATAAATGATGTTGATGTGAAATAGAAATATGAACATTATAATTTAAATGTTTTGCAAAGCATAAAAGCTAATTTTTTATAACTTATAGATTTGATGAATATGAAAGATATGAAAAGAAAATATGGAATGTAATATGAATCAAAATTTACCTAAATGTAATTAATTATATGAATTACTGAAATGAAATAATGGAAATGAAAAATGAATGTAATTATAAATGAATGTAAATTAATAGAATATGCATTCATTAATGTTGATAAGTGCATGTCAATCAATTAGAAGTAAATAAATTGAACGAAAATCAATTGAAGATGAATCAAATTTAATGTAAGTTGGTTGACTTCAAATAAATTGAAATGAGTCAATTAAATGTTAATAAAAATTAGATGTTAGAAGAAATGATAGTGCATAAATTAGATATTGACATTGGATAATGTAAATTCATATCGTTATGAATTAATTGGATGAGTACTAATATAACAACCCAATATTTTGCATCTATTGGTTATCGTCATTAAACGATAAATTGGTTGCTAATTGCTGTTGGGCGTCTTGAATCCAGTTTAAATTCTTTTGAAAATTCGTTAAGGGATTAAGGGCTTTAAAATATTGGCCACGTTTCTCGTTTGGGTTGTGTTATCAAAACGAATACCCGTCCCCCATTTCTCTTTTTCATTCTTCACAACCCTAAACAAAATAAATCGAACGAAGAAAAAATTGGGGGCGGCTCAATTTTTCATTCATCTCCAATTAGGGCTTCGTTCAACTTCGAGATGCCGTGGCTTCAATTCCGATGCTCATTCTTCTTCGATAATATGGGCTTTCGATTTTCTGGAGCATCGGCTACAAACTTTCGACCGATTGATAAGGTGAGTGAACTTCGATTTCACTCAAATCTAATTCAAACGTGTTGTTTTTTTTATGATTCGAGACTTTGATTTTGTTCATATCAGTTCGATCTCCTTTATTTGAGTTCTATATGTATGTTTGAATTTATCAACTGATTTGCTCGGCCGTTCGAAGTTGTTGGATATTGGTGATTTCTCTGGTTTTATCAATTTCATATAATTTGATGGTGATTTTGTTCGTTCTTGTTGCCTTCGGCATTGACTTGTTGAAATCTGCAAACTTAGTTGGTGGAAATAATTTAGAGGAGAATTTACTTTGCTTTTGCAATTGCTTCAATGTTGACTGAGGTTTTTAATTTGGGTTTAAAACTGTTGAGATATGATTGTTGGAATTCATCTGCTTATTTTGTTTTGGCCGCAGTATTGCCGTCTTCCACCTGTTTTACGTGCTGCCTTAACTGGGTTCAATGTGTTGGCAGTGTTGTTCTTTGTTCTTGATTTAAACTAAATTGAGTTGTGACCTCACTGTGTTTGAATTGTGTACATACTTGTTGATCTGCAGTTTCATTTTGTTGCACTTTTGAATTTTACTGCCTTGAGCTCAAGTACTTGTAGCCTTTGTTGTTCTTAATGTAGCCTTGTTTTCATGTACATCGAGGCCACCACTGATGCCTCTGAACCTGGTTGCAACTGCTGCACCATTGTTGTCTTCGCTTGCAAACTTGTTCTTCACGTAGTATGCTTTGGGTTGTAGCCTCAACTCTGTCCACTGTTAGCTTGATTCTTGTTTGCTGCCTTGTTGTCATTGTGTACATGTAGGTGGGCATTTATACTTGCTTTTAAGTAAAGTTGCATGTAGCCACCTCTGTTTCATTTGAACAGGTATTTGGCTGCAACCCATTGTATGTGTGATTTTCTGATTTGCTCGAGTTACTGTTGTATTAAGTTTCATTGTAGCATTCGTATAGAAACCATTGTTGTTTCACTGTTTCTCTACCAGTGCACGTTCACTGATTGACCCAGATTATATTTGCCGTGCACAATTCTAGGTTGACATACCCCTGGTACACTCACTCATTCGAGTTGTACGTTGTCAGTTGATGGCTTTAAGCCTGAATTACTTCGTTCTTGGTTGGTATACCACTGTTTTATGTATCTCGTCCATGTTATACTGTCCAGTTATGACCATTGGATCATTTAGATTGAATGCGTGTCTATTGTTGCTTCATGTTACGGCAGCTTCACTATAGCTGTCTGGATCATTTGAATCAATTTGGATATTTTTTTTGTGGATTTAATTATAGTCAGTGTATACCATTTGGCCTGGTGCTCCAAGTTGTCACCTCTGATCAGCTGCATTTTGCCAAACCCTAGCTAGACTGCTCCGGTCCATGTATTCAGTGAAATGTTTAAGTTATATACTGCTTACTGCTTACTGCTTTCTTTGCACCATTCATGTTGCAAGTATTTCTGGTCGAAAAACTGGCCTTTGCATTGCTGAGTTGACCTTGGTGTTTTGTTGTACATACGAAATTGATTCATATGTATGCTAAACATTGCTTCTCAGTGACATTTACTTGCATTCATATGCTTAAATGTTTTGGGTTGTTGCTGTGTTGACTTTGGCCTACTGTTCAAATGGCAGTGGCATTGATATTTGAACCTTCATTGATTTTGGTTTGTTGAGCTTTTGTGTACATCATCACTGTAGTGGCAAGGCAGTGCACACAAGCGTGTACTGCAGCCACACGGTATTGCTTTTAGTGATATTCTAATTGCTTTTGATTTATGGATCTTTTGCGTATTTCCATATGTCGTAGTGGCGAGGCAGTACACGCGTGTGTGTACTGCAGCCCTACCCGTGTTGACCTTTTAATTGATGTTTCAATTGTTTGAATTGATTCGTGTGTCCATTTCATAATTTGAATTTGCTGATTTGTTGTTTAACACTATTACGTGTTATATTTATAGTTATTCGATTTCTTTAATTAGGGATCGGATAGACGAGATTTATTGTGACTGTCGTCTATTCATTATTTAATTATTATTGCTTCTGTGCACTAATAACTGAGTTTGAATTAGACTGACCCGTGTATTATTTTCTTTTGAATTTAATACTCGGGTCAGACCGAGTATTTACAGGTTGTTGATCTTACTTTGGGTTGCTGCTAGAGCTATGAAGTCTTTTCATACTTTTTGGAGTAGTTGTTGTCTTAGTATAGGATGTTGTATATTCATGTATATTATTTACGATAATGTACTTGTATATGTAACTTCCAAAGTCGACAGTTGTAGTTGTATCATATGTACTGTATCACATGTATTGTAATTGACATCAGTTATTATATATATATATGAGACTTTTGTTTTATCTGTGTTCCGCATTTATATTATCTGTGTTATTATTATATCTATTGTCCTAAACTATTATGAACCATCGTAGTTCGTTTATACTGGAATTGGGTATGTCGATGGGAGTATATAACTAAGAGATGAAAAATAAAAATATATACCACTCCTATCGAAATAACCAATACTAGTGTAAGGCCTAACTATGGATGGCCGCTCCTATCCAGCCTTATTCTTCGTAATAACAGACAGTATTTTCTTTAGTACTCTTTGTTATTGTGAGCATAGAGGTGGGGCGTCACAGTTGGTATCAGAGCTTGGGGTTTATGGACATAATATAAAACATAACTTAGATGGAACATGTGTTACAACTATTAGTCGATGTTTTATTGTGCTTTGAGTTAAAACTAAAGTTTTAAAATTACGATGGAAATTTTTAAATATCCTTATTTAAAATTAAAAGTGAATTTGTGTTTTGATGATTGATTGGTTTGTGCTTTGTTTATCAGAGTGCGTAGCGAAAACAGTGTGACTGCTTCGCTGAGTACAACTGATAATTATTTTGATTTAAAAATCAAAATATGAAAATGAAATTAATTTCATTATGTTGTTTAACCAGTGGATTTGATTTGTTGAAATTTCTTACTGGTTTTCTTTGATGCTAATCATATCTGATTAGATTTCTGCTGTTTTAAAATATCTTTATTGAAGATATAATAGAATGATTTCTTTGTTTATTTTGTAGTGTGCGTGCAAACATGAGTTGCACGTTACTACATTAATTTTACGTTGAACCGATGCTTGGTTATGAAACGTATTTTGTTGCCGTTATTATTATAACGGGATTTTAACACTTGTGCTAAATTTTTGAAGTACGGTGTTTTGTTGACATTTTTAATGAATGAAAATTCACTGATGTTGTATTTTGATGTGAATTATTTTGATGAGATTTTGACGTTAAAAAAATTACTGTCGCTTTGACTTCAGTATCCATCATATTTTAAAGTGGATTTTCAAGCGGTTATCCCGCAATGCTGATTTTGAGATCCGTTTCTACGGTGTTTTGAGAAGTACAATTTTCTTATTGAAATTGTCACTAATGTTGCTGTTTTTATCACGGATTTCAAATCATTTTAAAAAATAAAATTGTTTTTCAAAATTTTTATAGTTTATGCTTTCAAAAGAATGAGGAAGCAATTTAAACGATTCAGCAATATCGAGGACTATGAACCCTTTCTTTTACTGATTCGCTTAATTCCGGACTTGTTCGTTTGAGAATGTAAATTATTACTTTTATGAAATAAATGAAATTGTTTTCAGAATTTTTACAGTTTGCGTTTTCAGAAGAATGAGAAAGTGACTTAAACGTTTCAGAAAAATCGAGGATTATGACCCCTTTCTTTTACTGATTCGCTTAATTCCGGACTTGTCCGTTTGAGAATGTGAAATGTTATTTTTGGAATACACAATTTGCACTTTCAAGGAAACGATGAAGAGATTTAAACGATGTAGCAAAAGTGCGGAGTATGGAATCACACTTTTACTATTTCGGTTAATTCCGGACTCGTTAATTGAAACATATGCAGTTTGATGATTTTGATGATTTTACACGTTCAAGGAAACGATGAAGAGAATCAAACGATTTATTAAAACACGTGGTATGGGACATGTGCGTTTTCTATTTCGGTTAATTCCGGACTCGTTAATTGAATATATGATGATTTTCGTGTGCTTTCGAGCCACTATGATGGACCTTCGGGTCAAATACCAGTACCAGACCTTCGGGTCATATGTTGGACCTTCGGGTCATATGATGGGCGCCAAAATTATGATGGGTACTTGGTAGGCTTCGGCCATATGAGATGCACGTGTGGCGTAGCTAAAACTCGCCATATGATGGGATCGATCCAACCTTTTATGTTTGATTTTCTAGTAATCTTAATTGATTCTAGATATATGTTGAATCTAATTATCTGCAGGTAATTAGATATTTGATGTTATGAGTTCTGATTATCGCTTGTGATAATTAGATATTTGATGTTATGAGTTCTGATTATCGCTTGTGATAATTAGATATTTGATGTTATGAGTTCTGATTATCGCTTGTGATAATTAGATATTTGATGTTATGAGTTCTGATTATCGTTTTGATAATCGGATATTTGTTGATTTGATTATCGTTTTTGATAATCGAATATTTGTTGATTTGATTATCGTTTTTGATAATCCAATATTTGTTGATTTGATTATCGTTTTTGATAAACGAATAATTGTTGATTTGATTATCGTTTTTGATAATCGAATAATTGTTGATTTGTTGATTTGATTATCGTTTTTGATAATCGAATATTTGTTGATTTGACTATCGTTTTTGATAATCGAATAATTGTTGATTTGTTGATTTGATCATCGTTTTTGATAATCGAATATTTGTTGTTTTGATTATCGTTTTAGATAATCGAATATTTGTTGATTTGATTATCGTTTTTGATAATCGAATATTTGTTTATTTGACTATCGTTTTTGATAAACGAATAATTGTTGATTTGATTATCGTTTTTGATAAACGAATAATTGTTGATTTGATTATCGTTTTTGATAATCGAATAATTGTTGATTTGTTGATTTGAATATCTTTTTTGATAATCGAATATTTGTTGATTTGACTATCGTTTTTGATAATCGAATAATTGTTGATTTGTTGATTTGATTATCGTTTTTGATAATCGAATATTTGTTGTTTTGATTATCATTTTAGATAATCGAATATTTGTTGATTTGATTATCGTTTTTGATAATCGAATATTTGTTTATTTGACTATCGATTTTGATAAACGAATAATTGTTGATTTGTTTATCGTTTTTGATAATCGAATAATTGTTGATTTGTTGATTTGATTATCGTTTTTGATAATCGAATATTTGTTGATTTGATTATCGTTTTTGATAATCCGATATTAGTTGATTTGTTGATTTGATGGTTTGAGATTTCTGATCATCGCTTGTCATAATTAGATATTTGAGATTTAATTATCGCTTTTGATAATTAAATATTTGCTGATTTGAGATTTAATTATCCCTTTTGATAATTAAATATTTGCTGATTTGAGATTTTATTATCGCTAAAGATAATCAAATATTTCCTGATTTGAGATTTCTGACTATCGTTTTTGATAATTAGGCCTTTGTTGTTTTCTGACTATCTATTGATAGTTAGATTTTTGTTGAGAAATGTGAATTTCTTTTATGAAATTAAAAGATTTCTTTGATGTTTGAATTTTCTACATTTATTTTTCTAGCTTAACCAGTTTATGTTAGAAAATTTATTGTTAATGACGACCTTCATTATGAAAATTGCGGGGACGCAATTTTTATAAGGAGGGGAGTCTGTATCAACCTAATATTTTGCATCTATTGGTTATCGTCATTAAACGATAAATTGGTTACTAATTGCCATTGGGCGTCTTGAATCCAGTTTAAATTCTTTTGAAAATTCGTTAAGGGATTAAGGGCTTTAAAATATTGGCCACGTTTCTCGTTTGGGTTGTGTTATCAAAACGAATACCCGTCCCCCATTTCTCTTTTTCATTCCTCACAACCCTAAACAAAATAAATCGAACGAAGAAAAAATTGGGGGCGGCTCAATTTTTCATTCGTCTCCAATTAGGGCTTCGTTCAACTTCGAGATGCCGTGGCTTCAATTCTGATGCTCATTCTTCTTCGATAATTTGGGCTTTCGATTTTCTGGAGCATCGGCTACAAACTTTCGACCGATTGATAAGGTGAGTGAACTTCGATTTCACTCACATCTAATTCAAACGTGTTGTTTTTTTTATGATTCGAGACCTTGATTTTGTTCATATCAGTTCGATCTCCTTTATTTGAGTTCTATATGTATGTTTGAATTTATCAACTGATTTGCTCGGCCGTTCGAAGTTGTTGGATATTAGTGATTTCTCTGGTTTTATCAATTTCATATAATTTGATGGTGATTTTGTTCGTTCTTGTTGCCTTCGACATTGACTTGTTGAAATCTGCAAACTTAGTTGGTGGAAATAATTTAGAGGAGAATTTACTTTGCTTTTGCAATTGCTTCAGTGTTGACTACGGTCTTTAATTTGGGTTTAAAACTGTTGAGATATGATTGTTGGAATTCATCTGCCTATTTTGTTTTGGCCACAGTATTGCCGTCTTCCACCTGTTTTACGTGCTGCCTTAACTGGGTTCAATGTGTTGGCAGTGTTGTTCTTTGTTCTTGATTTAAACTAAATTGAGCTGTGACCTCACTGTGTTTGAATTGTGTACATACTTGTTGATCTGCAGTTTCATTTTGTTGCACTTTTGAATTTTACTGCCTTGAGCTCAAGTACTTGTAGCCTTTGATGTTCTTAATGTAGCCTTGTTTTCATGTACATCGAGGCCACCACTGATGCCTCTGAACCTGGTTGCAACTGCTGGCACCATATTTGTCTTCACTTGCAAACTTGTTCTTCACGTAGTACGCTTTGGGTTGTAGCCTCAACTCTGTCCACTGTTAGCTTGATTCTTGTTTGCTGCCTTGTTGTCATTGTGTACATGTAGGTGGGCATTTATACTTGCTTTTAAGTAAAGTTGCATGTAGCCACCTCTGTTTCATTTGAACAGGTATTTGGCTGCAACCCATTGTATGTGTGATTTTCTGATTTGCTTGAGTTACTGTTGTATTAAGTTTCATTGTAGCATTCGCATAGAAACCATTGTTGTTTCACTGTTTCTCTACCAGTGCACGTTCACTGATTGACCCAGATTATATTTGCCGTGCACAATTCTGGGTTGACATACCCCTGGTACACTCACTCATTCGAGTTGTACGTTGTCAGTTGATGGCTTTAAGCCTGAGTTACTTCGTTCTTGGTTGATATACCACTGTTTTATGTATCTCGTCCATGTTATACTGTCCAGTTATGACCACTGGATCATTTAGATTGAATGCGTGTCTATTGTTGCTTCATGTTACGGCAGCTTCACTATAGCTGTCCGGATCATTTGAATCAATTTGGATATTTGTTTTGTGGATTTAATTATAGTCAGTGTATACCATTTGGCCTGGTGCTCCAAGTTGTCACCTCTGATCAGCTGCATTTTGCCAAACCCTAGCTAGACTGCTCCGGTCCATGTATTCAGTGAAATGTTTAAGTTATATACTACTTACTGCTTTCTTTGCACCATTCATGTTGCAAGTATTTCTGGTCGAAAAACTGGCCTTTGCATTGCTGAGTTGACCTTGGTGTTTTGTTGTACATATGAAATTGATTCATATGTATGCTAAACATTGCTTCTCAGTGACATTTACTTGCATTCATATGCTTAAATGTTTTGGGTTGTTGCTGTGTTGACTTTGGCCTGCTGTTCAAATGGCAGTGGCATTGATATTTGAACCTTCATTGATTTTGGTTCGTTGAGCTTTTGTGTACATCATCACTGTAGTGGCAAGGCAGTGCACGCAAGCGTGTACTGCAGCCACACGGTATTGCTTTTAGTGATATTCTAATTGCTTTTGATTTATGGATCTTTTGCGTATTTCCATATGTCGTAGTGGCAAGGCAGTACACGCGTGCGTGTACTGTAGCCCTACCCGTGTTGACCTTTTAATTGATGTTTCAATTGTTTGAATTGATTCGTGTGTCCATTTCATAATTTGAATTTGCTGATTTGTTGTTTAACACTATTACGTGTTATATTTATAGTTATCTGATTTCTTTAATTAGGGATCGGATAGACGAGATTTATTGTGACTATCGTCTATTCATTATTTAATTATTATTGCTTCTGTGCACTAATAACTAAGTTTGAATTAGACTGACCCGTGTATTATTTTCTTTTGAATTTAATACTCGATTCAGACCGAGTATTTACAGGTTGTTGATCTTACTTTGGGTTGCTGCTAGAGCTATGAAGTCTTTTCATACTTTTTGGAGTAGTTGTTGTCTTAGTATAGGATGTTGTATATTCATGTATATTATTTACGATAATGTACTTGTATATGTAACTTCCAAAGTCGACAGTTGTAGTTGTATCATATGTACTGTATCACATGTATTGTAACTGACATCAGTTATTATATATATATGAGACTTTTGTTTTATCTGTGTTCCGCATTTATATTATCTGTGTTATTATTATATCTATTGTCCTAAACTATTATGAACCATCGTAGTTCGTTTTATACTGGAATTGGGTCTGTCAATGGTTGTATATAACTAAGAGATGAAAAATAAAAATATATACCACTCCTATCGAAATAACCAATACTAGTGTAAGGCCTAACTATGGATGGCCGCTCCTATCCAGCCTTATTCTTCGTAATAACAGACAGTGTTTTTCTTTTGTACTCTTTGTTATTGTGAGCATAGAGGTGGGGCGTCACTACTACTAATTGAATGGTTTTTTATTGTAAATCGTCGTTATAACTGTTTTTACTGTATATGATTGTTGTTTGTCGTATACAAATGCTTATGTTATGGTTTGGATTTAAAATTCATGTTATATGCTTCTATAAAACTCATATATGCTTTCTATATAATTATATGCAACTAATATTCTAATTTGAGTTGAGATAGGTACATATGAAGAACGTTTGAACGTATACGTAGATTTTATATGCATTGCTTGCTTAATCTGAGCGAACTCGCTTGTGTTAGTACTAATAAGGTACACATCTCGGATTACAAGCCGCTCTTTTATATATTTTTTCCTTCAGGATTCCTCATCATCGAGATGAGATGTATATCTAATATATATTTGGGTTATATATTGTATATTAAAATTTTTCCAGTCGAGCCGCGCATAGGAGACTTTATTGAAATTTTCAGTAAATCTGGGAGTTAGAAATTTTTAAAGTTTTAAAAATTTTATAACTTGTTTTGATAACTAACTTGTAATTTTCGTAAGTCGATCGGAGTGATGTAGTTGAAGCGTAATAAAGGTTTTCTAATAAGACTTTAAATTTTTGTAAGTGATTATTTTGAATAGAATATATCAAATGCTAAATTCCGTACTTAACCCCTTTTCGAGGATGAAAAGTTTTAAGTGAGGGAGAATGTAATGACCTGTATTTTTAACTATTTAAAATCATTAAATTTAATATAATTATTGACTTAAAATGGTTAGAAATAAAATTAAACATTTATTTATGTAAGTTATGTAATATGAACCATAATAACATTTTGAATAGCAAATTTCAAAGATTATGGCGATATCAACTGTTGAATTGAAAATTCTATTCATTGAATGTGTTTGTAATAGATGTCTGTAATTGAATAATAAATATTAGATTATTTAGATAGAAGTGAAATATTTGTTGATAACAAACATTCATTTGAAATTAATGGTTATTAATTTAATTTGTTGAATAATTAAATTTATTTAAATTTAATATTGTAATTATTTAAATAATTGAATCTTGAATCAATGTGAATGAAAATGGTATTGAAAATTTATTTAAATTTTATTTAAATATGAATGATGATTGTTAACAAAAATTGGATTTAAAAGTGGATAAACTTATTTTTGAAATTATCTGTTTTAATTGATGAGTAAAAATAGTCATTTTGGCCACTCTGTCGAATTTCGCAAAATCTAATTTCATCGGATCAGTAATAGTGAATTATTGTAGGATTTCTAGTTTCCTGCAATCAGATTTGTTGTTTGGCCGTGCAAGCTTGAAATACGTTGAAATTAATTAAGGAATTCGATTAAAATTAACTGATTTTGAAAAGCTATCTTTTGAATACGATCGAATTGGGCTTCGAACAAGTTCCATTATATTCATTTGGAGGTAAAACATTATGAACACCAGGCGGCACGCGTCATTTGGAGTTCATTATTTCGCGGGCCAATCGGTTAGGTATTTTCTAATTAAATAATATTTATTTCCTCTCTTTATGCGCATCAGCCTTTTTTTGTTGTTGTCTACCATCATACTTAACCTTTCCTTTCTCTCATTTCAGCTAATGTTCGAACTCAAGAAAAAATGAAAGAGAAAACAAGAAAACGTGATGAGGTCACGATTCTCTCCGGTGACGCGTGCGATTATGCGACTTGAGGCAGCTCAACGACATGGTGACGCGATCATTCACCACGTGGGAACGATGTCGACAGCGAGCTTTCGATTTAGGGTTTGGGTCGAGGTGCATAGTCACACGTACTGGGTACACGGAGGAGATCAACGATCTAGAGGGGCGTGGTGGTGGCCGCAGGCAGCAGCGGAGGAGGGATAGTCGACGTTGGTGGCAGGCATGATGATTAGGATTGCGTGATAATGGGTTCGCGTGCGTGATGGGTTGTCCGGTGCATGCGCGAGTACGAGATAGAAGGAGAGTAACAATTGTGAGGAAGAGCAGTAAGTGATTTATTATGTTAGCTTAATTATATTTAGCTAGTTAATTACGTTTAATTATCTCAAATCTTTTTTTGAAATCATTATATTTACTATTGCATAATTCTTCCGTACGAGGTCTGATTTGAACATATCAAGTAGCGTTGGAATCGTATTGGCGTCGCCTATAGCTTGGAGTTGAGTAGGAATTTATTTGTAGGTGAAAATATTTTTAGTTTCGAATAAAAGTTGAGTGTTTTAACGCTTATGACGTACTATAATATTTTATGTTTGTTAAATTGAAATCGTGAAGATATCTAATTTTATCAACCGTTATTTGAAAATGGAATCGACCTGTGAATGGACTGTAGGAAATACAATTAGCAGTTAAATTTGAAATTGGAATTTAATTGCTAGTAAAATACCCGATATTAATAAATATGTAATTGTGTGAATTATTGGTTGATTTAAATGTTGATTTAAATAGAAGGCTATTGGTTGATATCTGGATGGTTTAGATGTTTATTTATTTTATATATGTCCTCTTATCACCTTGTAAATTATTTACAGTTTAAAAAACTATAAATTAAATTATTTCAAATAAATTAAGAAATACACTGAAATGGTATAGACTAGTGACATTTGTTTTGGATTGAAATGATACATATCCATCCCTGAATTAAATTGAAATAATTGATTTACATGACCATTGGATAGAAAAATATATACGAACAATGGATCAGTTAAATTAAATGATTTTAAAAGTCTTGGTTTTGAAATTATTTAAACGACTTTGATTCAAAAAAATAAAAATCAAATTTATTAAGACTTAATTTATTAAGAATTCGAGTTGAAATTAATTTTAACTTAATGAAATTGTTTAAAAATATAATTGGAATTTGTAGTCATGATTGAAAAATGACTTACATTATTGGAATCGAATTCTTTAAAAAGATTTGAACTTTTACATTAATTTCGAATTATTAAATATAGGCGATATAATTTGATATTTCAAAATTTTTTGTCTTGGGAATAGAATTAATTTTAAGATTTGAATCAAAATTCGAAAATTGAAGTTTAATTTGAATTAAGTATCTAATCGATATTTTGAAAATGAACTCGAATATATAATTTGAATGGTTTAAAATTGAGAACTAAATTGAAAATAATTCAAATTGGAATTGAAATTGAAATTAAATGGCAATTGAATCGAAATTGAATTAATCTAAAATCAAAATTGAAATTGATTTGAATTGAAATTGAAATTGTTTGGAATTGAATCAAAGTTTAATCGATTCGAATTGAAATGAGGTGGAAAATGATTTGAAACCGAACAATTAAAATTTAATCTGTTAATTGGAATTTGGACATAGGTCCAGACTGGTTAAGTGAAAAGTGACAGTTTAATTTGGAAATAAATTATTTTAATATAAATAATTTAAAATATGTTTTTTGATATTCAAATTATTTTGATTTTCCAAACTATGTTATTTTATAAAACATTTTAAATACTTAAATCACTTTATATCAATCTACTTTAACTATTTAAACTACTTTTAAACAATTAAACTTTTTCCTGAACTATTTTCAATAAAGTTCAAACTGGTCAGAGTGGAAATTGTTTATATTTAAATCATGGATTTAAATATGATTTGGGTTAAATGAAGTTATAATCTAAACTGAAATTCAAAATAAAATTGGAAGCAAAATCGAGATATTATGGTGAAAATGATTTGTAAGTGAAATGGTATATTTTGAATAAATATGATGATTTTGAAATGGATTTGATTTTGAAACGAATATGATATTTTTATATTAGGTTGAACCATTTTCGAAATATAAAAGTACCAACCGGTGTGTAAAACGATGTTTGGTTGTTAAAGAGACTAAGGCCTATTGTTGGCATACTCTCAGTCAATATTAAAACAACTTTAACAACTGTGCATGCGGCAGAGACTACAGAATGAAGTGGTTGGATTTGGCATCATTTGCTGGATTATAAAAAAGAGAACAATAGTACTTATGTCAATTTGAAATGAATAAACATGAGCTGTACCGGCCTATGAGGTTAGCTATCTCTAGTGCACACACTTCTTTGCATTACTATCACGACATTCTAATTGATTGGCGCACACTCTCGGTTTTTAGGAGTGTTGGACGCGGTGGGCCGTTAGGGATTACCACCAGCCGAGAAGGGTAAACTAGTAGTATCCTACCTTGGGCATTGCCTCACGTGCCTTATCATACTTTTACCCCTATACGAGACCTCTACGATTTTGGTTTAGTGTTGTCGTATCACAACACATTACTGACTACCGATGTGCTAGTGGTTGTGTCAAATGCAAACTATACGCCAATGCTTAAAAACGCATTAAGGGGGATCAATGTAAAGCCTTAACGCTAAGAAAAATTTCTATTTTACTGATTAGACATTATATACGCAGCGTACTCTACTACATATAAATATTTTGACGGATCCTTAGGAGTTGGAAGATCTCGTAACATCTCTTGAGTTATTGCGCATTCTACAACATACAAAGGCACATTCGGGAGGAAGGGTCAAATCCTCTTAAGCCCTTACCAAAGGCACCTCCTAAAGGGAGGGTCGAAACCTTTAATAAAAGCCCTTACCAGAGACATCTTTGGAAGGAAGGGTCAAATCCTCTTAAGCCCTACCAAAGGCACCTCATATAGGGCGGGTCAAAACCCCTAAAAAGCATACGATGATCTTCCATAGCACCTCCTAGAGGGTGGGTCTAAAACGCTAATGTCCAATTCACCTCTTAGGGGAGGGTCAGGTTAAGCACCCACCAAAGAATCCTTACTATCCAAATCACCTCTTAGTGGGAGGGTCAGGTTAAGTGCCCACCAATAGCCTTTTAGAAGAAGGTCAACCTTACATACACTATATCGCTAGAATCATGGGAAGCCCAAAAGAGGCGTTAAATAGATAAAGAAGGACAAAGATGTCTATAACTCAAAACAAAAGTCAAAAATCAAAATAACAAAGGGTTAAAGGAAGAAATCTATCCATCATCTAAGACAAAGATGAAACCAAAAAGATGGGTATAAACAAAAGCTAAAAGATGAAGATGTTCAACGCCATAATCGGAAGGGATATAGGACCCAAAATCATAATCGAGAAAGATAAAATATGAGCTAGCAAATTTTAGTTCATCTAATGCCTGAAAAATGGTTCCCACATCAAAGAATTAAGAAACTAGCATCCTAAAGAGAGACATGAGACAAGAGAATGGATAAAAGAATCTGTAACATGATGTCGAAGGCAATGGTCTATTGTTCAATGGCTAATTTTCCATCGAATTAGAAAATAGCCAATAAATTTAAATTAAAAATCAACCACAAGAGAATGGCATACAATTTTAGTACGTAGCGAGTACAGATCAATCAGTATGGAATTGTTTAGATTTAAAAATTTCTATTCGATCAAATTAAACCAAGATTTGAAGTTGTGATTAGCTAAAAATGTAAAACAAAAAGCTAAAACAAGGGTGATTGGAAATATGAGATTAGAAAAGAATTTAGAGGAAAATCCACTCTCATATTTTAACATAAATCAATATAAAAATAATCTATGATCTCTATTTTTTATATTAAGTGGAACTAGTGATGTATTTATCATAAGTATGGTTTATTTATGTTACTAGTTAACACAACTTAGACCATCAAACTATAATATACAATATCCAAAGCCACTTATCAATTCTCATGAAAATAAAGTCAAAGAAAAAGCTACTTTAAGTATGATCTATTTACTATTGTATTTAGTAACATGGGTCATCAAATTTCGTTTCTACCTTAATTTTATAATCAAAAATCAATTAGTAAAATGTTGATGCAAATTGTGTTTATGTTTGAATAAGAATAACCTATTTGTAAATACAGCATAGGCTATCAAATTCATTTTTATAAACTTACATCAACATTCACTATTCATGAAGCATAAAAGAGACCATAATTTAAAAAAAATGTTGAATTTACATAATTTAAAAGAGCTTCATTACCCCTAAAGTGGAGGGGTTTAGCTACTCATTTGTGTTATCGAATCAACATATGTAAGTTTCAACATTTAAACAAAAGTAAAGAAGGTAAGAGCTAATTAGAAAAAAAGAACTAAAATACTTGCATAAAAATAAAATAAACTAAGTGCATAAAAGAGAAAGCTAGTCTACTAACGTGAGAATGAAGAAAACATGTAGACAAAAATTAACACAAAATAAAAGAGCATGTTGAAAAAGAAAGAGGCATAGGAAGCCAATTTATTTCTCATTTGATTTGAAGCTACAACTTGCATTCTAATATAAGTGACTAAAAGAAGATCCATTACATGAACATAAGAGGGCTATTTATACATGCATAAAACTCTAATCCATATTCTAGTGGGATTTCCAAAATACCTGTTAGGAAGTATGGCCACCAAGTAATCATTAGTCTCTAATTAATCCATCATCAAGTATGCATGTAACCTTAACCTCCACTAACTTGTGCATTAGCTTCTAATTGTAGATTAAGGTAAATGGATAGGTGGGCTCCTCCATGATGCATGAGTTTGAATTATTTCTATCTTCAGTCCTTTGTTTCCATCCTTGTGCATGCATATTTCCATGAGAACAACTTCATATTTCCATCCAAATTTCCTGTAATTAAAAAGAAATTGTGCAAATAAATATTCACAAAATTAATTCATGCACAAAATTACTATTTTACCTCCATATTAATGTATGAATGATGACTTGAAAGCATACTTGAAATTTGGTTTTAAACATATAAAAATACCCAATTATGAAATTTATTTAAATAAAAATAGATTAGATATGGATGTAAATATATGCACATTTACGTTCCCATCATCTACACAAAAGCTTAGGCGGATTCTCACTACAAAGATACAAGTGACTTCATTCGAAAAGTTGATTAGGCAAGCCACTCCTGAATCGTTTGAAATAAGGTGACCCTTTAGGTTAGAAGAGTCTATACATTATATATATAGGCACACACATTAATATGTTATTTAGACCATTGCACTGTTGAACGACCAAACAGTAGGACGGAACTTGCACCGTTGAACGACCGACTAGTCAAACAGTGCTTGCACTGCTGAACAGCAAGTCAACTAAATGGAACTACCTACTGTACAGTTGAACATCTGAAAAGCTGGACCACCAAACGAAACTACTTGCTGAATGGTTGATTGGTCCAATGGAACTACTACTTCGAATGGCTGATTGGTACTACAGAACTACTATTCCGAATGACTGCATGGCTTTACAGAACTACGCGCCTCCAACATAATAATAATACTACTAACTTATAGGCACTTTAAAAATTACACATCTATTAGTAGGATACTTTTCTTTGAATAACGAAAATCCTCATCATTATTCAAAGAATAAGTTTTAGATAAAACTCTGGCATAGTATTTTAGGAATAACTATAGAGCTAAGACAAAATAGGCATAGGGATCTTTTGCTTAAACCAACTAAGCCTATCATTACTCGAAAGCTCTCTGATTTATACTTATATTTAGTGAAATATTAAGTAGTTTCTTCATCAGATGGATTCTGACAAGATTTTGGTGGAATTCCTGATTTTGTGAAATTCCAATTTCCATGTTTATCTTCATGATGATCTTTTGATCTTTTATTTTAATAAATACTTGAATTCTTGACTTCTGCTTTGAATTTCCATAATGGTATGTTAGCTTATTATTGAATTTCTGACTTTGTACTGCTATTACAAAAATTTTTGTACAGTTTGTTTGACAGATGAAATCCTGGCAAATTAACGGCCGCATTCTTGATTTTATGAACTTTTATTTTTTTTGTTATTTTCCATGAAGATTTCATGTAGATTTTCTGAATTCTAAATTTCCTTATCAATTCCAACGATGATTTGCGAATTTCATATACCTGGTTTCCTCATTGAAATTGACGATCTCTTATTGGGTTTCTAATTTTGTGAATTCTAGATTTCCTTAACTATTTTTATGATAATTTGTCGATTTCATATTTTTGATTTCCTTATTGAATTTTTGATGACCTCTTATTAGAGTTCTAATTTCATGAATTCTAAATTCCCTTGTCGATTTTCATGCTGATATGTGAATTTGATATTCTTAGGTTCCATATTGAATTTTCATAACGATCTCCTACTGAAGTTATGATTTCATCGATTTTAAATTTCCTGGTAGATTTTTATTGTAATTTGTGGATTTCATACTCCTGATTTTCTTACGGGATTTTCATAATGGTTTCTTATTGTATTTCTGGTTTATGGGTTTTGATCCCTTTATTGAATTTTTATAATGATTTGAGAACGTTCCATTTAAATTTCTGAATTTGAATTCAATACAAGATTTTCTTAATACCAGATGGACTTCCGTCAAAGGTTAGGGTAAAGGGAAATAATAGCCTTTTGATCTTTATATTATTAAACACCATCAACAATAAAATATTTATCAACGCATCAATGAATAAGTAGAAGTTTCTAACATAAGGTGCAGGGATGAAAATAAATTATAGTAAAATCGCAAAGTAAAACCAGTTCAAGTAGGAAACTCATATCTAATGGCTGAGAAAAATAACCCAAGAATAGAGGATTTGGAGTATGCAATGGCCTTTTGGGAAAGTTTATTTACTCAAATTAACGACAGCAGATCAGGTGATACCGTTTCATATTTCTGTAATCAGAATTAAAAAGATTCGGTCATGTAATTATTTGAATGCTCCGCCCAATAAAATCATCAAATAGTGTCTTAAATTATAAGGCTATCCATCACGATCTCATAACAAGGTTATAACCCTAAAGGAGTTAATATCTGTTTTGTAGGAAATAAATAAAGAAATTCTTTGGTGTTTTTGTCATAAAGAACAAAATCTTCTTTCATACAAGGGGGAATAAACATTATCCATAAAGTGTCTTTAAAAGTGAAAGTATGAAAAAAGGAACAATAGTGCAAGTAGAGTTTTGAAGGTATTAAAGTGGTTCCTGCAAACATCAAATAGGGCTTTCGACAAGGTTAAAAATAGGCCACCTAAGCATCGAGGTGGCAACTACATCATGATTAAAAAGTCATGTTGACCTTATCTAGACCAAGAAGGATAGAGAAGAAGGAAGAACAAGAGATGGTGGAACCGGCAAAACCTTTCTGAGAAACCAAAAGGACGCTTCAGCAATATTTCAAATAAGCAAAGAGCTTTCGACAAGGTCAAAGGGTACCTTTCAAAGGCGATGAGTAGCGTACTTCTGCACATGCGCCAAACCATTCGAAACGATTGGTTTCATCTTCGTCTACATTCATTAGAAGAACATTTGGCAAAAGTAACCCTTTTGAAAGCATATATTAGCCTTTCAAATCGGTTAGAACCGTCCTTAACTACAAAGGAAAGATTATACATTTGATAACACCAAAGGAGGAATTTCCACACAAGCCAAGTAAGGTGCTTTCGAATGGAACTTCTACAGAATTTTTTTTATGACATTTCGACTTGTTCGAAATCCACCAAACACATGTTTTGATAGCCTCGGAAGCCAACACCCATGGTAACTTACATAGCACATAAGCAGCTAACTGGAATGCACATCTATGCAACTTTTGATGAACTTGAAAGTTATCAAGCAGCACCTTACGATGAGGTAGAGGCAATCATGCAATGTCCCATCCAATAGAGCCAAAAGGAATAAAGGCAGAAAGAATGAAGCTTAATATTCAACGGCAGCGGAAGGGTAGCCATTTAATCCTTTCGACTAAGTTGGGAGCTATAATTTGAAGAATGCATACAAAAGAAGGGAAACAAACTTTCCGACCATGTCGAAAGCAAAGGGCCGAAAGGCGCTGACCTGCACCTATAAATAAGACCATAAGAGTATGTTTTAGGGATTCGATTTCTTTCACTTCTAACTTCTATTTTCAAAAAGCTTGTAAAACCTAATTCCCAAACCAAATTAGAGATTTGGTCAATTTGTACAATTGGGCTCAATAAAAGTGAGATTATGCTAATCTTGATTATGTAGTAATTTTGAGTTTCTTATTTTACACAGATATGTCAATCAATTATCAAACTAGTCGAAAGGATCCCCTTCGACTAGGTCAAAACTCCTAATTCACACATTTCCTAAAGGTTTTAACTCAAATCCTCAAGAAATCAAGTGCCTACACTTTCGACGAAGTCGAAACCCTTCCTGCTCAACTATATCTAGAAACCATTAAGTCACCCAACTTAGGCCATCTTGTTAGTGTCGAAAGGTGGTTTCGATAGAGTCACAAACCAATCAATTCGAGAGGATTTTCTAAAGAAAAAATTGGCCTTTCAAATGTGTCATAAGGTACTAAAAATGTGTTTTCAACCATCTATACCAACTCAAAAAGTGGTAGCTACCTTCACTTGTTCGAAAGGTGGTGGTCATGAAGAAATCACTCATACTTCAGACCCTATTTTGAGGCGTTGACAAGTTTTCTTGTTAATATAAGGTAAGTATCTAACCTATTTATAAACTTTAACGTGTATATATAATTTTTATATCATGTATATTATTTTGTTAGTTAGGTGACAGTTCTAATATATAAATATACTGTCACAATTATATTGGCTGTATGTATATATAAACTTTTGTAGATAAAAAAATTCTTAACATATATACACCTATTAGATGCATGGCTCTCATAAAACAATATTTTTTATCTTAAATAATTTAATATACAATATTTAATTATATATACATATATATATATATTCCATTTTACTATGTACAAAATACGGATAATAATTTTATATGAAGTTTCATAGTTGCAATGTTTTTGGCAGAATTATAAATATATGCATATATATATATATATAATATTTAAATATTATTTAAATTAATTAATTATGTAAATTAATTATATCAATATATGTTGTATATAAATTAGTTTTTATATTTTGTTAATTAAATTAACACATAATATACTCTCGGAAAAAATAAAAAACATATTTTTTTTATTATTTTGAATATTTAATTATCAGCCAAAAAATAAAAATAAAAGTTAAACTTGCCTTTAAATTATAAATTTATATATTAACTACTCAAGTTAAAAATATCACTCAGAATTTTACTAAGAATTTAAAATTTAAGGTTGTTTTCCAAAAATCAATTTTTGTAATATATGTATGGATATTTATTTTAACATAATTAAAAAATACACATTATTCCTTCTTTTCTATCGAATCGATCATAACCACTATCTACATTCCACGATATTGTGCACCACAAATAGGAACTAATGAATAAACCCAAGATCCCATAGAACGACATCACAATCCCTTGTGGAAAAAAAATAATTTGTTGAGAAGGAAATCCAGGTATCAGATTCCTACTAAGATAACTAGAAATTCCAACCATTAAAAATCATAGTGAACCTAAAAAAAGAATATATAAACAGAAATAAAAGTTACTAACTAGTTAGTTCCAATTAATACTAATAGAAATTAATAGATTATAATAATTTTATGTGAGTAATACAATTTTTTCTAATTATCAATTATTCTTTCCAGTATTTCATTTTAGTATCCTTTTTTCTATGCTATGATTTCGTGGAATAAGACACTTTTTTCCTTCAATCATTCTGCTCTTGATCAATGAAATGGAATAGAGTGCTCAGATTTTTTGGGGGGTGGGGGTGGTATAGACACAAAATAGCTTTGTTTATTATATTTAGTTTATTATATGATATACAATAAACTAATATTCATAGAATTTCATTCTCCGGCATAGTACTTTTTAGGTTAAAGCATATCTTTTTTAAATCTAATTTTAAAAAAAATATCTATGCCAGCTAAGTATATTTCTTTTATATTTTCAAAATTATTAACATATATAAATTTATTCATTTTTTATTATTTATACACATATATAAGTGTTCAATATATATATATATATATATATATATATAAAATTATACATATTATTTTTGATTTTGCAAAAAATAATGATTTATAAATGATTTAAACGTACATATATAGCTATAAATATATACAATGTTAAAATTTATGCATATATTTATACACACACATATTGTTATATAAAATTATTTAAATAAAAATATAGTTTATATATATGTGTGTATGTATTTGAAACATTTTGTATATGTATACTAAAGTATATAACAAACATTCAGACAATATATTTGCATATTAGACAAACTAACGTGCCTATTGCGGTGTAAATTGCAACTCTTGTACACAGACATGTTATACCTTGCGCTGATTGATATGTTATACTATGCACAAACACACACATATACATATTTCTGTGTGCGCATGATACACATATATATAATAAAAAATTAATTAAATAATTTAAAATCATTTTCTAAATTTAAATAAAATAACGATTTTATTTAAACGATATTTAGAAATGTTCTAAATAAATTAAATTTCATAGGCCCAATAAAGATACAAAATGGTAAAAGCATTTGAAATTCACCTATTACTTCCGCCGCGGGCCAAACCAATTCTAATAGTTCATATAATTTTTCAGACTATTTTTGAGATGACCAACCTTGAGCGGTCCTTAAGTGATGAGGTGCGTATATGTAACTGATTGCATTGATGCTTATAGTTAATGTTCCATGGTAATGTCAAATGATTATCATTGATGTATAGGTGATATGGGAAATATTGAAAGGGAGTGCGGATTAAGGATCTTAAGGCTAATTTAACACTAGAGGGGAGGGGGGATGAATAGTGTTTAATAGATTCTAAAACTTATATGAACTAACTTAAAATTATGACACAAACAAATGCAAAACTTAATCACAGAACAATTACAGAATCAAACGTAGATGCAGAAAGTAAATCAAAAACAGTAAAGGGAAAGAATATACCGGATTTTATACCGGTTCGGAGTTACCCAACATCTCGTCCTGTACCAAGGCAAACCACCTCATATGGATATTTACCATACCAAATTTGGGATTACATTCCTCAATTTCTAAAGGCCTTGAGGTACCCTCCTGTCTCACGAGTCTGGGGCAAACTCTCTTGATTTATGGGCCATAAGATTACCCAATTGATTTCTAGGCACAACCACACTTTGTAGAGAGACTTGATAAACTTTTGATTACAAATTGATCCTATAACTCTGACTAACACTTTGATCTTCAAGAAAGGGCAGAGAATCAAACAAGAATGGGATTCTAATTTGATTTACTTAAGAATTCAGAATTTCAGCGCAATCTTAAAAATATGAAAATTATAGAATATGGATTTGTGGAGAAGAAGTGAAGAAAATACGAAAATAGATGATTAAAAAATTCGCTTGTGAAGCCTATTTAAAAAGCACCAACGGTCACAACCATTCGTAAAGAGATTTAAACAAATAGACACTTCTTTTGTAAATTGAAACTTTTGAATTCAACGGCCACCATGTCGACATGAGTTATCACATGATGTCGACATCCCTCTGTAAAAAACAATGTAAAATTTGTTTTTGAAAATGAAGTTTAAAACAGAATTTATTTAAAACAGAAAATAATAATATTTTAAGGCTAAAACATCTTTTTGAAAAATAATTTGAAAAGATTATTTTAAGGCTAAAATATTTTGAAAAGCAGTATTGAAAATCATTTTTGAAAAAACATTTTGAAGTAGTTTTGTAAACTTCTTCCTGCAGAATATCCGATCACATCAGGACTCGAGAATTTATACATGACCAGGATGTTCGTGGGTTTGTGTGACGCCCCACCTCTATGCTCACAATAACGAAGTTTATTCCAAGGAATAACGGCTGCTATCGCGAAGAATAAGGCATGTTAGAAGCGACCATCTGTAAGTTATGCCTTAGACGAGTATTGATTACATCGATAGGAGTTGTGAAATTTACTCCCAAAGATATAAATTCAATCCAAATCTAAAACGAAACTACAATGGCTAAGGAAGAATCCAGAATTACTCATAATAACAACAATACTGATAGTATAATCACATCAAAACATAAATATCAGATATATATAGCGGAAGACAAGTCTGGAATACGTGCTACAATAATCGATAGTTCACAAGAACCAAATGTACATAAACATATACATCAACATACATAAGACGAGAATCAAATAACCAAAAGAACTCCTCAGAAACTACGCAAAAGATGGAGTAAATCCCAAAAGCTGAAGTTGCTACAGGATCAGAGATAGCGACTATCCTAAAATAACTCGGTCTGACCCGAGTATACGTTAAAAGAAAATAATAAACGCCTCTAATTTATTCTCGAAAATAAGTATATGATAAATAACACTTAAACAAATAATTATAATCTCGATTAAGACTATACAACATAAATAATCAACATAATATAAAGGAAGAAATCTCAATTTAAACTCATTCAAAATCAGTTTTAAAATTCACAATTGAATTCAAAACAACAATACACAAAATCTAGAAATCAAAATATATAACTAGAAAAATCAACAGTCTCAAATTCTAGAAATCAAAATAAGATAAGTAGAAAAATCAGTAGTCTCAAATTCTAGAAATCAAAATAAGGTAACTAGAAAAATCAGTAAAAAAAGTGGACCGATCCCAGCAGATGGCGAGTTTTAGCTACGCCGCACGTGCATCTCAGATGGCCGAAGCCTACCAAGTACTATAAATTTTTGGCGCCCATCAGATGACCTGAAGGTCCGCAGAGTGACCCGAAGGTCTAGTACTAGTAATTAACCGAAGGTCCATTAGATGACCCGAAGGTCCAGTAGAGTGCTCGAAAGCCCAACAAAATCATCAGAATCATCAAATGACAGCAAATGTTTCAATTAACGAGTCCAGAATTAACCGAAATAGTAAAAGTATGGTTCCATACTCTGCACTTTCGCTAAATCGTTTAAATCTCTTCATCTTTTCCTTGAAAGTGCAAAATTGTGTATTTTATATGAAAAACATTTTACGTTCTCAAACGGACAAGTCCGGCGAATAGTAAAAATAAGGGTTCATAGTCCTCACTTTTGCTGAATCGTTTAAATCGCTTCCTCATTCTTTTGAAAGCACAATCTGTAAAAATTTTGGAAACAATTTTATTTTAAAATGATTTTTAAAACACGTGATTAAAACAACAACACCTGTAGCAATTTCGACGAGGAAATTGCACTTCTCAAAGCACCGTAAAAACAGATACCAAATCAACACTGCGAGCTAACAGCTTGAAAAGTCACTTTAAATTAACGGTCACTGACGTTAAATAATAGTGAATTTTCACTCATCGAAAATGTCACCAAAACCACACGTTCCAAAAATTTAACGACGGAGTAAAATCCCGTTATAAAAATAACGGTAATAAAATACGTTTCAAAACGTATCGTCGGTTCAAAGCAAATTAACCCGTAGATTGTACGACTACACTTTTATTAAAATATTGTACGTGCAAAGTGCAAACGCGGTTCATGTCATTTTACTGTCATGGTATATAACTCAATATAACAGAATCATATTTTTTTTAAATAATTATTGACCTCATTTCCTTGGAGCCTTCTTATTTCACAAATTTTTTTATAAATAAAACTTGTATATTATTCTGCACAGACGTTGCACATATATAAAAATATAAACAACTTAGTAATACAATCTTATTTATGCAACTGAAGATAATGATGGACACAATATGAAGACGTAGGAAAAATGATGCACAAAATATGTGGACTTATGTAATAACGTGAAAAGGGAAGAATGGGTCTAACACAAAAATTTACATAAGTAATACATATGTATCCAAAGTCATCAGGTCACGTTTAATTTATGCGTGCAATTTAACAGAGACAAATTTATGCAAATTGTCCACCCTAACATGTTTTTGGGCATAAAATAATAAACAAAACTCAAACTCACTACAAACTATGGTGCACATGCATTCAGCAATTGCTCACCTGGTACGCATGCAATTATATTAAGGTTCTGTGCGTGAATGAAATTATACAGGTACAAACACCTCCCATAATACATGCACACACACTAACTTTCTCTAACACTGATATACACGCAAGATCTTGGTGTAGTTTGATGCACAAATTCACTATATTGAGCAACCCAGGCGCGTATGGAGGCAAATGTTCACCACCTTAAAATCTGGCATAGTTGCTTATAAAAGCAAAACTCATAATCATCTATACTAACAGGGACACACGCATGCAACAATTGGAAAGGGTAGAACAACTAAATAGGACACACATTTTTTTTTCTTCTTTTTTTTAGAACGCATAGAAAGGAATAAACTTGTACATTATGTTGCTCAGACCAATTATCTCCTTTTAATGCAGTCATGCGTGAGGTGGAGAAAAGAGAAACATGCATGGCAGTGAAAGTTTGAACTCATACATTCAATGCACGCAACAATTGGAAATAAATTAGCAATGTGAGGATTTAAACTCACAGGGAATTTGCTTCAAAGTTGCAAGCAAGGAGGAAGGTGGAATGTTGCCATTAATGTCTTCTCAGAGCACAGCTTGAAGAATAAAATGTTGCCGAGAATTATTATTTCTCTTTTCTTTAATTGATATAAGTCAAACAAAATGAGTGTTGGCCATCTTTCCGGTACACTTTGCATTTAATGCAAACGTTGCCTCAGAGGAAATAAAGTACTGGCTGCAACACTTGATGCGGTAGAGAAAAGCAAATGTGTTTACATATTTGATTTATTTTTAAAACCTGGGATGGCAGTATTTGCAATGTTCATTCATAATTGGTTCACTCTTTGTTTTATAACTTTGAACGTCACCAATGCAAATATGGTTTGCATTTTGGAACCTTGTTGCAATATGTTCCAACACTTGGTCTTATAAAAAGAATGTGACAGTATTTTATAAATTGGCTTCTATGAAAAATGTAGCGACAGCAACGTGAAGGTGAATAAAAGCGTTACGCAATTCAACTGACTTTGCACTATGAATTGCATCAATATTTTTTTTCAAATTTTAATTTAAAAATTTCTATTTAAATTATTTTCTCCGACAGTAATTCAAAAATTACGGTCTTTATAGATTTTTAAAATATTTACTACGATGATAGTAAAATCACGGTCGTTACAGACCCCCATCCTTATAAAAATTGCATCCCCGCAATTTTCATATTAGAAGAAGTCAATTTCACAAATAATTCATCGCAACAAAGATAAAAAAAGAAAAGATGGATAAGGATGATTACCCCCACCCGAAGAGGAGAGAAAACCGGGATAAGAACGCTTGATGAATTCTCTGGTTTTCTAAGTGAAATCTTTGGAATTTGCAGACCATTGAATCTTCACGAGCGGAACATCTTTGTTCCGAAGGCGTTTCACCTCCAAAGCTAGCATACGAACAGGATTTTGCACAATAGACAGGTCGGGTGAGATCTCAAGATCTTGTAGCACATGAGGATCAATAATAGAATCCGAATCTCAATGACATCGACGAAGCTAAGATATATGAAATACGTCGTGAATTCTCGAAATTGAACAGGTAGCGATACACGATATGCAACTGGGCCAATGCGTTCCGTAATAGGAAACGGTCCAATATAACGAGGATCCAATTTCCCGGAGCTACTAAAACGCACCACACCCTTCATCGGGGAAACACGAATGAATACAGGATTGCCAACATAAAATTCCAAAGGCTTCCTACGGTGATCAGCATAAGATTTCTGCCTATTCCGAGACTATTTCATTCTTTATCTGATAATATCAATTCTCTCAGAAGAATCACGAATATAATTGGGGCCGAGGACTAACATTTCCCCCGATTCCAACCAACAAGATGGTGATCCACACAGTCTTCCGTAAAGAGCTTCGAAAGGAGCCATACTGATACTGGAATGAAAACTGTTGTTACAAGAAAATTCAACAAGAGATAAGTGGTCTTCCCGACTACCACCAAAAATCAAGAATGCAAACTCGAAGGAGATCCTCTAAAACCTAATTCACCCTTTCAGTCTAACCGTTAGACTGTGGATAATCAGCTGTACTGAGATTGAGCTTAGTGCCCAAAGCTTTCTGAAGGCTCTGCCAGAAACCACTAGTGAAAAGTGGATCTCTGTCACTAACAATGGAACTAGGCACTCCATGAAGTTGAATGACTTCTTTAATAAACAGCTTAGCCAACAAAGGAGCAGTCCGATTGGACTTAATAGGAATAAAATGGGCTGATTTAGTCAATTTGTCAACAATCACTCAAATACTAGTATGGCCCGACCTCGAACGAGGTAGACCATCAATGAAGTCCATGGAAATCTTTCCATAATGGAATCTCAAGAGGCTGGAAAAGACCACTGGGATGCTGGTGTTCTGCTTTAACAAGTTGACAAGTCATGCAACGACTTATATAACTTGCAATATCACGCTTCATACCCTCCCAGTAGTATAAGCGTTTCATATCAGCATAAATCTTACTACTACCCGGATGGATAGCATACTTAGACCGATGACAGTCCTCAAGAATGTCATTTCTAAGATTAAAAATATCAGGCACGATCAATCTACCCTTCTTCCAAATACAACCGTGAATATCAATATCGAAATCCTTAAGATCATCACTTCAGGATTCCGATTTACAACTATGAATAAGATAAGCAATATGTGGATCTTGTTTCTGGGCATCGACAACACGATCCAACAAACTAGGACGAGCTTCCATGCTAAATAAAAGCACGGGAGAATCAGAAACTGAAGGACGATTTCTAATATCACAATGGGATAAAGCTTCCAAAATATTCCACTGTGCTAACATCATGGAAACAACAACCCGCTGCTTGTGACTAAGCGCATCAGCAACTCTATTACCCTTACCCGGGGTATACTAAATATCAAAATCATATGAGGCAAGAAATTCGAGCCAACGCTGTTGCCTCATATTAAGCTCTTTCTGAGTAAATAAACACTTCAGAGATTTATGATCAGTGAAGAGAATAAAACGCTCGCCCAATAAATAATGTCGCCAAATATTTAGAGCAAAGACTGTGGCGGCTAACTCCAAATCATGGGTAGCATAAAGAATCTCATTAGGCTTTAGTTGTCTAGAAGCATAGGCAACTACTCTATCCTTTTGCATAAGAACAACACCGAGCTCAAAACCACTGGCATCGGTATAAACAACAAGATCATGATTCCCTTCGGGAACCACTAAGATATGAGCATGAGTAAGGAGACCCTTTAACTTCAAGAAAGAATTCTCACACTTATCCGACCAAATAAAAGGAACAACTTTTCTCGTAAGAGTGGTAAGCGGTAAAGCAATACGAGAAAAGTCCTTAATAAGCCGGCGATAATAACCTGCCAATCCAAGGAAACTAGAGATTTCAGTAACGGTCTCCGGCCTCTTCCAATTCTGAATAGATTCGATCTTGGAAGGATCGACAGAAACACCATCGGAAGAAACAACGTGACCAAGAAACTTCACCCTATTCTCCCAGAAGTGACACTTGGAGAATTTGGCATAAAGCTGATGCTGACGAAGAGTGCTCAAAACAATCTCCAAATGCTGAATATGACCGGCCTCAGATTTGGAATAAATAAGAATGTCATCAATGAAAACCAAGACGAACTTATCGAGATATTCCTGGAATATCCGATTCATAAGATCTACAAAATACGCCGGAGCGTTCGTCAAACCGAACGGCATAACAAGCCATTCCTAAGAACCATAACGAGTACGGAATGCGGTGAGAGGAATGCTATCTTCCGCCACACGTAATTGATGAAAACGGGTAGCAAGATCGAGTTGGGAGAAGAGCTTAGTGCCACTTGATTGATCGAACATGTAATCGATCCTAGGTAATGGATACCTGTTTTTGATAGTAAGCTCATTAAGCTTGCGATAATCAATGCAAAGCCTAAGAGTACCATCTGGCTTCTTAACAAAGACAATGGCGATGCCCCAAGGAGACGAGCTAGAACAGATAAAATGCTTGGCTTCCAACTCAGATAATTGTTGCTTGAGTTCCTCATTTTCCTTAGCAGACATCCTCGTGGAAGGACGACTGACAGGATGTGCACCAGAGATAAGATCAATACGGAACTCAATTGCCCTTTTCGATGGCAAACTAGAAATAGGCTCGAAAACATCCGAAAAACCACAAACAACCGGAATATTAGCAATGATATCCTCCGAATCGAAAGATGAAATAAGAGCACTAGAGCATGATCCATGTCTCGAAATACAATAGATAACTGCTCGGTAGCATCAGGATGCTTAAGATGAAAAGTTCTTTCGGGACATAGAATTTGAACTTTGTAACGAACGAGCCAATCCATACCCAATATCATATCAAAACCAAGATGATCCATAACATGCGGATTCGCATGAAAGGAGAAACCACAAAGAATAATCTCAACATCAACACACAACAAGCCAAGAGTAGCAGATCCACCAGTAGGATTTACGATCCTCAAAGGGTCGCAAAGAGTAACAACATCCAAATGAATAATATCGAAAAGCTCCATTAACACGAATGAATGCGATGCACCCATGTCAAAAAGAACTCTAATAGAACGGCCATGAAATAAAATAAAACCTTCCAAAACAGAAGGAGTAAAACCTTTGGGCTGAGAAGAAACACCAGAAGCTTTAGCAACATTAAGCTTCCCAGTTTTGAGACCCCAAGAAGCAGTAGGGCAATCAGAAATCCAATGACCCTCCTTCTTGCAATAGCGGCAAATACGAGGCTTGGGACAAATACGGTGAAGATGATCCAACGAACCACAATTATAGCATGCCCTTTGAACAAAAGGTGCACTACTAGGCTAAGAACTAGAAGTAGCTTGCTTCTTCTTCTTCTGATTAGAAGAATTAGGCTTATGAAATGGAAACCTCTTCTTGTTGGGGTTCTTAGAAACCTCAACATCATCACAACTATCACGTTCCTTTTCAACAACTTCGAGATAAAGAGCCGAATCAACAAGCTCCTCAAAAGAGAGCTTAAGCTGAAGCAAAATAACTTTCTTCAAATACTTCTTCAAACCATCAACAAAACAAAGATTCTTCTTACGCGGAGTGTTAATGAACTCAACTCCGTATTTGGACAAGGCCTTGAAAGATGCAACATAATCAGAAACAGATGACTTTCTTTGCTTCAACTCAAGGAAACTATGAGCAAGATTAGCCTTTTCTAATTCAGGAACGTACTTAAGTTCGAATCGTTCCTTAAACCGAATCCAAGATAGAGCAGACTCATCAACTTTCGTAATAAAAAACTCATACCAATCAAGCGCATGCTGTTGCAACATACTAGATGCCACGAGAATGCGATGATGATCAGAAAGATCCATCCGAGAAAATATGCGCTCACAAGTGCGCAACCTATTGTGAACCTCCATAACACTTTCCAATCCCTTGAAAGGCTTGCCTCCAAGGTGGGAATAGTCACTACACATGCGGGCGAAGGCAGACTTCTGAGTAGGAACTGTGGGAGTAGCAACAGGAGGCTGAGTACCCCGAAATAGCTCCATAAACTAATCAGCTGACATATAGACACCGTCCGGATGAGAACCACCAGACGGGCCTGTAGAAGAACGCTTCCCTCAACCCCTTCCAGCCATAGGCTGAGAGACAAGAGAAGGTAAGGATTAGTTAAAACAATACACAATTGATAAGAAGTTTAACAAATGGAATACTACGGAATATATAATTTTTATTCCTAGACGTATTCCACATGTTAAAGTGGAAAGAATAGATTAGAAAGACACGAATAAACCCCCGAATAGTTGTAACACATGTTTCATTCTGTTTATGTTCTGTATATATTATAATTTGTTCTGAATTTCAGCTCTGATACCAAGCTGTGATGCCCCACCTCTATGCTCACAATAACAAAGTTTATTTCAAGGAATAACGTCTGCTATCGTGAAGAATAAGGCTTGTTAGAAGCGACCATCCGTAAGTTATGCCTTAGACGAGTATTGCTTACATCGATAGGAGTTGTGAAATTTACTCCCTAAGATATAAATTCAATCCAAATCTAAAACGAAACTACAGTGGCTAAGGAAGAATCCAGAACAACTCATAATAACAACAATACTGATAGTATAATTACATCAAAATAGAAATATCAGATATATATAGCGGAAGACAAGTCTGGAATTCATGCTACAATAACCGATAGTTCACAAGAACTAAATGTACATAAACATATACATCAACATACATAAGACGAGAATCAAATAACCAAAAGAACTCCTCAGAAACTAGGCAAAAGATGGAGTAAATCCCAAAAGCTGAAGCTGCTACAGGACCAGAGATAGCGATATCCTAAAATAACTCGGTCTGACTCGAGTATTATTTAAAAGAAAATAATAAACAGATCAGTCTAATTTATTCTCAGAAATAAGTATATGATAAATAACACTTAAACAAATAATTATAGTCTCGAATAAGACTATACAGCATAAATAATCAGCATAATGTAAAGGTAGAAATCTCAATTTAAACTCCATCGAAATCAGTTTTCAAATTCACAATTGAATTCAAAACAGCAATACGCAAAATCTAGAAATCAAAGTAGATAACTAGAAAAATCAGCAGTCTCAAATTCTAGAAATCAAAATAAGATAACTAAAAAATCAACAGTCTCAAATTCTAGAAATCAAAATAAGATAACTAGAAAAATCAGTATAAAAAAGTGGATCGATCCCAGCAGATGGCGAGTTTTAGTTACACCGCACGTGCATCTCATATGGCCGAAGCCTACCAAGCACTATAAATTTTTGGCGCCCATCAGATGACCCAAAGGTCCGTAGAGTGACCCAAAGGTCTAGTACTGGTAATTTACCCGAAGGTCCATCAGATGACCCAAAGGTCCAGCAGAGTGGCTCGAAAGCCCAACAAAATCATCAGAATCATCCAATGACAACAAATGTTTCAATTAACGAGTCCAAAATTAACAAAAATAGTAAAAGTATGGTTCCATACTCTGCACTTTTGCTAAATCATTTAAATCCCTTTATCATTTCCTTGAAAGTGAAAAATTGTGTATTTTATATAAATAACATTTGATGTTCTCAAATAGACAAGTCCGGAATTAACCGAATCAGTAAAAGTAAGGATTCATAGTCCTCACTTTTGCTGAATCGTTTAAATCGCTTTGTCATTCTTTTGAAAGCGCAATCTGTAAAAATTTTGGAGACAATTTTATTTTAAAATGATTTTTAAAACACGTGATTAAAACAACAACATCTATCGCAATTTCGACGAGGAAATTGCACTTCTCAAAATACTATAAAAACGGATACCAAATCAACACTACAAGCAAACCGCTTGAAAAGTCACTTTAAATTAAGGGTTACTGACGTTAAAATAACAATGAATTTTCACCCATCGAAAATGTCACCATAACATGTTCCAAAAATTTAACAACAGAGTAAAATCCCATTATAAAAATAATGATAATAAAATACGTTTTATTACGTATCATCGGTTCAAAGCAAATTAACCCGTAGATTGTACGACTACACTTTTATCAAAATATTGTACGTGCAAAGTGCAAACGCGGTTCATGTCATTTTACTGGCATGGTATATAACTCAATATAACACAATCATATATATATATATATATATTTTGAATAACTGTCAACCTCACTTTCTTGGAGCTTTCTTATTTCACAAAAAGTTTATAAGTAAGACTTGTATATTATTCTACACCGACGTTGCACATATATAAAAATATAAACAACTTAGTAATACAATCTTATTTATGCAACTGAAAATAATGATGGACACAATATGAAGACGTAGGAAAAATGATGCACAAAATATATGGACTTATGTAATAACGTGAAAAGGGAAGAATGTGCCTGACACAAAAATTTACATAAGTAATACATATGTATCCATAGTCATCAGGTCACGTTTAATTTATGCATGCAATTTAATAGAGACAAATTTATACAAACTGTCCAACCCTAACATGTTTTTGAGCATAAAAAGATAAACAAAACTCAAACTCACTACAAAATCTGGTGCGCATGCATTCAGCAATTGCTCACCTGGTACGCATTCAATTTTATTAAGGTTCTATGCATGAACGAAGTTATACAGGTACGAACAACTCCCATAATACATGCACACGCACTAACTTGCTCTAACACTAATATACACGCAAGGACTTGGTGTAGTTTGATGCACAAATTCACTGTATTAAGCAACCCAGGCGCGTATGGAGGCAAATTTTCACCACCTTAAAATCTAGCATAATTGCTTATAAAAGCAAAACTCATAATCATCTATACTAATAGGGACATACGCATGCAACAATTGGAAAGGGTAGAACAACTAAACAGGACATGCATTTTTTTCTTTTTTTAGAATGTACAGAGAGGAATAAAATTGTACATTATGTTGCTCAGACCAATTGTCTCCTTTTAATGCAGTCATGCATGAGGTGGAGAAAAGTGAAACACATATGACAGTGAAAGTTTGAATTATACATTCAATGCACGCAACAATTGGAAATAAAATTGCAATGTGAGGATTTAAACTCACAGGGAATTTGCTTCAAAGTTGCAAACAAGCAGGAAGGTGGAATGTTGCCATTAATGTCTTCTCAGAGCACAGCTTGAAGAATAAAATGTTGCCGAGAAATATTATTTCTCTTTTCTTTAATTGATATAAGTCAAACAAAATGAGTGTTGGTTATCTTTCTGGTACACTTTGCATTTAATGCAAACGTGCCTCAGAGGAAATAGAGTACTGGCTGCAACACTTGATGCAGTAGAGAAAAGCAAATGTATTTGCATATTTGATTTTTTTTAAAACCTGGGATGGTAGTATTTGCAATGTCCATTCATACTTGGTTCACTCTTTGTTTTATAGCTTTGAACGTCACCAATGCAAATATGCTTTGTATTTTGGAACCTTGTTGCAATATGTTCTAACACTTGGTTTTATAAAAAGAATGTGACAGTATTTTATAAATTGGCTTCTTTGAAAAATGCAGCGACAGCAACGTGAAGGTGAATAAGAGCGTAACACAATTCAACTGACTTTGCATTATGAATTGCATCAATTTTTTTTTCAAATTTTAATTTAAAAATTTCTATTTAAATTATTTTCTCTTACAGTAATTCAAAAATTACGGTCTTTATAGATTTTTAAAATATTTATTACGACGGTAATAAAATCACAGTCGTTACAGTTTGTAAGCCACTTGTTATAGGTTTGTAAGCTACTTGTTGTGGGTTTGTAAGCCACTAAAAAGGCAGAAAGGGGCTCCATCCCAAATGAAATTTGAAATGAAAATTTCCATGCTGTTATGAAGTTTTAACAAAAATTAGATACATATCTTGAAATCTTGATCTCGATACCCTAGAATCTTTAATATGGAGTCTTGAGTCTTTATACTGATCAGTCTTCAGTAATCAATACCTGCATATACATATTTATATGTCCTGCATATACACATCTACCTAGACAACAATGTTAGTGTATATTCTATAATAAGATAAGTTAAAAAGGTTGTTGCCAACAAAACCAACATCACAATTCCTAACAATCTCCCCCTTTTTAATGATAACAACCTATATTTTGGAAAATATACTTATCATACCATAACTCCTATCATAACTCCCCCTTACTCCATAACCCCCCTAACTCCAAGCCAACTATTATTTTATAACTCTCCCCCTTTGTCATCAACAAAACTTCTTAAAAATCCCTGAACTTGATATAAGATAATCAACCATAATAAAATAGGATAAACCATATATAAGTGTAATAAGTGTTAAGTGTGATCATAAGTATAATCCAAAAAGTAAATCAATGATGAACCAATCATATTTACAATAATTATTCAATCCATACACATATACAAACCATACCAAATAAGTTAAGTTAATTAAGTTTAAAGAACACTAATCAAATCAAACAAATAACAAACAGAATGACTAGATATTCCTTGGTACTTCCACCCATCCGTCTTCTCGAAAGATAGGACTGCTTTGATGGATCCCATTCTTATTTATCTTTGTCGAGAGTGACTGATGGATCTCCTTTGAGATCGTCCTTGTTAAGGGCTGAGATCATCCAATAAAGGGCGTCGAAATGTCCCTCTTGCTTCTCGATCATCTATATTTGACTCAATTCTAAGTAACGCTGATTACGAAGTATGAATGTAAGAATATTCTTGAAGGAAATGAGAGTTTCTTCAAGACTATCACTTAAATTCTTAATCGTAGAAGCCATAATTCAAGAAATAGGATGAACTATGAAAGAGAGTGATTAAAGATGAAGTTTGACAATTTATACTGGAAGAAACAGAAATAAATAGGGGTAGAAAGTGATTTGAAATGAATAGACACAAGTTAGTTACATGAAAATGAAATTCGAAAGTTTAACTATTTTTTGCCCGTTGGATGTTGACATGGGTGGATAGTGTATGTCGACACGCCTTTGCCTAAAATGGATTTTTTCTTTGTTTTGAATATTATGAAAAAATCTATTAAACTAAAATTTGTATAATATAAAAACAAGCAATTATAGAGATAAGTGAAGTTGAATAACAGGAAATGAAAGATTCCATTATTAATTCTAGTCAACTTTGCATAAGATAATATAATATTAGCTAAAATAAAGGAAATACAAAGATAGAACTTGAGATAACATGCACTAAAACTAGTTAGACGAAGAGTCGAAGCTTTCTACTAATTTTCTCGAAGAACTTGTCAATTTTAGTGGAAACCTTATCCATTTTCTTACCTGTTGATCTTTTAAGTGTCTTTTGATTTTCCACTATTATTATTTGACTATTGAGAGTGGTCTTATTGGATGGATTAGCGGGATTAGTAGGATATTCAATACTTTCTTGTAACAACCCTGGTTTTAGCGATTACCTGAGAGTATTAAATTATAACGGCAGTTATAATTTAATAGTGAAAATTAATAACAAATGAAGAATTTAAATTGTTTATTGGGAATAAACAATGTATTAGAGGATAAAATGAGAAAATAAAGTTTTGAAAACTTTATTAAGATGATTTGAGATAATAAATCGAGGAAAATGGTTTTTATTTAGAGTTAATGCAATAATTTTGTTAATTATTGCTATTTACTTCTTTTAATGATTCTTTTATATAAAAAAAAAGTAAAAAGTAATTAATTTTAAGATGAGATAAATTTAAAATAATGATGGAATTGAGTTTAAAAATATGATTTAAATGTAAAATTATATTTAAAATGGGTTATAAAGTTTTATTACACAAAAATATGATTTTTGTGTAATTTATAATGTTAATTACAATGAGATTTGTAATTAAAGATGTAAATTTGGTATTTACTTTAAAATAGAGAAATGTATTAATAAAATGTTTTAAAAATATAAATAATCTTTTATGTTGAGTGTAAAACATTTTATTATCATGAATATAAAGTTTTATAATTTTTAGAGATGAAATGTAGCTTTAATTCATAATTTGATTTGTGAAAAAAACATTGTTAATATGTAATTAGTGGCTAAATTATGAAGTTAAGCTAATTTTCTTTTAATTTGGACCTTAGCCCATTAACTAAACCTAACTTAGCCTGCTAACCTAAGAGGTGAGAATGAGAAAATAGAATAGGTACGTACATTTTTTTTTCACTTTCTTCCTCAAGTTTCCAGAAAGCAGAATAATGGCTGAAATATTTTCCTCTTCAAATCTTATGAAAAATCCGTCAAATTAAAAGAAAAATTGATGATTTAAAATGAGATTCTAAACTCCAAACTCAGGTAATCGATTTCTAAAACCCCTCTCCATATCAACATCTAATTTACAGTGATATTTTTTAATTTTTCTTCTCTATTTGGTTTGCAAGTTTCTTTCTTGAGTTTTGTCAGGTTGTAGAAGCTCTGTACATGGCTAAAGCTTGCATCTTTGGCATCTAAATCGTAGTTTAATCTTCATGAACGCAAGGTGAGTGTAAAACTCACAAACCCTAGCTCTTTATATGATAAATATGTTATAATCAGTGAATTACTGAAGCTGAAAGTAAATTAGCCATAACTTTCTCGTTTTTAATCCGATTTTGATAATTTTAGATGTTTCAGAAAGTTTAAATTATGTACTACAACTCTCCTGTATTGAGTTTTCTGTAGTTTTGAGATTTACTACATCAAAATCGAATTTTTCTACTGTAATTCCGAGAGCAAAACCAATGTTTGCTCTGTGCTTAAGGCTGAAAGTAAATTAGCCATAACTTTCACGTTTTTTATCGAAATTTGATAATTTTGGATGTTCTGAAAAGCTTAAATCATATGCAACAACTTTTATGTTTTGAGTTTTCTTTAATTTTTAGGTTAGCTATGTCAAAATTTGATTTTTCTACTGCTAACCCGAGAGCAAAGTCTATATTTGCTATGTGCTTGAAGCTGAAACTAAATTAGACATAACTTTCTCATTTTCGCTCGGATTTTGATACTTTTTTATGTTTTGGAAAGCATATTTCATGTACTACAACTTTCATGTTTTGTATTTTCTGAAATTATGAAGTTAGCTATGTCAAAATCGATATTTTCTACTGTAATCCTGAGAGCAAAATCAATATTTGCTCTGTGAAAGGTTAAAACTAAATTCGCCATAACTACTTCGTTTCTTAACCGATTTTGATGATCTTAGTCATTCCGGAAAGATTAGAAACTAATCTAAAACTTTCATTTTATACATTTTGCCAGATTTCAAAGTTGTCTATTCTAAAATTACAATTGTTTATCGCTGTCCTGCAAATGCATAAGTTCAGGCTGAGTTTGATGTTTGTTTTTACTAATTTGATCATAACTTTCTTGTTTCAAATCGAAATTTAGAAATTTTAGATGTTCTGAAATCCTTGTGAAATATTCCACAACTTTTCTGTTTTCAGTTTTGAATGAATTTGAGGTCTATATAGTGAATAACTGATATTTTTATCGCTGGCCGTTGTTGATAGCCAGTGCACATAAATTTTTCTAAGTAGTATTCACTCATAACTTATTCGTTACTGATCGGAATAACGACATTTTTGATGTTCTGTAAACCTTATGATGTAGGCTACAACTTTTATATTTTGAGTTTTGTAGGATTTCGAAGTTTACCTGGTGAAAAATTGACGTTTTCACTACGGGCCTGTCATTGACAAGCACAATATTTATATTTGTCTGCTTTCGACGATTCCATTTGTATTCTTTGCGAATTTTTTTTTATATGAAATTTGATGCTAATATTTGATCATTTTGTCTAGCAATGGACTAATCCAGTTAGGATGAGATGTGAATTTAAATTAATTTAAATTCGATTTAAATTTGAATATCGGTTTAGGCCGATTAAATTGCAAATTGATGTTTTTATGAGTTTAAAAAAAAAAAAGATTCCAAGTAAATTCCAGAAAATCTTCTAACATCATGGTTGGAAAATAAATGTTTTTATGTATTTTTAGAGGTTTTTAAACAATTATTCATTATTTTTAAGGCTTTTAAAAATTATTAAAATCCTTTTTAATGATGTGTTTTCTCTCAAAATCTTTTAGATAAGTTTCTAAAATTTGTTTTATAACCCCGTTTTCTCAAGTAAAATCCTTTATAATTAATTTTATTCATTTTAATTATTTTGATGCTTTTTCGGACGTATGAGGAAGTAAATTAAACGGTTTAGTAAAATTACGAGGTATGGGACTCGTGAATTTACTTTATCGGTTAATTTCGGACTTGTACGATCGAAACTCTTTTGATGAACTGTTAGAGATGATTTAAGATGCTATTGAATTTTGGGTAGTTATATGGTCCGAGAACTCCAATTTAGAAGTATATTCGATGAAGGACCATTTTAAGATGTTGTATTACTTGCCGATGAGATGAGGTGAGTCTTGAGATGAGATTTTCCTTTTCGGGGATGATGGTTTATGAGAAACCATTATGAGATTTAATTGCATTTACCGATGACATGAGGTAAGTGTATTTATGAAGTATTCATGAAGTTAAGATGTTTATGATGATTTATGAAGTTAAGATGGTTATGATGATTTTTACTTGTTGATGAAATGAGACAAGTCACGATGGAACCATTACTCGTCGATGAGTAGAGATGAGTGTGGTATTATATTAACTCGCCGATGAGATGAGGCAGAGTGAGTTTTATGATGGTTCTGATGTTTTATGATGTTTTCTAATGTGGAACCAACTAACGATTAGTAAACCATTAGGGGAGAACGTATAGTATGGGATATACGTTCTCGCCTTTTGGGTTCCTATTCGAATAGTTGAGACACATTCAAGGTGTTACTAGTACTAGATCGAGTACGATTGGAGTCACCACGATGTTCACGATGTTATTACTCAACTCCAATCACCATGAAGTTTTTACTCGGATTTGTGATTGGGTGTCATTAAGATGTTCCGACTAGTCAATCACGATGTTATGATGTTTATGTGACCCCAAGTCATCACGATGTATGGTACCAAATTACTAGTACTAGTCAAGATGTGAAGCACGTGCTGTTTTCCATGAAGTTAGATGTTTCGTTTTAACTGTTTTGTTGATGATGCTTTATTATAGCCTTATGTAAGAAAAGGGCTTATTTATATACATGGTTTTATGGTGATTTCGAATATGATGTTTTGAACTCTTTCCGGGTTCTATCAAGATGGATTTGAGACATTATATATATTTATACCAATGAGATGAGGTATAAATTATGGTAATGCTTTTATGATGAGTGTTGATAATAGATTTAAGATAGATTTATATTTGTACCAATGATATGAGGTACAAATGATTATGGAGATTCCTTTATAATGAGGGTAATGATGGATTTGAGATGTATTTATATTTATACCGATGAGATGAGGTATAATAATTAAGAAGTTTCTATTAGATGGTTTTATTTATGATGGATTCTTGAAGTTTAATTATCTTATGAAGATTTACTTTATGGTCCATATCCTCACCCATTTCATTCGGTTATATATATAATTAGATAAACCATGTCTATCTAATATACATATTGTATTCCTCTATGCAATTATGATGAACCATTGATGGAATGGTTTTCCCTTTATCTCTTATCATCACCTTTACTAATGATAAGTTCTAGCTAGCCTGACCCGTGTGTTTCCACTCGGGTCAGACCGAGTTGTTTCAGGTATCATCTATTGGGCTTAGCTTGAAGTTGATGTTGGATATCAGCTCTTCTTTCTCTTGAGTAGTTTATTTCTTCCGCATACTCTGATGTTTTTACATTTTGATTCGATGTATATGGTGTGGTCGTGTACCACCTTTATTGTATTCATATTGTATTGTACTAAACATGTATCAGTGTATATGTATATATATGATGTTGGTTACTGTTCTGTGATGTGATTTACATTCAGTTATTGTATTTTGTTCTGATAGATCCGTTAGCCACCTATAGTTTTGGATTAAGCATTTACTGGGTATGTCGATCCACTTGAGTTGAAAAAAAGTATATTGCATTTATCGACGTATTCAATAGATGTTTAAGACAAAATTATAGATGGTCGCCCTTAATCAGCTCTATTCTCTACTTTTGTAGACAGAATTACTTGTTAATTCTCTTTGCTAAGGTGGGTCTCGGGGTGGGGCGTCACATTTTGGTATCGGAGCTGTGGTCAGAACAAATTAGAATAAACATAGAACAGTACGTATATCATGATACATCAAAGTACAATACGAATGAATCATTGTCCTTTATTCGAGCTTGTTTTAGAATCGAGCCTTGGTTCTTTTTCGAGTTTTAGGATTGTTGAGGTGGAATATGTCTAGGAATATAGATATATTGTATTTCGTAGTATTCCATAATAGAATTTGATGTCATCTTGTCTTATATAAAATCTTATTTGGCATTGTTCTATTCTTATTTTTATCGATACAAGTAAATTCGTATCGATGGAGCTGATCGATTTCTTTGAGTATTCTCGTTGCATTCCTTTGAGAGTTGTGATCCTATTAAAGGGATCCACAATGATTGGCTTGTTGAGGGCATTCCGAGTTCT
Organism: Allium cepa; assembly: GCA_030765085.1. Taxonomy (NCBI): domain Eukaryota; kingdom Viridiplantae; phylum Streptophyta; class Magnoliopsida; order Asparagales; family Amaryllidaceae; genus Allium; species Allium cepa. The sequence goes on along the minus strand of CM060940.1, from coordinate 47,056,801 downwards.
CTATTTGTTGCTGCTTTAGTGAATATTTGTTTATTACTCACTATCTTGAGATGTATCTGATTTGAGATAGATTGACTTATTTGATGTTAAGTCCGATCCTTTTGTTGTTATAGGATCCTATATGTATTTAGGCATCCTAATTTGATTAGGTTATTATTTCTATCATTTTGAAATGTTAGTGATGATTCCGAAGTTTCTGTGTTCACTCTTGAGTACCGATATGTTGATGATATATCTCGAATTCCAGTCAAGGTGACTTTGTTGAGTTTTGTGAGTCCGTTTGGATTTGACATCCAATCGGGCAATCGATTGTTGAGGTAACCTTATTCTTGGCTCTTCGGTTATCCTTCCACGAGGATATTCACTAAGGAATGAGATGACTTTCTAGATTATTCGAGTTTGATTGAGTTTATCATTCAGCTTCTTTTGTGTGTTCTTTTCATATACTCAATCAATGTTATCCTTTAGCATTACTCCGACTGAAGTAGTGATTCGTGGATTGTTTCTTCTTCTCCTTCGAGAATAATATCTTTCTTATCCTGTATCTTGATGATTTTTGAGAGTGGCTCGTGACATCGTAAGATTGACGAACACTCTATCTCCTTCTATTGATTTTGAGAATCGAGTATTCTGGGAATATCTCGATGCATTCTCTTAATGTTCTTTGGTTTGAGTTTTGAAGCTATATAAATAAGAGTTTTAAAGAGAAATTTGAGCTTTGAGAAAAAAAAAATATCAAAGAATATTTTGGGAATATATTTACATGAGTAGTATTTCTTTTATAAAAATAATTTGAGAGTGTTGGGTTGTCCATCGAGTAGTTAAGAGTTTTGGTCGATGTGCCTGATCAACGTTATCGATAGGAATCTCCTAAATGCTATGATGAGGCAATCAGACATGATTTTTTGTGTTTAAAAGATTGACATTTTAAAAATAATATTTTTGAGAATAAATATTAAAATTATTTTTGAATGGTAATTACAGCCATTGGTTTTAGAGACGAGCATCAGAGTGGCGAGGCAGTTTTGATCGTTCGATTGACTCTGCAGCCAACAGATATATCTATTATTAGAGATTCAGTGGCGAGGCAATGCCATTTATTTATATATATATTTTTTAATTATAAAGATGAGAATATGTGAGAAAATTATTGAGCTATACTTTATTGAAAGTATATTTTGAGATTTTAGAATTTATATTATATACATTGGATGTTTTAAGAGAAGAGTTACAAGAGGATTTGAAGATTGTTTTAAGCTTTTTAAGTTGTTTAATAAAAAAGAGTAAGGAGAATTTAAACCCTTAATTTATTTTGAGGAATATTATTATAGATTTACAAAATTCATTGAAAATTAATTTTGAAGCAAGAGAAGAAATTTGGACTTTTAATTTGAGTTTTATATTACTTACTAAGTAATATAGTAAAGAGTTTGAAAATTTTCAAATGTTGAAAATTGAGATTTAAAATTTAAAAGATGTTGAGAAAAAAAAATCTAAATATCTTGGATTAAAAAGTAATTTGAGCCTATATTCTTGTTCTTGAGTTCACTCTATTCTTGTGCTATTGATGACGACATGCATTTTCGTGGTCGTTCGAGTTTGGTGGCCTCGTGAGCAGCCAATTTGTGTGATTTATCTATCTTGTCTATTGAGTCTATCCTTGTTGTGAGGATGCTCTTTCCGTATTATTATGCGGAAAATTGTGTTGATGATCATTTTTGTTGCATAGAGTTCGGGTTTGAATGAGTTTGATCCCGACTATATTCGTAGAGCTTTGAGAAATCTATCTTATTTGATAGATTATTTGTTGGGCTTTTTATTGAGCATCGATTCGAAGATGAGACATCTTCGAAGTTCTTTCGAGTTCTTTGGAAAATTCGATGGTTTGCTAATCACTATATTGATATATGATGGACCATTGGATTAACTAAGGGAGTGTCTTCTTATTTCTCTCTATCATTCTATGTTGAGAGCATGAATGGTTTAAGTTTCGAGCTTGTCTATCACCTTTGTCGATTGAATTTTATGTTGGTTACAGCCCTTATTCAAGGAAATTGTGAGGACGCAATTTTTGTAAGGGGAGGAGTCTGTAACAACCCTGGTTTTAGCGATTACCTGAGATTATTAAATTATAACGGCAGTTATAATTTAATAGTAAAAATTAATAACAAATGAAGAATTTAAATTGTTTATTGGGAATAAACAATGTATTAGAGGATAAAATGAGAAAATAAAGTTTTGAAAACTTTATTAAGATGATTTGAGATAATAAATCGAGGAAAATGGTTTTTATTTAGAGTTAATGCAATAATTTTGTTAATTATTGCTATTTACTTCTTTTAATGATTCTTTTATATAAAAAAAAAGTAAAAAGTAATTAATTTTAAGACGAGATATATTTAAAATAATGATGGAATTGAGTTTAAAAATATGATTTAAATGTAAAATTATATTTAAAACGGGTTATAAAGTTTTATTACACAAAAATATGATTTTTGTGTAATTTATAATGTTAATTACAATGAGATTTGTAATTAAAGATGTAAATTCGGTATTTACTTTAAAATAGAGAAATATGTTAATAAAATGTTTTAAAAATATAAATAATCTTTTATGTTGAGTGTAAAACATTTTATTATCATGAATATAAAGTTTTATAATTTTTAGAGATGAAATGTAGCTTTAATTCATAATTTGATTTGTGAAAAAAACATTGTTAATATGTAATTAGTGGCTAAATTATGAAATTAAGCTAATTTTCTTTTAATTTGGACCTTAGCCCATTAACTAAACCTAACTTAGCCTGCTAACCTAAGAGGTGAGAATGAGAAAATAGAATAGGTACGCACATTTTTTTTCTTCACTTTCTTCCTCAAGTTTCCAGAACGCAGAATAATGGTTGAAATATTTTCCTCTTCAAATCTTATGAAAAATCCATCAAATTAAAAGAAAAATTGATGATTTAAAATGAGATTCTAAACTCCAAACTCAGGTAATCGATTTCTAAAACCCCTCTCCATATCAACATCTAATTTACAGTGATATTTTTTAATTTTTCTTCTCTATTTGGTTTGCATGTTTCTTTCCTGAGTTTTGTCAGGTTGTAGAAGCTCTGTACATGGCTAAAGCTTTCATCTTTGCCATCTAAATCGTAGTTTAATCTTCATGAAGGCAAGGTGAGTGTAAAACTCACAAACCCTAGCTCTTTATATGATAAATATGTTATAATCAGTGAATTACTGAAGCTGAAAGTAAATTAGCCATAACTTTCTCGTTTTAATCCGATTTTGATAATTTTAGATGTTTCAGAAAGTTTAAACCATGTACTACAACTCTCCTGTATTGAGTTTTCTGTAGTTTTGAGATTTACTATATCAAAATCGAATTTTTCTACTGTAATTCCAAGAGCAAACCAATGTTTGCTCTGTGCTTAAGGCTGAAAGTAAATTAGCCATAACTTTCTCGTTTTTGACCGAAATTTGATAATTTTGGATGTTATGAAAAGCTTAAATCATATGCAACAACTTTTATGTTTTGAGTTTTCTTTAATTTTTAGGTTAGCTATGTCAAAATTTGATTTTTCTACTGCTAACCCGAGAGCAAAGTCTATATTTGCTCTGTGCTTGAAGCTGAAACTAAATTAGACATAACTTTCTCATTTTCGATCGGATTTTGATAATTTTTTATGTTTCGGAAAGCATATTTCATGTTCTACAACTTTCATGTTTTGTATTTTCTGAAATTATGAAGTTAGCTATGTCAAAATCGATATTTTCTACTGTAATCCTGAGAGCAAAATCAATATTTGCTCTGTGAAAGACTAAAACTAAATTCGCCATAACTACTTCGTTTCTTAACCGATTTTGATGATCTTAGTCATTCCGGAAAGATTAGAAACTAAGCTAAAACTTTCGTTTTATACGTTTTGCCAGATTTCAAAGTTATCTATTCTAAAATTACAATTGTTTATCGCTGTCCTGCAAATGCATAAGTTCATGCTGAGTTTGATGTTTGTTTTTTGTAATTTGATCATAACTTTCTTGTTTCAAATCGAAATTTAGAAATTTTGGATGTTCTGAAATCCTTGTGAAATATTCCACAACTTTTCTGTTTTCAGTTTTGAATGAATTTGAGGTCTATATAGTGAATAACTAACATTTTTATCGCTGGCCGTTGTTGATAGCCAGTGCACATAAATTTTTCTAAGTAGTATTCACTCATAACTTATTCGTTACTGATCGGAATAACGACATTTTTGATGTTATGTAAACCTTATGATGTAGGCTACAACTTTTATGTTTTGAGTTTTGTAGGATTTCGAAGTTTACCTGGTGAAAAATTAACGTTTTCACTACGGACCTGTCATTGACAGCCACAATATTTATATTTGTCTGCTTTCGACGATTCCATTTGTATTCTTTGCGAATTTTTTATATATGAAATTTGATGCTAATATTTGATCATTTTGTCTAGCAATGGACTAATCCAGTTAGGATGAGATTTGAATTTAAATTAATTTAAATTCGATTTAAATTTGAATATCGGTTTATGCCGATTAAATTGCAAATTGATGTTTTTATGAGTTAAAAAAAAAAAAGATTCCAAATAAATTCTAGAAAATCTTCTACCATCATGGTTGGAGAATAAATGTTTTTATGTATTTTTAGTGGTTTTTAAACAATTATTCATTATTTTTAAGGCTTTTAAAAATTATTAAAATCCTTTTTAATGATGTGTTTTCTCTCAAAATCTTTTAGATAAGTTTCTAAAATTTGTTTTATAACCCCGTTTTCTCAAGTAAAATCCTTTATAATTAATTTTATTCATTTTAATTATTTTGATGCTTTTTCGGACGTATGAGGAAGTAAATTAAACGGTTTAGTAAAATTACGAGGTATGGGACTCGTGAATTTACTTTATCGGTTAATTTCGGACTTGTACGATCGAAACTCTTTCGATGAACTGTTAGAGATGATTTAAGATGCTATTGAATTTTGGGTAGTTATATGGTCCGAGAACTCCAATTTAGAAGTATATTCGATGAAGGACCATTTTAAGATGTTGTTTTACTTGCCGATGAGATGAGGTGAGTCTTGAGATGAGATTTTCCTTTTCGGGGATGATGGTTTATGAGAAACCATTATGAGATTTAATTGCATTTGCCGATGACATGAGGTAAGTGTATTTATGAAGTATTCATGAAGTTAAGATGTTTATGATGATTTATGAAGTTAAGATGGTTATGATGATTTTTACTTGTTGATGAAATGAGACAAGTCACGATGGAACCATTACTCGTCGATGAGTAGAGATAAGTGTGGTATTATATTAACTTGCCGATGAGATGAAGCAGAGTGAGTTTTATGATGGTTCTGATGTTTTATGATGTTTTCTAATGTGGAACCAACTAACGATTAGTAAACCATTAGGGGAGAACGTATAGTATGGGATATACGTTCTTGCCTTTTGGGTTCCTATTCGAATAGTTGAGACACATTCAAGATGTTACTAGTACTAGATCGGGTACGATTGGAGTCACCACGATGTTCACGATGTTATTACTCAACTCCAATCACCATGAAGTTTTTACTCGGATTTGTGACTGGGTGTCATTAAGATGTTCCGACTAGTCAATCACGATGTTATGATGTTTATGTGACCCCAAGTCATCACGATGTATGGTACCAAATTACTAGTACTAGTCAAGATGTAAAGCACGTGCTGTTTTCCATGAAGTTAGATGTTTCGTTTTCACTGTTTTGTTGATGATGCTTTATTATAGCCTTATGTAAGAAAAGGGCTTATTTATATACATGGTTTTATGGTGATTTCGAATATGATGTTTTGAACTCTTTCCGGGTTCTATCAAGATGGATTTGAGACATTATATATATTTATACCAATGAGATGAGGTATAAATTATGGTAATGCTTTTATGATGAGTGTTGATAATAGATTTAAGATAGATTTATATTTGTACCAATGATATGAGGTACAAATGATTATGGAGATTCCTTTATAATGAGGGTAATGATGGATTTGAGATGTATTTATATTTATACCGATGAGATGAGGTATAATAATTAAGAAGTTTCTATTAGATGGTTTTATTTATGATGGATTCTTGAAGTTTAATTATCTTATGAAGATTTACTTTATGGTCCATATCCTCACCCATTTCATTCGGTTATATATATAATTAGATAAACCATGTCTATCTAATATACATATTATATTCCTCTATGCAATTATGATGAACCATTGATGTATCACTCTAGAGATAACTTGATGACCTATATCATTCCATTGGTAATGATGGAATGGTTTTCCCCTTATCTCTTATCATCACCTTTACTAATGATAAGTTCTTGCTAGCCTGACCCGTGTGTTTCCACTCGAGTCAGACCGAGTTGTTTCAGGTATCATCTATTGGGCTTAGCTTGAAGTTGATGTTGGATATCAGCTCTTCTTTCTCTTGAGTAGTTTATTTCTTCCGCATACTCTGATGTTTTTACATTTGATTCGATGTATATGGTGTGGTCGTGTACCACCTTTATTGTATTCATATTGTATTGTACTAAACATGTATCAGTGTATATGTATATATATGATGTTGGTTACTGTTCTGTGATGTGATTTACATTTAGTTATTGTATTTTGTTCTGATAGATCCGTTAGCCACCTATAGTTTTGGATTAAGCATTTACTGGGTATGTCGATCCACTTGAGTTGAAAAAAAGTATATTGCATTTATCGACGTATTCAATAGATGTTTAAGACAAAATTATAGATGGTCGCCCTTAACCAGCTCTATTCTCTGCTTTAGTAGACAGAATTACTTGTTAATTCTCTTTGCTAAGGTGGGTCTCGGGGTGGGGCGTCACATTTCTAAGGAGGTTTCTTGATCTTCGTCTTCCTCCCGTTCAATTTCCATTCCTTCAACTTCCTCTTCTTCTTCTACCTCCATTTCTTCCATTTCTTCACGAGCAAGTCTTTCTTACTTTCCCGTACGTGTTTTATATGGTTGAAACACTAATGGGATTTGCATAAGGGGAATGTTTCCTTGGTCAAATTCTTTCCTTTTGAAATCAACTCCAAACAACGTTGTTGAAAAAGATTTTCAATTTCATAAAAAGGAAAATCTTCAAAAATAGCAAATTTTCCTGTATGAATTTTACCAAAATTTCCATAGTTGATGTAAACTTTGATAGCTTCCGGGTCGTTAAAAAGAAAGTTTTCAACAGATTTTGGAAGCTTAATGGTATTAGGAGTGCTTGAAGAGAGTAATGAAGAAGTTTGAGAGGGGTTGAAGATAAGTTTCAAATTTGAAATAAAAGTGAAAAGCAATGATAAAGAGAGTGAGATAAATAGAGATTCTATGACATGTTCTCTGGTCAAGAGACATCTTTTCAGAGCACTGAAGTTGGTGAAAAGGTGTAGGAAAATTCAAAAGTTTGAATTCAAATTTTGAAATCAAATTCTGAGGGGCATGTCGATATGGGGTATCTGGGTATGTCGACATGTGCCTATTGAATCAAAGGACAAGTTTCTATTCCTATTTACTAATATATATATACATATATGCATATAAATATATATCCTATATTCTAATTATATAATTCCTATGATAACATTAAATATAATAATACTTAAATATTAATAATTTAATATTTAAAATATTATTAAAATAATAATATTTTTGAATTTAAAATTCAAATTTCAAGGGATAAATTTTAATTTAAAAATTTAAGGAATTTTAAAACAAACAAGCAAATAAACAAGCATCCATTCAAATAAAAAAATCAAAAATAATGTAAATGCATACCTATTTTTAGACCCATACTCCTATCGTCATCTGATTCATGAATAGTAGTGAAACACAGATTTGAATTATCCGTCTTCTTTTCATCGTCAGTAAATGATGAGTCTGAGTCATCAAGAGTTGTTGTGAATGCGTTCTTTCTTTTCCTTGACGGGTCATTATTTGAACGGAATAACTTTTTATCTGTATACAGACAATCTTTTCTATAATGCCCTACCTTATTGCAATTGTAGCATCTATCATTATTGACGTTCTCTGCATTATTTCTGGAATTCCTTTAATCATTTCTTTTGCAATTATTCATTTTTATATATTTTAGGAATTTAAGAAGTTTCTTGTCGCGAAGGAAATCTCCTCATCACTATCTGGTTTCGAACCTTCAGTTGTTGCATTGAATGATAATGATTACTTTTCTGTAGCCTTGTTTTGTCTTCTTCCTTGTAGTTGAATTTCATAACACATCAGATTCCCAGTCAATTCTTCTATTTTCATGAGACTGATATCATTTGCTTCTTCGATTGCAAGTGTCTTTTGATCCCATTCTAGAGTGAGTGAATTTATAATTTTTTTTGACTTGGTTTTCCTCCAAAAAGCTTTTTCCTAGTGCAAGTAGTGAATGAACAGTATCTTAAAATCGACAATACATGTCGGAAATGGACTCATTTGCTTGCATTTTAAACAATTGACACCAATTAGTTAATATGGAAATTTTAGACTCTCTAACTTTGCTTGTTCTTCACGAGTAACTTGCGATGTTTTTCAAATTTTAAATGTAAACTTACAAATAAACACTCTATTAAACTCATTCCTATCTAGTGAACAAAATAATATATTCATGGCCTTTGAGTTATTTTATGCAACACTCTTTTGCTCAGCAGTCCACTGAGCAAAATTGGTAGTTGGTTCAATATACTCAGTTTGTGTGATATTCCATGGGTCTAACCCTACAGATTGTAAATAAATTTTTATTCTACAAGCCCGATATGAATAATTACTGCCACTGGAAAATAGTGGTCTGACAGTATACTAACCTTCAACAAATGAACTAGTGTTAGTGATAACAGTACTAGTGCCAGAGCTGATGTTACTAGTGTTCGTAGCCATTTAAACAATTTTCAAGTTTCGGATTACGAAAACGATGAAAAAATATGCTCTGATACCAATTTAAAGGGAGTGCAGATTAAGGATCTTAAGGCTAACTTAACACTAGAGGAGGGGGGAGGGTGAATAGTGTTTAATGGATTCTAAGACTTATATAAACTAACATAAAATTATGACACAAACAAATGCAAAACTTAATCATAGAACAATTGCAGAATCAAACACATATGTAGAAAGTAAATAAAAAACAGAAAAGGGAAAGAACACACTGGATTTTATACTGGTTTGGAGTTACCCTACATCTAGTCCGGCACCAAGGAAAATCACGTCATATAGATTTTTATTATACCAATGTCGAGATTACATTCCTCAATTTCTAAAGGCCTTTGAGGTACCCTCCTATCTCACGAGTCTGGAGCAAACTCTTGTGATTTACGGGCCACAAGATTACCCAATTGATTTCCAAGCACAACCACACCTTATAGGAAGACCCGATAAATTTTTTATTACATATTGATCCTATAACTCTGAATAACACTTTGAACTTCGAGAGAGGGCAAAGAATTAAACAAAAATGAGATTCGAATCTGATTCACTTAAGAATTCGACAAAATTTCGGCACGATCTTAAAAATATGAAAATTATAGAATATGAATTTGCAGAGAAGAAGAAGTGAAGAAAATATGAAAATAGATGATTAAAATATTCATTTGTGAAACCTATTTAAAAAGCACCAATGGTCATAACCATTCGTGATGAGATTTAAACGAATAGACACTTCTTTTGAAAATTGAAACTTTTGAATTCAACGGCTACCATGTCGACATAGGGTATCCCATGATGTCGACATCCCTTTGTAAAAAACAATGGAAATTTGTATTTTTGAAAATGAAGTTTAAAACAAGAGTTTACTTTAAAAAAAAACAAATAATATTTTAAGTCAAAAACATCTTTTTTAAAAATCAGTTGAAAAGATAATTTTATGGCTAAAATATTTTAAGAAACAGTTTTGAATATCATATTTGAAAAACCATTTTGAAGTAGTTTTCCAAGCTTCATGCAGAATATCTCATCACATCAGGACTCGAGAACTTGTACAAAACAAGGATGTTCGTGGGTTTGTAAGCCACTTATCGTAGGTTTGTAAGATATTTGTCATGGGTTTGTAAGCCACCAAGAAGTTAGAAATGGGTTCCATCCTAAATATAATTCGGAATGAAGGTTTCCATGCCATTATGAAGTTTTAACAAAAAATAGACACATATCTTGAAATCTTGATCTCGATACTCTAGAGTCTTCAATCTTGGGTCTTGAGTCTTTATACTGGTCAGTCTTTAGTAATCAATACCTGCATATACATATCTATATATTCAGCATATACATATCTATCTAAACAACAATGTTAGTATATATTTTATAATAGAATAAGTTAAAAAGGTTGTTGTCATCAAAACCAACATCTTAGTTCCTAACAAATATTTGTTCCCTCTACGATTTATTTAAGCCAGTTGCTACTACGACTTTCCATTGCATCACGAATTGCACATATCAAGTATATGGACTATGAGAGAATGAAGACATCTATATTGTAGACTTTTGTGACTTTTGATGCACCGTACCTATGACTTTCTCCATGGGTTGAATGAATATTGAGTAAAGGACACAGTCTATCATATCATTGGTTATATATCGAATAGTTATATGTGATGTAACCTAAATCAAATTGTCAACTGCGCATTATATTGTTAGTCTAACTCTATGGATGTAATTGGCGTAGGTTAAAGTATATTTACGTTTTATTAGACAACAATTAGGTTATACCTGTATTTTCATTGTATATGTGAAACAAAAAAATTTCACTCACTCAAACGTATATCTGACCCCTCTCCACATTTTTCTTTGTATTTGTCATTGACGGGTTGATGGCGTATCGATTCTAGGTGGTATAAATAATGTTGAAGGTATGGACTATGTATATTTTACTTGTGTATATAGTTTACTTGTGCATATATTTTATACAATGACGTCTAACTTTTAGTGTGGTGTTATGTGTGGATTATATGGATTTATAACTATGGATATGTGACTATAGTTTTGTTTGAATATATAACCATATGATATTATATACCGTTCCTTCCTCTATGAGTTTTGAAACTAGTAGTTAGAATATCATTCTATTTATCCGTACTATTGATTCATCAATCTGTTATTTTCGTTTATCGCGGTTTGAATGTAGATTCAGGCATTAAACCAAAGGGTTGAAAATGGAAGGTTGTTGTGGTAGTAACTTAGGTACCTTTGAAGTTAAGCTAGGATGAATTTAGCCATATGACTCATGACTTGGAGTTCGCAGCAATAATCTTACGTTGAATATTCAAAGACATTACCTCCGAGGAGAACAGTTCGAGTTATATCTAGAAAATAAGTGTTTGAGGTATTTATTTCATTAGAAATAATTGAATATGAAGCAACAAAGATTGTTGGAGTTCTTAACTATATATGATTTTGAAATAAAGTACATACCGAAAAAGAAGATAAGGTTGCCGAACCTTTGATTATAATGAAGAAGAATGGAGTGTTAGCCATGGTTGTAGAATGAAAACTCTGGTAGGCATTAGATTCATGTAGAGTGCATTTTAGGTCGGAAGGATCAAGTCATTTTTCGAGCATTAGCAAGTTAGGAAGTTCGTCCCACACTTTTGGATAAGATCGCCGTAAAGCAAAGAGAGGACCCACTTTTAGCTGAAAGGAATAGACGGTAAGAGATGGGTGTGGAACTAAGCAGATGTAAGACTAATTCAAAAGGATGGATATGGAAGAAAGGAAGATTATTCATTCTAGATGTGGAGGGTTTTTGACAAAAAGTCTTAGAGAAGAGTTAGTGGTCTTAATGATTCATCAGGAAGCACGAAGATGTATGTTGATATCAAATGTGTGTTCTTTTAAGAAGAAATGAAGAGGGATGTTGGTGAATGTATGAAGAAATATTTCACATATTAATAGGTAAAGGTTGACCATCATTAGCCAAGTGGACTGCGTTAACCATTGAAAGTATCAACTTGGAAGTGGGATTCTATATTTATGTATTTTATAGATATACTGGTGATGTTAAGAGTAAGAAACAATAACTTATGGGTAATCATCATTAGATTGACTAAGAGCATCGATTTCATCCAAGTGAAGATTAGCTTAGCGAAGCTATATGTGAACGATGTTGTGAGACTTTATGCGAGTTCAAGCTACATTGTTAGCGATAAAGATCCACCGTTTACTAGTGAGTTCTTAAGAATTTTTCAGAGTACATTGGGCACAATGTTGAACATGAATATGATTTACTACCCACAGACAAATGGTCAAATGGAAAGGGTAAACTAAATTTTTGAGGATTTGCTAGGAGCTTATGAGGATCTTTGGAAGATGTTTTGCATTTGGTAGACTTTTCCCATAATAATAGTTACCAATCGAGTATTAGAATGGCATCGTTTAAGGCATTTTAAGGGAGATTGTGTAAGTCACATGTTTGTTGGTTGGACATGGACGATAGACTCGTTTTAGGACATGGCACGGTAAGAGATGCTACTAAGAGGGTAGAATTGATTCGCCCTAAAATGAAAGTTTCTCAGTTGAGGGAAAAACGTTATGCCCACAAGAGACAAAAGGAACTATTGGTTTCAATGAGCAATCATGTGTTCGTGAAAGTTTCACTGATGTGAGGTGCATGCACTTTAGAAAGGTGGGGAAACTAACTCTGGGTATGTTGGTCCATTTCTAGTGAAGGAAAGAATTGGTAAACTCGTATATCTTGTATACTTTCGTAGTATTTTGGCAGGTTTATATAATGTTTTTCATATACTACATTTTTGGAAGTGTGTGCATGACCATAGTATGGTAGTGGAACCTAAGGCAATCAAGGCCTTATTTGTAGAACCTGATTTGACATATGTTATATGATCAAATGGGAAAATTGGTCATTTTATTAAACAGTTAGGGAACAATATTGTTTGACTTTTAGCATCTAGTGGAATAACAATAAGGATGATTATACCTAGGAGGTAGTGGATAAGATTATGAATATCTATCTTGAATTGTTTTAGGCATTCATTATATTTGACAATGTGCTCCATTTGACTATTGTATATACTAGCAGAGGTGCTAATGTATTATGTTATGATTATGTATTAGCAGCTGACCTAATATATTATGGTTAATATTACATCAACAAGGTACTAATATAACAACTATACCTTTGCGTTTGTATGACGATGAATTTACACTAGTATGGTGTTAGTATAATTACTTGTACTTGTATGTACGCTCTGTATTAATGACAGCGGTCATTGCCTACCTTATCAAAATTTTAGTGATGAAATTCCTATATGGAGATGAGACTAAAACACCTTATATTTTGGAGTGTCATAATATGAGATTAAATTACTATAAAGATTTGTTAAACGGAAATTAAGGGAATTTACCTAAAGGAATCACCCAAGGGAAATCTATTTAATCAAGTGTGGGAAACTTGAAAAGATTAACTAAGTGATCAATATTTAATTAATGTATTTAAATTAATTAATAATTAATTAATTATAAAAGAAAAATATTGTAATAAAGGGGTTAACAAATTAATAAGATTAGGTAATGAGGAATTTTAGCCTAAGCCTAAAATATTAACTCTTATATATTCGAATCTTATTATTCTTCTCTTCCATTCATTACATTAAAACAAAATGAAAACATGAGCTAAGCCACCATTATCAAAGGCAAAAGGAAGAGGAAAAGTCTAAAAGAAGATTCAAGCTTTCGTTTTAAAGAAATTTAGGTAAGTAATATATTCCGTATTTCATGTCCAAATCTGTTCAGATTCGGATTTTATATGTTTTTGCTGTTTTAAACGATGATCACATTTTGATGATAACAGAATTATATATATATATACATACATATATATATATATATATATATATCTTGTGTTTGTGTGTGTGTTTAGGTGTTAAATTACATAATTTGTGATATGTTTAAGGGTAAAACATGAATTAGTCATCCCAAAATGGTTTGAAATTTTAAGATGATGTTTACAATGCTAAAACAGAAATGAATTTTAATTTCATAACTATCGAACGAAGGAATATTAATTATGATTTTATAAGATGAAAAGGAGTAGTTTCGATTGTACATGAATGTTTAAAAATATTAAATATGTTCTAAAACAAAAGGAAATTGCTTTCCCTTTTGGTGAATTTTTGGAAATTTTCCTATGGCTTTGCGGGTTAACATGAATAAAATTATAAGGTAAGGAATATCCATAATTAAACAAATAATTAGGAAATGAGAATATTTCTGGTGCAATTAAAGGAATAAATCATAGTTGGTGTCAGATATTTCTACAATAATACAAAAGTTACGAACAAGAAAATGACTCAATAAATAGTTAGTTTTATTAAGGTAAAAATTTGATTTCTACTTAATCGTTGATTTTTCATCGTAAACCTATGATAACTTATACTTTCGATAGCTCATATACTCGATAGCCATTTTAGAAGCTCAATAGCTTCATAGTTCAAAGTACGATAACACAAATATGTTGAAACTTCGATAGCTATTGTGTTTGAACTTCAACAGCTAATACGTTAAACCTTTTATAATTATTGTTTTGGACATTCGACAGCTAATATGTTAAGTCTTTGATAGATAAGGTGTGAGACATTCGATATGTCTTATGTTTAAGGGTGTAAATCGGTCGAAACGGACCGAACGAAGCTGTGTTCAGTTTTTTCCCTAAATGAAATCAGTCAAGACATAGATCGGATGAGATTTATGCTCGTACAAATTTTGCTGTCCTAATTCACGTCCTAAATAAAATCAAACAGACATTAACACATATTTCGACAATGGACTGTAACGGGCACAGATGGACATTGTTGTTTACATCTCATTTTATGTTTTTTAATAAAGTTTCTATAATTATATTACTTTTGTCGGATGCATAGAAATATAAGAATTTTATGAATCTTTACTCAATCAACCAACTAAATAATTGCTATAAATATTTTAAAGTACATAATGGATATACTGAATTATAAGAAATTCAAACAAATATGAATGAACATGGGTCGGAAGAGAATTTTGCATGATGAAGTTTTGTTGTCCTAATTCATTTCCTAAATGAAAATTGAATGAACTCAGACGGACATCAGACACTCATATAAAATTAACATCCCTAATTACGTTAGACCTTCGACAACTAATATGTCAAACCTTTGATCCTTATCGTAATAAACTTTCAATAGCTTTGTTTTAGAGGTCCAATAGCTTAAACCTTCAACATCTTACGTTAAACTTTCGATGGCTTAGTGATGTGATAGCTAACCATAGAAGCTCGATGTAACGACCCAGAATTTTCGATCTAGAAAATTCCAGATAGTTAGAGAAAAGAAGAATAGGGATAGAAGAAAAAGAAGAGACAGAAACATCAATATCTCGCATATTGCAGTGGATAAAATATAATAAAAAATAATAACAATTATATAAAGGAAAACTGTACTTAACAGATTACACTTTAATACATCAGAGTTACACAAATACACAAACACTGGACGGATACAACCATGTCCCAGATAACTACAATATATACATAGCGGAATATTCTCCATACGTTTTTGCCATCCAGCTCGCCTCCTGAGTTCCAAAACGTCCTAACCAGAAAATTTGTAATACTCTGTCTGAGCCGAGCATTACATCAAAGTAACACCCGGGTCAGGATGAAAACCAGCGTGAGTAAACCCAGCTAACAGGAAATACAAAAGCATACAACTTATATAAACCTGTGGTAACTTATATCAATTTACAACTTCACATGTTGTTATGGACATCAATTATTCCACACATCAATTTCTAAGTGCCAAAACTTAGATTAAATGGTCCAATTCACTTAAGTCATTCCACTTCATCCTAATGGTTTCACATATCCAATTACAAAGAATCGAAGTAGTTTCGATATTTACTATTACCCGAATCCGGTCTCTTTGAATCTAATGTCATCTTAACCCAAGTTATTCAATTGATTAAATTCAAATACTGGATGTCACTTTTACATAGCAATAACATAGATAAACATCACCCATTTATTATTGATATAACCAATATCATATCAATAGAATGCCACAGCATATCATCCAGTAGATATCATTCAATTCAGACATTCAACAAACAATCATCCATAAGAAAGCATTATCAATTCATATCATAATTAATCATCTAATCCTGCTTAATCAACCATTAGTTAATTACAATCATTTAATTAGTTCAACATTCCTTGATTACCTTATCAATCAATCAATTAATCTCTAACATAGATTAATTGTCCTTTAATTATTAATTAATAAACCTTAATTATTAATTAATCTCCTTTAATACAAAGTAATCGATCCTTAATTACTTTATAATCAATTATTAACCTCTAATTAACTGATTAATGAACCATCAACTATTGATTAATAACCTTAATTATTAATCGATATCTCTTAATACAAATTAATTAATCCATAATTATTCTTATAATTAATTAATTAATTACTAATTAACAAATCAATTATACCTTAATTATTAATTAATAAGACATAATTTTTAATTAACAACCTTAATTACAACTTAACTAATCCTTAATCACCAGTTGATTAAACAGTTAATCAACCCTTAATTAATATTGATTAATCCTTAATTACCTTCGATTAATCCTTAGTCACCATTGATTAATCCTTAATTAATTAATCTTTAATTATAGATTAATCATCCTTTAAGTATTAATTAATAAAACCTAACTTATTAATTAATAAAACTTAATTACACATTAAGTACTTCTTAATTTTTAATTAAGTAACCTCTAATTACTTAATTAACAACTCACTAATTACTAAATTAATCAAAATTAATTACTCGATTAATTTATTCTTAATTACTTAATTACTCAATTAATTAATCTTTGACCATTAATTAACAATCTTTAATAAATAATCCTTAATTTTAATTAATTAACATTTAATTAATCAATTTATAACCCTTACTTAATTATTAATTAAACCAATTAATTATTCTTAATTAATCACTTAATTAATCCTTTATAATTAATTTATCAAATTAATTAATTATTTTAATTAATCTCAAGACATTATAATCTTAATCATCTTAAGATAAAACCTTATCTTATTAGTACCTTAATTGACATTAATTATTTTTTAAAACATTTTACATTGTAATTAACCAAATTAATTAAATCCTTTAATTAAGATTTGAAATAAGATAACCATTTAACTTGATAAATCAAAAGTTAACAACACTTATCTTTCTTAAATAACTTAAACATTATCAAGTACAGGTTTCATACAATTTGTATTTTAAAACTTACTTTTATAAAATCTTAAACTTCCATTTTAAACTGATGTTTTAAAATCACCTTAATTTTTTTTATAAAATTTAAGTTAAACAAATTTTCAAAATCTCTTAATCAATTGTTAAATAAACAATTATAAATAGTGTAAGTTTAAATAAGAAATTTAATGTAGATTTAAATTTAAATTCCAAAACCTAAATTGATTTTTAAAACATTTTAAAAAAACTGCTATTTACTAATCTTCGGGTCAAACCCGAAGATAACTCGGGTCTACCCCCGAGTAAACTCCCTTTTCTATCCGATTTAAAAACTTAAATTAAATTTTAAAGTTTATAAACCTGTAGCTTTTAAAACACCTACATTCTACTCGAATTCTAACTCGAGTTACCACCTCCAAGACCCGATATCACCTTCGAGTTAAAACCAACACATAAAAACAACACCAACATTGACACAATCTGCAACTCCGTGCACCTGCACAGTCGTCCTTGACGACGATGATTAGCGCCGTACCCACCGACACCATGACCATCTTCCAAACATCAAATCCCGATCATCCAAATATAAACCCAAGCTTCAACGCAAAATCGAACGGGAGAGTAGAAACTGGAGCACACAACCACACCAGAAAATAACCTGATCACCTTCCTTCGACCACCAGAATCGCTGTAACTCTAGACACAGCATCGCTTGTCTTCATGAACCCATTCCCAAAGCTCCATTGCACTCGATGCACCAGAGAGAGAGGAGCGATCAAATCTTTCAGCTCAACCCAAAACTAGGGTTAGAAACAGAATTGCCTCACTGCCAACACCATAGTGATCGGTCGCCCTTCCCACCATTTTTCCCAATCTCACCGCACAGTCCTCCACCTCCCAGAGGCTTCATCTCCAAAAGATCACCAGAAGTACTCAGAAACCCAATTTCTAGTCATCTATAAAATACTCTACCAATACAACATTATAAATCATGATTTTCATTTTAAAAATCATGTTTTTCTAAGTCAATTCAAGATATAAACTTGAATCATAATAATTCAACACTTTATTTTAACATGTATTTACATTTTCATCTGTACTATATTAAGTCCAGAAATATTTTAAACTTATTTTTCCAGAAATAAAATTTTAAACCTTAGTTTATAACTAAACAAACTTATTATGCTTGAATTCCTAAGCTTAACATAGATCATATAATTAGATTTAGATTTTTGATCAAATTCCTATGTCCTGAACCAAAACAGACATGATTTAAATATAATCGGACATGCACACTTTACAATCATTCACAACACAGATATATCTCATATATAAATGCACAACCAAACATCATTCATCTCAGATTCAAGCAAACAGATATTTATCTATTTAGGTTTCAATTTTAAAAAGTGTTTACTCACCTGTATTAAAGAGCAGAGCTTTGAAAAATTGGAAACTTATAAACTTGACTGCCTTGATTTCCTTTAAAAATTGAAATGCTTTGAATAATGAAACGCTTGCTTTTGAAAACTTGAAAAACCATGGCCTCTGGAATTTGTAAGCTTTGAAAACTTTGATTTACTCCAGATTTACTTACATGCATGCTTGAAAGATGGTTACAGGCTTGATCTAGAGCTCGTAAAATGGCTACACGGCTATTAAACTGAAAATTGGTTACATATTTGAAAAAAAATGTGACAAGGTTTTGGTTTTGAGAAACTTCAGGCTTGAAGATAAATGATTTCTTGGTTGCAATGCAGATTTGGTTTGAGTGGAGTGTTCAGGTTTGCATTGCATATGTGGTTTGAGAGGAGTGTTCAGATTTGCATTGCATATGTGGTTTACAAGGTTTTGGGTCTCATATCTTTTTAGTTTTGTTTTGGCAAATGTAAAAATGAATCAAAGAAAATGGAAGGAGAAAAGGATATAGACTTATATAGATTTGATTTAAAAATTATTTTGTTTAAAGAAAAATGGAAAATAAATTATGCCACTTGTTATCATACGTACACTTGTCATCTATAATAATTAATTACCTAACACATGTATTTAACAAACTTAAAAATTCAACACATGTCATTATTTAATTTTCATTTATTTAAATGATTTAAAAGCTTTTAAATTAAATTTCCTAATTAATAAATATTTTTAAATGCCCTCTAAGAATCATAAACAAGAAAAAAGCGAAATCGTATGATCTTGAGAAATCAAGTTTAAACTCCTTTCATAGTAGCCCCACCCCTATCTTCGCCTTAGGAAGAAGACAAATTGAAGCGACAATTTATTCAACCAAATGAGAAAAATCATTCAACATTATTCCAAAGGCACAATCTTTGAAAAATAGATAATGGCTTACTATAATGCCTTTGCATGTAAAGGCATCAAACTATGACAAGAAAAATTCCATCACAAGAACTACAAAGAGTGGTAAAGAGAAAAGCAATTGGAAAATGTGAAATTGCAAGGCCAAGAAATAAGAAATCAAAAAACCATCCTCTAGAATCAAATTTCCAATCAAGGCTTCCTAAAGAATGCAACTTGAGAAAGTCAATAGAGAATGTCTACTTGCTAACTGAGGATGAGCTTAACTATCAAAAATCCCATATAAGAAGCCAAAACATAAAGGAATCTGGGGAGATCCTACTTTCACTATCACATGATGAACTGACATGAGACCAGTTATTGCAGAGCCCTAAAGGGGATGATCATCAATTTCTTCATATCAAGGAAAGATCAATGAATTTGTAAAGTGAAACGAGGAAAATCAATAAAGATCTATTTTTCTAAGAAAGATCTATATGTTTGGGAGTGAAATACTCCTTGAAGTTGGATACTACCTAAGATGGTATAAAGCCTCTATCCGTGCCAAAGATTGCCAGGGTAGAGCACCTCTGGAGGAAGGGCAAAGTAAGCCGTTATTTGTCCCATAAGATGGCCGGATTATAGAACCAAACAAGCCCTAGATCGTGCCTCTAGTTAGGTCAAGGAAACACATGGAAGGAGTATGGAGTAAGTCTTTATCCACGCCATAAGAAGGCCATGGTTTAGCATTGAACATGCCCCTGTTCGGCGCCTCCTGAAGGGAGGTCGGAGTAAGCCTTTATCCACACCACACTTTGGCCAGGTCAAAGCATCAAACAAGCCCTTGACCGCGTCTCAGGACAAGTCAAGGCTCCTCTTTAAGGAAGGTCGGGTAAGTCCTTGGTTCCACCCTCTAAGATGAGCTAACCAAGAGAACCAAACAACAATGGACTAAGATGTCCATGCCCAAGAAGAGGCTCATTCAACAATGGATTAAGATGTCCAAGGCAAAGAGGAATCTCATCCAATAATGAAATAAGATGTTCAAGTCGAAGAGGAGGCACATTCAACAATGCAGTAATATGTCCAAGCCCAAGAGTAGGCACGCCCAACAATAGACTAAGATGTCCAAGCGTGAGAAGAGGCTCTTCAAATCATGGAATAAGATGACCAAACTCGAGAAGCGGTATATCTTCAATGGGCTAAGATGTCTAAGCCCATGAGGCAATCAATCAAATGACAACTACATACAAGACCTGAAGGGTTCTTACATGTCAAAGAAGAGGGAATCTAAGGAGTAAAGTTGAACTCCATCGATTAAATACCCAAATCTGGGTTTAGGGTTTCTCATTTCTGAACTTCGTCTATTAATACCCAAATCAGGGTTTTGAGTCATTACCAATCGCTTATAGTCTTTATTATACCGAAATTTGGGTTACGGGACTTTCATTTTTGGACTTCATTTACTAATACCCGAATCTAGGTCTCGAGTCTTATCAAACACAAATTATCTTTATTATACCCCAATATGGGTTGCAGGGCTACTACTTACTAATGCCCTAATCTGGGATTGTTTGGAATTTCTATTATGAATTTTTACATGAATCTTTATTACAAATGCCTGAATCTGGGTCAAAGAATATTCTCAAGAAGATCACCATTAAAAGTTTCGGTTAATACCCAAATCTAGGTTTTTGATTTCAAAATCATCAAATATTATTAATACCCAATAATGGGTTATTGGGTTTCTATTGCAAATATTCGGATAATGATCTTTGACTCTTTCCTATTAAGCTCTTGAGAGAATGAATCTCTCGCATTTATACTCCCACTTCATGGTAGGATTTCCTATCAACAGAGTTTAGACATTCTAGAAAAATGGTTGAATTTAAATTCTTAATTATTTCTCATCATGATTAAGGCGAGACATATACATTGGTACAGACTACATTGCATGCGATTAACATGATAATTTTTTAATCTACACAAATTGTACGCATAAACTTATAGGTCAATTTCAAGCTAACAATTGGAAATATTGTTTGCTTCATACTTTCCAAGAAAATCAAGCCGACGAAGAAGAGTAAAAATATTCTATGGATACAAAAATAATAGTTCGATTTATTAAACGAGCATTTTAGAAATGGACACAGAATTTGCAACTTGCTGTCGTCTTGCCTAGTAGGCAAAGATTGACGTCTGTGGAAAGACTGATTCATTCGGATCGACATGAGGGTCCAACTCCATTGCACTGCCAGAATCCATGTTGTATATTTGAAGCAGTTGACCCCTTGCTTCGACAGAAAAGCATCACAAATCAGGTGATATTTATAAATTTTATATATGATTTACATGATTTGTAGAACCATTTAAAGACATACAAAACAAGTATGTACATTCTACTAATACAAGTCTATAGCAATTTTTGAGCAGCTTTGCCTAGAATTTCAGCAATCAAAGGATCAACTATGTGACAAATTAAAATGCAGGGGACTTCCTTGAGTTTCTTTTCTTTCAATATTATCCTATCTGCATCGTCAATTGCATTGGTGTTAGTTTTCAAAGCACGTTTGAAAGCTCTATTCGAGCCTTTAGGGGTTTTTTTCTCTCTTTCAAATTTCACAACGCGCTTCTAAAGGAAGTAGTTTCAATGCTCTAGCTCTAGAATTATGGTAGCAAACTCGTTTATATGTTGCTAGTTTTTAACTATTTTCACAAAAATACTTAG
Organism: Allium cepa; assembly: GCA_030765085.1. Taxonomy (NCBI): domain Eukaryota; kingdom Viridiplantae; phylum Streptophyta; class Magnoliopsida; order Asparagales; family Amaryllidaceae; genus Allium; species Allium cepa. The sequence goes on along the minus strand of CM060940.1, from coordinate 47,034,485 downwards.
CTACAACAGACTTGACATTCCTACACAATTCACCTACAATCCTTTCGTCCAAGCTAGGAGAAGGATCAGTCATTATGCGGGATTCTAAGCGGCTAGAGAAGTGGCCTTGTAGGTCTAGTATTAGAAAGAGTAGCGCGAGGAGCCGATAAATCGATAGTTTGAATATCATCCCTTATAATATATTCATGAGATTCGCATTGAGCTTAGCTATCCCTCAGTTTTATTTCTATATCTCTTATTTGTTGAGGGAGTTCCAAAATTTTATGGTCAAAGTCAATTAGGATTCGACTTAACTTGTCACTTCATTTTAGAGATCATTTCATCTTTGCTTTTGATGCCAGCCTCCAAGCTGGCAACTTGATATTTAAGCTTGCTAATAATAGTTTTCTAAAGTTGATATCTTTTATACCATTTTAAAGATTCAGCATTACCATGAAAGCTTGTGAGTAAAGTATTATCAAGGAGTTTTCTCCTTTCAAATTCTATCAACAGCTTATCTCTAAGATTAGTGAGGCGTGACACTGAATCAAGCGAGAGAGGAGCTGCTGATAACTGTACTCGAACTTAAATAGAAAAAGAAACAAAATAAAGTCAAAATTAGAATGAAAAGACTCTTTATTATTATGTTAACAGGTTACAACTCAAATAACAACGAAACTAAAAGATACAATAGAGAATTTCTTTATATTTAAAGTTGAGAAACTACATTTCTAACTTTATTTAGTGAATGTGTGGAAAGGGTAACAGTCGAATCAATAGAAATATTGACTCTTTTTAGAGTAATTAACCGGTGGACATTTGCTGTAGTCGCACTTCCCAACCGAAGGACTATCGCGGCCATAAATTAATTTCGTATGAAATATTTTGATCTCCTTAACAAGCTTTTCTTTCTCGTCACCAAGGAAATCAAAGCGAAGACGTAGATATTTCAAGGTGAGTTTTTATAAATCTCTAAGAAAACACTATCTTGCTAATTTTGAAAACTTTAAAACCGATGCCTTTTCAAGGTAAAATTTTCTCTATTTAACATATTGGCTTAAATGGTGTCTAGAAACAAGGTGACCTAATGAGTAGTCATGCTGTGATAATATAATAAGATGATGCTAAGCATAAAAGGCAAGATTATAACAAATGTTTACAAATAAATTTATTATTGCATGTTTACAAGTATTCATCTGGTTCATACAAAATAGACATAGAAAATAATTTAGAGATAAATTTGTTTTTATAATACTTAAATTTTTCAGAAGTACGATCTTGGGGAAGGGATTTAACCCGTGGTAAGTTCCAACAAGCTCTAGGGTGCAGGTCAGATCCAAATTCATCTAAGTATCCCTTATGAAAACGCCTAAGTAGACCCCCACTAAATTCGCCCTAATATGAAAAATCAACAATTGAGTGTCTCCAAGGCTTATATAAGAAGTTAATCAAAATATCTCTTTCTTCAATCAACATCCAAAATAAGATGATTAACTCCAGCTTTTTCTTTTAATAGAGCGTCATAGCGAAGGCACGTTCTCTTTAGTAGGGGCGGCTTTTTAATGCTTAAAAGATGCGAGCATGGATGCACTTCTATAAAGCATATGATATTTCTCGAAAAGTACATTGTGCTCCCTTATTTGCTTATCTAACTCCCTTTATAGTCTATTTATCTTTGCTTGTTTTCTCTCGAAGTTGGTTTATAGGGAGAACGAATTTCTTCCTTATCAAAATGAATGATTTACAGTATTAAAATCATCGAAGTAAAGAATGTCTAAATAGAGAATCCCATACCTGAGATGTCTGGATAGAATTCTAGGGGCACCTTCTATTTTCCTCTTGTTTCTTCAACATTAATAGAAGCAGACTCTTCCTCTTGAAGAGCAGAGGGGGCGGTGGAATCAGGCTGGGTAGCTTTGTGAGGAGATGACTCTTTTTCAGAAGCTTTTGTGTTACCGTCTCCATCTTTATCAAATGCTTCGGTGTGGCCTCCTCCATCACTACTGGAGCCTTGGCTGCCGTTGTTATTGTTATCATCATCATCATTATTGTCATCATCTCCATTGTCATCATCACTATCATCATCCTCTTTGGCAATGTCATCCTTATCGCCTTCTTCCTTCGAGCCAGATTCGACCTTGAAAGAAGGAACGTCGAAAGTAAGAATCTATGCGGCATTAATTTCTTCCCTTTTAACAGACTCGGTTCTTTGCTTCTTATTTTTGCCCTGACTCTATCTACGAGCTCGTAGTTGAGCGAAGGAAAACAGAGCTTAAGGCATTAATAGATATTATCTGCATAGGCAAGCATTAAGGCATCTTTAAAGGAGCTCAACATGATCTCTTCAAGGGTATTGTGGAGAAACTGAGATACTCACTGTTTGGCAATTGAAATGGTATCAACAGCAAGATATAGGGAAGCCTTCTTTCTTCTCGACTTCTCTTTCAAAGATGAATTTTCTACGGCCATATGGGCCTTCTCCTTGTCAAGTTCTTTGACGGTTAGTTGCATGCGAAGTTCTCATCCGCGAGGAGTTGGCGGGCCTTTCTTTCATCTAAAGTAGTAGAAGCTGACTAGATGAGAGAAGCTCTTAATCACTCCAGTTCGTATGTTGCATTATCTTTTTCCATAGTTTAAGAAGAAACTTGATTCTTTAGAGTAGAAATTTCCTCTTGGAACTTAGAAGACTCAACATAAGATTTAGACACTTGCTCGTGTAGAGTTAACCAACTCTTAGAAATTTGATAGAGAAAATGAAGAAAAAGTTAGAAATTTAGAGAAGAACAGTAATGACAAAGACAAAGTAAAGAAAAACTTACTACGAATTATTGCTCCATTAGGGAAAAGTAATGACATGCCAAATCAAACATGATAAAAGGTAGGTGGATGGAGGAAAAGGACATAGAATTTAAGATAGACTGGGCTAACTCTTCAAAATTGATGGAAGTAGAAGAATATGACAACTTATGTGGAATTCTCTTTTGAGTGGGGTTTCCTCCAAAGCTTGTTGCATTTGTTAAAAAGCGGTTGGGGAGGTCAAGGCTGTGATACATGAAAGAAGATCGATAGCGGAAGGAGTCTATTCGGATTTATCCTTTGGAGCTTCAATAGTCCGGCCCTCCGATGCATTATCCAGAGATACCTATTCCTCCTCTTATGGATCAGGAATGTTACCTGCCTTAGCTATCTTCAAAGTGGTTCGACTTCAGTTGATTGCACCAACTTCCTCTTGATTGCTATCTTAGTTCTTGCAAGAGATTAAGAAATAGAGGGCGTACAAGGGGTAGTAGGAGTAGGAATTGGTACACCAATAGGCTTTCTAACTTAAGGAGCAATTGAAAAGAATTCAAGCAGATTATAAATTAGCAGAATAATTTGAAAAAAAATATAGTGATTCATAACAAATGCAATATTTATCACATACCAGAGTAGTCAGCACAAATGGGTGACAAGGGAGAGAAATTTGATGGGTCACCTAAAGAAATGAAGCGTTTTCTTTGGGATGTATGTTGGGAGAAGGAGGATTGCCAAGGATCCTTTGGCCTGCTAACAGAAGTGGGTGCATTCGTAAATTTGTTGGAGTTAACAGCATCAACCTACTCCCAATTTGGCTTGAAGCTGCAATCAGAGTTTAAACTGTTCTCTTATCTTCTTCATTAATCACTTTAGCAAGGGAAACTGACAAAAGCAAAGATTAGACAAGAAAAACCACTAAATAGAGGGAAAATAATGAAAATATGGACTTATGAGGGGAAGCGAAAGTCCCATTGATATTTAAGAAGCACTTAACGAATTCTCTGTGTCACTAAACTTATTAACCTCTTCTAATATGAGCTTCTTATGGAGGTTTGCTCTGAATATTTAGATGTCGAGATTTCTAAGCTTGACTGGGGGATCAAGTGGTTCAATACTTCAACATCTAGGGAGGGAAGGCCTAACTTCTATGCTATCATCTCCAGAGACAAGGGTTCGGTGTAAACATTTGGGAACAGTTGGATTAGAGCAATCTCGAGATAAGAAAAAAGCTTGGACAAGAATTCTGGGAAAGGGAGAAATTGTCCATCCCAAATATGGATTGCGGGATAAGCAAAGAACCCATCGAGAGGGTTGTTGATGATATCTTTTTCCCTAGGAGGAATGGCTTCTGCACCAATAATGCTATAGTCACTTAGGATAGCATATACTCCATCTTGAGTAGATATATGTGAATGCTGGAAGTGGCTTCGACTTTCTACGAAGAGCTCATCATTCTGCCAAGTGAAATCGTTTCAGTTAAAATTTCCAGCTTATTCTGAACTTAACATTCTTTCAAGAATTTGGAAAAAAAATGAAAAAAAACCTACTATGGAAACCTATACATGAAAACTTCAATTTCTTTGAAGAATGTTAACGTTAAAGAAAGTAAGAAATTAAGAGTTTTTGATAGAGTTAAAAGGGATAAAAAGTTAACATTTAGTATACACCTTCAACAATGACAAAAGTTTAAGTATGAACATCTACCAAGCTTTCGACGAGGTTTAAAGGAAGGTTGGAGTATATATCCTATCGGCACCCTTCAACAATGACGAAAGCTAAGTAAGAACCAGATTATTAGAAGCAAATAGTTAATTCTATCTTATACCTGAGCAAAGTGCATACAACTAATATTCAATAGATAAGATAATAAGACCCTTGGACATAGTCCAAACCATTGACTTAAGTTTTTTAACAAAAATGTGAATGTCGTCGGAAGCTTATATACCCATTGAGTCAAAAGGTCAAAAGTTAAAGTCATATAAACATGAAATGTTTCAACAATGCTGGAAAAAGGACTTTATAGAGGGTTTCGATTCACTAAATTACAAAAGGGTTTCGATAAGGTTGAAAGAGAACGACGGTTTCAGTAAGCATATTAAAATGGGGAAAGATTACAATGAAGACAAAAGTTTTCGACTAGGTCGAAAAGTTTTGCTTTGAGGGAATTAACTACATGCTACGTCACTACATAGCCTTTCTCCAAAATCAATCAAATTAGCGCCACAACACCTTTCAACCCCATCGAAATAGGTTAAGAAAGCAAGGTAAAGGTTGCCAACTTAAGCCCTTTTGAAGGGGTAGAAAAGTAAATGTGTGGTGCCAAATTTTTTAGTTTATACGATCCCAAAGCTTTCGGGCAAAGAGAATAGAAATCGCTCTTTTAGTCGAGCCAATTTCAAATCTAGGAATTCAAATTTTAATAAACAAATCAATTCAAACCATTAAACTAATAGAGTTAAGCATAGATTAACCTTCTTTAATTTTGAAATTTATACAGCGGGAATTTAGATTCTCCTTCTTTTAAAAAAATAATAATAACAAAAACAAATAATAATAAACAATAAATAAAAATAACAGTAATAATGAAAAAATGAAACTGGGTTCAATGCAAACTTAATGAAAATAAATTTAACCGATCCATGAAATTAAGTCCTAGAGTTCACCAAATAGGTTGAAGCTTAAATTCAAACAAGACTTGGTAAATCAAATCGAAAACTAAAATTTTGACAATGAAATCTAAGAAATTTAAAATTCACCATAAAACACAAAAAATAGAGGAAAAAGATAGATTTGCAAAACGTTTTTACTTACATAAGATCTGATTTCTTCATTAATTGAAGAAAAAGCGATTTGGAAAGTTTTTGGAAACCTCTTTACTTTTCTCGAAGTCAGTTTAGTTGCAGATAAGTGAAGAGGAAGAAGAAAGCATACTTCATAAGAAAAGACAGAGAAGGCGGTAGGCCGTTGGATCAGATTTAAACAGACGACCTAGATTTCCATGGGTATTGCCAAGAGGCGAGAAATTTCTAGGTTCCAACAAAGTTGACTTGGAAAGTCAAGCGCATCCCTTCGCAGGAGGAGTGGAGGAAAATGTTACTACCTAAATCTCCCTTCGACTTAGTCGAAACCAGTTCGAGCAGAGGTCAAAGAAGAACAAGAGGAAAAGATTCCAACTAGACTTTTCGAAAGCAATGAAGGGATGCTACAGCCAAAGTCTAAAAGCTTAATATCCTTTTGATGGTGTCGAAAGGATTCTACAGTCAAGATCGGGAAGGTTATTACCTTTAGAAGGGGTCAAGGGAGTCAAAAGCACCTTTCGCCTTTAGTGACCACCTCTGGAAGTAGGTGAGTACATATGCATGAAGTCCTTTCGAAGGAGTCATAACAACGTCTTTCGAAGATGATGAAAGACAACTCTTCAAATACATGCCAAACATTTTGAAGCAAAGGTTTTGGCTTTACTCATACCAGTTTAAAGCATGTATTGGCCTGAACAACCTTTTTAAAAGCTAAGCCTTTCAAACGGATGAAACCATTGTAATCCAAGGATGTTCCGCCTCAAGCCGTAGACAAGAGATCAAAAGCATCAACAACATCGACACCATCAATATCCTAACATCTCTGAAACCACATAGCAAAGAATATTGATAGAGTCGAAAGCTCTTACTAGGCAGTAAAGGAAAAAAATGCAACCATTCCTTTCAACAAAGGAGGAAGCATACTAATGTCAACAGGGCAGCCATATTTCGACCAAGTCGAAGGCATTAGAGTCAAAAGATGTTGACCCACATCTATAAATAAGACCATCGGGGTCATGTTTTGGGAAACCAAATCTTGCCATTCTAAACTTGTATTTTCATAAGTCAAAGAGCGGTAAACACTAATTTCCAATTTGATTTGGGGATTTTGATTAGTAAAATCTTCTTCAGCTTGCGAAAGGGAAGTCCTCAATTTTGTAACATCCCGTATCTAGAGTCCAAAAGCCAAGCGCTACAAATGTTTCAATATTCAATAGTATTAACTTCTGCTGACAAAATACTGCAGTGCTAATGGTATTCTTAATATAAGAAGCACTTGAATATGACCAACATCACAGATTTCCAAAAATAACATTTTACCGATTAGATTTCAAACAAATTCATACTGAAATTACATAATTCCACGTCCGTTACCTAGGTAAAGATCAATTATAATAATTACAAAACTACGCCAAGAGCGATATATGACGATGCCATCTTGGTGGATCAAAGAAATATAGTCATATCTGACTTACTATACACCGAGGAATCAAAACAAAATAAAATTGCAAATCCTAATTAGTTATTCGCCAGCCACCTGCTTATCTTCAGAAGCTTTATTCGCCAAAAGGCAAAAACCTAAAAACCCTAACCCTCAGCCTACTCAAATCAATTTTGAGTACCCGAGAGTTTAAGGGGAAACAAGAACTACGAGTCAGACATAAAGCCTAGCTTCAATAATTTTGTTACATACTGGTTTACTAATATTAAGTGAGATCACGTCGCATAGCGGAACGGGTTTCTCCTCACTAATACCCATTTCAAAACATATATGCTCTACAAATCCTTTCCTGTAACCAAACTGATTATATCAAAATAGCAATATCCTTTATGCTAATAAATGGACTATTTGTCTGTAAAATAGGTAATATGTGAACTCTTGGTCCACACTAAAACAGCAAGGTCCATTATGCTACAAATGGACTATTTGTCCATATAACTGGGCTGTCTACCCGCTAACTGGACTAACTATCCGAAATCTAGGCTAACCGCCTACAAAATGGACTAACTGTCCGAGTTATTTTCTTAGAGTTAACTACACTTTAAATTTTACTAGAAAACCTTTTCAAAATGATTTATTCCTTCAAATTACATACATATAAGGAAAATATGTCTTTGTTCAAAACGATGTTGATGAGACTTTAAGGATTAACTATCCTTCCAAAATAGACTAAAACCCATTTAACTTGAAAATACTTAGGCTACATTGCGTATTCATTACATTCAAAACCTTCGTTTAACAACTTTATACAACGTTTTCGAAACCCTTGAAGGTACTCTTTCGAAACCATTGAAAGTGATCCTTTTGAAACCATTAAAAGCATTTTCTTTGAAATCTTCAAAACATTAGACGTCCCTCTTTAAAACCTTTAAGTATTGCCTTTCCAAAACATAGGAAAAACCTTTCCTTTCAATCCTTTCGAAACCCCGGGGAACCACCTCTTTCAAAACCACTCATTAAAACCTTTCAAAACAGTCCAAAATCAATCCTTTTGAAAGCACTTTGGGTTCAGTTAAAAACATGTGGAAACCTTTCAAAACCATTCAAAAATTTACTCCTTTGAGTTAAATTTATTCATACTCAATTCAAATTGATTCTAAACAAATTCATTCGCTTATCGTTTATTTGCATGATTTTGTTTACTTCCGTTTTTCGTCAAACAAAATATCTTCCATGCAAATTCGGTGATATTCTTGAATAAAATATTCACTTAAACTTATAAACAATTTAAATTGATTCTAAATCAATTTATCTACTTCTATTAATTTACATTCATTTTATTCACAAAATCTTCTTCGCTCAATTCTATATTCAACAACAATCCCATCCATGCCAATTTATTTACGAACCATTTCATAAATTTATTTGAGCCAAGCTCCTATCCGAAAATATTAACTTAATTTAACTCATTTACTTTCAACTAATTCAACTGTATAACTTAAGTTTTCTGCCCATGTAAATAAATTCCATTTCATTTTAAATTGATTGTTATTCAATTTATTCACCTTTGGTTGATTCGCATTTCCATTTACTTGGTATATCTCAATTTACACTATTTTACTTGAGAATCGTTTCATAAAGTTAATATTAATGTTTATTATAACCCTTTTATACCACACATATATTCATTTCCACTTCAAAACTTAATTTCTTACTCGAATTCATTTAAATAATATTCGAAACCCATATTCAATTTAGTTACACTTAAATTGAATTTATTTATAACTTAAGTCATCACCATTTCAATCCATTTCTATTTTATATGACAACAATTCTAAATATATTTAATTCGCTTATATTTAAGTCAAATTTCATTAATAACTCAAGTTCCATATTAAATTTCAATTTCAATTCACAAATTAATTTGTCTAATTAGTTCACTTCTATTTTATAATTCACACTTAGATTTTTTATTTCGAAAACCACTCCATTTGGTTTTACTAGAGTTCAAATTCATTGTGTAACGACCCGCACATCAACGTTCGAAAATCAGCATCTAATACATCACCGGTATTCAAATGCCGAAGATTCAAGCATTGGAGTCTATTTTGCCAGAGCTTATAAGACATTTGGTGATGAAAACACAGCGAAAACAGAAAGAATTTTATTGATACACAAATTGAATGCAACATGATACAATATCAAAGCCAAAATACAACAACAGAAAAGAAATAACAGAACTGGGAACAAGAGCAACAATAGTGGAAAGATATCTTCGATAGAGCTTCAGAAAGGGAGAGAGAAAACCCAACAGACTGCATCTTCATAGCTCCAAAGATCTCCAAACCAAAAGATACCATGCTGCAATATAGCGAATGCGATCCCAAATCCACAGACTTCAAATATTTCCAAAAATGTGACTGTCTAGGCTTCCAAACCAAAGGCTTCTAGATTCAAATCTATATCTACTCTACTTCAGAACTTACTGATAATCTGACTCTAGGCTACCCGTGTGGAAAATTATGGCCACCCAGAGTTCAAAAAAGGGAACAATAAACTCCAGGTCAGTCATGGGACTGGTGTGAGCAAACAAAAACAGTTGTTTGAATAAAAAGAAATAAAAAGGAAAGAAAAAGAAATCCGTTATGCTTTTTGGAAAATTAAACTACCATACGGTCTCCTGGCACACGCATAATGCAATTGCACACTTTGGGAAGGTTTCTCCTTATGATAGTCAAACATGCTTGATACGCGAAAATCCTTTTGATATTATTATTAGTGCATAGTTAAAAAACATTTCGAATGTATAATATTAATCTTAGCCAGCATACGTACCATTATGATATGCCTACTATAGCTACCATGTTAGATGGTAGGTTCTGCAACTAAAACCGTACAGGGCTTGTATTGAGTGATTGGGTTTCCAACAAATGGTCAAGGCTAAGAAACTTCCTTTATCTGAATAGGTAGGCCTTTGGAGGGATGCCCCGAGAACCTAACAGGATTTTTGCCAACACAAGGTCAGGTTACCTCTATAACTAGGTAACTAGCTGTCACGAGTTTTCCATCCCCCATTCATAACCGACCTTTATCCCAGGATTCCAAAAAATTCCGACAACCACATAAGTTATATGTCTGGGCTCCATACCAAAATAGCACTTTTTATTCAGAAGGAAATGCACATACCCTAAGAGGCGCGACCCCCATAACCTTGCCAAATCCTTCCTTTTTCGACCATTTCTGAGGTGTGAGTTCGATGAAGTCTCGTCCCACAAAGCTACGCTTTTTATAAAATCCATGATTCGATCAACCAATGATCAACACTTAGCATGTCACGTTACCAAGTTACTAATATATCACTAGTAACCATCAACTACATAAACTCTGAGCTCGTAAGTCTTAGTGAACGGTGTTAAGCCAAGAGAATAGATTCTTTGCCACAAAACAGAAATGTATTTGATATAAACCAGATTTATATCTCAAAGTGTAACGTCAGACATACAACCATACAAGTCCATCCCGGGCCTGAATGGAATCGAAGGCACTTCATCCAATTAAAGAAAAAGTTCTTGCAAATCAGGATATTCCCTAATCATGTCCGGACTCCCCATCACATAGGGTAATTATATACCGGGGTAACTCGATGCAAAGACAATCAACAGTTAATCCTTTCGTTTTCGAAAATAACCGATCTTCAATTACCATCTTCAAGTGCTATCCCAGTTGGTCGTATCATTATTCGGATGGATTTTATGACTTAATTTCCTCTCCCGGCTTATCCGAATAATGAGTGCTTATTTTAAAACGTATGGATACATTTGGATCTTAGTTAAGTCACAACTTGTTTCATAAAAACTTTCTTTTTGAACGTTTTAAACAAATTTCCATTTTAAAATCCTTTAAACCAATAGATCCATCTGTAAGATCCTCTTCAATTTGAAACATGGTTTACCGAATCTTTAACAAATATTCATTCATAGCTTTCAAACCTTTATTTAATTATTCAATTAACCTTTGATTATTAAATAATTTAACTTTAATTATTTAATTATCCCCTAGTTTTTTACATTAAGTAATTAATTATCCCTTAATTACTTTCATTAAATAATTGACCTTTAATTAATTACTCTTTAATTAATTCCACTAAGTAATTAACCTTTAATTAATTAATTATCCTTTGATTAAGTACATTAATTAATTACCCTATAATTAATTAATAAATAATCCTTTAATTAATCATGAACCTAAATTAACTAAAAGATAAACCATTTATCTGAATAATTTGTTTAATCATCAATTAATCTTATTTAAATAACTTTGAAAATTAAATTTATTTTTAACTTAAACCTCTTAATTTAATTAAAAACACTTCATCTTTTTAATTAACTACTTAGTTATGTCATTTAAAGTTATTTAAACAAACTCAAGAATTCTTTTTAAAATAAAAGATATACATTAAAAAAATTAAACTTATTAAATAAACTTATGAATTCATTTTAAAATAATTTATTTACAACTTTAACTAACCCTAAGTTTGGAAAAACATTTATTATTTAAAATAAACATTTAAGAATATAGTTTAAAACTTGTTTTATTTCAAACTTTAAAAACTTATTTTATTTTAAATTTTAAAAACTTGTTTATTTAAATTTCAAAGCTGTTATCACATGAACCCGAAACAAACTCGAGTTCCACCGGAGTCGATTCCAATTTTCCCCGAATGCAAACCCGAGTCACCCTTTCTTCTTTATTTATTATTTATTTTTGGTCTAAGTTTTAAAACTGTATAACATGTTACTCACGCGAATCAACCCGAGAACTTACTCGAGCCAATACTGCTACGCCCAAAGATCAACTTCGAGCCACCCTTCTACTTCTTTCTTTTACCCAACCCAATGACATACATGACACAGGTGCGCATTTATGATTAATCCACCGTCGCTCCGAACATCGCCACTAGAGCCAGCAAGTCGACGTTGGCCTCCTCACTCGATTACGATCATCAAAGCATCAAATCGAACACGAGAACGAGAACAAGCATAGGTGAATCCAACGTGGAACAAACCCTGTCACCAAAAAACCACCTCGTGCCATCACTTTCGACCATTGGTCGCAACACCTCCGCATCCAGAGCCCCGCCACTCACACACGCCTCCATTCCACCACCATCGAACGAGACTGATGCATCAACGACGCTATATTAGCCTGGAATCCATAGTCGACCAAACCTGGCACGTCACCCGGCCACCTCAGCCATCTATAAATCCTCCAAGCATTTTTCCCATGATCCCATCCCTTACTCTTCCTCCGACGATGATCACGACATCCAGCCCCTTCCCGATCTCCAAAAATCATCCAAAATAGGATTTCCGTTCAACCCATGCATTCTCCCTCCAAATAGCAATAAAAATCTAGAATTTATTTTTAAAATTCATGGTTCTCCAATACGAATTAGATGATGTATATGAAACCAGAAATTTTGACATTCGAATTTCAACATCCTTGAGCTTTTACTGTAAATGATCCTTTTCCAGTCAAAATAATTATAATTATACGTAAAAATTATTTTTAAAATCAAGACTGTGTTTATTCAAACCAATTATTTTCAAACATCCAAGCTTAAAAAGAAATAGAGGACGAGATTTTGAATTTTGCATAGGTTTTTAAAACTGAAATCTTAAACAGAGGCAATTTAGCTTGTTCCCAGACATGCACATAAAGTACACTATCATGCAGGCATATTTACGCAATCATACAAGCATATTTTAGATCATACTTCAAGTATTATCAAGATATAATAGGTTTAGGAATTTGTAAAAGTATTTTACTCACCTGGGTTTGAAAAAAAAGAGAACTTTAAAACTTGAAAAGCTGGAAATGCTTAACATTTAAAAACTGGAAAATGGTTTGAACTTTGATCTGTAACTTGGTATAGAGCTGAAGCTTGATAGTTTTGAGATGATCTATAGCTTGTTTTGATTTAGTTTTGAAATGACCTTTGAAACTGAGGTTGATACTTGCTTTTGATCTAAAACTAGATTTTGTTGTTTGCTTCAGGCTTGAGTTAGGTAGTTATTTGATTTGTTTTTTTTTTCATTTTTCTGGTTTGCTTTCTTTTTAGATTGTAGCAGGTTTTAGTTTTAGAAAATGAATAATGAAGAAAATGAGAGGGTAGGAGAAAAGAAGTATGTATATATAACTTGTTTTTATTTTATTATTTATTTTCAAAGATGAGAATAAATGTGACATTTGTTATTTTACATGCTAATCTTGATTTACACTTGTAAACACATTTCTTTAGAAGCCAACACATGTTTAATTTCATGTTAAGATGATTACACTTGACCTTGTGCATGTTATTAAATATTTTAATATGTTTATATAATTTATATATATATATATATATATATGTTTGTTTAGTTTTATACATATACACACATGTTTTTATATTCTTTATATTTTTAAACTTTTCCTTTTATTTATATTTATATAACCTTTAAAGAAAATGATTTCAAAACCAATTATACATTAATAGATAAACGAACATATATATTATATATTGGTTTTTAAAATATAGAATTTAACTTTCATATAGCTTTTGAAAATTATTACATTAAATTCAAAATATAACTTCCAATGTATATATATATTATAATTAGGAAATATTGTTTTATTAATTTTAAGATATAGAGTTTTAAATCAAATTTGTTTCCAAGATATTTTTATGTGAATTTCAAATCAAAATTCTACTACAATGTTTATATATGTACACACACATATAAGACAAACACATATCTCATTTATTTTGGAAAATTTTCAAATTAATTCACATATTAGTCTAAATATTTATATCAATTACTAAATTAAATGTGGCTTAAAAACGGGATCGTTACAGATTCCCCCTCTTAAGAAAATTTTGCCCCTGAAATTTGCTAAACAGGGGGATATACAAAGTACATTTGAACACATAGAAAGATAGAAAAATGTTTTACCAAATCAAGCTGAATATCTATTCTACATTTGGCTTACCAAATCAGAATATCAGCAATAAATACTAGAACAAACTTATTCAATATTTCACGAAATACTAGGGTAATCAAGTCTACAAAATATGCAAGGCATTGGTTAGTCCGATGGGATAACTAACCGTTCGTAGAATGAATCAGGACCGCTAAGAACATACAAATGGATACAATCTTTCACAATTCTTAAACATTAGGTATGGATTCAAAACTCAGGTCGACACAACCTAAAGTATACAATAACTTATTCCTCTTCGGACTTGAATCCTTACAAGAATTCACAACAAAATTTCTCAAGTTTGGTTTTAACCGAAATCGTTCTATTGATACGATCGAATTTAGCTTCATATTTTGTTAACCAATTCATTACGAGTAAAATTTCAAATTCATTAAAGTTAAGGACGAAAAAGCTGATAGGAAACTGATATAAAAATACGAAATAGGAAATTTCCTATAACGTAAACAAAGATTCACTGGGCCTCCTACTGGGTTTTCCACACAAATAGTTTCAAGAATTTGGGTTCAAGATTTAACTCCTCTACGGTTTGTTAAGAATTAAAACTATGCATGGCTCCATTGTCGAATAGAATACTAATAGTTTTATCATAAATAAGAAGATTATATTCAAAAGTCCTTTCCCTTAAGATTACCTTACTTCTTATTTATATCTTGGAAATACCACATAACGCTGCTCAAATACTTGCTTGAATATATCCCATGGAAATTCATCCACCGATTCGGCCATCGTAATGATCTATCACCATACCAAAGCTTCTCCTTGGAGCTTCCAAGAAGACATCAAAGAATTGAAATCGATGATGATCAAAAGAGGTTGATGGAAAAAGTTATTCCTTGTTGTTATAGGGTTTCGACCATTCATAGTGGTACACCGCTGTCCCTTACCTCGTCCTCTTCTTACACTAATTTTACTTAGGTATACAGACAAGATATCTTAGGTAATATACTCATTCTAGGGTATTTATAACCCTATCTCTATTGAGCCATCTAATGAGTTATACTCCAAAGCTAAAGTTCTCACTCAACATTTGGCTCTGATACCACTTATAATGACCCGCACTTCAACCTTCGAAATTGGCATCCAATACATCGCCCGTATTAGAATGCCGAAGATTCAAACATTGGAGTCTGTTTCGCCTGAGCTTACATTAGGTGATAATGACACAGCGGTAATATAAATAATTTTATTGATACACAAAATGGATACAACATGATACAATATTAGAGCCAAAATCCAACAGCGGAAAAGAAATAACAGATCTGGGAACAACAACAATAACAGCAGAAAGATATCTTCAATAGAGCTTTAGAGAGGGAGAAAATCCAATAGACTGCATCTTCATAGATCCAAATATCTCCAAACCAAAAGCTATCATGCCGCAATATAGCGAATGCGATCCCAAATCCACGGAGTTCAAAGACTTCCAAAAATGTGATGGCCTAGGCTTACAAACCAAAGGCTTCTAGATCCAAATCTATATCTACTCTGCTTTAGAACCTACCAATAATCTGACTCTAGGCAGCCCATGTGGAAAATTATGGGCACCCAGAGTTTGGAAAAGGGAACAATAAACTCTAGGTCGGTCATGCGACTGGTGTGAGAAAAAACAGTTGTTTGAACAAAAAGAAATAAAACTGAAAGAAAAAGAAATCCGCTATGATTTTGGAAAATGAAACTACCATAAGGTCTCTCAGTACACAGACAATGCAATCGCACACTTGAGGGAGGTTTCTCCTTATGACAGTCAAACATGCTTGATATGTGAAAATCCTTTTGATATTATTATTAGTGCATAGTCTAAAAAACTTTTCGAAAGTATTATATTAGTATTAGCCAGCATACGTACAATTATAGTATGCCTACTATAGCCACCATGTTAGATGGCCGGTTCTACAACTAAAACCATGCATGGCTCGTATTGAGTGATTGGATTTCCAACAAATGGTCAAGGCTAAGGAACTTCCTTTATCTGAATAGGTATGCCTCTAGAGAGACGCCCCGAGAACCTAAACAGATGTCTGCCGACACAAGGTCAGATTACCTCTTTAACTAGGTAACTAGCTATCACGAGTATGCCATCCCCCAGTCGTAACCAACCCTTATCCTAGGTTCCAAAAAATTCCAACAACCACATTAGTAAAATATCTGGGCTCCATAACAGAATGCCACTTTTTATCCAGAAAGAAATGCACATACTTAGAGGGGCATGACCCCCATAACCTTGCCGCATCCAACCTGTTTCGACCATTTCTGGGGTGTGAGCTTCGATGAAGTCTCGTCCCACAAAGCTATGCTTTTCACAAAACCATGCTTCGATCAACCAATGATCAGTACTTAGCATGTAACATTACCAAGTTAGGAATATATCACTAGTAACCATCAACTACATAACCACTTAGCTCTACGTCTCAGAGAAGGGTGTTAAGCTAAGAGAATAAATTCTCCGCCACCAAACATAAATGTATTTGAGAAAAACCAGCTTTATATCTCAAATTGTAATGTCAAACATACATCCATACAAGTCCATCCTAGGTCTGAATGGAACCGAAGGCACTTCGTCCAATTAAGGAAAAAGTCCTTGCAAATCCGGATATTCCTTAATCACTTCCGGACTCCCCATCGCATAGGGTAATCTCTATACTAGGGCCACTCGGTGTAAAGACAATCAATAGGTAATCCTTTCATTTTAAAAAATACCCAATCTCGAACTACCATCTTCAAATGCTATTCCATTTCATCGTATCATTCTTCGGAATGAGTTTTATGACTTAATGTCCTCTCCCGGCTTATCCGAATAATAATCGCATATTTTAAAACACATGGATACATTCGGATCTTAGTTAAGTCACAACTTATTTCTGAAAACCATTCTTTTTGAATGGTTTAAATAAATTTCCATTTTAAAAGCTTTTAAACCAAAAGATCCATCTATAAGATCCTCTTCAATTTGAAACAAGGTTAGCCAAATCTTTAACAAAGATTCATTCGTAACTTTCAAAACTATTTCCATTTCAAATTTGATTTACCCTTAACTTGAAATCCTTTCAACAAAAAAAGGAAATTCTTTCTTTATATGAAAGCTGTTATCATTTGAAAATAAAGGTTTTTCGTTTCGAGAAAATCTGGTTTAATTTGCTCAAGTTATAACCTTTTAAAGTGTAAATCGGAAAAAATAGAGAACTGCCGTACTCTTGGCAAGTTCTATTTTGAGTTAAATTTAAATTCCAAAAATAATTTTAATTTCAAAACTTTTGTTTCAAAAGTTTTTCATATTTAACCCAACTCCACTTTCAAACCATTTTGGATTCAAAATACAACCTTTAAATTTTTCACCATTTTGAATAAAATAATATTTAATCCAAAATACCCATGACTTAACCAATTTCCTATGAAATCCATATTTGTGTGTGTATGTGTTTTGTCTAGGGTTTTGCAAGCAACAATAAAATATCACAACCATCATAGATTCAAGCACAATTATATCAATAAGCGATATAATCCTATAACGCTTATTTTCCATTCACAGATAAATATGTAAATTCATCATAGATAAATAACTTACATTAAACACAGCTCAATCCAAAGCACTTCATATCACAAAACATCACATACCAAAGATATCAAACAATTCAAGGCATTCAGTATAATCCAATCATCCATAAGCAAGATTAATTAGTCCCATAATCATACTTAATTTAATTAACTCAAAATGAATCAATTATTTATGAATTCATTATCTAATCCTACTTAGTGAACATTAATTAATTACAAACCATTTATTATTATTTTTAATTAATCAGTGAAAGTTAATTAATCATTCTTAAATATCCATCTTAATCAATTATCCTTAATAAATTAATTATCCTTAATTAATCACATAAATTAATTAACTTAAGTTTAATTATATTAATTAATCAACCCTTAATTATTAATTAATTAATCCTTAATTAATTAACCTTTAAGTACAAATTATCTTTTAATTAAGTAATTACCCTTTAATCACTTGATTAATTAACCTTTAATATTTAATTAATTATCCTTAATTACTTTCATTAAGTAATTAACCTTTAAGTAATTAATGATCCTCAATTACTTTCATTAAGTAATTATTCCTTAGTTAATTAGCAAATTACCCCTTTAATTACTTACATTAATTATCCTATAATCACTTAATTAATTGAGCTTTAATCATTAATCAATTATCCCTTAATAAAAAATTAATTAACCTTTAATTAAAATTAATTAACCTTTAATTATTAAATAATTAACCTTTAATTATTTAATTATCCTCTAATTACTTACATTAAGTAATTATCTTTTAAGTAATTAATTATTCCTTAATTACTTTCATTAATTAATTGACCTTTAATTAATTATTCTTTAATTAATTCCATTATGTAACTAACCTTTAATTAATTAATTATCCTTTGATTAAGTACATTAATTAATTTTCCTACAATTAATTAATAAATGATCCTTTAATTAATCAAGGCCCTAAATTAATTAAAAGATAAACCATTTATTTCAGTTAATTTCGTTAATCATCAATTAATATTATTTAAAAAACCTTGAAAATTAAATTTATTTTTAACTTATAACTCTTAAGTAATTAAAACACTTTATCTTTTTTAATCAACTACTTAGTTATATCATTTAAATTTATTTAAATAAATTTAAGAATTCTTTTTAAAATAAAAGATATACATTAAAACATTTTAAACTTATTTAAATAAACATAAGAATTCATTTTAAAATAATTTATTTACAACTTTAACTAACCCAAAGTTTAGATAAACATTTATTATTTAAAAGAAACGACTTAAGAATATAGTTTAAAACTTGTTTTATTCTAAACTTTAAAAACTTGTTTATTTAAATTTCAAAGCTGTTATCACATGAACCTGAAACAAACTCGAGTTCCACCCGAGTCGATTCCAATTTTTCCCAAGTATAAATCCGAGTCACCCTTTCTTCTTTTTATTAATTTTTTATTTTTTGTTTAAGTTTTAAAACTGTGTAACATGTTACTCATGCGAACCAACCCAAAAACCTGCTCGAGCCAATACTACTACTCCCCGAGATCAACTTCGAGCCACCCTTCTTCTTCTTTCTTTTACCCAACCCACTGACACACATGACACAGGTGCTGTGCACGATCAATCCACCATCGCTCCAAACATCGCCACCGTAGCAAGCAAGTCGATGTTGGCCTCCTCACTCAATTACGGCAATCAAAGCTTCAAATCGAACTTGAGAACGAGAACAAGCATAGGTGAACCCAACCTGGAACAAACCCAGTCATCAGAAAACAACCTTGTGCTATCACTTCAGGCCACCTGTCACTACGCGTCCACGTCCAAAGCCTCGCGACTCACCTATGCCTCGATTCCACTACCATCAAACGAGACCGATGCATCAACAATGCTACATTAGCTTGGAATCCACAGTCAACGAAACCTGGTCATCGAACACTACTTCGAAGTCGCCCAGCCACCTTAGCCATCTATTAATCCTCCAAGCATATTTCCCATGATCCCCATCCCTCACAGTTCCTTCGGCGACAATCACCACATCCAACCCTTTCCCGATCGCCAAAAATACCCAAAATAGGATTTCTGTTCATCCCATGCAATCTTCCCAAAAACAACATTAAAAATCTGATGTTATTTTTAAAATTCATGGTTCTCGGATACGAATCAGATGATATAAATGAAACCAGAAATTTTGACATTCTAATTTTAACATGCTTTGAGTTTTTACTATTAATCTTCCTTTTCCAGCCAAACTACTTATAATTATACTTAAAAATTATTTTTAAAATCAAGATTGTGTTTATTCAAACCTAATTTGTTCAAACATCCAAGCCTAAAATGAAATAGAGGGCGAGATTTTGAATTTTGTATAGGTTTTAAAACTAAAATCTAGAGCAGAGGCAATTTAGCTTGTTCCCAGACATGCGCATAAAGTACACAGTCATGCAGGCATATTTACACAATCATACAAACATATTTCACAACATACTTCAAGTATTGTCAAGATATAACAAGTTTAAGATTTATAAAAGTAGTTTACTCACCTGGGTTTGAAAAAACATAGAACTTTGAAACTTCAAAAGCTGGAAATGCTTGATCCTTAAAAACTAGAAAATGGTTTGAACTTTGATTTGTAACTTGGTATAGAACTGAAGCTTGATTGTTTTGAGATGATCTATAGCTTGCATTGATTCAGTTTTGAAAAGATCTTTGAAACTAAGGTTGATACTTGCTTTTGATCTGAAACTAGATTTTGTCGTTTGCTTTAGGCCTGAGTTGGGTAGTTATTTGATTTTTATTTTTATTTTTCTAGTTTGCTTTCTTTCTAGTTTGTAGCAGGTTTTAGTTTTAGAAAATGAATGATGAAGAAAATGAGTGGGTAAGAGAAAATAAGTATATATATAACTTTTTTTCTTTTATTATTTATTTTTAAAGATGGGAATAAATGAGACATTTGTTATTTTGCATGCTAATCTTGGTTTACACTTGTAAACACATTTCTTTAGAAGCCTACACATGTTTAATTTAATGTTAAGATGATTGCACTTGTCTTTGTGCATGTTATTAAATATTTTAATATGTTTATGTAATTTATATATATATATGTATGTATGTATGTGTATGCATATATATATATATATATATGTCATTTTAGTTTTATAAATATACATGTTTTTATATTCTTTATATTTTAAACTTTTCCTTTTATTTATAATTGTATAACCTTTGAAGAAAATGATTTTAAAACTAACTAAATATTAATAAATAAACACACACACACACACACACACACATATATATATATTGGTTTCTAAAATATTGAATTTAAGTTTCAAATAGCTTTTGGAAATTATTACATTAAATTAAAAATATAGCTTCCGAAATACACACACACACACACATATATATATATATATATATATATTATTAGGAAATAGATTTTTATTAATTTTAAGATATAGAGTTTTAAATCAAATTTATTTCCATGATATTTTTTTTTGAATTTCAAATCGAAATTCTATTACAATGTTTATATATATATAAAACAAACACATATCTCATTTATTTTGGAAATTTTTCAAATTAATTCACACATTTTCCAAAAATTTGTATCAATTACTAAATTAAATTTGGCTTCAAAACAGGATCGTTACACATTTTATACTTCAAATTCGAATTTCTAATTCTTTATAAAAATATCGAACAAATTTTATTTTGGTTTTTCTATTTCACTTTTGCAATTTATAAGTTACGCAACTTACTTTTCTTAGTTATATAAATTCTATACTAGAGTTAATTCCATTTAACACTTTTCAAATTAAATGTTCTTTGCAAAGTTAAATTTCCAATCAAATGCCATTTCGTCGATGCTTACATGAGTATATTCACATTTAAATTTTTTACCCAAGATTATATACATTGCTTTATAGATTAAGTATATATTTATTCCATTAGCTCCAAGTTTTTTAATCTATTCAAACTTATTATTCACGGTTTCAGAAATTTCCACTTAAATTTTATTCCAGTCAAAATTTTATAACTTATAGTCATATAGTCACTTTATTATTCAAACTCTATATTCAATCCCATTTGATATCTTTCCTACTTCAATCCGATTTATTTAAGTTAGATTAACTTAAATTTTAATAAATACAAATTCTTTACAAATTCACTTTATTTGATTTGTATAAGTTAAATTTTAATTTCATATTCAACTATATAACTTAAGTTTTCTTCCCTTGTAAACAAATTCCATTTCATTTTAAATTGATTGTTATTCAATTTAATCCCCGTTGATTGATTTGCATTTCCATTTACTTGGTATTTCTCAATTTACACTATATTACTTGAGAATCGTTTCATAAAGTTAATACTAATGTTTATTATAACCCTTTTATACCACACATATATTCATTTCCACTTCAAAACTTAATTTCTTACTCGAATTCATTTAATTAATATCCCAAACCCATATTCAATTTATTTACACTTAAATTGAATTCATTTATAACTTAAGTCATCACCATTTCAATCCATTTCTATTTTATACGACAATAATTCAAAATATATTTAATTCGCTTATATTTAAGTCAAATTTCATTTATAACTCAAGTTCCATATTAAATATCAATTTCAATTCACAAATTAATTTGTCTACATA
The DNA here is from genome assembly GCA_030765085.1 of Allium cepa. NCBI lineage: Eukaryota > Viridiplantae > Streptophyta > Magnoliopsida > Asparagales > Amaryllidaceae > Allium > Allium cepa. The sequence goes on along the minus strand of CM060940.1, from coordinate 47,012,237 downwards.
GTTCATTTCTATTTTATAATTCACACTTAGTTTTTTATTTTGAAAACCACTCCATTTGGTTTGACTCGAGTTTAGATTCATTGTGTAATTACCCGCACTTCAACCTTCGAAAATCGACATCTAATACATCACCGGTATTCAAATGCCGAAGATTCAAATGTTGGAGTCCATTTCGCCGGAGCTTATAAAATATTAGGTGATGAAAACACAGCGAAAACAGAAAGAATTTTATTGATACAAAAATTGAATACAACATGATACGATATCTGAGCCAAAACACAACAGAAAAGAAATAACAGAACTGGGAACAAGAGCAACAACAGTGGAAAGATATCTTCAATAGAGCTTCAGAGAGAGAGAGAGAGAAAACCCAACAGACTGCATCTTCATAGCTCCAAGGATCTCCAAACCAAAAGATACCATGCTGCAATATAGCGTATGCGATCCCAAATCCATCGACTTCAAATATTTCCAAAAAAGTGACGGTCTAGGCTTCCAAACCAAAGGCTTCTAGATTCAAATCTATATCTACTCTGCTTCAGAACCTACTGATAATCTGACTCTAGGCTGCCCGTGTGAAAAATTATGGGCAACCAGAGTTCAGAAAAGGGAACAATAAACTCCAGGTCAGTCATGCGACTGGTGTGAGCAAACAAAACAGTTGTTTGAACAAAAAGAAATAAAAAGGAAAGAAAAAGAAATCCGCTATGCTTTTTGAAAATTGAAACTACCGTAAGGTCTCCCGGCACATGCACAATGCAATCGCACACTTTGGGGGGGGGGGGGGGGTTTCTCCTTATGATCGTCAAACATGCTTGATAGGCGAAAATCCTTTTGATATTATTATCAGTGTATAGTTGAAAAGCATTTTGAATGTATAATATTAATCTTAGCCAGCATACGTACCATTATGGTATGCCTACTATAGCTACTATGTTAGATGGTAGGTTCTGCAACTAAAACCGTACAGGGCTCGTATTGAGTGATTGGGTTTCCAACAAATGGTCAAGGCTAAGAAACCTCCTTTATCTGAATGGGTATGCCTTTGGAGGGATGCCTTGTGAACCTAACCGGATCTTTGTCAACACAAGGTCGGGCTACCTCTATAACTAGGTAACTAACTGCCACGAGTTTTCCATCCCCCGTTCATAATTGACCTTTATCCCGGGTTCCAACAAACTTCAACAACCACATAAGTTAAATATCTAGGCTCCATACCAAAATACAACTTTTTATCCAAAAGGAAATGGACATAACCTAAGGGGCGAGACCCCCATAACCTTGCTGCATCCTTCCTGTTTCAACCATTTCCGAGATGTGAGGTTCGATGAAGTCTTGTCCCACAAAGGTACGCTTTTCATAAAAGCCATGCTTCGATCAACCAATGATTATCACTTAGCATGTCACATTACCAAGTTAGGAATATATCACTAGTAACCATCATCTACATAAACTTTGAGCTTGTACATCTCGGAGAACGGTGTTAAGCTAAGAGAATAAATTCTCCGCCACGAAACATAAATGTATTTTATAGAAATAGCTTTATATCTCAAAGTGTAACGTCGGACATACATCCATACAAGTTCATCCTGGGTCTGAATGGAACCGAAGGCACTTCGTCCAATTAAGGAAAAAGTACTTGCAAATCCGGATATTCCCTAATCATGTCCGACTCCCCATCACATAGGGTAATCTCTATACCGGGGACACTCGATGCAGAGACAATCAACAGGCAATCCTTTCGTTTTCGAAAATACCCGGTCTGCTATACCATTTCGTCGTATCATTATTCAGAATGGGTTTTATGATTTAATGTCCTCTCCTGGCTTATCGAATATTGATTTCTTATTTTAAAACATATGGATGCATTCAGATCTTAGTTATGTCACAAATTGTTTCACAAAACCTTTCTTTTTAAATGTTTTAAATAAATTTCCATTTTAATATCTTTTAAACCGAAAGATCCATCTGTAAGATCCTCTTCAATTTTGCAACAAGGTTTACCAAATCTTTAACAAAGATTCATTCATAGCTTTCAAACCTTTAATTAATTAACCAACTAACCTTTAATTAATAAATAATTAACCTTTAATTATTTAATTATCCCCTAATTACTTATATTAAGTAATTATCTTTTAAGTAATTAATTACCCTTAATTACTTTCATTAATTAATTGACCTTTAATTAATTAATTATTCCTTAATTAACTCCGTTAAGTAATTAACCTTTAATTAATTAATTATCCTTTGATTAAGTACATTAATTAATTACCATATAATTAATTAATAAATAATCCTTTAATTAATCATGACCCTAAATTAATTAAAAGATAAACCATTTATCTGAATTAATTTCTTTAATCATCAATTAATCTTGTTTAAATAACCTTGAAAATTAAATTTATTTTTAAATTAAACTCTTAGGTTAATTAAAAAACTTCATCTTTTTAATTGACTAATTAGTTATATCATTTAAAGTTATTTAAACAAACTTAAGAATTCTTTTTAAAATAAAAGATATACATTAAAATAATTAAACCTATTTAAAAAAAACCTAAGAATTCATTTTAAAATAATTTATTTACAACTTTAACTAACCCAAAGTTTGGAAAAACATTGATTATTTATAAGAAATGATTTAAGAATATAGTTTAAAACTTGTTTTATTTTAAACTTTAAAAACTTGTTTTACTTTAAACTTTAAAAACTTGTTAATTTAAATTTCAAAGCCGTTACCACATGAACCCGAAAGAAACTCGAGTTCCACCGGAGTCGATTCCAATTTTCCCCGAGTGCAAACCCGAGTCACCCTTTCTTCTTTATTTTTTATTTATTTTTGATTTAAGTTTTAAAACTATATAACATGCTACTCAAGCGAATCAACCCGAGAACCTACTCGAGCTAACACTTCTACTCCCCGAGATCAACTACGAGCCACCCTTCTACTTCTCTCTTTTACCCAACCCACTGACACACTTGACATTGGTGCACGTGTATGATAAATCTACCGTCGCTCCGAACATCTCCAATATAGCCAGCAAGTCGACGTTGGCGTCCTCACTCGATTACGACCATAAGAGCTTCAATTGAACACGAGAACGAGAACAAGCATAGGTGAACCCAACCCGGAACAAACCCAGTCACCAGAAAACCACCTCATGCCATCACTTTCGACCAATGGTCACCACACCTCCGCATCCAGAGCCTCGCCACTCACACACGCCTCGATTCCACCACCATCAAACGAGACCGATGCATCAACGACGCTACATTAGCCTGGAATCCATAGTCGACCAAAACTGGCACGTCGCCCGGCCGCCTCTGCCATCTATAAATCCTCCAAGAATTTTTTCCATGATCCCAATCGCTTACGCTTCCTCCGGCGACGATCACGACATCCAGCCCTTTCCTGATCGCCAGAAATCACCCAAAATAGGATTTTCGTTCATACCTCGCATTCACCCTAAAAATAGCATTAAAAATCTTGATTTGATTTTTAAAATTCATGGTTCTCGAATACGAATCAGATGATGTATATGAAACCAGAAATTTTGACATTCGAATTTCAACATGCTTTGAGTTTTTACTGTAAGTCATCCTTTTCCGGTCAAATTAATTATAATTATACTTAAAAATTATTTTTAAAATCAAGATTGTGTTTATTCAAACCAATGTTTTCAAACATCCATGCGTAAAAAGAAATAGAGACGAGATTTTGAATTTTGTATAGGTTTTTAAAATTGAAATCTAAAACAGAGGCAATCTAGCTTGTTCCCAGACATGCACATTAAATACACAGTCATGCGGGCATATTTACACAATCATGCAAGCATATTTTAGATCATACTTTAAGTATTATCAAGATATAACAGGTCTAGGAATTTATAAAAGTTTTTTACTCGCCGGGGTTTTAAAAAAAAAGAGAACTTTAAAACTTGAAAAGCTGGAAATGCTTGATATTTAAAAACTGGAAAATGGTTTGAACTTTGATCTATAACTTGGTATAGAACCGAAGCTTGATTATTTTGAGATGATCTATAGCTTGCTTTGATTCAGTTTTGAAATGACCTTTGAAACTGAGGTTGATACTTGCTTTTGATCTAAAAATAGATTTTGTTGTTTGCTTCAGGATTGTGTTTGGTAGTTATTTGATTTGTTTTCTTTTATTTTTTTGGTTTTCTTTCTTTTTAGTTTGTAGCAGGTTTTAGTTTTACAAAATGAATGATGAAGAAAATGAGAGGGTAGGAGAAAAGAAGTATGTATATATAACTTATTTTTCTTTTATTATTTATTTTTAAAGATGAGAATAAACGTGACATTTGTTATTTTACATGCTAATCTTGGTTTACACTTGTAAACACATTTCTTTAGAAGCCTACACAAGTTTAATTTCATGTTAAGATGATTACACTTGTCCTCGTGCATGTTATTAAATGTTTTAATATTTTTATGTAATCTATATATATATATATACACATATTATAGTTTAGTTTATATATACACACACACACACATGTTTTTATGTTCTTTATATTTTTAAACTTTTCCTTTTATTTATATTTATATAACCTTTAAAGAAAATGATTTTAAAACTAATTATACATTAATAAATAAACACACATATATATTATATATTAGTTTTTAAAATATAGAATTTAACTTTCATATAGCATTTGAAAATTATTACATTAAATTCAAAATATAACTTCCAATATATATATATATATATATATATATTATAATTAGGAATTTTTTTTATTAATTTTAGGATATAGAGTTTTAAATCAAATTTGTTTCCAAGATATTTTTATTTGATTTTCAAATCAAAATTCTACTACAATGTTTATATATACACACAAATATAAAGAAACACATATCTCATTTATTTTGGAAAATTTTCAAATTAATTCATATATTAGTCTAAATATTTATATCAATTACTAAATTAAATCTGGCTTAAAAACAGGATCGTTACAAATTCCCACTTTTAAGAAAATTTTGTCCCTGAAATTTGCTAAACAGGGGGACATACAAAGAACATTTGAACACATAGAAAGATAGAAAAATGTTTTAACAAATCAAACTAAATATCTATTCTACATTTGGCTTACCAAATCAGAATATCAACAATAAATACAAGAACAAACTTATTTAATATTTCATGTAATACTCGGGTCATTGGGTCTACAAAATATGCAGGGGCATTGGTTAGTCCGAAAGGATAACTAGCCATTCATAGAGTGAATCAGGACCCCTGAGAACAGGCAAATGGATACAATCTTTCGCAATTCTCAAACACTAGGTATGGATTCCAAATTCAGGTCGAAATACCCTAAGTATACATTAACTTATTCCACTTAGGACTTGAATCCTTACAAGAATTCACAACAAAATTTCTCAAGTTTGGTTTTAGCTGAAATCGTTCTATTGATACGATCTAATTTAGCTTCATATTTTATTAACCAATTCATTCCGAGTAAAATTTCAAATTCATTAAAGTTAAGGATGAAAAAGCTGATGGGAACTGATGCTAAAAATAAGAAATAGGAAATTTCCTATAACGTAAACAAAGATTCACAGGGCCTCCTACCAGATTTTTTACACAAATAGGTTCGACTACGAATTTGGGTTCAAGATTTAACTCTTCTACGGTTTGTTGGGGAATAAAACTATGTGTGGCTCCATTGTCGAATAAAACACAAATAGTTTTATCATAAATAAGAAGATTATCTTTAAAAATACCTTTCCCTTAAGATTACCTTACTTCTTATTTACATCCTAGAAATACCACATAACGCTACTCAAATACTTGCTTGAAACTATCCCACGGAAATTCATTCACCGATTCGGCCAAAGTAATGGTCTCTCACCATACCAAAGCTTCTCCTTGGAGCTGCCATGAAGTCATCAAAGAATTGAAATTGATGATGATCAAAATAGGTTGATGGAAAAAGTTATTCATTGTTGTTACAGGGTTTCGACCATTTGTAGTGGTACACCGCTGTCCCCTACCTCATCCTCTTCTTACACTAATTTTACTTAGGCATACAGACAAGATATCTTAGGCAATATACTCATTCTAGGATATTTATAACCCTATCTCTAATTAGCCATCTAAAGTTCTCACTCAACCTTTAGCTCTGATACCACTTATAATGACCTGCACTTCAACCTTCGAAAATTGGCATCCAATACATCACCCGTATTCGAATGCCGAAGATTCAAACATTGGAGTCTGTTTCGCCGAAGCTTACATTAGGTGATAACAACACAGCGGTAATAGAAAGAATTTTATTGATACATAAAATGGATATAACATGATACAATATTAGAGCCAATATACAACAGCAGAAAAGAAATAACAGAACTGGGAAAAAGAGCAACAATAGCAGAAAGATATCTTCAATAGAGCTTTAGAGAGAGAGAGAGAAAATCCAATAGACTGCATCTTTATAGCTCCAAAGATCTCCAAACCAAAACCTATCATGCCGCAATATAGCGAATGCGATCCCAAATCCACGGACTTCAAAGACTTCCAAAAATGTGATGGTCTAGGCTTACAAACCAAAGGCTTCTAGATCCAAATCTATATCTACTCTGCTTCATAACCTACCAATAATCTGACTCTAGGCTGCCCATGTGGAAAATTATGGGCACCCAGAGTTTGAAAAAGGGAACAATAATCTCCAGGTCAGTCAAGAGACTAATGTGAGCAAACAAAAACAGTTGTTTGAACAAAAATAAATAAAGTGAAAGAAAAAGAAATTCGTTGTGCTTTTTGGAAAATGAAACTACCATAAGGTCTCTCGGCACACAGACAATGCAATCGCACACTTGGGGGAGGTTTCTCCTTATGTAGTCAAACATGCTTGATATGCGAAAATCCTTTAGATATTATTATTAGTGCGTAGTGTGAAATTTTTTTCGGAAGTATAATATTAATATTAACCAGCATACATACCATTATAGTATGCTTACTATAGCTACCATGATAGATGGCAGGTTCTGCAACTAAAACCATGCAGGGCTCGTGTAACGCCCCACTCCGAGACCCACATTAGCAAAGAGTATTACAAGGTAATACCTTCTTCTAATACGGAGAATAGAGCTAGATAGAAGCGACCATCTACAGCCTTGTCTTAACTATCTATTGAATACGTCGATAAATGTAGCTTTTTTTAATGTGGATCAACATATCCAATAGATACTTAATACAAAACTATAATGGCTATAAGATCTAACAGAACAAAATATAATAACTCAAACGTAAACCACATCACAGAACAGTAGATCATCACATACATATACACATATACAGATACATCACAGAGTATACAAAATGATACATGTCAAGTGGTATAGCAACCACAATATACAGGCTAGTCAAAATAATATACATATCAGAGTTACAATCAAGAGGGACTACACAAAAAGGTATAACAAAAGAGGCTAGCAGAATAGTCCACGCGGAAGCAGAATAGGCTAAGTCCAAAGGTACCTGAAACACCTCGGTCTGACCCGAGTATAAAATACACGGGTCAGTCTAGCTAAAAAAATCAGTTAGACAAGCTAAACAATAATGAACATGCAAAGTCATAAAGTATCACAACTATCTCTAAAAGAGATAACTCAATCATCTACAAAAGATGAATCATAACAAGCCTCATATCATCGGCAACTCAATAAACAAACGATACGAATATCCCAAATCAAGCCAAAAAGGCAAATAACAAATACCAATGAAGGTAACACAAGTTTCCACAAGGTAATCGCTATGTATCGAGTGGTTCAAAAGACCTACTCCGAAAGGCGATACTCTAGGGAAATATAAATATCAATGAAACAAAAGATGCACGTGCTCAGTACTGTATAAACAAGGATCCACAAGCCCGAAGGCGACAAACCCAAGTATCTCTCGAGCGGTGACGAAGGACCAACTCCAAAAGTGATACTATAGGGCAACAAACCCGAAGGCAACAAACCCGAAGGCACAAACCCGAAGGAACAAACCCGAAGGCAACAAACCGTAGTGGTGAAGGTCCGGAGGCCCAGTACTGGACACCACTAACTGGCAATATGTGTCACAAACTCTCGAAAAGGAACCCGAAAAGTGTTAACGTGTGTCCCATACCACACGTTCGCACTAAACGATTTACTAACCGTTAGTCAATTCCATACTTAAAGCAGTACAAAGTTTACCTCATCTCATCGGTAAACCAGACCTTAAGGTCAAAACAATCAAACGAATAGATCAGGAATTAACTGAAAAGATAAACGCACGTGTTCATAGCACGCGTTTTATCTAATCATTTAATTCTCCTCTCTCTTCGCTCGAAGTGCAAAATTGTGTGTTTTATATAGAAATTAAATTGAAGAAAACGAGTTTTAGGAACGCTTCAAAATCGCTTTAGAAATTGCATTTGAAATTCTCCTATTATGGAGTAACTAATTTAATACTTAAAAATAATATTAAATAATAATTTTAAAATTCAATTTGCTTGAAAAACACTTTGTAATGCTTTATAAAACCGGTGTACGAAATCTAGAGAAAAATCTCAAAGCAATCGGAAAATATCAGAAAAAGCAGAAAATTATTCTTAGTATAAAAAACCCGGTGAAAACAGGTTGCGAACCCAAGTTCGACAGCAGGTTTGGACCTGCAAACCGAGTCCAAATGACATGGAATTTGGTAGGAATGTAGATCAACATTCCTATTTCAATCTGCAGAAAGAATCATTCAAATCCTATTTTAAACGAAGAAGCTGCGGCGTTTCAAAGTCGGACCAAAACAAAGTTTTAAAATACCGAATTACAGCAAGCTGCGAGTACAAGTTCGACAGTAGTTTAGGAATAGCAAACCAACCCAGATTTTCATGAAATTTTACAAAAATGTAAATCAGCATACCTACATCAATCTGCAAAAAGAATCGCTCAAATCCGATTTGAAACGGATGAGTTATGCTGTCTCAAACATGGACTCAGACCATGTTTGCGACAGTTCAAAAACCAAATAAATGTGCAGGCCTAAAAACACTCCTGGACTCAACTTTCAGGCATATAACTGGAGATCAAATGATATCAGATTGAGCTTAAAATTGAAAAAAATATAGTACCAAACGTCATCTATTCAACGGAAAAAGAATGATGCAATTTGGATAAATTATGAGAAAGATATGATCGCTAAAAGTTGTACCCCGACAGTGTTTCACTGTTGGACTCTGGGCAAAAACATGGTCCAGGTCCAAGTTTGGCAGCAGATTTATATAAGCTATCTATGCCATAATGACCTGAAATTTGGTACGACCAAAGAAGATAACTTCATCTTTCATAAAAAAAAGACTCGTGCAATTTGAGAAAGAAACGAAAGGGATATGATGTCTCAAACTTGGACTCAGGCCATGCTTGCAACAACTCAACAAAATGTGCACATGATATTTGCAGGCTGTGCACTGATTTTGCAGTGATGATTTGAACACTCAAATGACTATATTATTCAACCAAAATTTGCAGAAATGAAGTTTAACATATAAACTTGACTCAGAAAAAGATCCGGCAGCATTTCGTTGCCGGAGATGAAACTTATGGATGGCCAAAGTGGGCACTTTAAGCCAGAAACGAAAATAGATTATACATTGAATTAACTTTTACATATGCAGCAAATTCAAGCAATTTAGCTAGTATTCGTGAGATATTGTTCTCACCTTGCTGATTTATCAAAATACCCGGATTTAAGCAAAAAGAATGGAGCTTTGAGATGGATTCGGCTTCAAGAACCTATAAAAACAAAAGAAAAAGCCATGCAAACCCAAAAGAAGAGATTACATACAACCCAAATCTCAAAACTAGATTTTGATGAAATTATTTGTATTTTGGAGTTGATTACCTATTGAATTCTCTTTAGATTGATTGAAACAACAATTAAATTGAAGGAATTTGAGAGTAGAAGGCTTAGGTTTGAAAAATGGTAGGGTTTGTATTATTGTTTCTATTCTTCTTTCTGGAGAAGAAGAGAAAAAGTACGTATAGCAAATTGTTTCTATTCTTTCTCATTTTCTGGTTTTAGTTGGTTAATGGGCTTTTGGACCCAAATTAGAGAAAAACAAATTAGGCTAAGTTAAAATCAACACTTGAACAAGTTAATTTGTACATATCACATATACACATAAAAATGCATTTCTCTCTAGTTTTACACAAGAAAAAAAAAGTGAAAACTTGTATACATATAAAATAGAACATTTTCTACCATATAAAAGGATAAATTTTTATTTTTAAAATATTTTTATTATTAAATTCTTTTATTTAACAAAATGCATAATTTTCACCAAATAAATGTATAAAATCATGTTTTAACTCCTAAAATTCCACAAAATTTATTTTATCACTTGAAAAAATATTTCAAACTATTTCAAAACATTATTTACAGCAAAAACTTATTTTTAATCCAATTTCCACCTTTTATTTCAATAAACAACCTTTAAAAATCAAATACTTCCTTTAAATATTATTAAAAGAAGTAATTGGCAATAATTAATAAAATTATTGCAATTTCTATAAATAAAAATTATTTTCCATTCATTATTAACCCAAACAATAAAATAAAGTACCAAACTTTATTTTCTCATTTTAATTTTCCAAAATTCATTGTTTAATCCAAATGAACAATTTAATTTCTCCAATTTTATATTAATTTACAATATTAAATTATTACTACCGTTATAATTCAATATTAACAGGAAATCTCCAAAATCATGTTTGTTACAGACTCTCCCCCTTGCGTCCACGCAATTTTTAGAGAAGAGTTTATATTCAACATAATTATTTCATCAATCAAAGGAAGATAGATAAGCTCGAGTTTAAAAATTCTCGCCCTCAACACAAGACGATAGAAAACCAAGGTAAGATTGCTCGTTTAATTCTATATTTTTCCAAGTACAATACTTAGGGCTAGCGGACCATAGAATTTCATAAGCGGAACATTATATTTCGAAGGTGTTCAATCTTCGAAACAACTACACGATTATAATTCGGCACAATACACAAGTCGGTGAGACTCGTGATTATGCAACACAAGATAATTAACAATCGAGATTAAATCTCGAAGGTACAACAAAATTGGGGGTACCTGGAACATATCATGAATACCCAAAACTGAACAGAAATTGATGCATGAAAGCAATTAAACTAAGGCGTTCAATAATAGTAGATGGTCCTATATAACTAGGAGCCAACTTTTCCAATATACTGAAATGCACCTAACTCTTTTGAAGGAGTAACACAAATAAACACAATCATCAAAAGAGGATTCAACAAAAGATAGGTGGTATTCAAGCTATCACCATAACACATGACTGCATGAATGCAAGTCATCACAAAAATCGCATTAAGGCAAGACACACATGAATGGATTACAAGAAATTTTCTCAAAAATTTGTTATAAGAGTTTTCACTCAAGTCCATTTTCTTTTATACACAAAACTCAAATTTCAATGCTTGAATTTTTTTAAAGTCTCTTAGTTAAATTTTCAATTTAATCATCTTTACTTTAAATTTAAAGTAAAATAAATTAGAGTTGTTCCATACTCTAATTCCAAAAATAAATATACTACAATAAGTAATTTTTTTCCACTAAATTTATCAAATTTTAAACCATTTTACTTCATGATTTAAAAAGGACACTTATTAGATCCTTCGTCGATGGCTCTAAATATTCACTAATTAAATTTTCTCAAATTTTTTCTAAGTCTTTAATTTGTCGAAAAATTCGGCAGTTTCTCCTCTGCATGGAGAGCCTTTTACAATTTCATAAATATGAATTATAGATATACATCGACCAAAAGGTCAGAACATAATATATATATTTAACACTTAAACACATAGCAATTCATACTTTTCATTTTTAGCATTTGAGCATGCTTACTTTTATACTTTCAAATACTTTCAAATATCTTCTTGCACTGCAATTAACTTATTGAAATATATTAGCATGCACTTATAAACATATGAAGCATTAAAATCATAGTTTAAAATAAAACACAACTCAAAACTCCAAATTTTCAAATTCAGGCCTGCTACAAAGACTTAGGCTTTTGACATAGTAAAACCCATAATCTAAAAATACTCATAAAATAAAAGTTATTCTAATCAGTCCATGCTTTCCAGCGATATAAAGATCTTCAAAATCAGATTTACGCTTTAAAAGTTATGCTCAATTTACTTTCAGCTTTAAAGTCAGAAATTATAAAAGAGGACAGAGACGTCCATCAGTTTTCAACTCTTTTTTTGAATAACCGAACTGCAAAATTTTGAAAAATGCCATAAAGATGATTTCTAGCTTACTGAAAGTACTCTCTTTTGCAAAAAGAATAGACCCATTAGGATTTGTAAATCACAAGTTATTGCTGTTTTAAAACATCACTTTTCAATTAAAATTTTCCGACACAAGACCTTTAATTGTCAAAGTTTTTAAATCATTGTTAAATCCAAACTACATAATTTAAGATCAAAAATCTTTTCTCTAAAACATTTATTACATGATCCTTTTCTCCGAAAAGCCAAGACATCTAGAATTACACTATAATACATACAACAAACTTTCAAAATGGTTTACAAAGAAAACTTTTTCTCAATTAACAAACAAAGTCTTTTGAAAGAAGACCCATAATTTAATTAAAATACTTACTTCCTTAAATTAGTAAGAATAAATTATCTATCCAAACTAGACTTTGGAATTACATATTGATTTTTTTTTAAATTGCTTTCACAATTAAAAAGAAATCTTATCTTGTTGCTCTATTTATTATTGTTTCTAGCTTTTCACATAAATTTGCATTTTATAATAAATGAATCTTTGATATTCAATTTTCACTTGATCCATAAAGCTAAACATTTATTTTATTATCACTTAGAACTAGCCAAGTTTGATACTTAATTAAAACTTGTTTTCAATTGAACTTTACAAATACATAATTAACAAGTTTTTAGCACTATTTAAATTCAAAACCAAACTTACTCTAATGGATTTTGCTCCTTATTAAATTTCATGCTAATTCAAAAGCACTAAATTAGCATTTTCTTAAATTTTCCCGGAGGCATACTTTTTTTTCCACTTGTTATTAATCAAATGATTAAATGTTTAAACTAATCTTCATAACTATCCTTTTACTTTTTTCTAAACCTGCTTCCAATCTATATTTTAGATTTCTAAACAATTCATTTTCTTAATTTGAATTCTTTGTTTTATTAATCACTATCACATGATAGTTTCATCCAATTAAGGTATTTCCTTAATTAAAGTTATTTGCCATATAAATTACCGTAAGGTAATATTTTCCAAAAATACTTTACCCAAAAGCTTACTTAAGCATTTAAAATTTTTCATGTATGTAAACTTTCACAAACATGTAATATAATCAATAATGAATAAAATTTATTTAAATAAAACCATATTCATTACCAATTTATAAAATGAAAACATCCAACTAATATATTTATAGTGAATGACATTATCAAGGACTGCAAAGTTGACCAAGATCAACATTGCCTCTCCATTGCCCTCTATGTCACACTATTTTCATAAGTCCTTGAGTATATATAAAATACTTATCTCAAATGACAATTTAAAATTTTCAAAATCTTTGCAATATCTATATATTTTTGCATTCAATATCCATACTAGTAAATATTATTTATTGTCATTTCAAAAGCATGTATCACATCACCTCGCAAGCGTTTAGGAATCCCTATCGATAACGCTGATCAGACGCATCGACCAGAATTCTTAAAAACTTATTAGCCAATTGACACAAGAAATTGTAAAAACTGTTTTGATTTCTTAAGAAATCTTAAACTTGGTTGTAACAATGTTTATTTTCGAAACATAAAACTGTTGTGCGGAAATTCAATTGATTCGCACAAACTCCAAAAACGCAGCGGAATGCTAATGCGCGGAAACAATCAAAAGAAGGGTCTAGCTTGTCGATTAATTACCAACAACAAATTCAATGAAAAATAATCACCAAACAACAAAAAAATACAGAAGAAAGGAGAACGCAGAGATTTAACGTGGTTCGGCTAGATTGCCTACGTCCACGGACCCAACAACTATTCTTTATTTCACTAAAGAAAGAGAGTACAAGAGAGAGAGAGATTACAAAATTATAGGTAGAAAAGTGGAGAGACTAACCTATAATTACAAATTGAATAATCAATTTATCCAAAGACTTACTTACGCTCAAAACCCCTAATTGATTGACTGCAGAAATTAGGGTTTACTGAAGAAGAGGATAATGGTGGATGCTCTCTCACACGCTCACACACATATGAAGAAGAACTTCCTTCATTTAAATAGGCATGAAAATGAAGGATGCTTGGAGATGAAGAAAATTAACTTTTAGATTATGTGACAACCTTTCCAGATTAGTTGATTTGATTCCAATGCACATAAATGATAAAAAAATCTATGTTTCCATAAATTTCTATTGCTTAAATTAATCTCCATGTATAAACTTTTCTATCTTCATATAATAAATCTGACTAATTGATTGATTAGCAATTAATTAGTTTCCATTCTCTAAAAGATACCACACATATCTTTCCTCTTTATCATTCCATATACAGCCTAATTAATTGATTGACTGAATCAATTAATTATTTTCTTATCTTCTTTGGAAATATTTGAATCACATAAATTTAACAAAAACGTTTTGTTATTATACAATCATTCAATCAATTTATAAAATAATCAAGTTATATACATAAGTATATCTCTTATTAGAAAGATTTTCCATTCACATGATGCTTTCTTTCTGGAAAATTCTTTAAGAAATTTTACTTCTTTAAAATGCATCCATGAAATTCTTAAAAAATTAAATTTTTATTTCATTTTAACCTTTGGTTAAATACCACTTATGAATTACATTTTATTTTCAAAATTTAATCTTTCTAATAATTCTTGCGGTAGCTACAACTTGAAGGCACCGCAATTCTTATCATTTGCATTGAGTAGGTTTCTAACTCTCAATTATATCACATACCCAATATTATTTCAACAATTACTATGCTAACACACATTCATGCAATTATCAACCAAACAAGAATTTACTTAAAACAAAACATTTAATGTGCCCAGTGACAACGGTCACACCATTTCCGCTGCGCAACTCTAATCACTAAGGTTTAAAACACATAATTTAAAACTAAGCCATCTTAGGTCTAATTTCTACTACTTTTTTAAAAAAAAAACAGTGATATGTAAAACCCTTATAATGTTTTCAAACTTATTATCCATTCAAAGGAAATGAAAAGACTAAAGGCACGATCGAGGAATACGAAAGTGGAAAATTGTGTTATCACTTGTATTATACTTGGATGTACTATAATATGTGTTTCTGTTCTGTGTTTATCATATTTTGTTTTAAACTTAGCTCTGATACCAATCTGTAACGCCCCACTCCGAGACCTACATTAGCAAAGAGTATTACAAGGTAATACCGTCTGCTAATACGGAGAATAGAGCTGGATAGGAGCGACCATCTATAGTCTTGTCTTAACTATTTATTGAATACGTCGATAAACGTAGCATTTTTTTTATGCGGATCGACATATCCAATAGATACTTAATACAAAACTATAATGGCTATAAGATCTAACAGAACAAAATATAATAACTCAAATGTAAACCACATCACAGAACAGTAGATCATCACATACATATACACATATACAGATACATCATAGAGTATACAAAATGATACATGTCAAGTGGTATAGCAACCACAATATACAGGCGAGTCAAAAGAATATACATATCAGAGTTACAACCAAGAGGGACTACACAAAAAGGTATAACAAAAGAGGCTAGCAGAATATTCCACGCGGAAGCAGAATAGGCTAAGTCCAAAGGTACCTGAAACACCTCGGTCTGACCCGAGTATAAAATACACGGGTCAGTCTAGCTAAACAAATCAGTTAGACAAGCTAAACAATAATGAACATGCAAAGTCATAAAGTACCACAACTATCTCTAAAAGAGATAACTCAATCATCTACAAAAGATGAATCATAACAAGCCTCATATCATCGGCAACTCAATAAACAAAGGATATGAATATCCCAAATCAAGCCAAAAAGGCAAATAACAAATACCAATGAAGGTAACACAAATTTCCACAAGGTAATCGCTATGTATCGAGTGGTTCAAAAGACCTACTCCGAAAGGCGATACTCTAGGGAAATATAAATATCAATGAAACAAAAGATGCACGTGCTCAGTACTGTATGAACAAGGATCCACAAGCCCGAAGGCGACAAACCCAAGTATCTCTCGAGCGGTGACGAAGGACCCACTCCAAAAGCGATACTATAGGGCAACAAACCCGAAGGCAACAAACCCGAAGGCACAAACCCGAAGGCACAAGCCCGAAGGCACAAGCCCAAAGGCAACAAACCGTGGTGGCGAAGGTCCGGAGGCCTAGTACTGTACACCACTAACTGGCAATATGTGTCACAATCTCCCAAAAAGGAACCCGAAAAGTGTTAACGTGTGTCCCATACCACACGTTCGCACTAAACGATTTACTAACCATTAGTCAATTCCACACTTAAAGCAGTACAAAGTTTACCTCATCTCATCGGTAAACCAGACCCAAAGGTCAAAACAATCAAACGAATAGATCAGGAATTAACTGAAAAGATAAACGCACGTGTTCATAGCACGCGTTTTATCTAATCATTTAATTCTCCTCTCTCTTCGCTCGAAGTTAGAAATTAAATTGAAGAAAACGAGTTTTAGGAACGCTTCAAAATCGCTTTAGAAATTGCATTTGAAATTCTCCTATTATGGAGTAACTAATTTAGTACTTAAAAATAATATTAAATAATAATTTTAAAATTCAATTTTCTTGAAAAACACTTTGTAATGCTTTATAAAACCTATGTACGAAATCTAGAGAAAAATCTCAAAGAAATCGGAAAATATCAGAAAAAGCAGAAAATTATTCCAAGTATAAAAAACCCGGTGAAAACAGGCTGCGAACACAAGTTCGATAGCAAGTTTGGACCTGCAAACCAAGTCCAAATGACATGGCATTTGGTAGGAATGTAGTTCAACATTCCCACTTTAATCTGCAAAAAGAATCATTCAAATCCGATTTGAAACGAAGAATCTGCGGCGTTTCAAAGTCGGACCAAAACAAAGTTTAAAATACTGAATTGCAGCAAGCTGCGAGTACAAGTTCGACAGTAGTTTTGGAATAGTAAACCAACCCAGATTTTCATGAAATTTTACAGAAATGTAAATCAGTACACCTACTTCAATCTGCAAAAAGAATCGCTCAAATCCGATTTGAAACGAATGAGTTATGTTGTCTCAAAGATGGACTCAAACCATGTTTGCGACAGTTCAAAAACCAAATAAATGTGCAGGCCTAAAAACACTCCCGGACTCAACTTTCAGGCATATAACAGGATATCAAATGATATCAGATTGAGCTAAACATTGATACACAATAGTACAAAACGGCATCTATTCAACAGTAAAATAATGATGCAATTTGGATAAATTATGAGAAAGATATGATCTCTCAAAGTTGTACCCCGACAGTGTTTTACTGTTGGACTCTGGGCAAAAACATGGTCCAGGTCCAAGTTTGGCAGCAGATTTATATAAGCTATCTATACCATAATGATCTGAAATTTGGTACGCGTAAAGAAAAGAACTTCATCTTTCATAAAAAAAAAGACTCGTACAATTTGAGAAAGAAACGAAAGGGATATGATGTCTCAAACATGGACTCAGGCCATGCTTGCAACAACTCAACAAAATATGCACAGGATATTTGCAGGCTGTGCACTGATTTTGCAGTGACGATTTGAACACTCAAATGACCATATTATTCAACCAAAATTTGCAGAAATGAAGTTTAACACATAAACTTGACTCAGAAAAAGATCCGGCAGCATTTCGTTGCCGGAGATGAATGTTATGGATGGCCAAAGTGGGCACATTAAGCCAGAAACGAAAATAGACTATACATTGAATTAACTTTTACATATGCAGCAAATTCAAGCAATTTCACAAGCAATTTTGCTAGTATTCATGAGATATTGTTCTCACCTTGCTGATTTATCAAAATACCCGAATTTAAGCAAAAAGAATGGAGCTTTGAGATGGATTCGGCTTCAAGAACCTGTAAAAACAAAAGAAAAAGCCATGCAAACCCAAAAGAAGAGATTACATACAACCCAAATCTCAAAACTAGATTTTGATGAAATTATTTGTATTTTAGAGTTGATTACCTGTTGAATTCTCTTTAGATTGATTGAAACAACAATTAATTTGAAGGAATTTGAGAGTAGAAGGCTTAGGTTTGAAAAATGGTAGGGTTTGTATTATTGTTTCTATTCTTCTTTCTGGAGAAGAAGAGAAAAAGTACGTACAGCAAATTGTTTCTCTTCTTTCTCATTTTCTGGTTTTAGTTGGTTAATGGGCTTTTGGACCCAAATTAGAGAAAAACAAATTAGGCTAAGTTAAAATCAACACTTGAACAAATTAATTTGTACATATCACATAAACACATAAAAATGCATTTCTCTCGAGTTTTACACAAGAAAAAAAAAGTGAAAACTTGTATACATATAAAATAGAACATTTTCTACCATATAAAAGGATAAATTTTTATTTTTAAAATATTTTTATTATTAAATTCTTTTATTTAACAAAATGCATAATTTTCACCAAATAAATGTATAAAATCATGTTTTAACTCCTAAAATTCCACAAAATTTATTTTATCACTTAGAAAAATATTTCAAACTATTTCAAAACATTATTTATAGCAAAAACTTATTTTTAACCCAATTTCCACCTTTTATTTCAATAAACAACCTTTAAAAATCAAATACTTCCTTTAAAAATTATTAAAAGAATGATCTGGCAATAATTAATAAAATTATTGCAATTTCTATAAATAAAAATTATTTTCCATTCATTATTAACCCAAACAATAAAATAAAGTTCTGTTTGCGTAAAAAATGGCCGCAAACACCCAAAGTCGTATGAGTGGGTTGATTTTATGTTGTGTTTAGTGATTTGGGTGATTTATGCAAATATGTAAAAAGCAAGGACTAAAATGTAAAAGACACACAGATTTATAGTGGTTCGGCAAGAACGTGCCTACGTCCACTTTATATGTTATTCTCTTTTTTTCTTCAGGTTACAAGTACAAAGCTTTGATTACAAGTATCTAAAGTTGTTTGAGAGTTCCTTCCAGGCTTGAGCTCTCAAACTTGTCTCCAAAAATTGTCCTCCATTGTTGTACCCCTGCCCCTCTATTTATAGAGTCAGGCTGGGGGCAGGGGTCTTGGATGTTTATAGCTGCTAGCGGGCTTGGGCCGAAGCAATCTGGACTGGCGAAATCCGGACTGGCGAAATCTGGACTGGCGAAATCTGGACTGGCGAAATCTGGACTGGCAACTTTGGTTCGGCGGAGCTTCATTCGGCATGGAGCTTGGAGTGGTGTTGGTCTGGTCATAGGTTGGACCGGTATGGAGATGGGTTGTGTGATGGTTCGGTGTTGATGTGGTGGTTCGGTAGTGGAGTTGGATCGGTGGATGTGTGGAGTGTTGACCTTGGTTCGGCATGCATGGGGGAGGCCGAACGGGCTTGAAGAAGTTTAGTTCGGTGGGTAGGTGGTCCGGTTATAGGCTGGTCCGGCATTGGGTTGCTGAGGTGGTTCGGTGGCCGAACGAGCCTTTATGCCGAATGAACGTAGTACTTCAATGCCGAATGAACATTTACCCTTCAATGCCGAATGAACATTAACTTGTATTGCCGAATGGACATAACTTGCACCACCGAATGTGATCAACTTGCACCACCGAATGAGCTTTTGCACTGGGGCTATGAATGAAATCTTCGACTTGTATACGCTTGCTTGCTTCTTATTGGCTCGATCGTGGTGGAGACGCGCTCGACATGGATATCCTAGTTTTGACCAAAAAATGGGATAACACTTTGCCCCCCAAAATATGCCTTGCGGTAGGAAGGCGTGTTTTGTAATGCCATGAGCTGGATGTTCATATCCTGTCATCAACCTGTAAAGAATTTGATAGTTTATATGGCCCCAAATGACGACCGTTCGGGATCGAGCTATTCGGGATGGAGCGCGGCCGTTCATGGTCAAGCGCCTAACTTCAAATGACGACCGTTCGCGATCGAGTCATTCGAGGTGAAGTGCGACCCTGCGCGGTCAAGCGCGTAAATCCATGCGTCGATCGTTCGGGATCGAGTCATCTGCGGTGAAATGTGACCGTTCAAGGTCAAGCGCTTAACTTCAAATGACGACCGTTCGGGATCGAGTCATTCGAGGTAAAGTGCGACAGTGCGCGGTCGAGTTGTAAGTCCATGCGTCGATCGTTTGGGATCGAGCCATCTGTGGTGAAATGTGACCGTTCAAGGTCAAGCGCCCAACTTCAAATGACGATCGTTCGTGATCAAGTCATTCGAGGTAAGGTGCGACAGTGTGCGGTCAAGTGGTGGTCCTCAAATGACGACCGTTCGCGATCAAGCCATTTGAGGTGAGGTGTAACAGTCAGTGATCATGTGGCGGACCTCAAGTGACGACCGTTCGCGATCGAGCCATTTGAGGTAAGGTGAGTTGTGCCGTTCGAGGCGAGTTGTGCCGTTCGAGGCGAGTTGTGCCGTTCGAGGCGAGTTGTGATCGTTCGCGATCGGGTGCCGTTCGAGGCGAGTTGTGACTGTTCGAAGTCGGGTGCCGTTCGAGGCGAATTGTGACTGTTCGAAGTCGGGTGCCGTTCGAGGCGAGTTGTGACTGTTCGAAGTCGGGTGCCGTTCGAGGCGAATGAGTGTGCCCGGGGGGGACTTAATATTATCAGTGTTGGAGTCATTGTTTGGGGGAATTTTTCGAATCAAAGACTTCGGCAGTTCGTTGCCATGCAATAGGCGCTCGTGGACCGTTCGCGATCCAACGGGCATACAAGTAAATAATTTTTCCATGGAATTGTAAATGTTAAAGCAATAGTCATACGAGTTCCACAGTAGGAATGTTCAAATCAAAGTCAAAGCAGGAGCAAGACGAGGATGTCAAAGTGTAAACTCTTACTATGGTGCGGTCTATAGTCATTCAGAGCATGCCTATGGATCGTGCGCGATCGCTCGCATGTGTAAATGATTTAACCGTGCTAGTGAGAGTTTTGCGACTTGTTCATCGTTTTCGACCTGCCCCCGTGTTCATGAGGGAATTTTACCTGCCCCCTGGCTGGGCGTTCATTCCTTACCTGGTTGCTCAGAGGCCTCTATCTCACTCTCTGTGATTGGATTAACTGGCTCCAAGTGTGGTGCCCCCATGCGGGATCGACGCCTGATTGATAGTCGTCTGCTGCTTGGGGGTTGCCCCCTAGCTCTGGTGCTGCGCCAGATGGTTCTGCTCCATTCTGAACTCCAGTTGCTCCTTGGATTTGTGCTCCAATTTGCCCAATTTGTTGAAGTAAGTTCTGGATCATCTCTTCTTGTCTTCTCATCATGGCCTCCATCTCCTCCCTAGTGATGAAGATCGACGCTTGATTCCCTCCTGAGGAAGCCTCTTGACTTCCTTGGTGTTCACTTCTCTCTGGCCTTTGCCTTTTACTTGTTTGTCTCGTCATAACTCTTAGATCTGAATTCTTAGATTTTCAAATTCAACTTCTATCCGATGTAGCGGGAGTTGGTTCTTCTCAGTGAAAGCACCAAAATGTTTGCGTAAAAAATGGCCGCAAACACCCAAAGTCGTATGAGTGGGTTGATTTTATGTTGTGTTTAGTGATTTGGGTGATTTATGCAAATATGTAAAAAGCAAGGACTAAAATGTAAAAGACACACAGATTTATAGTGGTTCGGCAAGAACGTGCCTACGTCCACTTTATATGTTATTCTCTTTTTTTCTTCAGGTTACAAGTACAAAGCTTTGATTACAAGTATCTAAAGTTGTTTGAGAGTTCCTTCCAGGCTTGAGCTCTCAAACTTGTCTCCAAAAATTGTCCTCCATTGTTGTACCCCTGCCCCTCTATTTATAGAGTCAGGCTGGGGGCAGGGGTCTTGGATGTTTATAGCTGCTAGCGGGCTTGGGCCGAAGCAATCTGGACTGGCGAAATCCGGACTGGCGAAATCTGGACTGGCGAAATCTGGACTGGCGAAATCTGGACTGGCAACTTTGGTTCGGCGGAGCTTCATTCGGCATGGAGCTTGGAGTGGTGTTGGTCTGGTCATAGGTTGGACCGGTATGGAGATGGGTTGTGTGATGGTTCGGTGTTGATGTGGTGGTTCGGTAGTGGAGTTGGATCGGTGGATGTGTGGAGTGTTGACCTTGGTTCGGCATGCATGGGGGAGGCCGAACGGGCTTGAAGAAGTTTAGTTCGGTGGGTAGGTGGTCCGGTTATAGGCTGGTCCGGCATTGGGTTGCTGAGGTGGTTCGGTGGCCGAACGAGCCTTTATGCCGAATGAACGTAGTACTTCAATGCCGAATGAACATTTACCCTTCAATGCCGAATGAACATTAACTTGTATTGCCGAATGGACATAACTTGCACCACCGAATGTGATCAACTTGCACCACCGAATGAGCTTTTGCACTGGGGCTATGAATGAAATCTTCGACTTGTATACGCTTGCTTGCTTCTTATTGGCTCGATCGTGGTGGAGACGCGCTCGACATGGATATCCTAGTTTTGACCAAAAAATGGGATAACAAGTTCCAAACTTTATTTTCTCATTTTAATTTTCCAAAATTCATTGTTTAATCCAAATGAACAATTTAATTTCTCCAATTTTGTATTAATTTACAATATTAAATTATTACTACCGTTATAATTCCATATTAACAGGAAATCTCCAAAATCAGGGTTGTTACAGCTCGTATTGAGTGATTGGGTTTCCAACAAATGGTCAAGGCTAAGTAAATTTCTTTATCTGAATAGGTACGCCTCTAGAGGGACGCCCTGAGAACCTAAACAGATCTCTGCCAAAACAAGGCCAGGTTACCTCTTTAACTAGGTAACTAGCTATCATGAGCATGCCATCCCCCAGTCGTAACCAACCCTTATCCTGGGATTCCAAAAAATTCTAATAACCACATAGGTAAAATATCTGGGCTCCATAACAGAATACCACTTTTATCCAGAAGAAATGCACATACCTTAGGGGTCGCGACCCCCATAACCTTTCTGCATCCTACCTGTTTCGACAATTTCTGAGGTGTGAGGTTCGATGAAGTCTCGTCCCACAAAGCTACGCTTTTCACAAAAGCCATGCTTCGATCAACCAATGATCAACACTTAACATGTCACGTTACCAAGTTGGGAATATATCACTAGTAACCATCAACTACATAATCTCTGATCTCGTACGTATTAGAGAAGGGTGTTAAGCTAAGATAATAAATTCTCCGCCACCAAACATAAATGTATTTGATAGAAACCAGCTTTATATCACAGAGTGTAACGTCATGCATACATCCTTACAAATCCATCCTAGGTTTGAATGGAACCGAAGGCATTTCGACCAATTAAGGAAAAAGTCCTCGCAAATATGGATATTCCCTAATCACGTCCGGACTCCCCATCGCATAGGGTAATCTCTATACTAGGGCCACTCGATATAGAGGCAAACAAAAAGTAATCCTTTCGTTTTCAAAAATACCTGATCTTCAACCACCATCTTCAAATGCTACCCATTTCATCGTATCATTATTCGGAATGAGTTTTATGACTTAATGTCCTCTCCCAGCTTGTCCGAATAATTATCGCATATTTTAAAACATATGGATACATTCGGATCTTTGTTAAGTCATAACTTATTTCTGAAAACCATTCTTTTTGAATGGTTTAAACAAATTTCCATTTTAAAATATTTTAAACCAAAAGATCCATCTGTAAGATCGTCCTCAATTTGAAACAAGGTTTACCAAATCTTTAACAAAGATTCATTCATAACTTTCAAAACTATTTCCATTTCAAATTTGGTTTACCCTTAGCTTGAAATCCTTTCAACAAAAAATGGAAATTCTTTCTTTATATGAAAGCTATTATCATTTGAAAATGTAGGTTTTCGTTTCGAGAAAATATGATTAAAATTGCTCAAGTTATCACCTTTTAAAGTATAAATCGGAAAAAACAAAGAACTGTCGTACTCTTGGCAAGTTCTATTTTGAGTGTAATTTAAATTCCCAAAATAATTTTAATTTCTAGACTTCCGTTTGAAAAGTTTTTCATATTTAACTCAATTCCACTTTCAAACCATTTTGCATTCAAAATACAACTTTTAAAATTTTCGCCATTTTGAATAAAATAATGTCAAATTCAAAATACCTATGACTTAACCAATTTCACATTAAATCCATATTTATGTGTGTATGTGTTTTGTCTTGGGATTTTGCAAGCAACAATAAAATATCACAACCATCATTGATTCAAGCACAATTATATCAATAAGCGGTATAATCCTATAACGCTTATTTTCCATTCACAGATAAATATGTGAATTCATCATAGATAAATAACTAACATTAAACACAGCTAAATCCAAAGTAGTTCATATCACAGAACATCACATATCAGAGATATCAAACAATTCAAGGCATTCAATATAATCCAATCATCCATAAGCAAGATTAATTAGTCCCATAATTATACTTAATTTAATTAACTCAAAATGAATCAATTATTTATGAATTCATTATCTAATCTTACTTAGTTATCATTAATTAATTACGAACCATTTGTTATTATTTTTAATTAATTAGTGAAAATTAATTAATCATCCTTAATTATCCATCTTAATCAATTATCCTTAATAAATTAATCATCCTTAATTAATCACATAAATTAATTAACTTAAGGTTAATTATATTAACCTTAATTAAACCTTAATTATTAAATAATTAATTAACCTTTTAGGTACAAATTATCTTTTAATTAAGTAATTACCCTTTAATCACTTGATTAATTAACCTTTAATATTTAATTAATTATTCTTAATTACTTTCATTAAGTAATTAACCTTTAAGTAATTAATTATCCTTAATTACTTTCATTAAGTAATTATTCCTTAATTAATTAACAAATTACCCCTTTGATTACTTATGTTAATTATCCTTTAATCACTTAATTAATTAATCTTTAATCATTAATCAATTATCCCTTAATAATAAACTAATTAACCTTTAATTAATAATTAATTAACCTTTAATTATTAAATAATTAACCTTTTAATTATTTAATTATCCTTTGATTATTTACATTAAGTAATTATCTTTTAAGTAATTAATTATCCCTTAATTACTTTCATTAATTAATTGACCTTTAATTAATTATTCTTTAATTAATTCCATTATGTAATTAACCTTTAATTAATTAATTAATTAGTTATCCTTTGATTAAGTACATTAATTAAGTTTCCCATAATTAATTAATAAGTGATCCTTTAATTAATCGAGGCCCTAAATTAATTAAAAGACAAACCATTTATTTAAGTTAAATTCCTTAATCATCAATTAATCTTTTTTTAAAAACCTTGAAAATTAAATTTATTTTTAACTTAAAACTCTTAAGTAATTAAAAAACTCCATCTTTTTAATCAACTACTTAGCTATATCATTTAAATTTATTTAAATAAAATTAAGAATTCTTTTTAAAATAAAAGATATACATTAAAACATTTTAAACATATTTAAATATACTTAAGAATTTATTTCAAAATAATTTATTTACAACTTTAACTAACCTAAAGTTTAGATAAACATTTATTATTTAAAAGAAATGATTTAAGAATATAGTTTAAAACTTGTTTTATTTTAAACTTTAAAAACTTGTTTATTTAAATTTCAAAGCTGTTATCACATGAACCTGAAACAAACTCGAGTTCCACCAGAGTCGATTCTGATTTTGCCCAAGTACAAACCCGAGTCACCCTTTCTTCTTCTTTTTTATTTTTTTATTTTTGGTTTAAGTTTTAAAACTGTGTAACGTGTTACTCACGCGGACCAACCCAAAAACCTACTCGAGCCAATACTGCTGCTCCCCGAGATCAACTTCGAGCCACCCTTCTTCTTCTTTCTTTTACCCAACCCACTGACACACACGACATAGGTGCTGTGTACGATCAATCTACCAATGCTCCAAACATCGCCACCATAGCTAGCAAGTCGACATGGGCCTTCTCACTCGATTACGACCATCAGAGCTTCAAATCGAACATCAGAATGAGAACAACCATAGGTGAACCCAACCTGGAACAAACCCAGTCATCAGAAAACAACCTCGTGTTGTCACTTCCGGCCACCGGTCACCACGAGTCCACGTCCAGAGCCTCGCCACTCACCCATGCCTCGATTCCACCACAATCGAACGAGACCGATGCATCAACGATGCTACATTAGCTTGGAATCCAGAATCAACCAAACCTGGTCAACAAACCCTAGTTCGACGTCGCCCCGCCACCTCAGCAATCTATAAATCCTCCAAACATTTTTCCCACGATCCCCATCTCTCACACTTCCTTCGGGGACGATCACGACATCCAACCCTTTCCCGATCGCCAGAAATCACCCAAAATAGGATTTTTGTTCATCCCTTGCATTCTCCCTAAAAACAACATTAAAAATCTTTATTTTATTTTTAAAATTCACGGTTCTCGAATATGAATCAGATGATGTTTATGAAACCAGAAATTTTGACATTCTAATTTTAACATGCTTTGAGTTTTTACTGTAAATCTTCCTTTTCCAGCCAAACTACTTATAATTATACTTAAAAATTATTTTTAAAATCAAGATTGTGTTTATTCAAACCTAATTTGTTCAAACATCCAAGCCTAAAATGAAATAGAGGACGAGATTTTGAATTTTGTGTAGGTTTTAAAACTAAAATCTAGAACAAAGGCAATTTAGCTTGTTCCCAGACATGCGCATAAAGTACACAGTCATGCAGGCATATGCACACAATCATACAAGCATATTTCACATCATATTTCAAGTATTGTCAAGATATAACAAGTTTAGGAATTTATAAAAGTAGTTTACTCACCTGGGTTTAAAAAAACATAGAACTTTAAAACTTCGAAAGCTGGAAATGTTTGATCCTTAAAAACCGGAAAATGGTTTGAACTTTGATATGTAACTAGGCATAGAACTAAAGCATGATTGTTTTGAGATGATATATAGCTTGCTTTGATTTAGTTTTGAAATGATCTTTGAAACTGAGGTTGACACTTGCTTTTGGTCTGAAAATAGATTTTGTCGTTTGCTTTAGGCTTGAGTTTGGTAGTTATTTGATTTAATTTTATTTTTCTGGTTTTCTTTCTTTCTAGTTTATAGCAAGTTTTAGTTTTAGAAAATGAATGATGAATAAAATGAGAGGGTAAGGGAAAATAAGTGTATATATATATAAAACTTTTTTTTATTATTCATTTTTAAAGATGGGAATAAATGTGACATTTGTTATTTTGCATGCTAATCTTGGTTTACACTTGTAAACACTTTTCCTTAGAAGCCTACACATGTTTAATTTCGTTTTAAGATGATTACACTTGTCCTTGTGCATGTTATTAAATATTTTAATATGTTTATGTAATATATATATATATATATATATATATATTATTTTAGTTCTATATATATACATGTTTTTATATTCTTTATATTTTTAAACTTTTCCTTTTATTTATATTTATATAAACTTTAAAGAAAATGATTTTAAAACTAATTAAACGTTAATAAATAAACACACACACACAGATATACATATACATACATATATATATATATATATATATATTAGTTTTTAAAATATAGAATTTAACTTTCAAATAGCTTCTGGAAATTATTACATTAAATCCAAAATATAACATCCAAAATATGTACACATATATATATTATTAGGAAACAAATTTTTATTAATTTTAAGATATAGAGTTTTAAATCAAATTTATTTCCAAGATATTTTTATTTGAATTTCAAATCAAAAATGTAACGTCCCGTAAATTTTCGACTTTCGAAAATTCAACATCGATACTCACTTTATCGACTGCCGAGAAATCGAAGGCCGGAAACCCGAAATGTTATGGTTTAAGAAAAGGAAAGAGGTAGAAGAAGAGAAATACTATATAGTAGTAATACGCCATGCCATCCAGCTTGCCTCCAGCAACTCCAGAATATCCTGATATCCTGATAAACCTTAACTCTTGACTGCCTGTGTAGAAATTGGTGGGCACCACGAGTTTAGGAAGGAAAACAATAAACTCCGAGTCAGTCATGTGACTGGTGTGGGAACTCAAAACAGTTTATTTATCTTTGAAATCAAAATAGACGAATATTTTTAAAGTCAATTCGCAATGCTTTTAAAAATAAGACTACCATAAGGCCTCCCGCACACACACACAATGCAAACGCAGAATCGGAGGAGATTTCTCCTTATGATAGTCAAAGATGCTTGATACGCATTTAAAAGAACATTTGATATTATTAATAGTGCATAGTGTAGGAAAGATTCATTTCGAAAGTAGAATATAAATCTTAGCCAACATACGACCATTATCGTATGCCTACTATAGCTACCATCTAAACAGTGGTGACCACCATAAGTAAATGGCAGGTTCTACAACTAATACCGTACAAGTTTCATATTGGGAATTGGATTTCCAACGAATGATCAGGCCAAGGAACTTCCCATTGCCACATGAGAATGCCTCTGGATGGACATCCCCGAGAACCAAACCGGATCTCTACCAACACAAGGCCGGGTTACCCCTAACTGAGTAACAACTGACCGAATATGCCATCTCCCGGTCCTTTGGGACCTTTCACCGAGCGCTCGCAATCAATTCACACAATCATAAAGTGTTTT
This sequence comes from Allium cepa, assembly GCA_030765085.1. NCBI lineage: Eukaryota > Viridiplantae > Streptophyta > Magnoliopsida > Asparagales > Amaryllidaceae > Allium > Allium cepa. The sequence goes on along the minus strand of CM060940.1, from coordinate 46,983,347 downwards.
CAACATGAGTAAGTATCTGGGCTCCATACCACGATACCACCCTTTTCCAGAAGGAAATGCACATATCCTAAAGGGCGCTACCCCTCATAACCTTGCCGCATCTTTCCTGTTTTGACCATTCACGGGGTGTGAGGCTCGACGAAGTCACGTCCACAAAAACATACTTTATACAAAAGCCATGCTTTGGGTCAACAAATGATCATAGAAATGATCACCAGGATAGACGATCAAACAAATGATCCTATCACAAATAATCAACACAATGATCATTTACAGCAACACTCAGCATGTCACATTACCAAATTGGGAATATATCGCTGATAACATTCAACTACATAACCTCTGAGCTCGTACGTCTCAGAGAAGGGTGTTAAGCTAAAAGAATAAATTCTCCGCCACCAACAGAAATATATTTGAATGAAATCGGCTTTATATCTCAATTTGTAATGTCAGACATACAATCCATACAAGTCTGTTCCGGGCTCGAACAAAACCGAAGGCACTTACAAAGAAGTCCTTGCAAATCCGGATATCCACAATCCTGATCGGATTTCCCATCACATATGGAGAACTCAGTACCGGAGCAACTCGGTGCAGAGTCAATCGACAGGTCATCCTATCGCTCTCGCATATACCGGTCTTCAACACCGATCTTCAATGCTATCCATTACGTCGTATCACTATTCGGAATTGGTAATCCGAATAACGAGCGCAATAATTTAAAAATAAGTGTGCATTCAAATTCAAACAAATCACAACAAATACCTTTCAAAGGTAAATATTGATAGTCGGTTATTGAACTATCAATGGATATGCACAACATCACCAGATTCCAAATAATTTTCCAAATTATTTATTTCCCAAAAATATCTTTACTAGATATATAATTTTCAATACTTCAAAAATAAATCAATATTTATTTTTAAACAAATTCCACTTTCTTTTATAAATTCCATAGTGAATTTATATTTCACAATATCTATGAATATACGATTTCAATTATTCATTTTCAATTTATCTTCAAAAAGGTAAATTCTCAAAATATTCACTTCACATTGGAAAAATATTTCCATACTTATTTATTCATAAGTAATTCACAAATTTTATTTATTTTCAACACTTGGAAAATATTCAATATACTTCAATCGAAATTAAGTATATATTTCATTCTTTAAGGAAATCATTCTCTTAAACATATTTATTTGGGTCAAAACGAATGTTGCGTTAAACATCGTTACGACAACCCAAAATCACTAGTATAGGGATTCGAAATTAAAATAGATATATAAATCCCAATACTATACAAAACATTTCCTTTCGGAAATCATTTACTATAACAACAGTGTTATAGTCCACCATTTCCTTCTATTTCTCGAAAACGTCTATTTCAACAATAAATGTTGAAATCTATGGTTTCGAATCTCAACACATTTTAAAACATCGTTAGATCGTTTTAATTCTATTTAAAACATCACATCTAAACATTTTCTTTAACATATTATTCACTATTCAAAAACGTGAATATACTACGTTAACAATTTTCATCCTTTTATACATTTCATTTTAAAGGATTATTCACAGTCAAAAACGTGAATATAACTCCATTAATAGGTTTCAACAATTTACTTATTAAAATAAGTCGTTTGCGAATTTATAAAACAACGTTTATAAATTCTATTTCTATTTGTTTTATAACTACTTCCTTTTATAAATTCCTTTATTAACCTATTCAATTTATGACTCAATTATAAAACAATAGTTCATGTTATAAGTTAAATACTTATAAAACGATTATTTTACAAAATCGTTCTTTTAAACTTCATAATTATAAATCTTATAACTTATAAGATTCAATTATTTATCCAAGACCATTCTTTTAATAACTTTACAAATTTTATAAACCTACTGCTTATAAAATTCCTTTCATAACTTCACCGTTTATAATTTTATAAATTTCATTCGTTTATGAAATTCATTCACAATTTATTCTAACACTTATAAAAACTCGTTTTATAATTCAAATGCTTTAATTTATAAATATCAATCTTATAAATTTCTTATATAAATCAATTTATACTATTATTCTTTTAAAACATCTTTAATCCCCTTTATAATTTCACCATTTTGATTTATAAAATAAATAAATTTTATAAATCCTATATTTAGACTTTTCACAATAATTTCAAAAATCCCGATTTAACTATTTTATAAAATCATTAGCCTCATATTTTCAAAAATCAGTTTTTAACTATATTTCTCAAAAATATAATTTTTATAACATTAAAAATTATATCGTTTATTTATTTAAAATGAATCAATTTCCAAACATATAATATATTTTCAAAAATCACTTTAAAAATCATTTTTTTTAAAGTTTCAAATTTGGTCCAATGATGCTACACACCAAATAGTCAATCACGACAACAACGATATCATATATCGATATGATAATCCATCAAATATCAAAATATCTGAAATCAAATAAATACTGTCGAGGAATCCAGTTGGATCCCTCCAACCTGTTTTCCTGCATCCACAAACATTAGCACAATACCAATTTCGCTCCAGTACGAAATTATCGCGGTATATGGGATTTAAAATATTATCCGCTTAATAGACGGCGCAATAGGGTCTCATCCGCTATACAAATGCGGGAAATCAATAACTCCAATATATACATATGCCAATATATATATATATTGCTATTATATATAATACCAATTTCACTGTTTATGAAATATTCGCGGTATATGTTTTTAATAAATAACATCCGTTTACTAACGGCGCATAATGTCTATTTTAACGATCAATAGATAACAATCATCATTCAAACATGCATTCAAATATTTTAAATCTAACTATTTAAAATTAAAATCGAAACTGATTCGATTGAGTGAGAAGTTCTCACCTTGATTTTATTTTCGTTTTAGCGATTTATTTCGAATAAAATTAAACGGACGTTTAATTTTACCCAAAATTCTCACTAACTCCAAACGACTCCAATCCAATTCCATAGCGTAGTGCTCGTCCATACGATTCCAACGCAACTGGTTTCGCGCGTTTTCGACCTCGTATGAAAAAGATATGCATTTAACAAGTTTACACGAATTTTATATAACTAATTTACAACATAAATATATTTTTAAACCCTACAATGCATCCTAGCCGTGAGATCCCATGCCCCTTGCATCTCCACCGTTCTTGGTCATCTTCCTCATCTCACGTTATCTCCAGATAAACATCGCGCACTTGAACCCATCCATCAAAATTAGGTTTTGATTTCCAAGCCTCCACGACGCACTAGAGGTTGATCAGGAACTTGCAACACGAAGCTCATCTCCTCCTCTACCCACCCCTGCCACCATAGCAAGCTCGGCCACCCCCTTTTTATCGAAATGCGTGCGTAAGCCCCAGGCGTCGGCCCCCTCCTGCTCCCCCTCTGATGCTCCAAACACGATCTCAACCGTATGGATTGAAAGCTTTCGCCAAGATCTACAACTTTCATGTTGACAAGTTTTTCTAAAAGCGTGTGGATTGGGAGAGATTAAGGAATGAATTTGGGAAGTTTCTGGCCTTTGAATCTGAAAGTGGCGGCTGCATTTGTTTAGGGTTAGGGTTTTATGTTGTTGAAGATAGTGAAGGCTTGAGTTCCTTTTATATGTTTTCAAACGAAAACACTATTCATCTTCAATTTTCAAACTCCGATTTACGCGCCGAAACTGACATTCCTAGGGTTTATCCCACGTTCTGGACACAATGGAACAGGTTTCGAAAGCTAATTCGGACATCTGTGCGAGTTATGGCAATAAACGTTCAATTTAAATTAAACCGATTTAAACGATTTTCTAGGCGTTTTAATTTGTATCGGACAAATGGTAAATCCAATTGACACGAAATTTGAAACATTACAATAATATCACATTACGGATCTGATGAAACTGGTTTCGTCGAAATCCGAGACAGTTTGAAAAATGGCTATTTTAACTCGCCAAATTAAAATTAAAAATAATTCGATGCGTTTCGAGCTGCCACGATCAAACGATAACTCCGATTGACACGAAAATTGAAATCCGGTAATAACTAATTATTACGGATCCAATGGAACTTGTCTCGTTCAATTCTGAGACTGTTCAAAATTGACTATTTTCACTAGTCGATTTTAATATTAAAATATTCAATTTTCACAAATTAACTTTTAATTCGATTTTAAAAGTTCTAAAATATCATTCTAACTTCAATATGATATAATAAAATTTTACAAATCATTTTCAATCATATTTAACTCAATTTTCAATTATTTCCATAATTTCACATATTAAATTATCGATTTAATTATTCAATTAAATCCAATTATTCGAAATAAAATTTATTCGACTTATAAATTTCACTTATTAATATTTAAAATTAATTAAATATTCAAATTTTAATTAATTAAAATTCTGGGTCGTTACAATCTTCCCCCTTAAAAGAATTTCGTCCTCGAAATTACTAAGTAAGAAAAATTAAAGAATCCATTAACTTTCCAAAATCCATAGTCAAACTTCTTACAACCTTTACTAAGTTTTCAAATCATACTTAGTTATCTTCTAAAAAACAACTACTATTGTTTAACTTTCAATTCCAAAATCAAAGTTTAAAGTTTTCAAAAAATTTCCAATTTTCCTCAAATTTTTTCTAACGCCTTAAATTTTCGGAAAAATTCGCCATAGTCTCCTTTGCGCGGCTCGATCCGAAAAAAAAATGACAGTATATATATCACAAATATACATCTCATCAAGTAATGAGGCACCTCGTAGGGAAAAAACTGTAAAAGTACGGTATGTAATCCGAGATATGTACCTTATATTTTATTAGCAAGCATATACGGCTAATATAGCGCGAAAGCGAGCTCCAAATGCGAAGCAAACACGATCCGCACCTACTAAACACTCAACAAACAACATGAGAGCATGCATATATGAAAATAGTATCGATATACATCATATAGCAACATAATAACTACATGTGTCAACATAGAAAATGTAGTAAAAGCAATATATTCAACCATCAACCTACTAGCATTCATAACCAATAAATATTCATTCATATTCTCATTAATATTTAATGAAATGGGTTTTCAATTTAATCACATTTATTCATTAACAGTGGATGTTTTTTTTTTTACTAACATTCATTTTCAATTAGTTTATATTCACTAATTCATATTCAAGTTAGTTCACTTCCAATCAAATTCAATTCTATTTAAGATTCACTTAACTTCCAATTGGATTCCAATTACTTTAGCTTCCAATTTCATTAACTCAATTTCATTAACACTTAATGAATTATATACAATCAACTAACAATCATATATCAATCAATGTATAATAATTACAACCAAATTCCTTTGCTTATATTCATTCAATTTGTTTAATTAAATTGATTTTCATTCAATCTTTCAACTTTCAATAACATTAGATTTTAATGAATTTACACTTATATTCATTATTTCATATCAGTTATTCACATTTAATTGATCATTAGTCAATCCATTCATTCAATTCAATTACAAAGTTGAATTTCATTTACATAACTTAAGTTCACATTCACCACTTAACTTTATTAATTTACTTTGATATCAATATCAACTTCATTCAACATCATTTAAGTTATACTTCCATTTCTAAAGTAAATTTCCATTTAACTTTAAATTCATTTTTTTTTTACAACTCATATTCATAAATATATTCATATAGTTTCACTACTCATATATATAAGTTTATTTCACAATTGTAAATCACTTTAATTATAATTCAATTCTTATAATTCTTTTGCTTATACAATTATTCTTTTATTTAGATTATTCAAACAACTAAACAATCAACTTATTTTCACTTTAATAATTCTGAAAAATTATTTCTTTATATATAAAAATATAATCAAGGTAAAATTATTTCATTTACTCAATTTCAAAACAATACTGTGTCGAATTGTTCTATTCAAGTGTTTAGAAACCCCTTCGGCATAGTTGTCGAGACCACGCTGACGAAGGTTCATATGCCACTCAATAAACCAATCATCACAATATAAAACAATTTTATATTCAATAACAAATACGCACTCGTATCTATTATTACACTCAAACTCATTCTAGAGTACTACTGACTCTATCTCTAATGAGTAATACCCAACAGAACCATGGTTGTCGCTTAACCATATGCCTTGATACCAAATGTAACGTCCCGTAAATTTTCGCTTTCGAAAATTCAACATCGATACTCACTTTATCGACTGCCGAGAAATCGAAGGCCGGAAACCCGAAATTTTATGGTTTAAGAAAAGGAAAGAGGTAGAAGAAGAGAAATACTATATAGTAGTAATACGCCATGCCATCCAGCTTGCCTCCAGCAACTCCAGAATATCCTGATATCCTGATAAACCTTAACTCTTGACTGCCCGTGTAGAAATTGGTGGGCACCCAGAGTTTAGGAAGGAAAACAATAAACTCCGAGTCAGTCATGTGACTGGTGTGGGAACTCAAAACAGTTTATTTATCTTTGAAATCAAAATAGAGGAATATTTTTAAAGTCAATTTGCAATGCTTTTAAAAATGAGACTACCATAAGGCCTCCCGCACACACACACACACAATGCAAACGCAGAATCGGAGGAGATTTCTCCTTATGATAGTCAAAGATGCTTGATACGCATTTAAAAGAACATTTGATATTATTAATAGTGCATAGTGTAGGAAAGATTCATTTCGAAAGTAGAATATAAATCTTAGCCAACATACGACCATTATCGTATGCCTACTATAACTACCATCTAAACAGTGGTGACCACCATAAGTAAATGGCAGGTTCTACAACTAATACCGTACAAGTTTCGTATTGGGAATTGGATTTCCAACGAATGATCAGGCCAAGGAACTTCCCATTGCCACATGAGAATGCCTCTGGATGGACATCCCTGAGAACCAAACCGGATCTCTACCAACACAAGGCCGGGTTACCCCTAACTGAGTAACAACTGACCGAATATGCCATCTCCCGGTCCTTTGGGACCTTTCACCGAGCGCTCGCAATCAATTCACACAATCATAAAGTGTTTTCAACATGAGTAAGTATCTGGGCTCCATACCACGATACCACCCTTTTCCAGAAGGAAATGCACATATCCTAAAGGGCGCTACCCCTCATAACCTTGCCGCATCTTTCCTGTTTTGACCATTCACGGGGTGTGAGGCTCGACGAAGTCACGTCCACAAAAACATACTTTATACAAAAGCCATGCTTTGGGTCAACAAATGATCATAGAAATGATCACCAGGATAGACGATCAAACAAATGATCCTATCACAAATAATCAACACAATGATCATTTACAGCAACACTCAGCATGTCACATTACCAAATTGGGAATATATCGCTGATAACATTCAACTACATAACCTCTGAGCCGTACGTCTCAGAGAAGGGTGTTAAGCTAAAAGAATAAATTCTCCGCCACCAACAGAAATATATTTGAATGAAATCGGCTTTATATCTCAATTTGTAATGTCAGACATACAATCCATACAAGTCTGTTCCGGGCTCGAACAAAACCGAAGGCACTTACAAAGAAGTCCTTGCAAATCCGGATATCCACAATCCTGATCGGATTTCCCATCACATATGGAGAACTCAATACCGGAGCAACTCGGTGCAGAGTCAATCGACAGGTCATCCTATCGCTCTCGCATATACCGGTCTTCAACACCGATCTTCAATGCTATCCATTACGTCGTATCACTATTCGGAATTGGTAATCCGAATAACGAGCGCAATAATTTAAAAATAAGTGTGCATTCAAATTCAAACAAATCACAACAAATACCTTTCAAAGGTAAATATTGATAGTCGGTTATTGAACTATCAATGGATATGCACAACATCACCAGATTCCAAATAATTTTCCAAATTATTTATTTCCCAAAAATATCTTTACTAGATATATAATTTTCAATACTTCAAAAATAAATCAATATTTATTTTTAAACAAATTCCACTTTCTTTTATAAATTCCATAGTGAATTTATATTTCACAATATCTATGAATATACGATTTCAATTATTCATTTTCAATTTATCTTCAAAAAGGTAAATTCTCAAAATATTCACTTCACATTGGAAAAATATTTCCATACTTATTTATTCATAAGTAATTCACAAATTTTATTTATTTTCAACACTTGGAAAATATTCAATATACTTCAATCGAAATTAAGTATATATTTCATTCTTTAAGGAAATCATTCTCTTAAACATATTTATTTGGGTCAAAACGAATGTTGCGTTAAACATCGTTACGACAACCCAAAATCACTAGTATAGGGATTCGAAATTAAAATAGATATATAAATCCCAATACTATACAAAACATTTCCTTTCGGAAATCATTTACTATAACAACAGTGTTATAGTCCACCATTTCCTTCTATTTCTCGAAAACGTCTATTTCAACAATAAATGTTGAAATCTATGGTTTCGAATCTCAACACATTTTAAAACATCGTTAGATCGTTTTAATTCTATTTAAAACATCACATCTAAACATTTTCTTTAACATATTATTCACTATTCAAAAACGTGAATATACTACGTTAACAATTTTCATCCTTTTATACATTTCATTTTAAAGGATTATTCACAGTCAAAAACGTGAATATAACTCCATTAATAGGTTTCAACAATTTACTTATTAAAATAAGTCGTTTGCGAATTTATAAAACAACGTTTATAAATTCTATTTCTATTTGTTTTATAACTACTTCCTTTTATAAATTCCTTTATTAACCTATTTAATTTATGACTCAATTATAAAACAATAGTTCATGTTATAAGTTAAATACTTATAAAACGATTATTTTACAAAATCGTTCTTTTAAACTTCATAATTATAAATCTTATAACTTATAAGATTCAATTATTTATCCAAGACCATTCTTTTAATAACTTTACAAATTTTATAAACCTACTGCTTATAAAATTCCTTTCATAACTTCACCGTTTATAATTTTATAAATTTCATTCGTTTATGAAATTCATTCACAATTTATTCTAACACTTATAAAAACTCGTTTTATAATTCAAATGCTTTAATTTATAAATATCAATCTTATAAATTTCTTATATAAATCAATTTATACTATTATTCTTTTAAAACATCTTTAATCCCCTTTATAATTTCACCATTTTGATTTATAAAATAAATAAATTTTATAAATCCTATATTTAGACTTTTCACAATAATTTCAAAAATCCCGATTTAACTATTTTATAAAATCATTAGCCTCATATTTTCAAAAATCAGTTTTTAACTATATTTCTCAAAAATATAATTTTTATAACATTAAAAATTATATCGTTTATTTATTTAAAATGAATCAATTTCCAAACATATAATATATTTTCAAAAATCACTTTAAAAATCATTTTTTTTAAAGTTTCAAATTTGGTCCAATGATGCTACACACCAAATAGTCAATCACGACAACAACGATATCATATATCGATATGATAATCCATCAAATATCAAAATATCTGAAATCAAATAAATACTGTCGAGGAATCCAGTTGGATCCCTCCAACCTGTTTTCCTGCATCCACAAACATTAGCACAATACCAATTTCGCTCCAGTACGAAATTATCGCGGTATATGGGATTTAAAATATTATCCGCTTAATAGACGGCGCAATAGGGTCTCATCCGCTATACAAATGCGGGAAATCAATAACTCCAATATATACATATGCCAATATATATATATATTGCTATTATATATAATACCAATTTCACTGTTTATGAAATATTCGCGGTATATGTTTTTAATAAATAACATCCGTTTACTAACGGCGCATAATGTCTATTTTAACGATCAATAGATAACAATCATCATTCAAACATGCATTCAAATATTTTAAATCTAACTATTTAAAATTAAAATCGAAACTGATTCGATTGAGTGAGAAGTTCTCACCTTGATTTTATTTTCGTTTTAGCGATTTATTTCGAATAAAATTAAACGGACGTTTAATTTTACCCAAAATTCTCACTAACTCCAAACGACTCCAATCCAATTCCATAGCGTAGTGCTCGTCCATACGATTCCAACGCAACTGGTTTCGCGCGTTTTCGACCTCGTATGAAAAAGATATGCATTTAACAAGTTTACACGAATTTTATATAACTAATTTACAACATAAATATATTTTTAAACCCTACAATGCATCCTAGCCGTGAGATCCCATGCCCCTTGCATCTCCACCGTTCTTGGTCATCTTCCTCATCTCACGTTATCTCCAGATAAACATCGCGCACTTGAACCCATCCATCAAAATTAGGTCTTGATTTCCAAGCCTCCACGACGCACTAGAGGTTGATCAGGAACTTGCAACACGAAGCTCATCTCCTCCTCTACCCACCCCTGCCACCATAGCAAGCTCGGCCACCCCCTTTTTATCGAAATGCGTGCGTAAGCCCCAGGCGTCGGCCCCCTCCTGCTCCCCCTCTGATGCTCCAAACACGATCTCAACCGTATGGATTGAAAGCTTTCGCCAAGATCTACAACTTTCATGTTGACAAGTTTTTCTAAAAGCGTGTGGATTGGGAGAGATTAAGGAATGAATTTGGGAAGTTTCTGGCCTTTGAATCTGAAAGTGGCGGCTGCATTTGTTTAGGGTTAGGGTTTTATGTTGTTGAAGATAGTGAAGGCTTGAGTTCCTTTTATATGTTTTCAAACGAAAACACTATTCATCTTCAATTTTCAAACTCCGATTTACGCGCCGAAACTGACATTCCTAGGGTTTATCCCACGTTCTGGACACAATGGAACAGGTTTCGAAAGCTAATTCGGACATCTGTGCGAGTTATGGCAATAAACGTTCAATTTAAATTAAACCGATTTAAACGATTTTCTAGGCGTTTTAATTTGTATCGGACAAACGGTAAATCCAATTGACACGAAATTTGAAACATTACAATAATATCACATTACGGATCTGATGAAACTGGTTTCGTCGAAATCCGAGACAGTTTGAAAAATGGCTATTTTAACTCGCCAAATTAAAATTAAAAATAATTCGATGCGTTTCGAGCTGCCACGATCAAACGATAACTCCGATTGACACGAAAATTGAAATCCGGTAATAACTAATTATTACGGATCCAATGGAACTTGTCTCGTTCAATTCTGAGACTGTTCAAAATTGACTATTTTCACTAGTCGATTTTAATATTAAAATATTCAATTTTCACAAATTAACTTTTAATTCGATTTTAAAAGTTCTAAAATATCATTCTAACTTCAATATGATATAATAAAATTTTACAAATCATTTTCAATCATATTTAACTCAATTTTCAATTATTTCCATAATTTCACATATTAAATTATCGATTTAATTATTCAATTAAATCCAATTATTCGAAATAAAATTTATTCGACTTATAAATTTCACTTATTAATATTTAAAATTAATTAAATATTCAAATTTTAATTAATTAAAATTCTGGGTCGTTACAATCTTCCCCCCTTAAAAGAATTTCGTCCTCGAAATTACTAAGTAAGAAAAATTAAAGAATCCATTAACTTTCCAAAATCCATAGTCAAACTTCTTACAACCTTTACTAAGTTTTCAAATCATACTTAGTTATCTTCTAAAAAACAACTACTATTGTTTAACTTTCAATTCCAAAATCAAAGTTTAAAGTTTTCAAAAAATTTCCAATTTTCCTCAAATTTTTTCTAACGCCTTAAATTTTCGGAAAAATTCGCCATAGTCTCCTTTGCGCGGCTCGATCCGAAAAAAAAATGACAGTATATATATCACAAATATACATCTCATCAAGTAATGAGGCACCTCGTAGGGAAAAAACTGTAAAAGTACGGTATGTAATCCGAGATATGTACCTTATATTTTATTAGCAAGCATATACGGCTAATATAGCGCGAAAGCGAGCTCCAAATGCGAAGCAAACACGATCCGTGTAACGACCAAGTATTTTCAACCCTTCGCATCCGCACATGTCGGACTTGAATTGTTCAAAGTACTGCGTTGTAGAATAAATTTGGCAAAACTCAGAATATACAATAAATAAATCACAGAATCACATACACAGATATCAGAATCTCGCAGCGGAAATTAAAAATTTAGTGGTTCATGAAGCCACTGATACGACTTTACAAAACAGAACTTACATTGTCTATAATACTCAATACAAATTTAATACATAAATAGAGATAGAGTCTTCGAAGCCTTGAATTCCAGAAAGGATAAAGGCTGAATCAACTTCCAACAGCACGAATGATCTACTGAGTGTCCTAGCTACGGAGAAGAAACTGAAGCTGCAACTCAGGCTGACCCAAGCGTAAAATAAAACAAAACACTCGAGTCAGGACATACATACTTATATAATGTAAGCTAATTCAAGTGTACTGTAATATATAGCAAGTAACTTAAAGGATGCTTGGGATCGCCCATCCTCTAAGGATCCGTCAAACTATTTACTATGTAGTATATTGCGCTATTATAATAGTGTCTATTTATAAAATAAACATACTTTTTTCTTAGCATTAAGGGGTTACCCATATAGCCCTTAACACGTAATAGTCCCAGTAGTCCATCCAATATCATAGCTCCTCCTGATCGGGAAGCAACTAGAGGATACCACACGGGCTACGGGAGAAAACCAAACTCGTACAAGGCTCGATATGGTAGGTGACACGGCACAACTAGGCAATGCCAGGGTAGATATACCAATTGCTATCCGGACCGGTGGTAACGCGAAGCCGCAGCAACCGCCCACCTCGAACAACACTCCCAAATCAAGGGTGCACCCAAACAATCACAAGAGTAATAGAATGGTATACGAAGAAGTGCGTTCGATCAGAGGAGCTACCTCATTAATCCGAGAATCGCTCCTGTTTTAGCCACCTTATGCCAACTCACGGGAGTCGGGTCCACGTATATACCTTTCAAGAAACCGTCACCACCAACCTACTTCATTCTGGAATCTCCACCGCGTACACGGTTAGTCAAAGTGGTTTTCGGTATCGACAGAGAGTATGTCCATATCCGATCCCGGTCTCTTTGCCAACCAAACGTTATTATAACCCGTGGCCATTTAAAAACAGTTTATTCTTTAAAACCAGAATAATCATTTCCATTTCAAATTATAAATACGATATCATTTTAAAACCAAAACAATAGGATATCGTTATATTCAAATATAATTCTTTTCCAAAACCATACTGCTTAAAATTTATAATATCTGGAAACCAAATATTTGAATTATATCTTCGAAACATAATATTTTGGAAATTTACTTTTAAACCATAACTCCCAAACACAATGGTTTGGATATTCAACGGTATATAAAATAAATGGGTTAACTTTATGGTTACTTTGTAAAGAAGAGAATTTACATAGCTTTACCAATATATTTCTTTACTTAAAGTTTTAAACCAAAATTTAAATATCACTTTATGTTCCCAAGCTATTACAATTCCTATATATATATATATATATCCAATTGGAGTATTTACTATTCAAAACTAAGTTTGGATTTTATTCTTTCAACAAATCAATGTTTTATTATTTAGTCTCGAATATTCCCATAAATTCAAAAAAAAAATAAAACTCCAAATTTTAGCCATTAAATATTTTCAAAATTTACTTAATACTAGAATATTCATCTTAAATTTATTAAGGAAAAATCCAGTTATAAATATCATATCTTAAGATTTTCCAAAACTTAACTTATTTATTTATTTATTTATAAACTGAAAACTTATTCTTTCAAAATCCAGAATTTCCAAAATAAGTTATATTCCAAAATTTTATTCAAATATTTATTTATTTATTAACATCTATAACTTATTCAAAAAATCCTTTAAAAATCTTATATCAAATATTTAACTTCCAAAATAATTTTAAATATTTCAGAAAATATTATAAGAACCACGTGCCTGTATATAGTTTTCTAGCCTAGGTCAAGTGATACGGATGTATATCATTTCAACCCGTAATTTACAAAACCCCGGGTTCTATCATTTCAAACCCGCAATCCCAAGTTAACAGTTAAACAGTTAATAGAATAATTGAACAATAATCATCAATTAGGCCTATCATTTCAGCCCATACCATCTATAATAACAGGGAACATGCAGTGGTGATTTAAGCAGTAAATAACATAACTGCAGAAAAAATACAACAGATAAATAACTGATGAGGTGTCAATTTAAATGGGGTTCATCATTCTATATCACACTACAGACAGATAATAGTGAAATAAAATTTTACACATACACTTGCGATAATTCACAAAATATATGTACATATGTCTGGTGAGAAATACTCACCTGGACGTTGCAGAAACTTTGAATTTCAAAACGACGATTCACCGGTAAAGAGTAACAGAGGGTAACGATAAAATTTCTCGGGCGTCGCCTAGATTTAGATCTAGAACAAAATTCAAAATATTGAAATGCGACTTTAGATTTTATGGTCAAAGAAATTTTTAGATAGAACGAAAATTTGGTTGACTTGCTCGACCACTCCCCCCGTGTAAATTTTCCCAAAATAAAACCCAAATCCGTGAACCGTGTTACCACTAAACTATGATAAAATTTCCTAAAGATAAACTAAGCAATAGGGGAAAAGTCTCTCTACTATATGCCATGATATGCATGTGCACACAGTGATACCTATATGTACCCGTGTACGCACCTTTTCTTCTACCTGAACTCACGCCTAACATACAACAATCATTTTCTACTGATGCCAAAATCAGATTCAACTACATGAATATCAACTACATCTGTGTACATGCACGCTCAAACTAACCCATAACCACCACATACTTCCTTCATATATCCTACCTCATTCATATATACTTTTCGAAAGCTTACACCAAAACAGCCTACATTATTAAACTCAGATGCCACTATTACCACTTTCCCAGTTCAACTTAGAAATTTTTTTTTTTTTTTTTTTCATTCAACTTTAGTTCAGGTCTACACCTAGTTGTACATCCCTGCTTCACCATTAATACCTCTTCATAAAACTTCCCAGGTCTTGAGACTGTGCCAGGCATAAACCCCACCCTACTACAACTACACCGAGTCTCACACAACTGCTTCGAGGAAAACATACACTTGCTTCGAGCAATTCCATCCAAGACTTCGAGTCAGCAATGTCTCTGCTTCGAGACAAATTTACAACCTCCTCAGTGAAGTATTTGAAACAGCTATGCCTACTAAACTTGAGTAACTACCCACCTCTTCTTTGTTTAGCACCACTCCAGTCATCAATCTCCACTTCTGTCAGTTTTCAACACATGTACACAGTGATACAATATGTACACGTGCACACACCCCAACATCTCCATCTTCTTTTGCCACAGCCATGCACAGATGTGCATACTGGAAATATGCAGTCTGGGATACAAAGATATGCACTGCCACTTTGAATTTTTATATGCAGACAACCATTCCTTACTTACATCTCTCATATTTGCAATAGAACTTAACCAAAACAAGCTAGCTTCCCAGGCTTTCACAGCAAAACCACTCCTTCAATTCCACATCAATCACCAACACTGCCTATTTCTATTTACTAGCATCTATCAACTCCACTCTTCACTAAAACAAATCAGTGATCCATACCCTCTTAACAAGCTCCAGCTTCTAACAAACTCTCATGTCAGCTTATTCATGGTGTTTGCCGTGTACATGTGCACAGATGCACACTTGGGTCTGCACTTCAAAACACCTCATCCTTTCTAACTACAGATTTCTCCTATCCTCTTCTGGCATCAAATACACTAAATCAGATAACCTACCTCGGGCTTGGCTGAACAAACCAGGTTTTACTGACACATATATGCACATAGTGATACTAAATGTGTATAGTCTATTTACACGTGCAGACACTATGCTTATGCAACTTAAATCCTCATAACAACTTTGCTATCAACTCAGATGTATAGCCTACTATGAGACTGCAGACTGTAAATGCAACTTAGTGCCCACATAAACAGTGATATCAGCCTATTACCCAATTTATATATGCAGACTTCTTCTCTATGAATGAGATCTAGAAACTCACATCCTATATGCCATGTTTTAATATCTTTGCATTACTGTTTGTCTCTGCCCATCATTCCTATCAACTCAGATCTCACTTCTATCACAACTTTCTCAGTTTTCACCTAGAAATCCCAATTGTCAGTTTGCCTGTTGCCTAATATGTTTCAACTAGATTCAATTATTAGTGTTCACCTTCTACTGCCCCTTTTCAAACTGGTCTTACAATATTTGTTTCATACTTCAATTCAAAACAACTTTCCAGACTCATGCCTAAACAACTTTAGCTATAGACTTATGCTTTCAAATGATGGTAAATCATCTACAGATCCTAACATACCCAACTACCATCCTATATGCCTACAGGCAACACTGTGGGAAAAAAAAATGGCCGAGCAAAGCAACTAACAGAGAGGACTTAGAAAAAAAAAGAAAAGAAATGGAATATAGCTTACCTGATGGGATCTGAGCAGAGGAATGGGATGAAGCCAGAGATAGTGAGATCCAGGAGAGAAAATGATGGAGTGGTAAATACATGTATATAGGCCGTATGCGAATTAAAGGAGAGAAAAAGAATTGAAAGCATCGGTTTCTTAAAATAAATTCGTATGAATTTTAAAGAGAAGCCGAGGGATATTGGCATAACTTGCATGTTTATCACCAAATAAATGCACGCGCTGATCTGTGCAAAGAAGAATGGAAATGAAGGGTTTTCCAGGTTTGAACTTGATCAAGGAAAGAGAATGTATCAGTTTACAAAGTGTAAACGTGATATATTCATCAGTTAAAATATAAATGCATGATTTAAGTTTGATAGCTGATGAGATCGAGTCAGAGGAAAAAAAAAATGCACATTACCTTCTACTTTTAAAGCTTGCGTGATTTCCCTTTTCAGTTTCAAAGAATTAAAACTCGAAATAAATAGGGGAAGGCCGAGAGATAAAAAATGTAGCTGATACCATCAAGGCCAGATCAATGCTTTTCAGTTTTATAAGATAATTGCTTGTACACGTGATTGAGGAAATAAACAAGGGGAATTGATATCTACTCTGACTCAAATTTTTTTTCATATCTATTGTTTTGATGTAGACTGCGTGATCTAAGCAACTGATTTGCTTGCAAACAGAGGAAAGTATAGGTCGAACGTTACACGTATCATGTGTGATTCCATTTGAGTTTATAAACTTGATTTTTAGTTTGAAAACATTAATTGCAAATGGTAAATTTTGTCATAAGAAACGTATACAAATTTATACAAACTCAGACTGTTAGTTAACAAAGTACCGGTTACCATAAAATTACTGACTGATATTTTTTTTCTTCAGAAAAATTTGAAAACATGATTTTTACACTACGTTAAACAGACGCAGTCTAAAACATCAAAATTTTCATAAAAATAACATTTTAAAAACACACGTTTTATTACGCTGTTTATACCCTAAAATTTGACGCGTCTTTCAAACGCGAAATTTCCGTGTTCAAACATAGCTTAAATTTTCACAGTTATTATTTAATTATATTGTCATATACAATTTTATATAAAAAAAAACATATCTCCGATAAAAAAATTTAAACTATTCTGGTAAACACCGTTTATATAAAAATATATTTCAAATTTAAATAATTAAAATAAAATAAATAGCCAAAAAAACTCGGGCTGTTACACTCTCCCCCACTTAAGAACTTTTCGTCCTCGAAAAGGAACGAAAGGAAAAGAATCAAAAGAGGATAAGCTAGACAAACAAGAATCTTAAACGAATAGTTCCGGATTTGAAACACGAAGAAGATCCTCCAGAATCGGTTCTACTCTTCAGTTTGACCGTCAGTCCATGGGTGATAAACGGTGCTTAGGTCTCGATGAGTAACAAAGGTTTCAAAGATTATTGAAAGATTCCTAAATAGGTGGTAGAAGCAATCGCCTCCCCATTCTGTAGCAGATAGGGAAACCAGGGACACTTAAAAATAGTTCATAAACAAAATAAGATAATAAATTTGAAATCATAATGCTTTTGAGATTATAATACTTTGAAGGTCGTTAAAATTTATAGATATCATCATCTGGAAATCATATTACTAAAATCATAGCACTTTTTAAAATAATCTTCATTTATACCTTTTAAATTCAATGCCAAATAATACTCATTTCAAAGTTGAAATATTTTAAGGTTCATTTATTCAATTATAAAATTTTCAAAACATTTTATTTTTAAAAACAGCAGCATTTATAATATGCTACGGTAGATATAATAGTATTTTCCAATCAATTCATTATTCTACTTAACTCTTGATTTAGCAATAACCTAACACTTTATTTAAAATACCTATTTTATAATTAAGATATTCCTTTAATAAGTTACACTTGAAATTTCCATTTGAAAACCAATTCTCAATTATCAAATTTTAGTGATATTAAAATACATCTTAATCATAATTATCCATTTTTCAAGACATGTCTATTTCCTGAATGAAATATTTATCATAACAATCAAATTTCTCTATTCATTAAGATATCAATTAAACTATAAATCCTTACTACAAAGTATTTCTTCAATATTTTACAAACATATTCTTCTCAGGAATTATTAGGATTTACTGGTTAGATTTAAGGTTCCTTATTAAATCAAATTTGATTGTTAAGTTATTTTAAATAAGATTCCTTAAATTTCTTTTTCCTTATTTACCTCTATTAATCTTTTATAACTAAAATTTAAGTGTATAACATTTATTATAACCACTCAAATTTTATTTATAAAATCTTTTATATTATATATTATCCAATTTCATTGTTAACTTTTGAAAATCAAGGTAAGTTATTTTGAAATGAAATTGAGTATTATACAACTAAAACTTTCAAATTCAATTATCTCCAGTTGGAAATTCTTATTCAAAATTTTATTTTCCTTTTATTGAAATTTCTCTTAAGGTAAATTTTAAGAATTAAATTTCTGATTCCCTTCAACCCATTTAGAGATAGATAGCCATATATACATAATATGTCAAATCAATTTTAATTATATATCTAAATATATTAAGTCATACTTTAGAAATTCAAATCAATTAAATTTTCAAGGTAACACTGTAGCCAGACTACAGAATGGTCTTTTCACTCCGAACTCGAAAATGAATGTCGATGATGCTGCAGTCATCACCGAAATTATTTTCCAGCGACAAAGAGAAAAGCACTAATTTTAAAATTTCTTTGGAAACAAATTTCTATAAAAATACTCTAAATAATATATCCTTTAAAACTTTTTAAACCCAAGGTTTGAAATCATCAGAAATTGAATTCTCAAGTTCTTGTTTTAGATTCATTTCTGTTTCTAAATTAATTTATACCCATTGTTTATATTCAAATTTTTATTCTAGACAAAATACCTATCTTACAAAACCATAAATAAAATCAAAACTATTATCTTTTTGACAACTAGTTAAATTAATTATACAATTCTGAAAATCATACTTATATATAATATTAGATTTTATTTTCAAATATAGGAATAAAATTTTTCAAAACAAGGATAGAGACTCCATTTTAATGAACTCAAATCAAATAGAATTCAAGATAAGTTGGAATCAGGAGATCTGATGATTAAAAATCAGAATAAGGAAACTGGGTAAGTTTATATAAATCGCGGACACCTAGACTGGGTCAACCGTGACTTAAAGAGTCAGATCGATGTGGTTGGGTTAAATCTACATTGATCTGAAGAGATAGAGTTCAGAATAATCAAAGATACTAGCATATAAACCGATGATAAATATAAATCCCTGGTGAATCAATGCTAATGGTAAAGGAGTTTCACCCCTTTACTTAGAACAATGGCGAGACCGCCAATTCACTATGAAGATCATCCGAAGTGGAGTTATGGGACACTCCAGAATCTAAAGAAGATGAAAAATGAGGGACACGAATGAACTTTGAAACCATAGGGGATGTTCCAAAAATTTGAAAAGAAAGTGGTTCAATCTCGAATGAACGTGATTCTGTAAATCAAATTTACCATACATTCTAAGTTTTGCCTAGAGCCAAAGCTCTGATACCAAATTGTAACGACCAAGTATTTTCAACCCTTCGCATCCGCACATGTCGGACTTGAATTGTTCAAAGTACTGCGTTGTAGAATAAATTTGGCAAAACTCAGAATATACAATAAATAAATCACAGAATCACATACACAGATATCAGAATCTCGCAGCGGAAATTAAAAATTTAGTGGTTCATGAAGCCACTGATACGACTTTACAAAACAGAACTTACATTGTCTATAATACTCAATACAAATTTAATACATAAATAGAGATAGAGTCTTCGAAGCCTTGAATTCCAGAAAGGATAAAGGCTGAATCAACTTCCAACAGCACGAATGATCTACTGAGTGTCCTAGCTACGGAGAAGAAACTGAAGCTGCAACTCAGGCTGACCCAAGCGTAAAATAAAACAAAACACTCGAGTCAGGACATACATACTTATATAATGTAAGCTAATTCAAGTGTACTGTAATATATAGCAAGTAACTTAAAGGATGCTTGGGATCGCCCATCCTCTAAGGATCCGTCAAACTATTTACTATGTAGTATATTGCGCTATTATAATAGTGTCTATTTATAAAATAAACATACTTTTTTCTTAGCATTAAGGGGTTACCCATATAGCCCTTAACACGTAATAGTCCCAGTAGTCCATCCAATATCATAGCTCCTCCTGATCGGGAAGCAACTAGAGGATACCACACGGGCTACGGGAGAAAACCAAACTCGTACAAGGCTCGATATGGTAGGTGACACGGCACAACTAGGCAATGCCAGGGTAGATATACCAATTGCTATCCGGACCGGTGGTAACGCGAAGCCGCAGCAACCGCCCACCTCGAACAACACTCCCAAATCAAGGGTGCACCCAAACAATCACAAGAGTAATAGAATGGTATACGAAGAAGTGCGTTCGATCAGAGGAGCTACCTCATTAATCCGAGAATCGCTCCTGTTTTAGCCACCTTATGCCAACTCACGGGAGTCGGGTCCACGTATATACCTTTCAAGAAACCGTCACCACCAACCTACTTCATTCTGGAATCTCCACCGCGTACACGGTTAGTCAAAGTGGTTTTCGGTATCGACAGAGAGTATGTCCATATCCGATCCCGGTCTCTTTGCCAACCAAACGTTATTATAACCCGTGGCCATTTAAAAACAGTTTATTCTTTAAAACCAGAATAATCATTTCCATTTCAAATTATAAATACGATATCATTTTAAAACCAAAACAATAGGATATCGTTATATTCAAATATAATTCTTTTCCAAAACCATACTGCTTAAAATTTATAATATCTGGAAACCAAATATTTGAATTATATCTTCGAAACATAATATTTTGGAAATTTACTTTTAAACCATAACTCCCAAACACAATGGTTTGGATATTCAACGGTATATAAAATAAATGGGTTAACTTTATGGTTACTTTGTAAAGAAGAGAATTTACATAGCTTTACCAATATATTTCTTTACTTAAAGTTTTAAACCAAAATTTAAATATCACTTTATGTTCCCAAGCTATTACAATTCCTATATATATATATATATATCCAATTGGAGTATTTACTATTCAAAACTAAGTTTGGATTTTATTCTTTCAACAAATCAATGTTTTATTATTTAGTCTCGAATATTCCCATAAATTCAAAAAAAAAATAAAACTCCAAATTTTAGCCATTAAATATTTTCAAAATTTACTTAATACTAGAATATTCATCTTAAATTTATTAAGGAAAAATCCAGTTATAAATATCATATCTTAAGATTTTCCAAAACTTAACTTATTTATTTATTTATTTATAAACTGAAAACTTATTCTTTCAAAATCCAGAATTTCCAAAATAAGTTATATTCCAAAATTTTATTCAAATATTTATTTATTTATTAACATCTATAACTTATTCAAAAAATCCTTTAAAAATCTTATATCAAATATTTAACTTCCAAAATAATTTTAAATATTTCAGAAAATATTATAAGAACCACGTGCCTGTATATAGTTTTCTAGCCTAGGTCAAGTGATACGGATGTATATCATTTCAACCCGTAATTTACAAAACCCCGGGTTCTATCATTTCAAACCCGCAATCCCAAGTTAACAGTTAAACAGTTAATAGAATAATTGAACAATAATCATCAATTAGGCCTATCATTTCAGCCCATACCATCTATAATAACAGGGAACATGCAGTGGTGATTTAAGCAGTAAATAACATAACTGCAGAAAAAATACAACAGATAAATAACTGATGAGGTGTCAATTTAAATGGGGTTCATCATTCTATATCACACTACAGACAGATAATAGTGAAATAAAATTTTACACATACACTTGCGATAATTCACAAAATATATGTACATATGTCTGGTGAGAAATACTCACCTGGACGTTGCAGAAACTTTGAATTTCAAAACGACGATTCACCGGTAAAGAGTAACAGAGGGTAACGATAAAATTTCTCGGGCGTCGCCTAGATTTAGATCTAGAACAAAATTCAAAATATTGAAATGCGACTTTAGATTTTATGGTCAAAGAAATTTTTAGATAGAACGAAAATTTGGTTGACTTGCTCGACCACTCCCCCCGTGTAAATTTTCCCAAAATAAAACCCAAATCCGTGAACCGTGTTACCACTAAACTATGATAAAATTTCCTAAAGATAAACTAAGCAATAGGGGAAAAGTCTCTCTACTATATGCCATGATATGCATGTGCACACAGTGATACCTATATGTACCCGTGTACGCACCTTTTCTTCTACCTGAACTCACGCCTAACATACAACAATCATTTTCTACTGATGCCAAAATCAGATTCAACTACATGAATATCAACTACATCTGTGTACATGCACGCTCAAACTAACCCATAACCACCACATACTTCCTTCATATATCCTACCTCATTCATATATACTTTTCGAAAGCTTACACCAAAACAGCCTACATTATTAAACTCAGATGCCACTATTACCACTTTCCCAGTTCAACTTAGAATTTTTTTTTTTTTTTTTTTTTCATTCAACTTTAGTTCAGGTCTACACCTAGTTGTACATCCCTGCTTCACCATTAATACCTCTTCATAAAACTTCCCAGGTCTTGAGACTGTGCCAGGCATAAACCCCACCCTACTACAACTACACCGAGTCTCACACAACTGCTTCGAGGAAAACATACACTTGCTTCGAGCAATTCCATCCAAGACTTCGAGTCAGCAATGTCTCTGCTTCGAGACAAATTTACAACCTCCTCAGTGAAGTATTTGAAACAGCTATGCCTACTAAACTTGAGTAACTACCCACCTCTTCTTTGTTTAGCACCACTCCAGTCATCAATCTCCACTTCTGTCAGTTTTCAACACATGTACACAGTGATACAATATGTACACGTTCACACACCCCAACATCTCCATCTTCTTTTGCCACAGCCATGCACAGATGTGCATACTGGAAATATGCAGTCTGGGATACAAAGATATGCACTGCCACTTTGAATTTTTATATGCAGACAACCATTCCTTACTTACATCTCTCATATTTGCAATAGAACTTAACCAAAACAAGCTAGCTTCCCAGGCTTTCACAGCAAAACCACTCCTTCAATTCCACATCAATCACCAACACTGCCTATTTCTATTTACTAGCATCTATCAACTCCACTCTTCACTAAAACAAATCAGTGATCCATACCCTCTTAACAAGCTCCAGCTTCTAACAAACTCTCATGTCAGCTTATTCATGGTGTTTGCCGTGTACATGTGCACAGATGCACACTTGGGTCTGCACTTCAAAACACCTCATCCTTTCTAACTACAGATTTCTCCTATCCTCTTCTGGCATCAAATACACTAAATCAGATAACCTACCTCGGGCTTGGCTGAACAAACCAGGTTTTACTGACACATATATGCACATAGTGATACTAAATGTGTATAGTCTATTTACACGTGCAGACACTATGCTTATGCAACTTAAATCCTCATAACAACTTGGCTATCAACTCAGATGTATAGCCTACTATGAGACTGCAGACTGTAAATGCAACTTAGTGCCCACATAAACAGTGATATCAGCCTATTACCCAATTTATATATGCAGACTTCTTCTCTATGAATGAGATCTAGAAACTCACATCCTATATGCCATGTTTTAATATCTTTGCATTACTGTTTGTCTCTGCCCATCATTCCTATCAACTCAGATCTCACTTCTATCACAACTTTCTCAGTTTTCACCTAGAAATCCCAATTGTCAGTTTGCCTGTTGCCTAATATGTTTCAACTAGATTCAATTATTAGTGTTCACCTTCTACTGCCCCTTTTCAAACTGGTCTTACAATATTTGTTTCATACTTCAATTCAAAACAACTTTCCAGACTCATGCCTAAACAACTTTAGCTATAGACTTATGCTTTCAAATGATGGTAAATCATCTACAGATCCTAACATACCCAACTACCATCCTATATGCCTACAGGCAACACTGTGGGAAAAAAAATGGCCGAGCAAAGCAACTAACAGAGAGGACTTAGAAAAAAAAAGAAAAGAAATGGAATATAGCTTACCTGATGGGATCTGAGCAGAGGAATGGGATGAAGCCAGAGATAGTGAGATCCAGGAGAGAAAATGATGGAGTGGTAAATACATGTATATAGGCCGTATGCGAAT
Organism: Allium cepa; assembly: GCA_030765085.1. Lineage (NCBI taxonomy): Eukaryota > Viridiplantae > Streptophyta > Magnoliopsida > Asparagales > Amaryllidaceae > Allium > Allium cepa. The sequence continues at coordinate 46,958,535 of CM060940.1, read as the reverse complement.
TAAAGGAGAGAAAAAGAATTGAAAGCATCGGTTTCTTAAAATAAATTCGTATGAATTTTAAAGAGAAGCCGAGGGATATTGGCATAACTTGCATGTTTATCACCAAATAAATGCACGCGCTGATCTGTGCAAAGAAGAATGGAAATGAAGGGTTTTCCAGGTTTGAACTTGATCAAGGAAAGAGAATGTATCAGTTTACAAAGTGTAAACGTGATATATTCATCAGTTAAAATATAAATGCATGATTTAAGTTTGATAGCTGATGAGATCGAGTCAGAGGAAAAAAAAAATGCACATTACCTTCTACTTTTAAAGCTTGCGTGATTTCCCTTTTCAGTTTCAAAGAATTAAAACTCGAAATAAATAGGGGAAGGCCGAGAGATAAAAAATGTAGCTGATACCATCAAGGCCAGATCAATGCTTTTCAGTTTTATAAGATAATTGCTTGTACACGTGATTGAGGAAATAAACAAGGGGAATTGATATCTACTCTGACTCAAATTTTTTTTCATATCTATTGTTTTGATGTAGACTGCGTGATCTAAGCAACTGATTTGCTTGCAAACAGAGGAAAGTATAGGTCGAACGTTACACGTATCATGTGTGATTCCATTTGAGTTTATAAACTTGATTTTTAGTTTGAAAACATTAATTGCAAATGGTAAATTTTGTCATAAGAAACGTATACAAATTTATACAAACTCAGACTGTTAGTTAACAAAGTACCGGTTACCATAAAATTACTGACTGATATTTTTTTTCTTCAGAAAAATTTGAAAACATGATTTTTACACTACGTTAAACAGACGCAGTCTAAAACATCAAAATTTTCATAAAAATAACATTTTAAAAACACACGTTTTATTACGCTGTTTATACCCTAAAATTTGACGCGTCTTTCAAACGCGAAATTTCCGTGTTCAAACATAGCTTAAATTTTCACAGTTATTATTTAATTATATTGTCATATACAATTTTATATAAAAAAAAACATATCTCCGATAAAAAAATTTAAACTATTCTGGTAAACACCGTTTATATAAAAATATATTTCAAATTTAAATAATTAAAATAAAATAAATAGCCAAAAAAACTCGGGCTGTTACAATCCGCACCTACTAAACACTCAACAAACAACATGAGAGCATGCATATATGAAAATAGTATCGATATACATCATATAGCAACATAATAACTACATGTGTCAACATAGAAAATGTAGTAAAAGCAATATATTCAACCATCAACCTACTAGCATTCATAACCAATAAATATTCATTCATATTCTCATTAATATTTAATGAAATGGGTTTTCAATTTAATCACATTTATTCATTAACAGTGGATGTTTTTTTTTTACTAACATTCATTTTCAATTAGTTTATATTCACTAATTCATATTCAAGTTAGTTCACTTCCAATCAAATTCAATTCTATTTAAGATTCACTTAACTTCCAATTGGATTCCAATTACTTTAGCTTCCAATTTCATTAACTCAATTTCATTAACACTTAATGAATTATATACAATCAACTAACAATCATATATCAATCAATGTATAATAATTACAACCAAATTCCTTTGCTTATATTCATTCAATTTGTTTAATTAAATTGATTTTCATTCAATCTTTCAACTTTCAATAACATTAGATTTTAATGAATTTACACTTATATTCATTATTTCATATCAGTTATTCACATTTAATTGATCATTAGTCAATCCAATCATTCAATTCAATTACAAAGTTGAATTTCATTTACATAACTTAAGTTCACATTCACCACTTAACTTTATTAATTTACTTTGATATCAATATCAACTTCATTCAACATCATTTAAGTTATACTTCCATTTCTAAAGTAAATTTCCATTTAACTTTAAATTCATTTTTTTTTTACAACTCATATTCATAAATATATTCATATAGTTTCACTACTCATATATATAAGTTTATTTCACAATTGTAAATCACTTTAATTATAATTCAATTCTTATAATTCTTTTGCTTATACAATTATTCTTTTATTTAGATTATTCAAACAACTAAACAATCAACTTATTTTCACTTTAATAATTCTGAAAAATTATTTCTTTATATATAAAAATATAATCAAGGTAAAATTATTTCATTTACTCAATTTCAAAACAATACTGTGTCGAATTGTTCTATTCAAGTGTTTAGAAACCCCTTCGGCATAGTTGTCGAGACCACGCTGACGAAGGTTCATATGCCACTCAATAAACCAATCATCACAATATAAAACAATTTTATATTCAATAACAAATACGCACTCGTATCTATTATTACACTCAAACTCATTCTAGAGTACTACTGACTCTATCTCTAATGAGTAATACCCAACAGAACCATGGTTGTCGCTTAACCATATGCCTTGATACCAAATGTAACGTCCCGTAAATTTTCGCTTTCGAAAATTCAACATCGATACTCACTTTATCGACTGCCGAGAAATCGAAGGCCGGAAACCCGAAATTTTATGGTTTAAGAAAAGGAAAGAGGTAGAAGAAGAGAAATACTATATAGTAGTAATACGCCATGCCATCCAGCTTGCCTCCAGCAACTCCAGAATATCCTGATATCCTGATAAACCTTAACTCTTGACTGCCCGTGTAGAAATTGGTGGGCACCCAGAGTTTAGGAAGGAAAACAATAAACTCCGAGTCAGTCATGTGACTGGTGTGGGAACTCAAAACAGTTTATTTATCTTTGAAATCAAAATAGAGGAATATTTTTAAAGTCAATTCGCAATGCTTTTAAAAATGAGACTACCATAAGGCCTCCCGCACACACACACACACAATGCAAACGCAGAATCGGAGGAGATTTCTCCTTATGATAGTCAAAGATGCTTGATACGCATTTAAAAGAACATTTGATATTATTAATAGTGCATAGTGTAGGAAAGATTCATTTCGAAAGTAGAATATAAATCTTAGCCAACATACGACCATTATCGTATGCCTACTATAACTACCATCTAAACAGTGGTGACCACCATAAGTAAATGGCAGGTTCTACAACTAATACCGTACAAGTTTCGTATTGGGAATTGGATTTCCAACGAATGATCAGGCCAAGGAACTTCCCATTGCCACATGAGAATGCCTCTGGATGGACATCCCTGAGAACCAAACCGGATCTCTACCAACACAAGGCCGGGTTACCCCTAACTGAGTAACAACTGACCGAATATGCCATCTCCCGGTCCTTTGGGACCTTTCACCGAGCGCTCGCAATCAATTCACACAATCATAAAGTGTTTTCAACATGAGTAAGTATCTGGGCTCCATACCACGATACCACCCTTTTCCAGAAGGAAATGCACATATCCTAAAGGGCGCTACCCCTCATAACCTTGCCGCATCTTTCCTGTTTTGACCATTCACGGGGTGTGAGGCTCGACGAAGTCACGTCCACAAAAACATACTTTATACAAAAGCCATGCTTTGGATCAACAAATGATCATAGAAATGATCACCAGGATAGACGATCAAACAAATGATCCTATCACAAATAATCAACACAATGATCATTTACAGCAACACTCAGCATGTCACATTACCAAATTGGGAATATATCGCTGATAACATTCAACTACATAACCTCTGAGCCGTACGTCTCAGAGAAGGGTGTTAAGCTAAAAGAATAAATTCTCCGCCACCAACAGAAATATATTTGAATGAAATCGGCTTTATATCTCAATTTGTAATGTCAGACATACAATCCATACAAGTCTGTTCCGGGCTCGAACAAAACCGAAGGCACTTACAAAGAAGTCCTTGCAAATCCGGATATCCACAATCCTGATCGGATTTCCCATCACATATGGAGAACTCAATACCGGAGCAACTCGGTGCAGAGTCAATCGACAGGTCATCCTATCGCTCTCGCATATACCGGTCTTCAACACCGATCTTCAATGCTATCCATTACGTCGTATCACTATTCGGAATTGGTAATCCGAATAACGAGCGCAATAATTTAAAAATAAGTGTGCATTCAAATTCAAACAAATCACAACAAATACCTTTCAAAGGTAAATATTGAAACTTAGTACGGTTTCATAATTTTCCACTTAAATTTTATTCCAATCAAGATTTTATAACTTATAGTCATATAGTCACTTTATAATTCAAACTCTATATTCAATCCCATTTGATATCCTTCCTACTTTAATCCAATTTATTTAAGTTAGATTAAGTTAAATTTTAATCCATACAATTTCTATACAAATTCAATTTATTTGATTTGCATAACTTAAATTTTAATTTCATATGGAAATTCAAAATTCTAAGTTATAAGCTAAAAACTTATTTTTCATAGGTTTCATAAAATATCCAAATGAATATTCTAGAATTCAACCACCCGGTTTCGTTTCAAAAAATTTGAAATCATACACACACACAACCCAAATTCCACTTTTTAAATTTAAACCAAACTTGGTTTTTATCTAAAACAAATTTCTTTTAGAATTTCTAAAAATCTTTGTTTCCAAATAAAATTCCTCATACTAAATTACTATGGTAGTAATCCCTTACTTAAAAACTCAAAAATGAATACCGATGATGTTGTAATCATCATCAGAATTATTTTTCAGCGACTAAAGTGAATTTAGTGCTTTATCACCTCAAAAATCCATTTTAAACATTTCTTATTCAAATATCTCCAAAATAATAATCCATCACTACAAGAAATGTTATTTTCTATAACGGCGATAGATAACGCATTATTTCATAGTGTTATTATTTAGTTTAATTTTCTTTACAAACAGCGGGATTGCCTGTGTAACGGAATGAAAGTGGGTACCGCAAAATTCAACTCGACTATATTTTCATGGCCGCTAATCCCTTAAATTTTTTCCCATTCCGCTCATTTTGCTATCTCTTCCTTAATTTTTTTCCTCTAATCCTAAAATGTAAATTCTTCTCCATTATCATCCGCTGCTACCTGCTTCCCAACCACAATCTCTGCAAACCGAAACCCGTAATCCCAAAACCTTTTCTCAAGCCCTAATTCCAAGCCAAAATTTCCAAAATTAATTGTACTGCTATTGTTTTCTCTGAATCCTAACTCTAATTTTCATGGCCACAAAATAAAGAAGGAATACTGAAATCATTAAGGAGAAAAGTGAATTTATCAAGGTTGTGTGATTTTGGTCCTTATATTCCATCCACGCTTCTTCTGTATTCATCTTCCTTTTCATATTCTAGACTCGCTCCTCATAATCCTCCAAAAACCATACTCAAAATAAAGAATAGCATTAATGAAGTTGCGGATGATAAAAAAATGTATGAAGAAGAGAAGACAAGAAAGCTGGGAAACAACTCACTAAAGAGAGGAGGAGTTGCTTCAGTATTTATTCGCTGTCAAGCCAAGAGCCGCGACGTTTTTCTGAGGCATAGAAGTATCATTGAAGGCATAAGGTGTGCAAATTGCACTTGAAGGCTCCGACTGTTGTGGTTGCTGGTTTGATTCATAGATTTTGCCAGTAATGCAATAGGTTTGGCCTTTGTTTGTTACCTTAGAAAAATATTTTAATTTCATTTAATTATTCTATTGTTGTTTGGGATAGTTGTATCACAATTTATCCAAAGCGTTTTTAAATACTTTCTTCACATATCTTAAATTCAAAATATTATTAAACAGATCTAGTTTTTTAAATTAAACTGTTTTATGATCATTCAAAAGTTTACCCAGTGCACAAGGCTTCTATTTGAATAGGATCGGTCTTACCCCATTACTAAATTGACTTTTATACTTGCTGAACTACTTAGTACTTGTTACATTGTAAAAATACTCAATAACTATAATTTTTTTGGTGTGAATAGTAATGCTTGAAGCTAGCCAAATGTAACGGTCAAAGGTTCATTACAAACAAAGGCAACTTTAGAATTTTCTAGGGTCTTCTCTTTGCTGGGAAATTAAAATTTCTAGATACCAAAGTGAGTGCTAAAAGAAGTTCTTAGAATACTACATGAACCAATATTCTGAAAATGGTCAGGAATAAATTTTGAAATATATAACTGAAATATATGAATGGTAAAACAAGAAAAAGGATATAGCTTATATATAGTCGCTAAAATTTATGATATAACTTCTTTGATCCATATCTAATAACTCATTGACCCTTTTCTAGTAATTCTTTCTTCTTCGACTAAGGACTTCAAAATTATTCTATTTAAACCTTACTAATGATAAGGCTTATGCAGCCACTGTCTAGTCAAATCATGTCAAACTAGGCGTTAGTATCGGCTACTGACTTTACCTTTCTAACAATGGCATTTCAATTTGTGAGGTAAAGGTCATTAAGAGGGTTCTGCAACAGTTTTTAAAGTTAAGGGTTTATGCATATTCAAAAATCATTTATTGCCTTCCTCTTACTCTTGTTAAATCTAGGCCTTGTTATATTTGTCATGGGTAACAACATTGGTCAAGCTGTATTTGATCAAGCATGGGCTTTTAAAGAAAATGTACCAGTAGGAGTCATGATTATGACTATAATGGACGACATGCAAAAGGAGGGGGCACACTCTATGCATGAGTTTACCTTTTCTTTTTTATATTTAATATATATTTTATTCTTCGATGAACTAATCAAGCTGCTATTTTTTATAAATCGCATTCATTCAAACCAATTGCAAAAGGAGGTGTCACACTCAGTGCTCCAATTTAGTTGCAATCTCTTATAACAATTAATGCTAAGCTGCAGACTTGAGAATGTGTGTGCGATAGCAAGGAACTAGAGTGTTGAAGAGGGTCACATGTAAGGTTTGCATGTCAGAGTAAGGCTTGGTGCAGTAGCTCGGGTAATAAAAGTGTAAGTTGCAGGGATTGTAAAAAACAACGGCAGTAGCTACCTTGCATCTTAAAATTGAAATATGTCAAGCGCTTGAAGAAAAAATGGGCAGCAACACAGAGATGGAAGGTGCTAAAAAATCCAAGTGAATGGCAATGAAATAAGAGTTTGAAGAAAACTGAAGTGTATTTGAAAAAGGTGGTCGTAGAAATAACTGCCTTTGCCTGGCAGGTGAGTTAAGTGCTATAAGTGGCCAAGGTGTCGAAATGGTTGCCTTTGCAAAGTTGAGTGAACGTAGGCAGGTAAAACAAGCTGCAGACTATAGCGAAACCGGTAGAGGGCCTAACTAAGGGCATGATGTACTTTTTATATGCTTTTAGACGAACGGGCTGCAGAATATTTGATTCAAGCACTACTTAATATTATGCAATCTCTTGTTCATTGCTTAGGTTGGAAGAGGGGTGGTATCTTTTAAGATTTAGGAGCAGATGCTTAAATGAGAATAAAATTTTCCCTTTTTTTAATCTCAACAATCTAAAGTATATGAATACTAATTTTATTTGACCATGTTTTTTGTAGGTGTATTGTAAAAGGTTCTCTCTTTAAAGACAACACTAAAGTTGAATAGAGGAACTCAATATAGTAGGTGATCTGGAGCTTACTTCGGAAATGGTTTCCTTGGAAAACGGATTAAATAATTGATGTTTCGTTACTTTAAAAAAATCAGGTAAAATTTATTGTAAATGCAATGAACACTACTCTTAAGAATAAGTACTAAGACTGCTTTTGGGAAGAAGACAAATATCTTACTATCTAGACAAGTTTTCTCGAAACGAGAAAAGTTTATACATGAGTGCAAGGAAAGGGAGACATGTACATGAAGTATATATATATATATATATATATCCTTCTTTCCTTTTCTTTTTCTATTGAGAATGAGATGATGTGATTACCTGAATATAAAGTGTTGCTGAAGCTTTTGTAAAAGTAACGGTTCCCTTATTTGCAAATATTGATGTCTCACGCTAACCCAAAACACTTCTATATTACTCCGCTTTGAAAGGCATATCCTATCTTGTTAAGATCATCAAAATTAGTATTAGTCATGTCAAATATCCAACCATTTACCCTTTCACTTTAATAATAGCCCTTTTAAGTGTGTTTGTCTGTGTATGTTCCGATTCTTATCACGGAGTTGGAAAATCATATAAGCTTATATATTCATCATAATTATATAGTCGCTTTTTCTTGAAAATCTCGTAGGGGATTTATACCGACGATTCTCTTGATTTTGGAATTGTGTGCTAAGGCAGCATGTAGCTATCAACTTAACAAGATGTTTGCTTAAGAAATAACATTGTTTACCCTCGACAAGCACCTTATATAAATGGTAGATATGATATATATATATAGCAATTACTATAGATTATGTATGAATACATAGGATCTCGTGTCATACGCAACTCCTAACTATTTTCTAGAAGGAAAAAGCTCTCGTATTACATTAAATTTTGTGCATAAACTGATTGACCTTTGACAGCTAATGATTTAAGGGTGCGTGATTGAGAAAGTAACAATGAAATGGACTAGGATGTGCGACATTGTTTTCAGAACTGTATTTTCCAACTACAGTACTTATGTACTGCTGCAGAACAAAAAATGTGTCTTCCTGTGTTCCTATGTTTTGTGTGTATCGGACAAAATTTGTCATTTTCAAATTGATGTCGTCCAACTACTCAAAAATATGCACAACACAGTGCAAAACTGTAGGCCTTTTTTCTCCCTGATTGTTATGTACCATTTCACTATTTCTTATCTAACATTAATTCCATTCTCTACCGAACATTGACATAATACAGTAGAATTATATTCTTCATACAGGAAGAGAATGGTTTCAATCTCCATATTTACATACGTGTAGTTTGCAGGTGTGTTTATATAGTCTCAAGACAGATTTGCTCTTTAACCTCACCCTTATTGCTTTCACGCTTCTCTCTCTTTCTCTCTTTCTTTCCCTCTAAGCTTACTGCAAATATTGAATAAATCTAAAATGTTCCATTTAGCATGATATACTTGCAGACATTGTTTTCATTTTAGTACCACTTGACATCTCTTTCCTGCTATTTTTTTTCCTTCTTGCTGTTTCTTTCTCTGTTCAATGGGAAACACAGACATTGTACGTTCTCTGTGTGGCGATATTGGGTTCATAGAGAAGCTCCTTCGATGCTCCAAATGCCTCTTTCGCTTCGAACACACGTAAGCAGCGTATATACAAACTCCTTATTGTTGTTTGTATTCATTTTGTGTAGCTTAAAATGATATGTACATCCTACGTATTCTTAACTTCAATTGTGTATCATTATGACTCTAAAAGTTCTGTGTTGTATCAATACCAGTACGGACTATAAACGAACATAACAAGCTGGTTGATTGACAATAAATGTAATACTTTCTTATATTGATAACGTGTCAAAACTCTTATGAAATGCTTGAGTAATGTTCTAATGAGATCAATATTTAGTTGAATTTTAATGTTGCAACTCATTTTCATTGATAAGTTTATAATGCATATAAATATTACTTTTTCTCTAAAAAATATCAGGGATTTAAAGTTGAATTATCATTATACAATAAAATTCCATAATTTTGTTCGACTACTCAAATCTTCTTATATTTTCCTTCAGGGATAGACGTTGGAGTAGGAGTTAAGCATTGCACCTTCCTTAAAGAATGGGTTTCTTCTATGACGATTATAAGTGGATCTAATATTTACTATATGGTTATAAGTATTGCGTGAATTTAAGCCTGTTAGATACCATCAAACTATGACCTATTGTCTATAGGTTTCTCCGAGCTAGCATGGATTATACTGTGTATGGGTTGTCAAACTCCAGATGGGCTATTATAGGTAATTATTCAGGATTGGTAAGAAGGTTGCATGGCCTGAATCGCAAGTAGTTGTTGAGATGGTTGACACTACAGCTCCTATTACACCTATGGATGTGGTGAAAACATTTATGGTACTTGATTTTTATTGTGTGTTTCTATTTTTTAATGATTAGCAACTTCATTATTTTTTTCTTTTTTCAACTTACAGACTGCAAATTCAAGAACAAACAATAAATGCAAGTTAATGGATTTATCGGGAAATGAGTGTCAGAGATGAATAGTCACCGTTCAGTGATATGAATGAATGTGAAGGGGTGATGTTGATCAGGTAGTTTCTTTTGTGAAGTGATGAGTGGTGAAGGAAGATGGTTGTATGAAGTGATGATGTTGAGGTACTGAAGTTGTTTATGAAGAGGTTGTTGTGTGTATGTTGACATAGCAGCACTGAAGTTTGTATGTAATGTGAAGAGGTTGAGGAAGCTGCTGGTTTGTGGTGATTGGTGGCTGAAGATTGAGCTTGCAGTGTTCACTCGGTATCTGTTTTCGTGGAGCAGTTTTGAAGGTGATGAAATAGTTTGTGATGGTGGTAGGTAGTGATGTGATGTTGCATGTTGTAGTTGTGTGGATGTTTAATGAAGGTGAGTGGAAAGTGTTTGAGTTGTTGAGTTGTGAATGTGATATGGTGAATGGCAGGCAGTGATTCGGTGGGAATGTTTGTTGATGATGTAAATTGGTGGCTGTGATGGTTATGTTGGATAGGTTGTGTAGATGTGAAAAGGGGAAGACAGTGGGAGGTTTACAGTTTTGGAGATGATTACGGTGAACGAGTTAGATGGGTGGAGTTGTTGATTATGGTAACGAACAGATAAAATGGTGGAGCAGTTTGGTTATGATATTGTCTCACTGAAGTGCAAATGTTATATTGCAGTGTGCAGTAGTCGGGGAGCAAAACAAAGGTGAGCAATTGATGTTCGAAGTAGAAGGAAGTTGCAATTGTTTTGAGGCAGGGGAGATGCTTGCTGGTCGTGTGACTGTAGATGGTTTAAATGACAATGGGATGTTTTTTTTTCAGTTGCTTGCTAGATAAGCGCATTGTGCATGGCTTTCTATGCCAGGTCTGAAGAAGCCCGCCAGCTAAAGACGAAGTAGAAGCATTGCATAATTCTCTAGATGGAATAGATAAAAATTCACTTATAGATTTGGTACTTGCATCTCTTCCTGAAGAAGCAGTAAACAATGGCACTGACACACCTATGCAGCTAAATCAAAAGGTATGTTTATGCAAACTGCTGCAGTTATAAACTACTTTGCTGTTGCCACATTTGCTTGCTTTAACTTTTTTATTCTCAGGCGAAATTACATAGTTGTTGCTAGCTAGTAAGAAATGTTATCTGTTGACAAGTTATCTATGCTTTACCCTTGCTGAAATTCCAGCCGGTGGTGGTGGCCTTCTCACTCATGCTGTTGCTCATGTAGCATCATCAATAAAGGTTAGATTATACTTGGGCAATGACATGATGGCTTATAGATGATACATTAACATGTGGAACTTATTCACATTGTGCTGAAAAAATTGATAGCATGAGTTTCCAACTTGTTTTTTCCATTTATTACTTTTACACCATCCAAATTTTTGAGTTTAATCAGCTTGATACTTCGTTAATTTGCTATTTTATAAACCAAGAATACTATCTAAACTTTTCACCCTTGCTGTTTGTTACGCTACTGAATTATGATAACACTGTGAAAAATTGCATCTAGACTGTTTGTGGGAAACATGTTTACATTCGGAAACATGTTTGTGGGAAAAATTGTTCCGACTGCAGATGATTACTCTATAAGTTTAGGTGCTACAGCTACAGTATGTGGTGTGGTTATAGGATCAATGGCTCTTGCCCAGATATTTTCTTCTGTTTATTTCAGTGCTTGGTCAAATACATCATATTTCAAACCTCTTATATTCAGCGGTGTCAGGCTGTTTCTTGGCAACACTTTGTATGCTGTTGCTTATGATTGCAATTCTATTGCGGTTCTACTTATTGGTCGCCTTTTATGTAGGTAAGTTGCTTTCTTCTTGAAAATTCTTTTCAGTTTAATGAGCGTGACATTTATACATGTGTAATTTATACAGTTTGGGTTCAGCCAGAGCAGTCAACAGGATGGTATAGATGTTGTCGCTATCGTATAAGGTCTAAATGATATTGATGAGGCATAGTTGAATAGCATAAAAATTGGGAAGATTCCTAAATTTTATGCTATTTAGCTCATGCCTTATCAATATCATAGGTAATTTGAAGATTCTGGACTTTGGTTAAGCTCCTTTACTGGGCTGGATGTGTTGCTTCACCCTACGTGTGGGACTCCAGTTCATGCTGTGATGGCGCAAAGCTAATCTAGTGAGTATCTCTGCCTGTTTCATTTTAAAATGTCGATGTTGAATTGTGATCATGTTATTTATAGAATATAAAATCTGCAGAATTTGGTTAATTTAGCAGGAAGTGAGAGAGTCTCACAAACTCATCCAGATGGTGTTAGGTTAAAAGAAGGATCGCATATCAATCGCAGCCTCTTGACGCTCACAACAGTCATAAGGAAACTCAGGTCTTTTTTCCTCCACAAATATGAAACATTAACTATCAACAATTAGTTCTTCTTACTGTGTACATGCTATCCTATTGATGAGCATTTTTCCTGAGCATGCACTACATTAAAAATCTACATATCGCTTCTCCTTACGGGGCTGCAAATAAAAGTTGAAAATTTGAACTGATGAAACCGTACCAGATCACTTTTGCTCTCAGTTCGTATATTTTAGATACAAAAATATCAACATAAAACGTACCTCAAACAGTAAAAAATAATGTTGAATTCTACCAGATCAATCTTTTACCATTCAGAAGACAAAAAGTTCTCGCTGTTTTCTAGAGTAGTTTCTTGAAATTAACCACAAACGATGCATTTTTATCTCAAACTTTCCCCTCCAGACACAGGGACGGGTGCAATACATCATCATCATCATCATAGTAGTAGTAGTAGTAATAATAATAATAATAATAATAATAATAATAATAATAATAATAAAATCTTTCATAAGTACCTGGGCATGAATTTGTATATGTTCTCTATTTGGATCACATGGTGTATCACCATATCTAGGAATCCTCTAAGGAGTCTACACTCAGATGAAACAAATACTTATAGTGCTACCACTTAATTTTTCAACAAATTTTGGATTATCTTGTCTTTCAAGAGAATCTGTCGCTGCATAGTTTCTTATTTGTATGACAATATGCGTTGTGGTAGAATTATGGATAGGACATTCCAACTCCAAATGGATAGTAACATGTACGAATAGACATGCAATAATATGCAATAATTTAGTTTTTTGTTACATGTAAAAACATCTATCATTAATTATGTATCATTCTTAATGTAAATATTTATCTTATTTGCAGGTGTGTGAAAGAAGAAGATGCTAAAGTTGTGATCTTCATTTTAATGCAAACAATAAAATATGTACTTGTTTTTTTTTTAAACTATGCTACTAATTTTTGGGGTGTGCTTAAAATATTTGCTACTACGTTTTGATGTGTATGAATATTTGGTATGTTTAATGTAATGTGTTACATCTCTATATTTATTATCTTTTATGATTATTATTGTGCCTTTTGATATTGGTATTTAATACTGCAGTTTATTAGTAGGATGTAGAAAAATTTTGAATTGTGAAATTAAATTATAGCACTTCAAAACTGCTATAATATTTAATAGCGCCTAATGGCCGCTATCAAATCTGTTAGTATTAAAGATGCAGACCATAAAAAGCGCTATGGTATTACAAAAAAGCGCTATAAATAATGATGAATGATAGGTCAGTAAGCGCTATAAAATAAGATATTATAGCAGAGTACAAGCGCTGTTGTAGCTGACTTTTTATAGCGGTATATTTCAGTTGTGACAAGTCACCGTCTACAATAAACTGTTCGAATACAGCGCTAATAATCCGCTATTACCACTTTCTATAGCGCAATATTAGTGCTATCTTAGAAAAAAAAAAGTATTTTGTGGCTAATAATGAATTTCATAGCGGGCTAATAGCGCTGTGATATTAATCAATAACGCCTATTTGCCGCTATAAAAATAAATAACATAGCACAATATTTGCGCTATGAAATTAACAATTTTTATAGCGCTTTTTTTGTGTTATCTAATGTTGGTTGTTTTTAATCACATGTCGTTATACAGCGTTTATCGAACCGCTATAATATCCTTTAATAGCATTTTTCGAGCGCTATTGTAGGGTCTTTTTGTTGTAGTGCATTATTCTTTCAACCACTTCGAAAACAATTTTGAAAACTTCCAAGATTTCAAAATTCCAAAAAAACCCATTTAAAACATTTCTCGAAGCTTCAAGGATTTTAGATTTTCAAAATTCTAGTTTGAATCCATTTTAGTTATAATCACATTCATAAATTTCACCTTTGAAATTTCCTTGGGTTATATAAACCACTTTAATTATTATAATCTTGTTTGGACTACAATAATATTAACCAAACGCTCTAAATTGCTACAATAATCTTAGAAAATTATTTCTTTTATATAAAAATATACTTTGGGTAAAATTATTTCATTTACTCGCTTCAAAAAAATAATATGTCGGTTTACCTTGTTTAACAGTTTAGAAACCCCTATCGATAAGGTTAAACTTCTCGTACCAACCAAAATTAATAAACACTCAACCGATAAGTCAACACAATATAAAACATTTTATATTCACTAATAAATATGCGCTCATATCTATTAATACACTCAAACTCTTTCTAGAGTGTTATTGACCCTATCTCTAATAATCCCCACCAAAGCCAAGGTATATGCCAACCTAATATGACGACCCGGAATTTTTAGACATTTGAAATGGGAATATTTAATTAATTTTAAATATTCGAAAGTTAATTATTAACTTTAATTTCAAATATCAATATTTATTGAATAATTAATTATTAAATTTAATTATCGGGATTGGGTAAAAATATTGAATCTTGATTTTAAAGCTGGTTAAAAATAATTAGAAGGCTTATTTAATTTATATTAATAATACTGAGGACGATAGAAGTTGTAAAATTTAAATTAACGATGGTTTGTTCAGTTTTAAAATTTGATTGTTTAAATTGAATTTAAAAATAGCCTTCCGAGGCACGGTCTCGGAATTCGATGAAACCAGTCCCATTGGATCCGTAATATTGAATTATTATCGGATTTCGATTTTCGTAGCAAACGGAGTTGTTGTGTGAGCGTACGATATATAAAAGGCATAGAAATTTATTCTGGAACAAATTGAATTTGTATAAGATATAGTTGCTTTCCTTTTGAACAGACAATACGTACTATCAGCCACCCAACTGTCCCCTTCGTACCCTTCTTTGTCTTCCCTTCTTCTTGAATTTGACAGTTCGAAGAAAAATAAGTTAAATACACTGCACCGGCTCCTTCCTTCTGAGTTCAAATCGAATATATTTTCTTTCCCCTTCACTTCTCTTCTAAATCGAAACCAGTTTAAAAAAAAAAATTCCTCTTTCTAAAATCTAGTCAAATAGCCGAGCGTAGGAGTTCATCCACCAAATCGTTCGAAGATATGATAGGGCTTCGAACCGGCTTCACCTCGAAGAGAGAAGGCGTCGTGGGTTTGGTGGCTCTCGAATCAAGGAGCAAGCGGCGTTGGGAAGGCGTCGTTGTGGGAGGGGTTCGTGCTGTTCAGGCGAACAGGGATGGTGGAGTCGGCGCCGATGGGATGTCGCGATAGCGATTTTGAGAGGATGGAGTGTTGTCTCGTTCTAGGCGACGAAGGGTGTGAGGTGCGATCGACTGCAGTGCTTGACTGGCGATGGAAGAGTGTGGGTTCTCTGAGTGGTCTCGTTCGTACAACGGTGAGACTGGGGTTTTGAATCTGAGGGTGGCTCGACGGTTTAGTGTGGTATAATTCTTTTTCCGATTTATATATATATATATATATTCATATTTTGATTTAGGCAGAAATAGTTTGTTTCCAAATAAATCTTGATTTTTATGTGCAGAAATCAAATATATATACAGTGGAATTGGTAACAGAAATGGTTTGTTTTGATAGAAATTTCAAGATGAAATTTTATACTGTTTTATTGTATTAAACTGAAGGGTATGTAAGATTTAAGTAAGCAGAAATTTTAAAATGTTTGAACTAGAAAGATATATAAAATAAAAGATTTTGAAAAAAAAAAAAATAGGAATTTTAGAGATTGATAGAATTTGTATAAGTTGGATTTTTTTTATGAGATCTATATAGGTATATATGTAATTTCGAAAGAGAAAATAAATATACATATGTACATTTTAAGTTTACTAGGCTATTTTAAAGACAATGGATTATTGGAAATATATTTATTTTAAGAACTCATATAGTTATTTGGTTATTAGAAATTATTTAAAAGAAAATGAGTTTAAATTACATTGGAAGATATTAAAGGATTGTTCGGTTAGTTCAAATGAAATAATTAGTTAATTAAGTTATTTAAATGATAATAAATCATTCAATTAGTTCAAATATTAATGAAAATCATCTAATGTTTATTCAAGGTCGATAAACCATGAAACCAGGGCATAGTTGAAGTGGATTGCAAACGAAATAAAGGTGAGTTAATCTCACTCAGTTAAATTTAAATTTAAATTTAATGATAAAATTTAAATAATTGTTGGATGGTTGAATTGATTGATGTGATATAGTATGATATTTTGGAACTGGTATATTATGTTGTGCTAACGTCTGTGGATGCAGGGAAACAGGTTGGAGGGATCCAACTGGATCCCTCAACATTTATTTAAATTATTTAATACCCTCTGATGTGATTATTTTATATTCTGTGTTGAATATTACTGATAATTGGAAGTATTGAATGCTATGGCTTGGTTGATATGATTGGGTATGATGAATTACCAAAAGTATAAGTTTGATTTTGGAAATGAAAATAAAGAAGTGAAATTGCAAGTAAAATAATTATAGAATAAATGTAAGAATGACTTGGAAAAAGAAATAAAGTGACCTTAAAATTCTAATAAGTGAATCTTGAAATGGAAAGGAAAATTTAAATAAACAGAAAGTTAATAAATTTTAAAATGCAGTATTATTAACTAAAAGAACAAACATTTATTTAGAATTTAAGATTTGGATTATTGAAAGAGTAAAGAAGAAATAAAATAAAATAATAATAATTCAGTCCATAACTATTGAATTTGAAAATGAACTGATAAGTAAAGGAATTTATTTCAAATGAATAAATTGGAAATCAATTTGGAAATTGATTTAAGTGAGTGAAATTGTAATTTCTCTCTGAATAACCAAGTACGTTTTTTTAAAGCAAATTTTTGAATATAAATTAAATGTTTTAAAGTTGTTTTTAAAGGAAGCAAGTTTTGCAAAATTTATTATTTCTAATATTTAAAGTCTAAAATAAGTATTTTCTTTTAATCTATTTTAGTAGTAATTATTAAGAAGTAACTTAGTATTTTGTTTTTAAAAGGAGAAATCTAGTTTTATATTTTATTAAGTTACTTCATTTTCAAATATTCATATAGTATGGTATTTTTAAATAAATTATTGATGTAGTTTTAACTTAAATGTTTTAAAGAATATTTCAAAGTAAAGTGTTTTTAAATTAGTTTTAAAAAAATCTAGTTGTGTGCTTGGTAATTTCAGAGGAGATAGAAATATTTGAGAAAGTTTATTCTGGAAGGAAAGATGGTTTTGAACTGTTTTCAAAGGTTGAAAATAGAAATATATATTTTTGAGGTTAATAAATAATTTGGGAAATTATTTATTGGTTGATGGATGTTTGTGAATATAAATTGATAGTTAAATAACCGACTATCAATATTGGCCAAATGCGCTGATCGTTTCGAAGAGACCGGGATCGAGATTTATTTCTCGAAAACCACTTCGATCCGGTTTATACGTTTTCGTGGAAAAACGAGTTTGGATGCGAAGATGGAGCAGTGAAGTGCAAGGGCTAGTCGCTACTAATCCTGAGGATATTTCCAAAATGGATGTAGTAGGAATAGTGCCTTCGGTTCCGTTCGAACCCGGGACGGACTTGTATGGACGAATGCTTGCGAAACATCGTCAGGTGGGCGATGGGCATTCTAAGTGAAACGTTCTAAAAGGTAATGCTTAGCCTCAAGCCTCATCAAATGGGAATGACTGAAAATCAGGGGATATGCAGCAAGGTTAGGTGGGTAGCACCCAAGCAGGGTGAGGTCATTCCAGTCTAGATGTCCCTTTTTATTTTTCGGCTTAGTGGTGCGGTTGCTGATCCCAACCGCGGGGTGATCTCACTCGGGACTATCCAGTAAGGGATGGTTCCGGCCTTGTGTTGCAGGGGATGAAGGGAGTAATCCTCGGTACGGTGATCTAGGCCCCGTACTGTGACAGGTGGTACCCCAGTGCCTAGTCATTGATGGAAATCCATTCTCCCTACGAGCCTTTACGAGTTTTGTTTGTATTACCCACTTTTGTGGCTATTAGCTAGAATTTAATAATGTAACAATTTCGGCTATTTTATAAGTACTTGTGTATAGACCCTATTATAATATCAGAGGATTTCTATAAAATTGTTTTAGCTATCGTAAGGTAAAAACCCGACATGTTTATTTGTGGCGTGGTCTTACGAGATGCTTTTGTTTTCAAAGGAATTTTGAAACTTTAATAATAAATTGGGTGTGATTTTCTCACGCTGGTAATCCAAACTGACTCGGGTGTTATTTAACTGTAATGCTCGGGTCAGACCGAGTATTATAGGATACAGGATATGATGCTGTGGAGCTCAGGAGACGAGCTGGATGACGAAACGTACTCTCGTACTTGTATATTTTTATACGTATTCCGCTGTGTTGAGTTGTTGTGTACCCATTGTATGATATTGATGTTGAGTTGTGACTGATGTATTCTGATGATGTAATGTATGTAAACAGATATATTTGATTTTGAGTAAAGATTATTTACTATCTATTATATTTTATTCCGCTGCGATGGTTAGATTCTGATGTTGATTTTGTCTTCTCTTCTTCTACCTCTTCTTCTTAAACCCAAATGGTTCGTATTTCTGTGCAACTTGAGTTAATTGTTGTAGAATAGTGTTGACTCAAGGGGTACGGATTTGCGGGTCGTTACAGTTGGTATCAGAGCTTAGGTTGACGATAACCTAGGCTTTGGTGGGAATTACTCAAGTAGAGTCCGTAGGACTCTATAATGAGTTTGAGTGTATTAATAGATATGAGCGCGTAATTGTTAGTGAATAAAATGATTTTTATATTGTGTTGATTGGTTTATTGAGTGGTTTATGGATTCTGGTCAATAAGAGTAATTAACGTTATTGATAGGGATCTCTAAACACTTGAATAGAACAATTCGACACAGTATTGTTTTAAAATAGGGTAAATGAAATAATTTTACCCAAATTATTTTTGTATATGAAAGAAATAATTTTCAGAAATTATTATAGTATTTGGATGCTTGATTGTTAAGGAAGGATAATATTAAATTATTAACGCTATTGTGTAAAAATTGAATAAGAAATTGAAACTTATAACCAAAGTTGAAGAATAAATCTATATAACAAAATGGAATTTGAAAATATATATTATAAATGAAATGTATAAATTGAGATAAATTAAGATTTCCAGAGCAATGTTGAAATAAATCGGGATGGATTTCAAATTTGGAAATTTGGGAAAAGTTTAAATTCCTTGGATTTGAAAATGGTTTCAAAGTTTTGGAGAAATAATAGTGGTATTATTTCGGGAATATTTTGAATTGGGATTGAATATGGAGAGATTTGGAATTTAAAAATATTTGAAAGGGACTTTAAAGAGATAAAAGCATCTAATTCTCTTTCGGTCGCTGGAAAATAACGTCAATGATGACTGCAGCATCATCGATGTTCATTTTCGAGTTTCTAGAAGAGAAATTGCTACCAAATTGTTTTAAATTGGAAGTGGTTTGCGAACTGGGCTGGGTTTTGAAATTCAAAAAGATAATTGAATTTTCCAAAGTATTTTGAGATGTTGTTGATTTCAAAGGGATTTTGAAATTCTGGAAAATTGTTTAAACTCTGGAATCTTGTTTAAAATGGTTATGGAATGATAAAAATATACTTGACTAAATCCAATGTATAATTCCGAAGTAAAGTGTAAAAGGTAAAGATGTAAATGGGATTGATTATTAATGGACAAAAGAATGGATATAAATAAGTTGTGAGTTATAAAAATTAGAAGTGGAATATATAAGCCAAAATAAGATAGTTTTGAATTCTGGGAAGTGAATAAAATCCAAAACTTAAATTATAAAATAGATTGAACTCCACTAAAGTAGTTAAAGTGATTTTGATATAAAAAAATCACATATTGGGTATAAAATTTGAATAAACTAATTGATAATTAATTGATAAATGAAATATGGAAATGGAACTTAAATTGGCTAAATGGAACTTGAATTAGTTAAATAAAAAAATTGAACTGTGATTAAATAATAGAATTTGAAAGTGAAGTTTAAGTTATAAATATACATTTAGCATGGAATTGTAAGTAAATTAAAGATGAAGTGAAGCTGTTTGGAATTGAATTACAATAGAAATGATTTGAATTGCCAATAAAATCCAATATGAATATAACAAGTTAAATATGTGCATAGATATTATTTTGATAAATTGAGAATGTGAATTAGCAATTTGAATTGGATAGAATTTGATGAGAATCAAATATAATGGAATTGAACTTAACTTATGCAATTTGAATAAATCGAAGTAAAACCACTTAAGATTGTAGCTAATTGAAGCTTGGCTTCAAAAGCCATTGAATAAAAGTTTGGGTTGAATTAATGGTATATAGGGCATGGAAGATTGTCGAGATTAAATAAAAAGGTTTTGGAATGAAAATTTGGCGAATATGAAATAAAATGCAATTGGATGAGGGGTGAATAAATTAAAATGGAATGGAATTAAATGTAAATTGAATTGGAATCGATTTAAATGATTATAAGCTTAGGTGACTATTGAGTGTAAGTCACTTAAGTACGATAAAGTGGTTTGAAAATTTGTTGAAAGCAATTGAGTCAGCTTTAAAACCATATAAATTGCTTATGAAAATTGTTTATGTACATTAGTCATGTAATGCATGTGTTTAACTATTAAAAGTAAGTGAAATTATTTATATATAGCACTTACATGTTTGAATTGAGTAAGTACAGGTTCAGGGAAGCCGTTTGGCTGGATTTGATTGCGCAATTTGCTAAAATAAATTGCCGCTTGCTTAAAAATGCTAAAATAAGGTACGCCTACGCAATACAAATAGGAAATATGAACTGTTTTTCTGTTTTCCGACCGTGTGGGTCGATGTATATTGATTTCCGGCCTGAGGCCGATGTGTATATGTTTTTGTGCATCCTGCGATATCGCAGAAGTCCCTCCGTACAAGGGAGACTCTGCCAAAATTTTCCGTAAATTTTGGGAGTTAGAAAATTTTTGAAATTTTTGAAAATTTTCACTAATTACAAGTGATTTAAATTTGTTAAGCACATAGAACTGGAACTGAATATTTATGTGTAATTTAAAATGTGTAATTGTAAAGTAAGTGAAATCGAAGGAACTAAAGATACAAAGTGTAAATAAACTTTTAATTGAGGCTTAAATTAATTAGTAAGTGAAACTAATACAATATTCGAAGTAGAAGCCAAATGGAATTCAAATGAAATTGTAAAGGCAAAGAGAATGGTAATGAAAATAAACTTCAATAGTAAAATGAAGATTTATATAAGAATTATATACAATATTCAAATTAAATTTAAGGAATGAAAAATGAAATTCTTAAGTAAATTGGGTATTGAGAAAAATTATTCCAAGTGAATAATTGAATGTGAACTAAACTGATAGTTGAGAATGTGAATAAAAGAAAATTGGTATAGCTTAAAACCAATTGGGCTAATAACGTAAGGTGTACGTATATTATTTATTCGCATAGCTATATTTGATCCAGAATTCGAGCACAGAATTTCGAGATAATTTTATCGATCTGGGTTAGGATTTTTCACTCGATTTTCGACGGCGAACCTGGATATGGAGTTTTGATTGATTCTGAAAATTCTCTATCGTAGTTTACGACTATGCAAGGAGAATGATAGTTTCTGATCAAGAGACCAGATCTGAGTCCGCACTAAGAAGTCGGGTGGACGATACTAGTTCGGAAATGGAATTGTGTGATCGAGTGAGCGATCGAATTTGATATTGCGTACGAATGGTATATGTACATCGTACGGGCTTGAATAAATAGATATTGAAATTTGTAAATGTTTTTGAATGTTGTGATGGATATTGTTGCTTAGTTGGATATACAGGTGTATAAAAGCAATGGATAAATAAAGATTTTGGATTTTAGAAGATTAAAATTAATGGCCCGACAAAAAGGTATGTATTTGAATTTCTATATGAAATTTGATTGGGTTTTTGGATTGAGCCACTTGGCTTTTGTTTTCTTTTTGGATTTGGGAGGCCGTAGAGCCATTTTTGTAGTAGTACCGAGCTAGCCGCGCAAAGGAGACGTTGGCGAAATTTTTTGAAAATTTAGAGAGTTAGAAAAATTTTGAGAAAGTTTTGATAATTTAAAATTTGAATTCAAATTTAAGATTTGAATTCGTAAGTAAGTATGTAATATGGTTTAAGGGTTATGGATAAGATCAAAGGCTAGGATAGAGTTAGAGTGTCTTCGATAAAAAGATTTGTTTGCTAAGTTGTTAAAAATTGTTTGGTTTGAGGAAATAGTTAATGGGTTATGGATCAGTCTTCCAACCAGTAATTTCGGGGACGAAATTCTTTTAAGGGGGGAGGAATGTGACGACCCGGAATTTTTAGACATTTGAAATGGGAATATTTAATTAATTTTAAATATTCGAAAGTTAATTATTAACTTTAATTTCAAATATCAATATTTATTGAATAATTAATTATTAAATTTAATTATCGGGATTGGGTAAAAATATTGAATCTTGATTTTAAAGCTGGTTAAAAATAATTAGAAGGCTTATTTAATTTATATTAATAATACTGAAGACGATAGAAGTTGTAAAATTTAAATTAACGATGGTTTGTTCAGTTTTAAAATTTGATTGTTTAAATTGAATTTAAAAATAGCCTTCCGAGGCACGGTCTTAGAATTCGATGAAACCAGTCCCATTGGATCCGTAATATTGAATTATTATCGGATTTCGATTTTCGTAGCAAACGGAGTTGTTGTGTGAGCGTACGATATATAAAAGGCATAGAAATTTATTCTGGAACAAATTGAATTTGTATAAGATATAGTTGCTTTCCTTTTGAACAGACAATACGTACTATCAGCCACCCAACTGTCCCCTTCGTACCCTTCTTTGTCTTCCCTTCTTCTTGAATTTGACAGTTCGAAGAAAAATAAGTTAAATACACTGCACCGGCTCCTTCCTTCTGAGTTCAAATCGAATATATTTTCTTTCCCCTTCACTTCTCTTCTAAATCGAAACCAGTTTAAAAAAAAAAATTCCTCTTTCTAAAATCTAGTCAAATAGCCGAGCGTAGGAGTTCATCCACCAAATCGTTCGAAGATACGATAGGGCTTCGAACCGGCTTCACCTCGAAGAGAGAAGGCGTCGTGGGTTTGGTGGCTCTCGAATCAAGGAGCAAGCGGCGTTGGGAAGGCGTCGTTGTGGGAGGGGTTCGTGCTGTTCAGGCGAACAGGGATGGTGGAGTCGGCGCCGATGGGATGTCGCGATAGCGATTTTGAGAGGATGGAGTGTTGTCTCGTTCTAGGCGACGAAGGGTGTGAGGTGCGATCGACTGCAGTGCTTGACTGGCGATGGAAGAGTGTGGGTTCTCTGAGTGGTCTCGTTCGTACAACGGTGAGACTGGAGTTTTGAATCTGAGGGTGGCTCGACGGTTTACTGTGGTATAATTCTTTTTCCGATATATATATATATATATATATATATATATATATATATATATATATATATATATTCATATTTTGATTTAGGCAGAAATAGTTTGTTTCCAAATAAATCTTGATTTTTATGTGCAGAAATCAAATATATATACAGTGGAATTGGTAACAGAAATGGTTTGTTTTGATAGAAATTTCAAGATGAAATTTTATACTGTTTTATTGTATTAAACTGAAGGGTATGTAAGATTTAAGTAAGCAGAAATTTTAAAATGTTTGAATTAGAAAGATATATAAAATAAAAGATTTTGAAAAAAAAAAATAGGAATTTTAGAGATAGATAGAATTTGTATAAGTTGGATTTTTTTGTGAGATCTATATAGGTATATATGTAATTTCGAAAGAGAAAATAAATATACATATGTACATTTTAAGTTTACTAGGCTATTTTAAAGACAATGGATTATTGGAAATATATTTATTTTAAGAACTCATAAAGTTATTTGGTTATTAGAAATTATTTAAAAGAAAATGAGTTTAAATTACATTGGAAGATATTAAAGGATTGTTCGGTTAGTTCAAATGAAATAATTAGTTAATTAAGTTATTTAAATGATAATAAATCATTCAATTAGTTCAAATATTAATGAAAATCATCTAATGTTTATTCAAGGTCGATAAACCGTGAAACCAGGGCATAGTTGAAGTGGATTGCAAACGAAATAAAGGTGAGTTAATCTCACTCAGTTAAATTTAAATTTAAATTTAATGATAAAATTTAAATAATTGTTGGATGGTTGAATTGATTGATGTGATATAGTATGATATTTTGAAACTGGTATATTATGTTGTGCTAACGTCTGTGGATGCAGGGAAACAGGTTGGAGGGATCCAACTGGATCCCTCAACATTTATTTAAATTATTTAATACCCTCTGATGTGATTATTTTATATTCTGTGTTGAATATTACTGATAATTGGAAGTATTGAATGCTATGGCTTGGTTGATATGATTGGGTATGATGAATTACCAAAAGTATAAGTTTGATTTTGGAAATGAAAATAAAGAAGTGAAATTGCAAGTAAAATAATTATAGAATAAATGTAAGAATGACTTGGAAAAAGAAATAAAGTGACCTTAAAATTCTAATAAGTGAATCTTGAAATGGAAAGGAAAATTTAAATAAACAGAAAGTTAATGAATTTTAAAATGCAGTATTATTACCTAAAAGAACAAACATTTATTTAGAATTTAAGATTTGGATTATTGAAAGAGTAAAGAAGAAATAAAATAAAATAATAATAATTCAGTCCATAACTATTGAATTTGAAAATGAACTGATAAGTAAAGGAATTTATTTCAAATGAATAAATTGGAAATCAATTTGGAAATTGATTTAAGTGAGTGAAATTGTAATTTCTCTCTGAATAACCAAGTACGTTTTTTTAAAGCAAATTTTTGAATATAAATTAAATGTTTTAAAGTTGCTTTTAAAGGAAGCAAGTTTTGCAAAATTTATTATTTCTAATATTTAAAGTCTAAAATAAGTATTTTCTTTTAATCTATTTTAGTAGTAATTATTAAGAAGTAACTTGGTATTTTGTTTTTAAAAGGAGAAATCTAGTTTTATATTTTATTAAGTTACTTCATTTTCAAATATTCATATAGTATGGTATTTTTAAATAAATTATTGATGTAGTTTTAACTTAAATGTTTTAAAGAATATTTCAAAGTAAAGTGTTTTTAAATTAGTTTTAAAAAAATCTAGTTGTGTGCTTGGTAATTTCAGAGGAGATAGAAATATTTGAGAAAGTTTATTCTGGAAAGAAAGATGGTTTTGAACTGTTTTCAAAGGTTGAAAATAGAAATATATATTTTTGAGGTTAATAAATAATTTGGGAAATTATTTATTGGTTGATGGATGTTTGTGAATATAAATTGATAGTTAAATAACCGACTATCAATATTGGCCAAATGCGCTGATCGTTTCGAAGAGACCGGGATCGAGATTTATTTCTCGAAAACCACTTCGATCCGGTTTATACGTTTTCGTGGAAAAACGAGTTTGGATGCGAAGATGGAGCAGTGAAGTGCAAGGGCTAGTCGCTACTAATCCTGAGGATATTTCCAAAATGGATGTAGTAGGAATAGTGCCTTCGGTTCCGTTCGAACCCGGGACTGACTTGTATGGACGAATGCTTGCGAAACATCGTCAGGTGGGCGATGGGCATTCTAAGTGAAACGTTCTAAAAGGTAACGCTTAGCCTCAAGCCTCATCAAATGGGAATGACTGAAAATCAGGGGATATGCAGCAAGGTTAGGTGGGTATCACCCAAGCAGGGTGAGGTCATTCCAGTCTAGATGTCCCTTTTTATTTTTCGGCTTAGTGGTGCGGTTGCTGATCCCAACCGCGGGGTGATCTCACTCGGGACTATCCAACAAGGGATGGTTCCGGCCTTGTGTTGCAGGGGATGAAGGGAGTAATCCTCGGTACGGTGATCTAGGCCCCGTACTGTGACAGGTGGTACCCCAGTGCCTAGTCATTGATGGAAATCCATTCTCCCTACGAGCCTTTACGAGTTTTGTTTGTATTACCCACTTTTGTGGCTATTAGCTAGAATTTAATAATGTAACAATTTTGGCTATTTTATAAGTACTTGTGTATAGACCCTATTATAATATCAGAGGATTTCTATAAAATTGTTTTAGCTATCGTAAGGTAAAAACCCGACATATTTATTTGTGGCGTGGTCTTATGAGATGCTTTTGTTTTCAAAGGAATTTTGAAACTTTAATAATAAATTGGGTGTGATTTTCTCACGCTGGTAATCCAGACTGACTCGGGTGTTATTTAACTGTAATGCTCGGGTCAGACCGAGTATTATAGGATACAGGATATGATGCTGTGGAGCTCAGGAGACGAGCTGGATGACGAAACGTACTCTCGTACTTGTATATTTTTATACGTATTCCGCTGTGTTGAGTTGTTGTGTACCCATTGTATGATATTGATGTTGAGTTGTGACTGATGTATTCTGATGATGTAATGTATGTAAACAGATATATTTGATTTTGAGTAAAGATTATTTACTATCTATTATATTTTATTCCGCTGCGATGGTTAGATTCTGATGTTGATTTTGTTTTCTCTTCTTCTACCTCTTCTTCTTAATCCCAAATGGTTCGTATTTCTGTGCAACTTGAGTTAATTGTTGTAGAATAGTGTTGACTCAAGGGGTACGGATTTGCGGGTCATTACACCTAAGCTCTGATACCACGTGTGATGACCCGACTTTCCGACCCTTGAAAATCGACATCAATATGTTCACTTTATACCATGCCTAATAATTGAGTGCTAGAAAAATAGATTGTTAGGAAAAAAGAAAGAAGGTAGAAGTAAGAGGAACTAAACAAACATAGAATCTCATAGCGGATTGAATAATGTATAATATTAAAAGGTCTTTACACAAATCAAAACTGTAATATAAGTAACTCAAATCAGAGTGCAGAAATCAATAATTACCAACCTGGATAGTTATAATAGCATGTCCTCACAATTGCCAAATATTTCAAAAAATACTACCATAGAATAAACAACTACGAGAATACGTCTTAGTCTCTAGCTCGTCTTTTAAGCTCCAAAGCAATCCAAATTTATATCTATAATATGCTATGTCTGACCCATGTATTATTATACAATAATAACACACGGGTCAGTCTGGTAAACCAATGTAAGAAAACACAACCAAGTGGATTTATTAAGTTATAAAAGCTTTTCAAAATAAAGATATCGTAAGGCCGTCCCACACATAAACACGAACGGGTTTTTACCTTACGATCACCAAACCCTTTTTGTGGAAAATTCAATGATATTATAATAATGTCTAAGGGTCAAAATGGTAATAATCAAATAGCTATGATGCTCGTTTTGTGTACGTCATAACAATACTAGTATAAAGTCAAAACTCGATAAGGCTCATTCGTTAATTGTGTAGGATTCCAAGAAGGTGCCCTTAGTACTTCAAGAACGGTCCTCCTGCACAAGGATTAGAGTTATCCTTCTAATGCATCATACCCCTCTAGTCGGGTTATTATAGAAAAAACATAACCGGTCTTGCTAAGACCAAATTCATCGCTTCGGCATGCCAAAAATAACTAAAGGTATCTGCATTGCTAGAAAAGGAACCGAGTACACTATAAGGGTATGCCAACCCTGCTGGCCTTGCCTCATACCTATTTTAGTCATTTCCGCTGATGACTACATCTGGCGTTCCAGCTTATGCACCGCTCCAAAATATATCATGGAATCCCTTACGGATTCCCATACCACAATGGCCTTTATTCCCACATCTCAAATAGATCTTGGAATCACACACGGATTCCTCCACCCTAAAGAGCCACGAAATCGCATATGGATTTCACCTTCCCAAAATACAACGCATCTCCTCCTTTTAACCGTATATGGTTTTGGAGTAGGTGAAGGTTCCTATTCATCTCTTACAAGTACACTCTCCATTTCCTGGGTGCTCCAAACCATTCGCCGATTTTCGAAATGCTCAATACCAGTTCTTTAGGAAAATAATCAGATATACATAAGAGCAGGGATCACCCTATAATTGTTTAAGTGGTTGGATCTCCTAACCGTTTATCCTAGAATTAAAACGAGTTTATACGTACCGTATAGCACCTCGAACAGTAACTGTACCATATAATTCCCATGTTTCTTCTAGATATTTCTATAGTTAAAATTCCTTGGTGTTAAATAGAAAATCGTTTCCTACCACTAAAATTAAGAAGGATTACATATTTGAGCCAAGATTTGATAGTCGGTTATTTGACTATCAAATAACAAACATTCGACCAAATTTACATTTCCTATTGAAATCACTAAGCCTCATTTAACTTGAATTTGATAAATTTGAATTTTTCATTTAAAACATGCATATGCTGTTTTCATCTAAATAAGTAAATTCAAAAATCATCCCTTTTAAATACTTGAAAACTATAGTATATAAAAATAGATATGGAATCGGTATCGACCATGGATCACAGCTAGATGGTTGCATCTCTATCCTAGAAAAACCAAACTTAACTTAGGCAATCTCTATACCTCGATTACCGCCATGCAATCAATCATAGATCGCAGTTTGCATAATGATTACATCACTATACCAGCGAAAACATTCCAAACCGTAGGCAATATCTGCCCTCGAATTACGCTGTGAAAATATATCATTACTTTCCAAAATCTTTTGTTTAAAAATAAATTTCCAAATATCATTTGTAACTACAAATCTTTGCATGATATTAACTTCTTGACTATCTGACTTGAATAACATCATTAAATTACAAATGGGCTTTAAACAATAACTAACATTTAAATAAGAATTTACCCTTAAATAGATTATTAATAAAGGACTTTGGAAATGATTAAGCAAGGATATAAAAAAAATTTAAATATCAACAATAATATCTTTTAAAACCTTTTACAGAATTTTTCGATAATATATTATAATAACTTTCAAAAAAAAAATTTAAACATATATTTAACTAATTAATTTTAAACAGTATATTTCAAATAAATAAAATGATATTTAAATAATCATTTGTTAAATAATTATATTAGCATAAATAAATAATCCAATTTTCTCGAAATAACTTTGAAGAAAACATTTAAGTGAAACAACTAACACTACTATTGGAATCATTTACAAAACATTTGTAATGATAAATTTTAAACAAAATCATTGTATATATTACTGGTAAAACATTCCACTTCAAATTATACAATTTGAAGTTCAACCGAAAAACTGTAACTTTCCAATGTTATACCGTGGCACGAAAATTCCAATGATACTTATCAGCTACCGTTCAATTCAATTTAACTATCAAAGTTAAATGGCAAGCATTTACATAACAGTCATATATGTAAATCAAACCCAACCTTAAAATGATTTGTTAATATATCAATTTCTAAAATAAATTCATTTGCATTGGGTTGTGTCCAAATTAATCAAATACCAAAATAAAATTTTGATTCTACTGACCAATTATCATTCAAAATCAAACTCTTTCATTTATTATCCAACGGTGTTTATTTGGCCAAATAAATAATACCAATATATTCCAATTTCAATTTACGTTATAGTTCAACAACGTAATTTTTTTTCGATCCATTTATCAAATTCCATACATACATGATTCAATACTGAAAATAAACTTAAAAATAAACATAAATAATTTAGTAGCAATTCGAGATGCTATATAGTAACCCCAAGTCCGGTTCAACCAATCTAATAGCATTTCAAGATGGTATATCATCATCCTAAATTAATTTCACCATTCACCAATTCCAACAACCCAAACAAGCATAAATAAATATTTTTACCATAAAATTATACTGATTAAGCAAATGAGTGAGTTTAACTCATCTCGAGTTTTCAGTTTGCCAAAAAGTTTCATTCTTGAATTAAAACTGAACTAGCATTCAATTTTAACCCAAAATTATGACAAGCATCAAATCCATCCAAACTAGCTCCTTCTCGTCATCACGATCACAATGCAAAAAGTCTTTTCCTAATCGGGCGGCCTCATATGGGAGAGCTATTAATTTTATAAGTTATTGAGATTTTTAAATTAAATAATATAAGTTAATTACAGACATCACCTTAATTACACTATTGCCATCTTCTCCCCCCTTCTCAATGACCTTCCCCTATATATGTGTGGTTCACTTATCGTGCACATCCCTTAATGACACCACCACTGCCTTGACGAAATGGCAAAAAAAATCGTCAACGAGCTCTCCTGATTAAAC
Source organism: Allium cepa (assembly GCA_030765085.1). Taxonomy (NCBI): domain Eukaryota; kingdom Viridiplantae; phylum Streptophyta; class Magnoliopsida; order Asparagales; family Amaryllidaceae; genus Allium; species Allium cepa. Next base: position 46,928,020 of record CM060940.1, on the reverse strand, counting down.
TCGACTAAGCCATCCCAAAACCCCACCAGGGAGACCCCCTGTAGCATCGCGACACCTAGGCTCCCCTTCCTTAAAGTGACATGTCGAACTCCCAAACGACCATCGAACATCAAAATATTTTCGACCAAGGTGCTATTCTTCATGTTTAACTTGATTCCGCCCTCAAAATCATCGATTGACACCTATATCGATAGAAAATTCAAACCTTAGTCATCCAAACAACGACCATGGCCACGCCGAGCCTCACAAATGAAAATTGCAACCCTTAAAAACATGTCTGGGAAAGGATCCACTTGAAACATGAATCCTAAGATGAGTTTGATAATTTTTAATTGAGTATAATTCAAAAAATATTTTTTTTGAAGCTTTCATTACTATTTTTTCCCTTCGCTTTTTCAATGTATAAAAGTAGAAAGGATGGGGAATGGGCTTTAAAATGGAAGGGAGTGCTACATAGATAGGTAGGGTGGTTAGACTGAAAATTAGAGTGGGCTAAATTGAAATAAAGGAGGCTATTGTCAAATCTAATATATATATATATATATGTATGTATGTATGTATGTATATATATATATATGTATGTATGTATGTATGTATGTATGTATGTATGTATATAATTTAAAATTCCAAAAATATTGAGCTATAAATCTTGGATCCCTACCAAGGCATGCCACCTGACATTCCTAATGTAATACCCCTATTCCGAACACAACGGGACAAGTTTCAAGACCTAATTCGATCGTATGGAGAAGGTAGCTTTTTGAATCCAATTATTTATTAAATTTTCAATATTAATTTAAATGCGTTTCCATCCAGTACGATCAAAGGGTAATTCCAAATGCTACAAATTTTCAAATCCAATAATAACACTTTATTATGGATCCAATGGAACAGGTTTCGTCGAATTTCGAGACTGCGTCCCATATTGCTATTTTAACGCGTCGATGTAATCGAACGATTTTTAAAAATTTATGAAATCACTTGAAACTCAAGTTTTAAAAACATTGTAACTCAATTCTAATTCAAATAGAATTTATATTGACATTAAAAATCATTTTGATTCATATTCAACTAATATTTCAACTATTTACTAATTCTGCATTACAATAAATCGTTATATTTGAAATTTCAATTTATTCTTAAATTCCCACTAAAATCTTCATATTCAAAAATCAAGTTTTTATTTCAAATTCAATATTTAAAAATCATTTAAATATTCAAAACTAAATGATGGAAAACTACAGGTCCTTACAAAATGTGAGCATGTATAGATATCAACTTGTTAAATGTAATGTATTTTTTGTAACTCTGGTAACCCCTTATTAGCAGTTACCTTTTGTACTATGTCATTTTGTATTATATGGCTTATCTATTCTCTCTTGTTCTGCTCTTTATTTACCCAAGACAACTTACCTTTCGGACGCTTGGGCAATGGAACATGAAAATCATGGATGCATTAAGTGTCGTTCCTAGGGGTTAGAAAGGTGGGTCATCACATATATGTTATTTCAAGGTTATTTGAAATTAAACTCGGTATTAGTTCTTATGTTTCCTATTGATTAGTGATTTTTAATTATTGAAATGTAATGGATTTTCGACTATTTTAAACGATTGGAAACTTCCAAATTGAAATATGAAATTAAAAGCTTAATGTTAAGGAAAATATAAAAGGTGAAGTTTTATAATGGAAATTAAGAAGGTGTAAACTATTGAAAATTTTTGTTAAGTAAAATGAATAAGATTACCTGTATTTGCATTTAGGATTTAATGTAATATTATACAGGTAAAAAACTTAAGCAATAGAAATGTTTCAAAATGAAATTATCTACATATATAAATAAAGAATTAATATATACAGGAAATGTGATAAATTTAAGTTAATGTTTTGAAATGCTTAATAAATAAAATTGAACAATAAAAAGTGAATGTTATTTAAGGAAATGAATGTGAACTTAAGACAGTAAACAAATTATAAAATCATATCTTGTAAATTGTTGTAAAATAAAAGTGAGTTGCAAGGAATATTTATAAATTAAGTTGTAGCTTTGTAAGATAATTATAAACTTGGACAATGTTTTGTGAAAGGAGATGAATCTTATATGTTAGCACCATATTTGGTCACTAACACCCTTGAGTAGAGTTATGTAGTGAGATTAATGAAGAGAGTAACTAAGAATAGAAGAATAGTGTAATTCAATGCAAAACGAACAACAAAAAAGAGAACACCAGATTTATAGTGGTTCGGCATAATTGCCTACGTCCACTTTGAGTTTAATCTGTATTGCTTCCACAATCACTTGAATACAAATACAATCCTTTAACTAATCACTTGCATACAAGTCTGAATTAGAAAGAGGAGAGTATAAAAATGGCAAGGTCTCCCTAGTGTTCTCGGAAAAAGGTCTCTTTCACTGTGTCCTTGCCCTTCTATTTGTAGACGAAGATGGGTTGGACTTCCCTCATGGGCTTAGGAACAAGGTACCTCGTCCCACAGTAGGTGACTTCTGTGCACCGGGTTAGGCATGCCGAAAAAAGTTGAATGCATCATACCCTTATACCTTCAGGCTCTTCTTGGTCAAAGTCTTGTTTTGTGCTAATAATAATATCTTCAACTGTCATTTTCTAGCCGGCCCAAGGTGCCGGGTAACACTTGCCCCCCAAAGTGTGTGTGTGAAGCAACATGACACACTTTGAATCAGTGAGTATTCCTTGTTTACAGAAAGAAATCCATCATGTTTCCTGAATAGCCATTATTCTTCAATTTTATCCTGCCAAGGTGTCGTATCCTTCTTTGATCGTCATGACTCTTGTTCGATTCCTAATATTATAAATCCAGGGTTGTAGTTCATCAGTGGCCATTTGTGTCCGGTTCTATAGGGCCAATAAGCTTCGTCTATTTGATCCTGTCTTTTCCTAATAACCATAAGTGAGATTCCTTGTTGATTTCAAGAAGCCGAACTTTTTTCGAATGTACACATGCATGTTCGGGTACATGTTCTTGCCATTGGCTGTCGGATGCGTTTTATTTGCTCATAAGTCATCGCCAACTCCGTCTAGTTTAATTGCAATTCAATTGTGATTCCTTATTTGTATTTTTTGCGAAATAAGGGTTGTAATCAACCACTTGGTGAGAGCGGACTTCAAGCTCTACATGGATGATGACCTCAGAGCAGTAAGTAAGAGCGAATGGAGTACGGACAGTAATGGACTCATGGGTAGTTCTATAAGCCCATAATGCTATTGGGAGTTCATCCGTCCATTTGTCTCAAGCCTTTTCCAAACCTCTGTTCAATACAGACTTTATGAGTTTGCTACAGCTTCAACCTGTCCATTTGCAGTTATAATAGATCATGGAAGGTCATAAGGACAGATGACACTATGGATAATGAAGTTGATTATTTTCTTCATCTTAGTCGTGGTTAAGAGTTCTTCATCTGCCCATTTGGTGAAGTAATCAACTACTATGGTGGTGTGTTTTGCACCACCTTTAGGATCGGCAAGAAGATTATTTCAGTGCCTCCAAGTGGCAAACGGCTATGGACTAGGCATTTGAGTAACTTCCATCGGCGAGGTTCTCGGATTTCTTGGAAACATCTTGCACTCATCGCATTGTCTAACATGATCAACTGCATCTGGATTGACAGTTGGCCAATAATACCTGTAGCAAAGTATTTTCTTTATCATGGTTTTCCACCTGATGTTATCGCCGCATTCTTCTTCATAGATTTTGCTCAAGATATCATGATGGGCGATAAACCAAAGCATGGGGATGTATAAACTCCTTTCTATACACGACTTTTTCTTGGATGATTTGGCGTGATGCTTTGAAGAGGAACAATCATTTTCCATTCCTCCGTTCAGTAAGAATTCCTTATTTAGATAGTCTTTGATAGGAGTCAATGATGACACCTTTTCTGGCTCTATCTCCAAAACCTAGTCGATCACCATTCGTCACTGCTTGTAATATTAAATACTACAACCGAAACAATGTATGTTCGTTGCGTGTCCCTAAAACTGGCCCGCTTCGCTAATGACTGGACTCTTTTCATTTTGTTTGCTAAGTATGTGTGTAATTATGTAATACATAAAGTCGGTTAGCAGCTCTTGGACCTGACCGTGATAAGGAGCAAGACAATTCCCCCTAGCAAGATCAACTTACTTAACTTTGCATACTACCAATCAAGAAACACAAAAGATATGCAAAGTTTCCACTCCAAATCCTATAGCAAGTTTGAGGTTGGCGGTCAAGGCTTCATACTAGGCATCGTTGCTTGTTACAGGAAATCGAGTTTCAGGATCTAGCAGATCGATCGTTCCTCAGGAGTCATTAACATGACTCCTGTGCCATAATACTGATCACGGGATGCTCCATCCGCGTACATATTCCACCTGTTTGTTGGTTCTCTATTACTCTTCAAGTAGTTATCTGATGTAGTGAATTCAGGTGTGAGTCTGCTAATTTCAACCTTGGATATCCATTTGAGGGAAATAAGTGATATCGAATTGGCTTAGTTTGATATTCTACTAAGTAGTCTTTCAGACGTTTCAAGTCATTGTATGCCCTGTCGTAACGGCTGGTAGGCATAGACGTCGATGGGGTGGGCCTAAAAGTAAGAGTGGAGCTTTCATGATGAAATCAATAGAGATTGTGCTAGCTTTTGTAGCTTCAGGTTGATATCCAACGCATGGCTCGCGATAGTTAATGAAATCACATATGTATGTCAGAATGGGTCCAAGGGAACATATCATTATTTATTCAGAAAAATCCAACTAATTCTTTTATCATCACTGCACTGAGCTGTAATTCGATATTCAGCACCCGAAAAGGGTTGCCATGGCTGGCTGTAATTTTGAATGTCAGCTTTGCAGGTGCAATCCCGGATTCTTTGAGTTCAGATGTAATTATTTTGAATAACATTCAATGTGAAATATGGTTGGGACGGTCAATGTTGATGGTCACTCTTGTCGAATCCTAGAGTCGTATCATGAGTTATTAAGTCTAGTAGTGAAGGACTATGAATGCCCTAATCGATTATCAGCAAATGGACAAAGATCAAGCTTAAAAGCACATTGAAGGAAATGTCGAGTAAGAGTCAGCCTTGAGTTATGTGCAGCTATATAGCTGGATCTTGCTATGAGTTTGAATTTGCTTGTATATTTGAGTAACGCACTTTCTATTCAATGCATTCATGATCCTTTACACATCCTTCGGGTTGGAGTGACAGTCGGTTGCCCAAGAGCTAAGGTATCGATTTAATGATTCTATCTCTAGGCATCCTTTCGGCCATAGCCTTGAGTAGCTGTAAGCACAATTTATAAGTTTCAACATTGAGCTATCGCAGGTAGTCTTTGGAACACCATGCGTCTGTTCCTAGTCTTAGGTTGATAAATGTACAGCATGGACAGTTGAGTCTCGCCCTAGCTATGTGTTCCAACCTAAAATCCAAAGACACAAAGTTGATTGGTGAATAGTCCGTTCACATTCATATTGCTTCTCGCTCGTGTCCCTTGGTCTGGGGCATATACTGATAAGTAGGAAGGGCAACCATGCCCACTTTAGCTTTGCTCTCTTTCCCATTGAATCATGGAATCGGGTCAGTTGGTGGAAGGCTAAGTCTCACCTATCCTAGATTGTATTGTGGGTTTTCATTCCAAGAGGAATACTTCGATGCGTCATTGGTTTCAAGGCATAATTTGGACACTGGATGGTCATCCACGTCCACTTTGGTTCATGCTTTGTAATCAGATCTCATAGTAAAGTTGGCTAGAAATGTAGTCAGATCATGCTCATCTAGTTTCATACTCCTCCTGACGGATCGAAGGAGGGTGCTGGTGAATTTTTGACCAAGTCTTCGTGGTTTATTCTCCTTTCCAAACCCTGGAGGTCATAATTTTTCAAGGAACATCCGAGTCACATTCATATGTGCTTGGTGCGGATCGATATTGAACCTCGATCTGAGGTTTGATATAGTTGGTTGCCCATAGCTACAGATGCCGTTTCGGTTGGTTCGGTATTAAGGCCTCCTTGTAGTCGTTGCCTTAAGTTATAAAGAATGGCAAGCAAGAGCTATAGAAAGCTATCGTATTCCGCTTTTAATGATTTGTACTTCTGTTCCCAGCGTTGATTTGGCCAGGCCACTAGTTGTATGGTCGAACTCCATCTTTAGCGAGTTAATAATCCTCTTGTCGATTTTCGGCCTAAGTTTGCGGAACAAAGAATGGTCGGAATCCACTCGTTTATTTACCGATGTTTATACACCATTCTGCATTCTGGTGACTTAGTGTTATTCTTCCCCCGGTCGACTTGCGTCGAATTTGTGTTCATGCTTCGGTCCATGCTCCGGGGACTTAGAGATTTGTTGAATGGTTTATGCTTTAGTCCACAGTTCGGGACGCATAGATTTTCATCAATTCATTTATAATTCAGTTCGCACTCTGGGGACTTAGAGTACTCTATTCCGCTTCTGGGACTTAGAAATTTTTTCTCATGTCGTTTATAATATAGTCCACGCGCTGGGGACTCAGAGTACTCTAATCCTCACTTTGGGGACTTAAAGGTTTTTAAGTCGTTTACACTCTAGTCCGAACTCAAGGGACTTAGAGTACTCTAGTCCGCACTTTGGGGACGTAGAAGTTTTTTAGTCGTTTATACTCTAGTCCGCACTCAAGGGACTTAGAGTACTCTAGTCCGCACTTTGGGGACGTAGAAGTTTTTTAGTCGTTTATACTCTAGTCTGCACTCAAGGGACTTAGAGTACTCTAGTCCGCACATTGGGAACGTAGATGTTTTTAAGTCGTTTATACTCAAGTCCGTTCATTCAGGGGACTAATAGTATTCTATTCCACTTTAGGGACTAGAGGTTTTTAAGTTGTTTACACTCTAGTTGGCACTCAGGGGACTTAGAATACTCTATTCCACACTTTGGGGACATAGAGGTTTTTGCGTCGTTTATACTCTAGTCCGCACTCAGGGGACTTAGAGTACTCTAGTCCACACTCTGGGAACATAGAGGTTTTTAAGTCGTTTATAATCTAGTTCGCACTCAGGGGACCGACAGTACACTAGTCCGCTTTAGGGACTTAGAGGTTTGTAAGTTGTTTATACTCTAGTCCGCACTTAAGGGACTTAGAATACTCTAGTCCGCACTCTGGGGACGCAGAGTTTTTTAAGTCGTATATACCTCTAGTCCGCATCAATGGACTTAGAATACTCTAGTCCGCACTCTGGGATGTAGAGGTTTTTAAGTCTTTTATACTCTAGTCCATACTCAGGGGACCTAGAGTACTCTAGTTCGCTTTAGGGACTTAGAGGTTTTTAAGCTGTTTATACTCTAGTCCGCACTCAGGAGACTTAGAGTACTCTAGTCCGCACTTTGGGGACGTAGAGGTTTTTAAGTCGTTTATACTCTAGTCCACACTCAAGGGACTTAGAGTACTCTAGTCCGCACTCTGGGGACGTAGAGGTTTTCAAGTCATTTATACTCTATTCCGCACACAGAGGACTGAGAGTACCCTAGTCCGCTTCAGAGACTTAAAGGATTTTAAGTTGTTTATACTCTAGTCCGCACTAAGGGGACTTAGAGTACTCTACTCCGCACTATGGGGACGTAGCGATTTTTAAGTCGTTCAAATTCTAGTCCGTACTCAAGGGACTTAGAGTACACTAGTCCGCACTCTAGAGGCGTAGAGGTTTTCAAGTTGTTTATACTCTAGTCCGCACCAAGTGGACTTAGAATACTCTAGTTCGCACTTTGGGGACTTAGTGGTTTTTGTTGAGAGTAGTCGTATTTCCACCCTTTAATTTGTATTTCATCTACCGTATCTAGGCTAATGTTGTTGAATGAACAATCAAACCATGTTTGCTCATGGAATGGGATTCTGCCCCCAAAATGAGGGACGAAACTTGAAAAATGGACGGTCGATTCTCATCTGCTTGGTGATTATAGCTCTTCCAATCAAGTCAAGGAAGGAGTTATATGACAGATGGTTGGATCACATCCATGCTGGGTTAGATAGTCAATTCTCACACAATTTTCTTCGTATCTCTTTCTAGAAAATAAGCATAATGGATTATTGGGAGCGATGGTTGACGAGTAGGTAGTCCATCACAACTACTTCAAGTCGGGCTTTCGAACAATCTTTTGTGTTCAGGGTAGGATTTGATGTGTAGATGATCAAACAACGTCGATGGTAGATAGATCCCGATGTCACTGAGCTTCAGGAAAGGCATCTGTATTTTGTTGAACTTTGTTCTATGACTTGATTTGAGTGGATGATCAGGCCATACTCATTCCAAGCCTGCTCAGGTCTTCAAGTCAAACGTGCGGTCAATGATTGGATGGTCAGTCATGTTGACTTTGTATTGGGCTCTAATCGTGACGAGCTTTTCAATATCTAGTTCTTTGCCCCCAAATTAAAGGCATATGGTTGATGATGCGCGATTGAATCATGCTTGTCTAGATGAAACCCCACTTGTCCGATCATGGTCCGTGCGGATTGGTTGGCAACCAAATCTGAGTACCTAGTTACCTACATTGTTTTGAAAGTATTTTAGTTCAACTTAGTCGTAGTTCGTAGAAAAACTGAAATAGAATTAGAAATGGAAAAAATTCAAAGAAGATTGGGATAAATCACATCGATAAGTGAAGCAGCATCATGTGCTCGCTATTCGACATTGCCTCCAGCTCCTTTCAAAGGGATATCGACCATCAATAGTCCAATTGATAATGATAGCCCTTTATTAATAGACATCGGATGTTTGCTTCCCGCCATTCTATAGGACTTGTACATACTATTGACGTTTTCCTTTCCAGATCGACTGTTCGATCACACCATGGAGGCGTTTGTAATCGCCCATGTTAGGATCAATGAGCATCTTGGAATATACGAAGTTCCTCTGATTTTACTTAGACTTTGGTGTACTCTCTCGAGGTTGGTTTCCAGTACCATCTGAGTCGCGAGTCTTCAAGTAGCGGTTGTTGATCGAATCTTTCAAAGAGCACATGAGTTGAATTTTGAGATCTAGTTTTGTCTACTAGGATCAGCGTCCTTAGCCAACGAGCATTCATTATTATTTTTCCTAGTCTGTTCCGCTCCTCCACACTTTGGTTTAGATTCATTTTTTTCATAGAAACGATCCATGGTCGTAGGAGGCTCTCCAGCTAACTAGCTGCTAAAATATATATGGAGGTCGAATCTCTTCTAACATGATCAGTATGATATCCCTTTGAGAGTATCGTTTGAGTAGCGGTTGCTTGTCCGTTCTTTGGAAACAAGTTCAGAAGCTGTCGCTAGATCCTCTATGCCCTGGTCGATGATGGGATGCAAAGGAAGTGGATCGAATGTTGCTTTATTAATTTGACAGTATTTTTTAGCCCTTTTTCGAAAATTTGGGTCGTATCCGAAAATATGTTTTTTGAAAATAGGGGTCGTATAAGACGTGTGGCTCGGCCTGGAAGTGTCGCTCGGCCTAGAAGTGTGGCTCGGTCTGGATGTCATTCGGCATACACTTGCGGCTCGGCCTGGATGCGGCTCGGCATAGGAATGCGGCTCGGCTTAGATGTGGTTACACATAGAAATGCGGCTCGGCATGGATGCCGTTCGGCATAGGCTTACGGCTCGGCCTGGATGCCACTCGGCGTAGGAATGCGGCTCGGCCTGGATGTCACTCGGAATAGAAATGCGGCTCGGCATGGATGCCGTTCGTCATAGGCTTATGGCTTGACCTGGATGTTGATCGGCATAGGAATGTGGCTCGGCCTTGATGTCGCACGGCATACGCTCTCGCTTGGCATACATTATCACTCGGTATAGGAATGCGGCTCGGCCTATTCGTTCAACATACGCTCTCTCTCAGCATACACTATCGTTCGGCATACTCTCGCGCGTCATATGCCTTTTCAGGGGTGATCGGCGTACCCCTCTTCTTGGGTGATCGACCGAATTGCCTTCAGAGGAGGGTCGGCCTTCATTCGACTTGAGTGCAGGCTTCAACATTCAATCACCAGATCTTGCGTACATCAGTGAATCCAATCTACGACTATCACCTTCCTTTAGATTTCTTTCAAATCTGAGTATAATAAGATGTTTTCTAGTAAACAACTTGATCTATCTCATGAATATGGAAATCAACTAGTAGACAATGAGATCCAATCAAGTTGAGAATTCAATGAAAGCACCAAAATGTTAGCACCAGAATTGGTCACTAACACCCTTGAGTAGAGTTATGTAGAGAGATTAATGAAGAGACTAACTAAGAACAAAAGAATTGTAATTCAATGCAAAAAAACAACAAAAACGAGAACACCGGTTTATAGTGGTTCGGCGTAATTGCCTACATCCACTTTGAGTTTAATCTTCATTGCTTTCTCAATCATTCGAATACAGATACAATCCGTAAACTAATCACTTGCATACAAGTCTGAATTAGAAAGAGGAGAGTATAAAAAATGGCAGGTCCTCCTTAGTGTTCTCGGAAGAAGGTCCCTTTCAGTCTGTCCTTGCTCTTCTTTTTGTAGACGAAGATTGGTTGGACTTCCCTCATGGGTTTAGGAACAAGGTACCCCGGCCCACAGTAAGTGACTTCTGCGCACCGGGCTAGGCATGGCGAAACATGTCAATTGCATCAAACCCTTATACCTTCAGGCTCTTCTTGGTCAGAATCATGTCTAGTGCTAATAATAATATCTGCAACTGTCGTTTTGTAGCCGGACCAAGGTGCCGGGTAACACTATAAAATGTTTATAAACGTAAGATTATATTTTAGAATAATTCGCAAATGATTCATAAATATATTTAATATTAAATGATACTATATATATATATATGAAGGAATAAATGTGAATTAAATTATTAATCAAGTTATATAAGTAAGTGAATGCAAATTAATAAAAGGTGATCTTATATAAATGAATGAAAATTAAAATAAATGAAAAGTAAATAATGTGTTAAAGAAACGAGTAGAATAAAATTTGTAAGTTGCGCATAGATTATTTTATCCACATAACCATTCTTATCTAGATTCGAATACATGATTGTGGTAATTCACACCAAGTTGGATTTATGGTAATTCACACTATGTTAGAGTTAGGACTTTTCGCTCTATTCTTGGCGGCGAACGTTTGGTATTGATTTTTGATATGATTTTAAATTTTTTTATCATAGTTTATGGCTATGCAAGGAGAATGGAGATTTCTAATTAAAGAAATCGAATTAGAGTCCACACTAGAGTAGTCGAGTTAACAATACTAGTTCAAACGTGAAATATGTGTATTAAAGTAAGCAATCATAATTGATATTGTGTAAAAATGATATATGTATGTCATGCAAACTTAAATAATATTTAATTCTATGTTTTTTGGCTTATAGGAAGTTAGGGAAATGACATTTCAAATAGTTTGATGTTTTATGAATAATCTAGTGAGTAATTATAAGGCTGTTGAGCGTAAGCTACACTTGGTAGCTTATTAATCACCATTATACGATGAAAAGTTTCTAAACCTAAACAAACCATTAGTTTTTTGTTGCTATGTATGTGTGATAGATTCTTTTGTTCATTATAACAGTCATACTGCTTTTTGGCTACATAAATAAAGTATTGTTTGCCCGACAAATAGGTACGTTTCGGATTATAGTTTTTGGAACAATATTTGTTGTTCTTCCCATAGGTTGGGATGTTTATTATTAAAATATAATTTATATTATAGGATATTGTTATTTTTTCGGACCTATTCGCGGAAAGGAGACTCCGTTGAAATTTCTTGTCAATTTAGGACTTAGAAAATTTTTGTGAAAGTTAAGTTATTTTTAAATATTACTAAACTTCAATATGTAAGCTTAATTGTTTATAAATTGATTATTTTAAATAAATATGTCAAATTTTGTGATTAGTTCTTATTCATTTTCGAGGAAAAAAAGTTTTGAATGGAGAAGAATGTAACTAACCATATTTTTAACCATTTAAAAATATTAAATCAAATAAGATTTTTAAATAAAATTGTTACGAATAAAAAAAATAAGATTTTATTGATACAAATTAAATTATAATACAGGTTATGAGCTGAATTAAAATTTGTATTAATGACATTTGTTTGCAAAAATGTAAGCATGATAACATATGTTAGTGTGTATTTTAATAACATTTGTTTCAATGAAAATAATAACTCTCTAAATGTAAATTTCCATTTGGTTCGAATAATAAATGTTAATAAAGAATAATAAATATTTCCTTATTAAAGAAGAAATCATATGTTTATTTAGTTAAATGTATGGTAGCTGAAGTATTGATTGAAGAGACGAGAAATTATTATTTAGTAAGAAACGTATAATTTGTTTTTATATCCAATAGTGTAACAACCCATATTTTGACTACTAAAACAATATAATTTAATTAAGATTTGAAATTTAATATTGAGAGAAATTAAAATTTATGATTTATTTATGAGAAAGATAATTAAAATATAACTTAATTTTATTGTTTTAATGTTATTGACAACTATTCCAATGTAATTTCAATCAATTGAAATAATTGTAAAGTTAATTTGGTTATAATTATTAATAAGAAATAAATTAAATGTTGAATTCAATGTTGAAACTATTTTCTATTAATTGAAATAGGTTTATTATAGAATATGGAATCAATTTTGGTAAGCAATTTATAACCTTGGTTATAAACAAAAAGTTAATAGATATGAATTACTAATGTATAACAATTGGTTTATTTATCACCTTGTTATTTAATCCTTGAAATTAATTTGGAAATCAATGAAATTTAATGTGAGTTAATGTTGCAGTTAATCTGAGTTAAGATGATGAATGTAGAATATAAATGTTATAAAATGTAAACCAATGTATATATAAGGTAATAGTTGATTCAATAATACTAGGGTAAATCGAAATAAAAGAATTCGATTGAAATTAAAATGTAATAACTTGGATTTTATAACATTTATATGTGAACACTGAAATTAGTACAATATTTTAATCTTGGATCTAATATGGAAAAATTTATTTTTCGAACGATTATAAATTTCTATGTAATCAGGAATGATGAAAATTGTTAACTTTTAAATTTGAATTTAAAGGTGATTAAATCAATTTAAAAATAATTTATTTAATTAGCATGAAAATTATCCGTTTTGGTCACTATCTTGGATTTCGACAAAACCAGTTTAATCGGATCCTTATCCGTGAATTACTATAGGATTTCAAATTTCGTAGCGATCAGACTTATCGTTTGACCGTGCGAGCTTAGAATGAGTAGAAATCGGTTAACGGAATTTAAATGAATGTAATTTGATTTTGAAAGCTAGATTCTATATACAGTGGAATTAGAGTTTTAAACTAGTTCCATTGAGTTTAAAAATATTGAAAACCTATATTTTGATATATGTGATGACCTACTTCCATTTCGAGAATGAAACGGGCTTTTCGGGCTGATATTATCGTTTCAACCCAATCTTATGTCCATTCGTTCTTATCCTTCTCTGTCTATATAAATGGATATTTCCTAAAACCTGAAATGCATATTCAAAATTCTGTATGTATCTGTCGACCATATGACTATCAGGGAGCGGCGTTTGGAAGAGGATAGTGAGAAGAGGCGATAGGTGGAGATCATTCGTCGTGGATTTGCTCAAGTCCGCTAGAAACGGCGTAGGAAATCGGCAACATTGGAGGTTGATTAGGGAAGCTGGAGTATGCCGCACTTGGCCTGGTGGTGCGGTGTAACTAGCCGCGTCTCACGGTAGGGTCGGATCTAGGTGATGTTGGTCAATGGCGGTGTGGCAGCGACGAGTGCATGGCGGCTGTAGGGTTTTGGTTAAAGGCAACGTTCATCTACAATAGGATTTGAGGTATCGTTAAATACATTAATGTGATTCTATTATATTTTTAATTTTAATTTAAATTTTCAAACTTCTAACGCTTATAACTTTTTCATATGAGCTCGAATTTGGTAGAAGTTTCTTCCATTAGGATCGTATCGAAATTCTGGACAACGTGGAATAGTTTTGGGTGAATATAGAGACTGCTTAAATTTTGGGCTTTTATTGGATTTTAAGTCGACTATATATCAAAGGTGAGTGACTTAATCCACTCACTAATACTAAACCTTCTTATGTTAGTTGAATTAAGTTTATTATGAGACAAGAATATTATTGGTCGATGTTTGGTAGTTTATTTGGCATTTTAACTGAAATTTAATTTTGTTGAATTAAATTGTCATTTAAATTAATACTGAATTTAAATTGTTAGTTAAATGCTTGATAATAATAATTGGTTAATTGTTGTGATTATTGGCTGATTTGGATGTTGATTGTGATGGATGTTTATTTGTTGACATTTTGGATGATTGGATGTTTATTTACCCCTGTCATTGCAATAGGTTGAAATAATACATACCCCAATGATCTTATAGATTAGGAAAAATCGTTATGGATTGAAATGATGCATACCTAAGTGATTTTAGGGATTTGTAAATTATTGGTTCGAGATGCGCATTGAAATGATATATACCCAAGAAATTAACTATTTTGGGTCGAAATGATACATACCCAATCACTTGACTATAGGGTAGAAAATTATATACGGACACCGTTGGTCGGTTTTAAATTATTTGGTAAATCGAAAAGTATGTTTGATTTATAAATTTGATTTTTAAATTTAATTTAATGGTATTATTTAAAATTTATATATGGAAAATAATGTATTTTATATGTTTTAAAGCTTCAAATTATAGTTAATATATATGGTTTTAAAATGTAAATTTAACATTTTGACTTATAATTTTATTTAGTTTTAAACAAATATTTTTAATAGTTTAAATTTTAATTTAATAAAATATTTCATATATTTTCAATTTCTATATTTTAAAATAATTAAATATAATAAATATTGTTAGGATTTAAGATAATAAATATAGACTTTTATAATAACTTTAATAGATAAAAGATTTGTGCAAAAGATTATAAAATTTTGTAAAACGTTTTGTAAGGAATTTATAAAAGTTTTGTAAGAGATTTTATAATGGATCTTATAAAAGGATTTTATGAAAGATTCTTGTAAAGGATTTTATAAAAGGATTTTATGAAAGATTCTTGTAAAGGATTTTATAATGACTTTATAAAGGAGATTATAAGGGTTTTGAAGGATTTTTGTAAAGGGTTTTATAATAGAACTTAGATAAAGGGATTTGGAAGCATTTTAAAGGAATTTTTGTAGAAGTTTATTAAAAGGGAAAGAGTTCGAAACTGTTTTGGAATTTGTAAATAGCTTTATAAATGGTTTAAGAGAGATTTATAAATTATTTTCGATATTTATTGAAAGAAATCTTCCTCGGTATTTATGAATATATTTATACTTTTGGAATAATTATATGGATATCTTTATATGAATGTACAAACTGTTTTTGTATTTTTAAAATAACCATGGTGTGAAAATTATAACGGTTGGTTGTTGGAGAGACTGTGGTCGGATATTGTCATACTTTCTATCGATTCGAAACCAATTTACCAACTGTGCACATGGTGGAGAATCTAGAGCGAAGTAGGATGGATTGACAAAAGCTACTGGTATGAGGTAAGAATGCAGCCCTGACCTTCGGGTCAGCTTGGTATGACTAAAACTAGGAGCCAGAACTAGACCAAGTGAGGCCGCTTCTCCGGTCGAACATGCTTTTTCGATACCATATCTGTTACTTTGTGATTATTTAGTGGCCACTTCGATTTGATTATGGAAGTGTCGTTCGAGGTGGACTGTAGTTGTGGCTATGTTTTACCACCAGCCTGGTTCCGCAATTCGGTAGAATCCTATAGTGGGAATTGCCTCACGTGCCCTGTCGTTTGCCTTATCGAGCCCATTACGATTTTGGTTTCTGTCATACCTATGGAGTGCTCCTTGATAACCCACCAGTTTACTATGGAGTTTACAATACTGTATAGACTATGATGCCTATAAAATGTGTTAAGGGGGATATGGGTAATGCCTTAATGTTATTTTAATACTTTAGTTTATTGATAGATGCTACATAAATATAGCATATTTTACTACGTTAGATAGTTCAATGGATTCTTAGGAGATGGAAAATCCCATAACATCTCTTAAGTTATTTCATGCACGTTACACACTAGATAGGAGATGTAAAGACCAATAAACATCTCTGAAGTCATTACACTCATATTTATTTGTTGTTGATTATACTTACATATGATCTTTTATTTCTATCTCTAGTGTTTTGTCTTTTTATTATACTCGGGTCATCCTGAGCATTTCAGTGTTTAAGACTATATTTTTAGAGGACGAAAACAGAGATTTGTATACTATTTATATATATTATACTACCTCATGTTGTTCCACTGCATTATCCTATTATACCTGCTATATGTATATCTCTGATTGAATTGTAAAAGTGTAATCAAATGTATATTATAAAATAGCATCATGAACCGTTTATTTGAGTATTACATTTTGTCATTCCGCTATGAGATTCTTTGAGTATTACATTTTCTTGTTTACACATTGACAATTCTTCCTTTTGAATGATTTGAGTTGACATGTGTTTTTTATTGTCGATTTAAACCATCCAAAAAGGAGGATCATCACAGTTGGTAACAGAGCTTTAATTTATTGATGCCCTAGCCTGTACAGGGTTAACTCATTAGAGACGGGGTAGTAATCCCCAAGAATGAGTTTGTTTGAGCATATATATATGAGAAAGCATATTCGTTAGTGCAATAAAAATGTTTTTATACCATATTAATTTGTTCTATTAAGTATTTATGAATTCTAGTCGGTACATATGATGTTATGGCATCGGTAGGGATTTCTAAACACTTAATAAGGCAGACTCACACAATTTTTTTCTGAAATATAGGTAAATGGAATAATTTTATCTAGTATTATATTTTGTACATAAAAGAATAATTTTTATAAATGGATATAGTAGTTTGCGATACGTTTATTTATTATGCAGTGAAAATTTATAAATATTGTTTGCAAAATAGGATTTACAAATAAAGCAAATAAGAATTGGAAATTTGAGAACTTAAGTTTTGGAGTTTCTAAATTGGTTTTCAAAGATTTTGGAATATAGTATTAGTATTATTTGAAAGTATTTTCAGATAGAAATATTTTCAATGTGATTTGAAAGAAATGTTTTAAAAGAGTTTTAAGAAGAAAACAAATTATGTACTCATCTCTTTTATCATTGGAAAATAATTTCGGTGTTGATCGCGACATCATCAACTTTCATTTTCGAGTTTTAAAGTGGGAAGATCACTGTAATAGTTTTGCTACACATTTATCTTGATAAAAAATATTTATTTTATTTTATTAAATATGATTGGATATATATAAAAGATATGTATATATATATTATTTGTATAAGATTTGGAATGGAACACGGTATTTATTTCTTAAGTTTTTATAAATTAAGGATTTCAATTATCATAATGATATGAAATCTTAACTATATTAATAGTTCGAAACCTCTAAAATGTGAAATAAGAGGTCTAAAGCTAAATGTTTAATGAAACAGTAAAGAAATTGGAGATTTGCCACTTATAAAAAAGGGTACTGAAATTTAGAATATGTAAATTATTGAATATTTTTGCTAATTAAAATGAACAAAATAAATTTGTATAACACTCCATTACATTATAAAAACATGTACAAAACGTGTCATAAATGTTTAAAAGTTGAGATGTTAATATGAATATGTTATAGAATTTTATACAAGTAAAAATTCAGTTATGGAGTTATGTCTACAAATACGAATTACGATGTTATAAGAAATATTTTAAGCATAAGTTAATATTTTGAAATGCTAGTAATTAAATTAAATAGTAAAAAGATAATATTGTTCAAATAAATGTTTATAAACTCAAGAAAATGACTGAAATGATTCATTGATGAATCTAGTATTAAAATGGATATCAAGGTTATAAGTAAATAATTAATGTGAAATAAGCTGCAATGAAATGTAAGTTATACTTTAGTAAAGGATTCATTGATGATTTCAAATATTGAATGGGAAATAAATTGTGTAAGTAATGAAGGTAAATAAATAAGAGATAATTGCTGTATAAATGAACTAAAACATATGAAAAGTAAATAATGATGTGAAAAGAAACCAATATAATAAATATGTAAATTGGGCGTAGATCATTTTATTCGCATAATAGTTCTAATTCAGATTTGAATGCAAGATTTGTAGTAACTCACGCTAGTTCGAATTAGGATTTTCGCTCGATTCTTGAAGGCGAACAGCTGATATGAATTTTTGATATGAATTTAATGTTTTCAATCAAAGTTTAGGAAAACAGGAATTTTGAATCGAGAAATCGGATCAAAGTCCCCATTAGAATAGTCGGTTAATAATACTAGTTCAAAAGTGGAATGGGTGTATTCAAGCAAGCAATTAGGATTGATATTATGTATAAAAAAAATTATGTACATAGTGCAAATTTAAATAATACTTCAATTCTTTGTTGTTTCGTTGGATGGTAATTTTGGGAAATGAACTTAAAATTGTATAAGGATGTATGAATAATCTCTTAAGTTATTATCTAAGGCTATTGAGCATAAAGTACACTTATTATTTTATTTATCACCCTTGTGCGATAAAAAATTTCTGAACCAAATAAACCATTAGCTTTGGTTGCTATGGATGTGTGATGGATTCTTTTGATGTATATAATGGTTGACTTTTTTGTTTATATATAATTATTATATATTGTATGTTGCTTGTGCTATTGATTTAAAGCAACTAAAATATTATTCTTTCACATCATTTTAACTCTTTTTGGATTATATAAGTGAAATACAGGTTTATAAAAGCAATAGCTACTGCTTTTGGTTTCATAAATAAAGCTGTTTGCCCAACAAATAGGTACGTTTTTGGATTATGGTTTTCGTAACGATTTTCTATTGTTTTTCACATGGTTTTGGATGTTTTGTTTTTAATATATATATATATATATATATTGTAATTATTGATATTATTTTTTTCCAAACCTAATTGCGCAAAGGAGACTCTGCCGAAATTTTTCAAAAATTTAGGACTTAGCAAATTTTGTGAAAGTTGAGCTATTTTCAAATTCTTATTAGGCTAAACTATGTCAAATAATTAAAAATTGATTATTTTGAATAAAATTATATCAAGTTTCTTAATTCATTCTTGTTACTTTTCGAGGATGAAAAGTTTTGAGTGTGGGTGAGTGTATCGATCCATATTTTGATAATCAAAACTATATAATTTAATTAAGATTTTGAAATTTAATATTGTGAGAAATTAAAATTTACGATTTACTTATGAGAAAGATAATTAGAATATAATTATATTTTATTTTTTTGATGTTATTGACAACTATTTCAATGTAATTTCAATCAATTGACATAATTGTAAAGTTTAATTGGTTATAATTGTAAATAAGAATAATTATATGTTGGATTCAATGTTGAAATTATCTGCTATTAACTCAAATAGGTTTATTATGGAATATCGAATCTGCTTTGGTAAGCAATTTATAACCATGGTTATAAACAATAAGTTAATAGATATGAATTACTAATGTGTAACAACTATATAATTTATCACCTTATTATTTAATTCGTTGAAATTAAATTGAAAATCAATGAAATTTAATGTAATTAAATATTGCAATGAATATAAGATAAAACAATAAATGTAGAATATGAATGTAATAAAATGTAAATTAATGTTAATTATATTCGCAGGGTAATAGTTGCTTTAATAATAAGAGTGTAAATCGTAATAAAAGTATATTATTGAAATTAAAATATAGTTACTGGGATTTTATTATATTTGTAAGTGAGCGCGGAAATTAATACAATATTAAATCTTTGATTTAATATGATAATTTTTATTTTCCAAAAGATTATAAATTTCTATGTAATCAAGAATGATGAAAAATGTTAACTTTTAAAGTTGAATTTAAAGACGATTAAATCAATTTAATAATAATTTATTTAATTAATGTGAAAATTAGCCATTTTGGCCACTGCCTTGGATTTTGACGAAACCAATTTCATAGAATCTGTAATACTGAATTATTGTAACATTTTATGTTCTGTAGCGAGTGGACCTATCGTTTGATCGTGTGAGCGCGGAAAGGGAAGAAATCGATTAATGGAATTCAAATAAATATAATTTGATTTTAAAAGCTAGCTCCTATATACAGTGGAATTAGGGTTTGAAACTAGTTCCATTGAGTTTAAAAATATTGAAAACCTATATTTTAATATATGGGACAACCTATTTTCGTTTCGGGAATGAAATGGGCTTTTCGGGTCGTTGTTATCGTTTTGACCAAATTTGATATGTCCGTTCGTTCTTATCCTGCTCTATCTATATAAATGGATATTTCCTAAACCCCTAACTGTCTATTTCAATTTCTATACGTATCTATTCAATTACCTCCTTCCTTCCTTCCCAATGTCAAACAATTTGTAACGACCCGTAAGTTTTAACTATTTTAATAACGTGATTAATTGAATTTTCATGAAATTTTAAAAATAAAATTTTGAAATAAAAATTTAATATGTGAAATGCGTCTAATTAAACGTAGCAACTGGTAAATTTTCATCCGAAAATATGAAAGTTTATTTCGTGTGTAATTTTATTTCAACTTAATCAATTAGGAATTGATGAAAATAAAATATTTTCGAAACCTAAATATTTTTATATAGAAAAATTGTAAAACATCTTCTGAGCAAGTTATCATTTTTCGTTTTTTCAAATTCGGACTTCTTTGGCTCGTCGATCTTATTTTTCTGCGTTTTTGTTACATTTACCTAGTAAAAAGTTCGAATTTTTATAATTCAATCGTACGACTAATATCCGTATACCGTTTTGATCGTCTCATCATGCTGACCTCTACGGTATATACATTCATGCGTTATGGAGTCTGGTACGCGGCGGAATCTGTGTAAACGGTAACCGTATCGGTACCCGTATTGACGCCTTTTAGGTTCCAATGCCCATTCATATATCCACCGTTTAATCTAACATGCATTAACCTCTTTATATAAATTAAATTCTTGACTTTTCTCCTTTTCCAACTTTTCAAATACCTAAAACTTTGCACCTATTTACTTTCGTTTCCATTCGTTCATATTCAATTTCTGTTCTTGGAAAAGAAAATATTAATGTGCTCCGTCACCTTCCATTTCTCGCTCCAGATCACCTTCTACCTCTTCATCTCCATCCCCATCTATACAAACATTATTAACTAACAAACCACTTCCACTACCAACCAAAAACAATTGATTATCTATTCTAACAAAAATTTCTGTGATAACTCGTGATTTCAAACTCAATTTAAATATGATAATCTTTTGATAAATTAATTAAAATTGATAAAATTGGTTATTTTAAACAATAATAATCAATGATTGCAAATGTAAATTGATTTTAAATAAAATTAATATATATAAGCGGAAATAGATTTGTTAAAATTTAAATGTACATATCAAAATTGATTTTTAAATTGAATTTGAAGGTTAAATTTCAATTTGGGTATTTAAATTGAAATTCAAAATATAATTATTTATATGTTAAAACATACTTTGATTTTAAAAAGTGTATTTCTATGATTTTATTTAAAATATAAAATTTGATTTATATTTATTTCTTTTAAGAAGAATTGATTTATATGAATTAAAAGTGTATGTTAAATTTAGAAAATTAATTAATAAAAACATTTAAAGATCCTTTTTGCTTGTTAAATTACATATGTAAGTTAAAAAAACAATCTAAGAACATGTGTTAGCAAGATAATCAAGGTGCATGACAAGTGTCATATTGTTTTTTTTTTCCTTTGATTTTTAGTAAATCATAAATTTAGTTATAAAAACACATACTTCTTCCTTTCCTTTTTCTTTTATTCTCATTTTTATTTCTAAGAAAAGAAAGAAAATATTCTCAGCTGCAACATTTCAAACCAAATCCTTAATCACTTACTCTAAAACCCAGTTTTCATCAACCTTAATCAAGTCTGCAAATCACTCTTCAAAAACTTAAAATCTCTGTAACCTGAACATGAAAACCCCTGCAAACACATTATCAAATCAATTCCCTGTAACATTTTCAAGGAGCAAAAGCAATTTCCAGAACCCTGTAGTTCATGCTTCAACCTGCATTCATTATCTTCAAACTGAGATGTTTTGGCTGCATTATCTTTTAAATCTGGAAGCATGCATGCAAGTTCATAAAAAAAACTGGAAACTTGCAATTTATAAATAAGCAACTCAAGTAAGCAAAAGTATTCAAGTCAAAATTTTAAAAGCTAAGGGATGCTCTGTCTTCTGTTAAACAAGTGAGTAAATCTTTCTTCCTTAAACAGTTTGAAATTAGTAGCAGATTCAGATCTAAAATCTTACCTCTGTTGTGCATATATTATGAGTAAACTTGATAAATCTGATAGATCGTGAACTAGTATTTGATGACCTTATAAGTATGAATTGAACTTTGCTGTGCATGTTGCCTAAAATTGATTTTAAGCATACATATGTGAGTGTGTGTGCTAAAAATTTTACCTGACAGGTACTTGAAATATAATTTAAACAGTGAGTGAATCTTTTATCTAAAAAAAAAATCTTAGGTATAGATATCAGTTGTATAAATCTCTGTGATAGTTAATTATATTGTATGGATGTCAATGATTGAATTGTTTTGTGTATAAGAATATGTATATATATTTATATATATATATATATATATATGATTGCAGTGTCTCTGTACTTGTGTTATTAATCCTGTTTTTATAGTAATGTGACATTTTACTTCGGAGACTGCGAACTTGTGATTTGAATCCATGTACGTATTATCAAAGCAGTTATATCCTTATGCACTTTCAACTTTCATTTCATACGAATATCAAACTCAATCGTGGGATATACAATAAGTTGATAAAAAGTTATCTCGATCAATGTGAAGGTCTGTCCAATTTTCTATTCGTATGACATGCAGATATATAGCTGACACATACGTATGTTAAATGATGAAGTTTGTATAAATCTACCAAGCATACTCATTACATATTACTTTTCCTTTGAGGAGCCTGAAGGACACTTCTTGTGTGGAATGAACTTAGATACATAAAAGGCTGAATATAACATAAAATGGTCAGTTGCTAATATTTTCTCTTAAGAAGCCTGCACTGTGCCTTTATGTAACTTTCTGCCATAGATTCCCCTGGAGCTTTATAAAGCCAATCCAGTGTCAGTCTCATATATAGATTTGCTATGGTTCCATTTCATGTTTCAACAATCATATCATCTATTTTTCACTATCTTTAATCGGGCAGCTAATTAACTGTATCTCTGTAATTAGGTCGATATCATAGCTCTGTACTTCACCGTATTTAGATTTATAAGCTAAGATTTGTCCAAAATCCATTATAAATTGATCTGTTCCTTATTAGTATGTAGAATTCAAAGAAAAGCTGTTTGTTTGTTTATAAATTGAGTTTTAAGATTCTATTTAACTTAAAATTAAATTGAAATCCCACTGAAAATCAAAAGCAATTAGTATAAGCCTAAGATAAGTAAAATTTAATTATCTTGTTTCATCAATTCAAGAACATTAATTGAATCTTCAACTAAAAACATGATTTTTAAGTGTTAAATCTTAAATTTTAGTAAAGTGGTATAGGAGCAGTTCTGGTTTGTCCAGAAATGATATTTTGGGTAGTCATTGATGATCTTGATGGTCTGGAGGGTCAGCATCTTCTTTGGTGATGCAGTAATGATCAGTGAATTAGGTAAAAATATCAAAAAGGTAATTAATGGTCGGTGGCAATGGTGGTTTATCTGTGAGGTTTTTAAACCTAGTTTGAATAGGTTGTACATTTTTGATCGAAGCGATGGCTCTGGTGGACCGAGTGGCACCATATTTTGGGAATTGCATAATGTGGTATTGGCGAAGGTGCTGTTTGATTTTCAGGTGATCTAGTGGCCGGAGATTGGAGTTGGCGTTTGATTCAGGTTTAGTTGGGTTCCAGAATTGTGCTGGAAGCTCGTTTTCTGATTTCGAGCTGCTACTGGAGATTTGATGATTGGGATAGAGTTTGGGAATGATGGTCGATGGGACGAAGTAGACGTGGTTGATCGGAAGAGGCTGCATCGTGGTGCAAGTGCACAATGACGATGATGTATCAGTGGTTGATATGGGGATGATAGGCACTCGAATTCTCTTGAGTAGGTTGTGAGAATTACTCGAAGATATGAGAGTGTTGACTCGGCTCGGGTTAAGTTTTTGTGTTCCAGGTTTTTAAAGGAACCTGCTCTGTTATTTTTCTTTTCTTTTAATTTTTAAAACTGAAGTTTTAAAATGAAATAAAAGGGTTAAACAAGTTTTAAATTTAATTTTAAATCTGATTCAAGTTTTGTAACATCCCGTATTTTTAAGTCGTTGAATTTGAACATTTAATTTGTTTTAAATGTTTAATGTGCGTTCTTAATTGATTTTGAGATGAATGGATTCGGGTTCAATCAATAAAATAAGCTATAATTTTTAATTATAGTGATTCCATTCAATTTTGAATAAATGAAGAATAATAATTAAATATTCAAAATTGGAATAAGTGGTCAATCTGGATGTGAATAGTTATGCAAATGGTTTTCAAATTTATTTTTAAGTCTATTTGGATATAAATAAGGTGGTTGGTTTTTTAGACGGACTTAAAAGTCAATAAGTAATTATTTGGAATTTTATAATAATTTAAAATGAATTTAATATTATTAAAATACAATTTATTCAGATTTTGGTCCGGAATGAGCCAGAATGATTTTATTTGTGTTTATAAATTTTATATGATTTATTATTAAGTTATTAAAATTTTAAAAGTGAAATTTTAAGCGTTTTCGACAATTTTGGAAATCGCTTGATTTAATAGACGAGTTAAAATAGCCTTCCGGGGCATAGCCTCGGAATTCGACAAACCAGTTTTATTGGATCCGTAATAGTTAGTTATTATTGGATTTCAATTTTCGTAGCAATCGGAGTTGTCGTTTGACCCCGGCAGCTCGAAACGCATCGAAATCGTTTTAATCGATTTAATTTAGAATTTATCGTTTAATTCCGTAATTCGCATATACGATCAAATTAGCTTACGAAACTTGTTCCATTGTGTCCGGGACGCGGAAATACCCTAAGATCGCCTGTCGAAACGCGTGGATTGGAGTCCGTTTGCGTAAGCGGTAAATTTATTAGAAAGATTAATATAATAATTAATAATATTATATATATACATCAGAATTTCTTAAAACCCTAGCAAAAACAAACGCGAGCCGCCGCAGTTATTCAATGGCCGACGTTCCTCCATCTTTCGCCTCCGTTTCTGTTAAATCCAGCGATTATTTGCAAAAATCTTCAACATGGAAGTTGAAGCTCTCGAGAAGCTCTTCCATACCGACGGGTATGATCATCTATTGCTGTGTGGTTTGTGGGAAATCGTGTTTTGAAGGTCGCGATATGCTTTCGTTCATGCTCGATTTCAAGGAGCCTGAGGCGACCGATTTCGAGGTGTTTTCGGCTATGGTTAGAGCTTGTCTCGACGTTCGAGAGGGTGGCCTTGGATCGACTGTGCAGCGAGCGTGGGTGGTCGCGAATTGAGGGTGTGATGGGTTGTTCCGTTCGAAATTGTCCTAATGCTTGCGTGAGGAAGGTGTACTGTGCGGCCTTGAGTTAGATTATAGATCTAGCGGCCCTGATTGTTTGTGGTAAATAGATATAAGGAAATTGTTTTAAATTATATACAAAACTTTATAAAATCGTAGCTAATTCATACTGTATCAGAATTTGACGAAACAGGAAACGTCGGAATCACAGTGACGCGATCTACGCGATGGTGCAGATTCGGAGTCATTCTGGGCAAGTAGAAATTTGAGTTAAATCGAACGTCGTTCGGTTTAATTTAAATTTCGAATGCTCGCCGAAGCTCAAGGTGAGTTATTCTCACTCACATCTGGATATTGGTTGATTTAAATAATAAATATTTAAATATATGTGAGATTGATCGCATATTATTGTTCTTATTAGTCTGGATTGATATCTATATATATGCGTTGTGCTAATATTTGTGGATGCAAGGGAAAACAGGTTGGAGGGATCCAACTGGATTCCTCACATTTTAATAATTATCTTTATAATTGATGTTGTGATCTGTTTTCATATTGTGATTGATAAATCTGAGTTAAATTGTACTGTGATATTGTTGAAATAAATATAAATCCTGAATTTTAATTGTAAATGAGATTAATTGGAGTTTAAGATAATAAAAGAAATTGTTATATAAAGAATTTAAAGGAATAAAATTTGGGTTTTAAGAAATAAAGAATATGGTTGGATAAACTATAAATTCAGAATTTAATTATAAATGGATAAATTGAATTTTAGAGAAATAAAAGATATTGTTAAATAATGAATTTAAAAGGATAAAAATTTGAAATCCATTTGGAATGAAAATTGAAAAAAAATTGGTAAATCTGGAATGGTAAACAAAGAGAAAAGCTATTAGTTGATAAATGGGAAAATAAGATTATGTTATTAAAATATAAACCTGAATTGAAATAAATTGGCAGAAATTGTGAGAAGGATTTCTGTGATGTTTAAGTGGAAATGAGTTCCCCAGGAAAACCAAGTTCGAGTTTAAACTGGTTTTATAAAAAAGAAGCTTTTAAAATTCAAGCTTGTTTAAAAGAGTGTTTGAAAACATTTATTTCCAAAATTAACTATTATAAATTAGCAATAGTAAATTTTATAAATATCTTAATAATTATTTTTACAAATGGATTTGTTCAAAGACTAGTTTGAACTAAGTTATTGAAATTAGTATTAGCCTTTTCAAAACTCTACTTATAAGTTTAGTTTGAACTAAAACCCTTATTTAAAATCAAGATTTATATCCTAATAAATGGTTTAACTTTAAATATTTTGAAACTATATTTTTAGTAAATAACTAGTAGTAAATTTACATATTTTAAAGTATATTTCATAATAAAGTATTTTTACTGTTTTAAATCTAAATGTTTTGAACTTGGTTATTCCAATGGAAATATATGGCAAAGGATTTACCTTGTAAAGGAAGAATTTTAGGAAATTGTTTCAAATGAGTTTTGGAAGTTGGAAATTATATCTTTTAAAGATATTTGGGTAAATAAATAATATGGGAATTATTTATGGTGTGATGGATTCTTATGGATGTTTATGAATATAAATTGATAGTTAAATCACCAACTATCAATATTGGACAATGCGTGAACATTTCGAGGAGACCGGGATCGAGATTTATTTCTCGAAAACCACTTCGATCCGGTTTGTACTTTTCGTGCAAAAAAAACGTGTTCGGAGTCGAAGATGGAGCAGTGAAGTGCAAGGGCTAGTCGCTACTAATCCTGAGGATATTTCCAAAATGGATGTAGTAGGAATAGTGCCTTCGGTTCCGTTCGAACCCGGGACGGACTTGTATGGATGAATGCTTGCGAAACATCGCCAGGTGGGCGATGGGCATTCTAAGTGAAAACGTTCTAAAGGTAACGCATAGCCTCAAGCCTCATCAACCGGGGATGACTGAAAATCAGGGGATATGCAGCAAGGTTAGGTGGGTCATGCCCAAGCAGGACAAGATATTTCCCGTGTCTAGATGTCCCTTATATATATATATTTCGGCTTAGTGGGTGGTTGGTCGCGCCAACCACGGGGTTTATCTTGTTCGGGACTGTTCAGTAAGGAATGGTTCCAGCCTTGTGTTGCAGGGGATGAAGGGAGTAGTCCTCGGTACGGTGATCTAGGCCCCGTACCGTGACAGGTGGTACCCCAGTGCCTAGTCATTGTTGGAAATCCATTTTCCCTACGAGCCTTGTACGAGTTTTGTTTGTATTACCCACTTTTGTGGCTAGTAGCTGGAATTTAATAGATGTAACAATTTCGGCTATTTTATAAGTATTTGTAAATAGACCCTATTATAATATCAGAGGATTTCTATAAAAAGTGTTTTAGCTATCGTAAGGTAAAAACCCGACATGTTTATTTGTGGCGTGGTCTTACGAGATGCTTTTGTTTTCAAAGGATTTTTGAAACTTTAATAATCAATTTGGATTCGTATTTATTATCAGCTGGTATTCCTGACTGACTCGGGTGTTATTTCATTATAATGCTCGGGTCAGACCGAGTATTATCTGTACAGGACTTGATGCTTTGGAACGGGAAAGGAGCTGGAGCCCGAGACGTATTATCTATACATATGTATATTCCGCTGCTGTGATTGTTTGGTATGTCTGATTGGTAATTTGATGTATGTGATACTCTGATGATATGATGTATAAAAAGTTATAGATTTCATTTTGTGTAAAGTTCTATATTTACTATTATATTTTATTCCGCTGCGACTGTGAGATTCTGATATTGTTAGTTTCTTCTTCTTCTATCTCTTCTTCTTTAATTCTAATGGTTCGTAATTCTGTGCCACTTGAGTTAATAAAGGTAGAATAGTGTTGATTCAAGGGGTACGGATTTGCGGGTCGTCACACTTGGTATCAGAGCTTAGGTTGGCGACAACCTAGGCTTTGGTGGGGAAATTACTCAATAAACAGAGTCAATAGTACTCTATAATGAGTTGAGAGTAATAATAGATACGAGAGCGTACTTGTTAGTGGATATAAAATTGTTTTTATACTGTGTTGACTTATCGGTTGAGTGTTTATGAATTCTGGTCGGTGCGGGAAGTACAACCGTATCGATAGGAGTTTCTAAACTCTTGAACAAGATAAACCGACATAGTATTGTTTTTTTTAAGGTGGGTAAATGAAATAATTTTACCCAAAATTATATTTTGATATCAAAGAAATAATTTTCTGAAATTATTACATATATTTGGATGATTGGTTGTTAATGTCTAAATCAAATAAGAATCTAAAAATTTAATCTGGAATTTGAAATGGTTATAATGAAAATAAAATTCTACAAATATAAATTATATAAAAGGAGGAACGACTAAATTTGAATTAAACCAGAATTTAAATCCCGGAAGTTTTGGGAAGGATTTTAAATAAAATAAAAATAAAAGTTTGGAAATTTAAAATCCTGAGGAAGTTTTAAATGTTTGTTGAGATTTGAAGGTGTTTGAAGGCAATGTTGGAATATTGTTTTGGGAAATATTTTTACATGGAAACAGTTTTGAAATGAATTTAGAAAAGTAAGAAGCATTGAACTCACTTCAGTCGCTGGAAAATAATCCTGATGATGCTGGCCACATCATTAGAATTCATTTTCGAGTTTCTAAAGTGATGGATTGCTTCCTTAATATTTGGTTATGGTATTGTTTGGGGCTTCTTGGATATAACAAGTGTTTTGGAAAATTCACAATGAAGGAATTGTTTTGATACAATTAAGTTGTTTAGAGATCTGGAAATTTGATTTGAATATCAAATGGGAATGTGTTGATTTTTGTTTCAAAATGATTTTGAAATGAAAACCGGGTAAAATGAATTCTGGGAAAAATTCTAATTAAATAATGTGAAAAGTTGAAATGAATTAACTATTGAACTTATTAAGTCAAGTTGATATTAATAAGAAGGAAGAAATGAGAATTTTAATCTTGGAATTAAAAATTTAACTTGAGTAATTGGAAGTGAATAAAATATATTGAAGCAAGTAGAAAATTTGAATATAACTTGGATAAGTTAAATAAATTGGACTTAGAATTAAATTGACTTGGGTTAAATTGAAATGTAAGATGACTTGAATTGTGAGTCATTGAGAAATGAGTTATACCCATGAGCTATTAAGTGCTATACTTATAATCTGGAATTGTGGATTAAAAATTTGCAAAGGATTAAGATTGAAAAAAAATTATAACTTTGAAATTGTGATTATATGCTGTAAATGGATTCAAATGAGCAATATGAGCTTTAAAATAAATAAGTTGGAGAACTCATAAATTGAAAGTGAGATTATAATCACAAATGGAAGTAGTTGAATGGTATGGTGAATTCAAACTTAATCTCAAATGAAATGTTAATTGAAATAAGGTAAAGTGAGATATAAAGGAAATGAATGAACTTAAATTAATAAACAAGTTTTGAACTTGTATATGGAGAATTTAAGTTGAGAATTTGAAATTGAATTAAATCTAAATGAATTAAAATTAGATTGAATTGGATTTAACTTCAATCGAATGGAATTGAGTTGGAATTGGATTTAATTAAAAACAAGATTCAATTGTGTTGTGAATAAATATGAATGGAATTAAATCCTTATTTAAGATAGTAAGGGAAAATGAAATGAATTCAAGATGGCTAAATAAATTTAGTTAAAACTTGAATCTAAATTTGGGAAGACTTGAATTGAAAGAAATCTAATTGGCTGAAGGGATATTGTATGAATAAAAGTTTGACTCAACTAAATTCAAAGGGATTATTTGAGAATAAATTTAGAATAAGCTGAATTAAATAAAGAGAAGCTTGAAAATGAATTTTGTATAAGCTTAATTAAATGAAAATAGTACTGGAATGGGTATAATTTTGGAAGCTTGTTACTAATTGAAAGGTAAATAAAAATCCTGATTTGGATTTGGGATTTAATTTTGGTAACAGATAATAGAAGTGGGAATGAATAATGAAATTGGATTATAATAACGATGGTTTGAATTATAAGTAGGTTCCAATGAGTGAAATAATTTAAATGGTCTCTTTGTTAATAAAATAAATTTGTAAATGGATTGAATAAATAAACAAAGAGCATTCAAATTTGTAAATGGATTGGAATTGATTTGGATGAAAATCGAATGAAAAGAAAATAAAATTTGCTTTATAAGAAGATAATGGAAATATTGTGAAAGAACTTAAGCAAGCTGAATGGTAATTGTAATTAAGCTTTATAATTTTGTCTGGGATAAATTTTGTTTGAGTAATAAATTTGAATTGCAAGTGGAATGGTTTTAATAATATTGTGATGAAGAAAGACTATATGAGTTGTAAATAAGAATGGAATGACTTATATAACTATGAAAAATATAATAATAATATAATAAAAATAAACTTAAGATGAAAAATAAATTTGGAAGGTGAGAATAAGGATTGATTTAATAATTGAAATGGAATAAGCATGCTTGGATTATGAACCATGCAGAATTTAATAAAATTAAAATAAATCTAGACCGGAATTAAGTTTAAATGGGTGTAAGCTGAAGTGATGATTAATTGCTTGAATGGCATGAATATTTGCATGTATTTAGAATTTGGTTGTTTAAACAACAAATGAATTGGTTTTGAATAAATTGGAATGGATTGAAATGTTATTAAGTAATTTTTGCATCAGAATGAAAATGAATTATGACAGAAATGAAAATGCTTTAAAATTTAAAATAAAATTGGTTTGTAAATCAATTTGGAATTGAATTGATATAGATTGATGTTAGTGAAGCATATATTAATCATATTGAAATAGAAATGAATTGGTTGTGGTTAATATAAATGGTATATAAGGAACCTGAATGTAAATCATTCAAGTGAAATAAATGAAGTTAGTTTAGATGAAATTAGAATGGGTTAAAATCTTAATAAATGGATTTGAGTATAAATGTAAGTGAGTCATAATAGAAATGCAAATGTAGCAAATTGAAAATAAAACTTGCTTAGTGAATCAATTCAAAAATTGTATAAAGTATGAATTGGGATGGCGAAACTTGTTTGTAAATCTTTTATGTGAAATAAAATGGTAAATGGCATCAGAAAAGGAACTTTATGCATGTTATAAAGTTTGGTTTACTTATGAATTTTGCAAAGTGTTGTTAGAATATGAAATGGATATGTTTTGGCTTATACTTATATTGGAAATGTTGATTAAAATGTTCATGTCTTTGAAAACTAATGAGTTTGTTGAGTAAGTACAGGTATGGGAGGCGTTCGAGAGAGTTGGAGCGCGTATAAGCGTTATATTAGTCGCTTGCTTTAAAGATTTACTAAAAGGTACGCCTACGCAAATATAATTGGGAAAATGATATATATATATATTGTGATATATTTTGATTTCCGACCATGTGGGTCGATGTATATATATTTATCTGTATCGCGATATCGCGAAAGCTCCTCCGTACAGGGGAGATTCTGCCAAAAATTTTCGGAAATTTTAGGAGTTAGAAATTTTTTGGGAATTTTGAAATTTTATAATTAACTTGGAAAGTTATAAGTTAAAATTAAAGCTTTAGAATAAGGAAAGCAAATGAGTTTGGGAATTGAGCTGAAGGATTTTGGGAAGTGTGTATAAGCTTTTAACTAAGCAAATTGGGTAAGTAAATGGGTTGGAGAGTATTTTCTACCCTAGCAAATTTCGGGGACGAAATTTTTATTAGGGGGGAGGAATGTAACATCCCGTATTTTTAAGCCGTTGAATTTGAACATTTAATTTGTTTTAAATGTTTAATGCGCGTTCTTAATTGATTTTGAGATGAATGGATTCGGGTTCAATCAATAAAATAAGCTATAATTTTTAATTATAGTGATTCCATTCGATTTTGAATAAATGAAGAATAATAATTAAATATTCAAAATTGGAATAAGTGGTGAATCTGGATGTGAATAGTTATGCAAATGGTTTACAAATTTATTTTTAAGTCTATTTGGATATAAATAAGGTGGTTGGTTTTTTATACAGACTTAAAAGTCAATAAGTAATTATTTGGAATTTTATATTAATTTAAAATGAATTTAATATTATTAAAATACAATTTAATCAGATTTTGGTCCGGAATGAGCCAGAATGATTTTATTTGTGTTCATAAATTTTATATGATTTATTATTAAGTTATTAAAATTTTAAAAGTGAAATTTTAAGCGTTTTCGACAATTTTGAAAATCGCTTGATTTAATAGACGAGTTAAAATAGCCTTCTGGGGCACAGTCTCGGAATTCGATGAAACCAGTTTCATTGGATCCGTAATAGTTAGTTATTATCGGATTTCAATTTTCGTAGCAATCGGAGATGTCGGTTGACCCCGGCAGCTCGAAACGCATCGAAATCGTTTTAATCGATTTAATTTAGAATTTATCGTTTAATTCCGTAACTCGCATATACGATCAAATTAGCTTACGAAACTTGTTCCATTGTGTCCGGGACGCGGAAAAACCCTAAGATCGCCTGTCGAAATGCGTGGATTGGAGTCCGTTTGCGTAAGCGGTAAATTGATTAGAAAGAATAATATAATAATTAATAATATTATATATATACATCAGAATTTCTTAAAACCCTAGCAAAAACAAACGCGAGCCGCCGCAGTTATTCAATGGCCGATGTTCCTCCATGTTTCGCCTCCGTTTCTGTTAAATCCAACGATTATTTGCAAAAATCTTCAACATGGAAGTTGAAGCTCTCGAGAAGCTTTTCCATACCAACGGGTATGATTGTCTATTGCTGTGTGGTTTGTGGGAAATCGCGTTTTGAAGGTCGCGATATGCTTTCGTTCGTGCTCGATTTCAAGGAGCCTGAGGCGACCGAGTTTGAGGTGGTTTCGGCTATGGGTAGAGCTTGTCTCGACGTTCGAGAGGGTGGACTTGGATCGACTTTGCAGCGAGCGTGGGTGGTCGCAAATTGAGGGCGTGATGGGTTGTTCCATTCGAAATTGTCCTAATGCTTGCATGAGGAAGGTGTACTGTGCGGCCTTGAGTTAGATTATAGATCTAGCGGCCCTGATTGTTTGTGGTAAATAGATATAAGGAAATTGTTTTAAATTATATACAAAACTTTATAAAATCGTAGCTAATTCATACTGTATCAGAATTTGACGAAATAGGAAATGTCGGAATCACAGCGACTTGATCTACGTGATGGTGCAGATTCGGAGTCATTCCTGGCAAGTAGAAATTTGAGTTAAATCGAACGTCGTTCGGTTTAATTTAAATTTCGAACGCTCGCCGAAGCTCATGGTGAGTTATTCTCACTCACATCTGGATATTGGCTGATTTAAATAATAAATATTTAAATATCTGTGTGATTGATTGCATATTATTGTTCTTATTAGTCTGGATTGATATCTATATATATGCGTCGTGCTAATATTTGTGGATGCAGGGGAAAACAGGTTGGAGGGATCCAACTGGATTCCTCACATTTTAATAATTATCTTTATAATTGATGTTGTGATCTGTTTTCATATTGTGATTGATAAATCTGAGTTAAATTGTACTGTGATATTGTTGAAGTAAATATAAATCCTGAATTTTAATTGTAAACGAGATTAATTGGGGTTTAAGAAAATAAAAGAAATTGTTATATAAAGAATTTAAAGGAATAAAATTTGGGTTTTAAGAAATAAAGAATATGGTTGGATAAACTATAAATTCAGAATTTAATTATAAATGGATAAATTGAATTTTAGAGAAATAAAAGATATTGTTAAATAATGAATTTAAAAGGATAAAAATTTGAAATCCATTTGAAATGAAAATTGAAAAAAAAATTGGTAAATCTGGAATGGCAAACAAAGAGAAAAGCTATTAGTTGATAAATGGGAAAAAAAGATTATGTTATTAAAATATAAACCTGAATTGATATAAATTGACATAAATTGTGAGAAGGATTTCTGTGTTGTTTAAGTGGAAATGAGTTCCCCAGGAAAACCAAGTTCGAGTTTAAACTGGTTTTATAAAAAGGAAGCTTTTAAAATTCAAGCTTGTTTAAAAGAGTGTTTCAAAACATTTATTTCCAAAAGTAACTATTATAAATTAGCAATAGTAAATTTTATAAATATCTTAATAATTATTTTTACAAATGGATTTGTTCAAAGACTAGTTTGAACTAAGTTATTGAAATTAGTATTAGCCTTTTAAAAACTCTACTAATAAGTTTACTTTAAACTAAAACCCTTATTTAAAATCAAGATTTATATCCTAATAAATGGTTTAACTTTAAATATTTTGAAACTATACTTTTAGTAAATAACTAGTAGTAAATTTACATATTCTAAAGTATATTTCAGAATAAAGTATTTTTACTGTTTTAAATCTAAATGTTTTGAACTTGGTTAATGCAATGGAAATATATGGCAAAGGATTTACCTTGTAAAGGAAGAATTTTGGGAAATTGTTTCAAATGAGTTTTGGAAGTTGGAAAATATATTTTTAAAGATATTTGGGTAAATAAATAATATGGGAATTGTTTATGGTGTGATGGATGCTTATGGATGTTTATGAATATAAATTGATAGTTAAATCACCAACTATCAATATTGGACAATGCGTGATCGTTTTGAGGAGACCGGGATCGAGATTTATTTCTCGAAAACCACTTCGATCCGGTTTGTACGTTTTGTGCGAAAAAAACGTGTTCGGAGTCGATGATGGAGCAGTGAAGTGCAAGGGCTAGTCGCTACTAATCCTGAGGATATTTCCAAAATGGATGTAGTAGGAATAGTGCCTTCGGTTCCGTTCGAACCCGGGACGGACTTGTATGGATGAATGCTTGCGAAACATCGCCAGGTGGGCGATGGGCATTCTAAGTGAAAACGTTCTAAAGGTAACGCATAGCCTCAAGCCTCATCAACCGGGAATGACTGAAAATCAGGGGATATGCAACAAGGTTAGGTGGGCCATGCCCAAGCAGGACAAGATATTTCCCCTGTCTAGATGTCCCTTATATATATATTTCGGCTTAGTGGGTGGTTGGTCGCGCCAACCACGGCGTTTATCTTGTTCGGGACTGTTCAGTAAGGAATGGTTCCAGCCTTGTGTTGCAGGGGATGAAGGGAGTAGTCCTCGGTACGGTGATCTAGGCCCCGTACCGTGACAGGTGGTACCCCAGTGCCTAGTCATTGTTGGAAATCCATTTTCCCTACGAGCCTTGTACGAGTTTTGTTTGTATTACCCACTTTTGTGGCTAGTAGCTGGAATTTAATAGATGTATCAATTTCGGCTATTTTATAAGTATTTGTAAATAGAGCCTATTATAATATTAGAGGATTTCTATAAAAAGTGTTTTACCTATCGTAAGGTAAAAACCCGACATGTTTATTTGTGGCGTGGTCTTACGAGATGCTTTTGTTTTCAAAGGATTTTTGAAACTTTAATAATCAATTTGGAAGCATATTTTTTATCAGCTGGTATTCCAGACTGACTCGGGTGTTATTTCATTATAATGCTCGGGTCAGACCGAGTATTATCTGTACAGGACTTAATGCTTTGGAACAGGAAAGGAGCTGGAGCCCGAGACGTATTATCTATACATATGTATATTCCGCTGCTGTGATTGTATGGTATGTCTGATTGGTAATTTGATGTATGTGATACACTGATGATATGATGTATAAAAAGTTACAGATTTCATTTTGTGTAAAGTTCTATATTTACTATTATATTTTATTCCGTTGCGACTGTGAGATTCTGATATTGTTAGTTTCTTCTTCTTCTATCTCTTCTTCTTTAACCCTAATGGTTCGTAATTCTGTGCCACTTGTATTAATAAAGGTAGAATAGTGTTGATTCAAGGGGTACGGATTTGCGGGTCGTCACAAGTTTAGTTGCATCTCAATTTAAAAAAAAAGTTTAAGATTTAAATTATGTTAACAACCTTAAATGTTTTAATGGTTTTAATTTAAAAATAAAGTTTTAAAATGTAAGTAAAGTTTTTAAGTCAAGTTTAATTTGGATTCAATCCAAATCTGTATTACAGTTGTGAAAGAAAGGATAATTAAATTTAACTTGTTTAAAATAACTTTGAATGTTTAAGGTTTACTTTAAAATGATTTGACTTTAAAATGGATTTGAAATAAATTCTTTTTAAATTCTTTTATATGGTAGTATTTCTTTAACATGTGATTTAAAAAGGTTTTAAAAATTGTTTTTTTTACTTTGTTAAAATTAATCTGAATTTCATTTTAAATCTTAAATTTAAAATGAAATTTAAAAGTAAATTTGGAAGAAAATTATTTTTATGATTTGATAATGATAATTTAACCACTAATAAGAATAAATAAGTTAACTTAAAGGATAATTTAAAATTTTATGACTTATGATTCATTAAATTATTAAGATAATTAAAATGAATAATTAATTTATTTAATAAATTTTTAAATGAATTAATTAAGGTTTAAGATTTATTAATTAAGGATTAATATAATTAATATGGACGGGTAAAGGTTAATTAATTTGTAATTAATTAAGTTAAAGTGGTTAATTAATTAATTAAGTTTAAATTAATTAAAGGTAATCATTTGATGTTGGGTTAAGTATAATTACTTAAGGTAATTAGTGAGGTGTAATTACTTAATTAGTGGATAATTACTTGATGGGAAGTAACTAAACGATAATTACTTGGTGGAAGATATTTAGTGATAATTACTTAGCGAAATTAAAGGATTAATTAATATAATTAGCCAAGGAGTTGGTTTAATTGATGGAGTAATAAAGGAAAGTTAGTTTCTGATTGTGATTAATCATGGGTGATTAATGAATGAAATTAGGTGAAGGTTAATTATTAAATGTAATTTAAGGATAATTAACTAATGAGATTAATTAGAGGATCATTAATTAACGTAATTAATAGAAGTGTTAAATCTTGCATATGAACGATTGAGTGATGATAAGTGCTTTGGATTAATTTATATCTCTGATATGAATTGCTTTGTGATATGATATGATGGATGAACGGTGATGAGGTGGTTACCTTTCTTGGATGAATTATTGTGTAAATGACATTCTATATATAGTGAATTGTATTTCACTTGAACAAATTGGATTAGAATGATATTGAATTCATAGTGGCTAGGGTCGGGTATCTGTATTACCCGAAAACACTTCGAATTAGCAATCAAAATTCTCATAATTATGATGTGTGGAAGCAAACAGGCTGGAATGGAATAAATTTAAAAACATGAACACTAACCTGAATATTTTGTGTGATAAATGACGACGAGGAGAACTCGTAAAGGATTCGAGTTACCCTAATATTCTCATGTGTTATAACTTGGAATTTCATACTATATGGGTTTACTCACGTTGGTTTCCAGCCTGACCCGGGTGTTACTTTGATGTAATGCTCGGGTCAGACCGAGTATTACAGATTTTCAGGTAAGGATGTTCTGGAGCTCAGGAGGCGAGCTGGATGGCAGAGACGTATGAAGAGATTCCGTTGTGATATTGTAGTATCTGAACATGATTGTTTTGTCTAGAACTTTTGTATATGTGTAACCCTGATGTATTAAAATGTAAATTAACTGATATAGTTTTTCTTTGTATACTGCTATTTTATTTGATATTATATTTGATCCGCTACGAATGTAAGGTTTCTGTGATATGTTTTCTGTTTCATCTTCTTTCTCTTTTTTCTTTTCCTAACTATCTGGAATTTTCGGGATCGAAATTTCCGGGTCGTTACATTTGGTATCAGAGCTGAAGGTTAAGCGAGAACCTTGGCTCTGGTAGGTGTACTCATTAGGATAGGGTCAATGGTACCCTAGGATGAGTTGAGTGAATATATATATATATATATATATATATATATATATGAGGGCGTACTTGTTATTTTCCCATATAAGATTTTAAATGATTTTATATAAAAATATATTTTGATATATAAAGCAATATTTCTTTCTAATAAATATTAAGGGAATTGGTTGTTAAATTATTGAATTAAATTAAAAAGTAATAGAAATTCAACCAAATTGAAATTAAATAAAGAGAAGTTTGAAATAAATTCAAACTGAAATTTAGATCGTGAATTTGAAAAAAATAATTCAAAATAAGATAATAATGAATTGGTTTTCAGAAATAATAATCTTAGTTACTATCATAAATTGTTGTTGTATTTAATAATGAAATGTTTTAAGAAAGTAAACCATTTAGGTAAGTATGGGTTATAAATTGAAATTGAAGTTGATCTAAATTGTGAAGTTTGAATCTTAAAATTTAAAAACATTTGAAATTTGTTTTCAAATTATTTGAAGGAATAATAAATAATATTATTTGAATGAGAGAGCTTGATGCAAACAAGAGTTGTTTAAAGATTTAAAGGAGTTTTGTATTAAAAACCAGGGGTGGTTAAAATTTTAAAATTTGGCTTGGCGGCCCAAGAAGTAAATATATATATATATATATATAGATATGTATATATATATATATATGTATGTATATATATATATATATGTATATATATATGTATGTATATATATATATGTATGTATATATATATGTATGTATATATATATATATATATGTATATATATATGTGTGTGTGTGTGTGTGTGTGTGTGTGTGGATCTACATAATATCAAAGATGCTTTGAAACAAACTCTAAATGTCGAGTTTTAAATTTGGAATGAGATGTGATACCCAACGGTGGTAAGTTTTCGAACATATAAGTGAAAAGAATTTTAGAATTTAAAATTGGATTTGATAAATAAATAAATGGACTGTAGTAACATATCTATTATTGAGATAAAAAAGAAAAATTAACTTTAGTTTGGATAAGAAATTGGATTTTGAAAGACTAAATTGATTTAAAATGAAATTCTGGAATGTGGACTTAAAATTTGAAATTAGTTCAAATTGAATTAATTTGAAACGATTTGAAATTGAAGTGAGTTCAGTTTGAAATTAGTCCGAATTGATTTGAATAATTCGGAATTGTAATTAAGATGAATAATTTTAAATTCAAATGGAATTTGAATTGAATTTTGGAGGAAATCAAGAATAATTCAGCTTGACGTGGAAATGGAGTTTGAAATTGGGATTAATTCAAACTGGAGTTGAAATGAATTGAAAATTGGAACTAGTTCAATTGAAATTATTTGAATTAGTAGAATTTGAGATCATGGTTGAATAAAGTTAAATTTGGAAAGAAACTGAGGTTAATTCAACTTGTATTTGGGTTGAATCAATTTCAAATGGAAATTAAAGTTATTTAAATTGAAATTGGGCCAATTTAAATGGAAGTAGAAATTTAAATTGAATTAATGAGAATATAAATGGAATTGATTTGGCTAACAACCAATAAAGATAAATACGTAGGGTGTACGTATGTTATTCTATTTGCATAGTGATTTGATCCAGATTCGAGCACAGAATTTCGAGATAGTATGTCGATCCGAGTTGGGATTTTTCACTCGATTTTCGACGGCTATGGATTGTTGATTGGTTTTGGATATTCTCTGCCATAGTTATGGCTATGCAAGGAGAATGACGGTTTCTGATCAAGAAACCAGATCTGAGTCTGCACTAGGAAGTCGGGTGGACGATACTAGTTCGGAAGTGAAATTATGTGATCGAGTGAGCGATCAGATTGGTATAGCGTACGGATGATATGTGTACATTGTACGGATTTGAATGAAATTGATATTGAAAGGAGTAATCAAATTTGAATATCTGATCTTGAGTAAACAAAGTAAATATCTTTGTTTTATAAAATGAAACTTCCCTTGTTGAATCCATTGCCATAAGAAAAGGATTTTTGAAGGTGTTTTGAAGTATAAAAAGATTTTATACAAGTTTAAAATGATCCAAAGATTTTTATCAAGGATTTTATATAGATCTATATATATATAAAGGATCATATGAGGATTTTGGAAAAAGGTTTTGGGAACCTTTGGATTTGGAAAGGCTTTTGATTTTTGGGTAAAATCAATATGAGAATTTGGAAAGCCTGGTTTGAGAATTTTCGATTTTGGAATAATCGATTTTATGTAAAGGAGCTTTGTATGAGATCATACTATGTGTATGATTTGAAGATACTATATGTGTATAGTATGAAATGTTTGGTGATGGCTCTGGGGAAATAGGCGCTCCCTTGAAATGAACTTCTCAGGAGTGCCACCGGGTGGTGCTGCGTTGAGCCCTAAGGGGGGGTTCTAAAGTTGATCCTGTTAGGAGTCCGGACAAAACTAGTTCCTGGGGATTATGAGTAGAGTATACCATAGAGAAAGTCGTGTGTGTCGCTGAGAGCCAACAGTCTGCGTTTGATTTTATATCGGGAGACTGCGACCTATGGTATAACATAGCGAAAGTCGTGTGTCCCGCTGAGAGCCAACAGTCTGCGTTTGATTTTATATCGGCAGGCTGCGACCTATGTAGGAGTGGAGAGGTTTCATTTCGACAGCAAAAATCAGAGGCCGCTGAGAGCCTGCAGTTACATGGACTTTTGCTGTGACGGCAACGTAGTCCTAGATGTAACTATGATCTTTTGTGGGTTCCATGACGTAATCGAGAGGCCGCTGAGAGCCTGCAGTTACATGGACTTTTGCTATGATGGCAACGTAACCCTGGAATGTAACTGTGACCATGGATGGGGGTGATGATTTCCAGAGCATTCTCACCAACAATGTATCTTCTATTTTCAAAAACTGTTTTCAATATTTTCAATAAATTATTTTTCTAAGCATTTTCACTGCGTGTTGATAACGAGTCTGCTATGTACTTATAGATTTTCATTCCTACGCCCGATCAACGTACGACCGAATTTCTGTATGAACAATGATGGACTTATTGAAACATCAAATTATAAAAAGTATTTTTATAAAACTATTTGGCAGTATTAGGGATTTTAAAAGTATTTTAAAATGACCAAAGAATATTTTAACTAGTTTTAAAATATTTTTAAATTTTTGGCTTCATTCCTTTTCGAGGACGAAAAGATTCTAAGGTGAAAGGAATGTGATAACCCATGATTTCAAACCCAATTTAAATATGATAATCTTTTGATAAATTAATTAAAATTGATAAAATTGGTTATTTTAAACAATAATAATCAATTGTTGTAAATGTATATTGATTTTAAATAAAATTAATATATATAAGCGGAAATAGATTTGTTAAAATTTAAATGTACATATCAAAATTGATTTTTAAATTGAATTTGAAAGTTAAATTTCAATTTGGGTATTTAAATTGAAATTCAAAATATAATTATTTATATGTTAAAACGTACTTTGATTTTAAAAAGTGTATTTCTATGATTTTATTTAAAATATAAAATTTGATTTATATTTATTTCTTTTAAGAAGAATTGATTTATATAAATTAAAAGTGTATGTTAAATTTAGAAAATTAATTAATAAAAACATTTAAAGATCCTTTTTG
This sequence comes from Allium cepa, assembly GCA_030765085.1. Lineage (NCBI taxonomy): Eukaryota > Viridiplantae > Streptophyta > Magnoliopsida > Asparagales > Amaryllidaceae > Allium > Allium cepa. Next base: position 46,885,942 of record CM060940.1, on the reverse strand, counting down.
CTTGTTAAATTACATATGTAAGTTAATAAAACAATTTAAGAACATGTGTTAGCAAGATAATCAAGGAGCATGACAAGTGTCGTATTGTTTTTTTGGTTTTTCTTTGATTTTTAGTAAATCATAAATTTAGTTATAAAAACACATACTTCTTCCTTCCCTTTTTCTTTTATTCTCATTTTTATTTCTAAGCAAAGAAAGAAAATATTCTCAGCTGAAACATTTCAAACCAAATCCTTAATCACTTACTCTAAAAACCAGTTTTCATCAACCTTAATCAAGTCTGCAAATCACTCTTCAAAAACTTAAAATATCTGTAACCTGAACATGAAAACCCCTGCAAACACATTATCAAATCAATTCCCTGTAACATTTTCAAGGAGTAAAAGCAATTTCCAAAACCCTGTAGTTCATGCTTCAACCTGCATTCATTATCTTCCACTTGAGATTTTTTGGCTGCATTATCTTTTAAATCTGGAAGCATGCATGCAAGTTTATAAAAAAAACTGGAAACGTGCAATTTATAAATAAGCAACTCAAGTAAGCAAAAGCATTCAAGTCAAAGTATAAATAAGCATTCAAGTAAGCAAAATCTTTCTTCCTTAAACAGTTTGAAATTAGTAGCAGATTCAGATATAAAATCTGACCTCTGTTGTGCATATATTATGAGTAAACTTCATAAATCTGATAGATCGTGAACTAGTATTTGATGATCTTATAAGTATGAATTGAACTTTGCTGTGCATGTTGCCTAAAATTGATTTTAAGCACACATATACATATGTGAGTGTGTGTGCTAAAAATTTTACCTGACAAGAACTTGAAATATAATTTAAACAGTGAGTGAATCTTTTATCTAAAAAGAAAAAAAATCTTAGGTATAGATATCAGTTGTATAAATCTCTGTGAAAGTTAATTATATTGTATGGATGTCAATGATTGAATTGTTTTGTGTATAAGAATGTGTGTGTGTGTGTGTGTGTGTGTGTGTATATATATATATATATATGATTGCAGTGTCTCTATACTTGTGTTATTAATCTTGTTTTTATAGTAATGTGACATTTTACTTCGGAGACTGTGAACTTGTGATTTGAGTCCATGTATGTATTATCAAAGCAGTTATATCCTTATGCACTTTCAACTTTCATTTCATATGAATATCAAACTCAATCGTGGGATATACAATAAGTTGATAAAAAGTTATCTCGATCAATGTGAAGATCTGACCAGTTTTCTATTCGTATAACATGCAGATATATAGCTGACACATACGTATGTTAAATGATGAAGTTTCTATAAACCTACCAAGCATACTCATTACATATTACTTTTCCTTTGAGGAGTCTGAAGGACACTTCATGTGTGGAATGAACTTAGATACATAAAAGGCTGAATATAACATAAAATGGTCAGTTGCTAATAGATTCTCTTAAGAAGCCTGCACTGTGCCTTTATGTAACTTTCTGTCATAGATTCCCCTGGAGCTTTATAAAGCCAATCCAGTGTCAATCTCATATATAGATTTGCTATGGTCCCATTTCATGTTTCAACAATCATATCATCTATTTTTCAGTATCTTTAATCGGGCAGCTAATTGACTATATCTCTGTAATTAGGTCGATATCATAGCTCTGTACTTCGCTGTATTTAGATTTATAAGCTAAGATTTGTTCAAAATCCATTATAAATTGATCTGTTCCTTGTTAGTATGTAGAATTCAAACAAAAGCTGTTTGTTTATAAATTGAGTTTTAAGATTCTATTTAACTTAAAATTAAATTGAAATCCCACTGAAAATCAAAAGTAATTAGTATAATCCTAAGATAAGTATAATTTAATTATCCTGATTCATCAATTTAAGAACATTAATTGAATCATCAACTAAAAACGTGATTTTTAAGTATTAAATCTTAAATTTTAGTAAAGGGGTATAGGAGCAGTTTTGGTTTGTCCAGAAATAACATTTTGGGTAGTCACTGATGATCTAGATTGTCTGGAGGGTCAGCATCTTCTTTGGTGATGTAGTAATGATTAGTGAATTAGGTAAAAATATCAAAAAGGTAATTAATGGTCGGTGGTAATGGTGGTTTATCTATGAGGTTTGTAAACCTAGTTTGAATAGGTTGTACATTTTTGATCGAAGCGATGGCTCTGGTGGACCGAGTGGCACCATATTTTGGGAATTGCATAATGTTGTATTGGCGAAGGTGCTGTTTGATTTTCAGGCGATCTAGTGGTCGGAGATTGGAGTTGGCGTTTGATTCAGGTTTAGTTGGGTTCTAGAATTGTGCTGGAAGCTCGTTTTCTGATTTCGAGCTGCTGTTGGAGATTTGATGATTGGGATAGAGTTTGGGAATGATGGTCGATGGGAGGAAGTAGACGTTGTTGATCGAAAGAGGCTGCATGTGGTGCAGGTGCACAATGATGATGATGTATCAGTGGTTGATATGGGGATGATAGGTACTCGAATTCTTTCGAGTAGGTTGTGAGAATTACTCGAAGTTATTTAAGAAATGGCTCGGGTTAAGTTTTTGTGTTCCAGGTTTTTAAAGGAACCAGCTCTGTTATTTTTCTTTTCTTTTAATTTTTAAAACTGAAGTTTTAAAATGAAAGAAAAGGGTTAAACAAGTTTTAAATTTAATTTTAAATCTGATTCAAGTTTAGTTGAATCTCAATTTTAAAAAAAAAGTTTAAGATTTAAATTATTTTAACAACCTTAAATGTTTTAATGGTTTTAATTTAAAAATAAAGTTTTAAATTGTAAGTAAAGTTTTTAAGTCAAGTTTAATTTGGATTCAATCCAAATCTGTATTACAGTTGTGAAAGAAAGGATAATTTTTAAATTTAACTTGTTTAAAATAACTTTGAATGTTTAAGGTTTACTTTAAAATGATTTGACTTTAAAATGGTTTTGGATTAAATTCTTTTTAAATTCTTTTATATGGTAGTATTCCTTTAACATGTGATTTAAAAAGGTGTTAAAAATTGTTTTTTCTACTTTGTTAAAATTAATCTGAATTTCATTTTAAAACTTAAATTTAAAATGAAATTTAAAAGTAAATTTGGAAGAAAATTATTTTTATGGTTTGATAATGATAATTTAACCACTAATAAGAATAAATAAATTATCTTAAAGGATAATTTAAAATTTTATGACTTATGATTCATTAAATTATTAAGCTAATTAAAATGAATAATTAATTTATTTAATAAATTTTTAAATGAATTAATTAAGGTTTAAGATTTACTAATTAAGGATTAATATAATTAATATGGATGGGTAAAGGTTAATTAATTTGTAATTAATTAAGTTAAAGTTGTTACTTAATTAATTAAGTTTAAATTAATTAAAGGTAATCATTTGATGTTGGGTTAAGTATAATTACTTAAGGTAATTTGTGAGGTGTAATTACTTAATTAGTGGATAATTACTTGATGGGAAGTAACTAAACGATTGTTAACGCTAAAATTTGAATGCTAACACCCCGGTGTGTAAAGTGTAGTTGTGAAAGCACCACCCGATGATTCGGGAACAGAGTATAAGCAGAAAACCACAGAAAAAGCAGCAAATAACAGCGATTTTATAGTGGTTCGGCTCAATAGTTTGCCTACGTCCACTCTGAATATCTTTGTTGATGATTTCGTTACAAGTCGATACAATTCTTCCCAAGTACAATACACTTTGAATTACTAAACACTTTGAACGAGTAGCTTAAACTTCAATGTAAGTGAAAGTCTTCAAATCCATGTCGGATGTATGAGATTCCTTCTTGAAGTTGTTCATAGCGTTCTACGTGTCTTGAAAGCTTTGAGTGTCGAGTCGGTTTGGAATGTAGCAGAGAATCGGTGCTTGGAAAGAATGAGCCAAAAAGTCCTTTGAACGTTGGAGATGGTCGCGTATTTATAGGTGTGATTCTGGGCAGCAGTTTTTCGCTCAAGTCATGAGTCGTGCACGACTCATGGAGAGTCGTAAGTCGTACTCGACTCAAGGTTCAAGAGTCAGCAGGCAGTGGAGTAAGTGAAGTGGTTCTGAGCTTTTCTTCATTCATCTGGACACAAGTCCTAACTCGTTCGCGAGTTAAGAGGTCACGGTTTAAAGTGAGGCAGCACTAAAATCTTGGCTCTGTGGTTTTAGGTCGTGTACGACTTAAACTAGGTCGTAAGTCGTCAACGAGTCATCTTATTACGGCAAGGTATTGAACTTGCTCTCTAAGTCTTAGGTTGTAACGTCTTTAAGTCGTGGACTTTCTTAAGTCGTGACATTCCCTAAGTCGCTTAGGTCTTAATCCTGTTAGGTCGTTAGCTCCCTAACTCGTAAGCTTTTAACTCGCAGGCTCTTTAGCTCGTAGACTCCTTAACTCGTGTACCTCCCCTGAGACATGACATATCTTAAGTCGCAGAGGCATTAAGTCGTAGATTTCTCTGAGTTGTGAGTCGCTTAGTATGTCAACTCATTAAGTCGTTCTATCCTTAAGTCGTAAACCATTCATCTCCTTAATTCGTAAACCGTTCACCTCCTTAAGTCGTAAGTCGCACAATTCTTTAACTCGTGCATCTCCTCAATTCGTTGAGTCGGCAATCAGTTGAGTCTTGAAGTGCCTTGAGTCGTAGATCCACTGAGTCGCTGAGAACTTTATCTGATGAGCCGGCCCAGGCCTTAACTCGTTGACAAAACGGGGTTAACATTTGCCCCTCGAAGTACGCGCCTAAGTCGTTGGTCGTGTACTTCGACTCATCTTGACTCGTGCGTGCCGACTCATCTTCCACTACCCCGAGGTATAAATGGCTTAGGTCGTTTCTTCTCATTACTTTATCTCTTCAATTGCATACTTCTGCCATTAACAAGTTTCTGAGCTTCTCGAAGAAGATTCTCATCATTCAATCATCAATCATCTCCACAATTATATTGCGTAAGTAAATTCCATCAAAAATTTAACCATGTTCATCATCAAATCGCGAATTCCCCACTTGCCGTCCGTAATCCAGCTTTGTACACCACGCTTCGCCATGAATCATGTCACAATCGATCCTCATCCGCCTTCGGTTGCAACATTATTGTGGCAGCACACTGGATCCATGACGTATCTGAGGTGGTTTGGTGGTGGGAAGGTGGATTCTGTGGTAGAGGTGATAATATGTTTTTGGGTTAACGGGTTTGTTCGTTAGGTCGTTTGCTGAGTGGGGAGGAGAAAAGGGAGTTAAGAAATGATTGGTTGAGGAGCTTCGGCCGACTTTAGGTTTACCGGCTTGATCGTAAAACACACGACCCAACTTACTTGCGACCTAGCTCGCTTGCGTTCTAACCTGCCTGAATAACATAAAGCTTAACGCAGAGCGACTTAACGACCTAACTTTCTACGGCAGAGGTTTTAGGTCGCGGCCGAGTTAAGACTTGGATAATTTTTGACTGCGTGGCCTTGAAAAATGCGACTTAAGAAGTTCAGCTTATGTTAAGTCGTTTGACTTGATCTGGACGACCTAAATAATCCCCGTGCTAGCTTAAGTCGTTCCTGCGACCTAAGGACTTGAATACCTTTCATCTTGAATGAACATGACATTGTTGAATTGTACTCTCAACTTGAACTGCCGAGATAACATTTCTGAACTTGTTGCACTTATTTACAGATCTCATTAACTTTAATGCTAATAACCTGTTAATTTTTTTTTTTTGCGTTTTCTTCACAGGTCACTTTTGCAAACTGATAACCTGTCTAATTCAACATTTACAGAATGATGGGACGAATATACTGCCATCGACTGCCCACGTCAAATGACAAATTAGTTAATAACAGATAATTAACTCAAATAAATTGTGTGAACGAAGTGCTTTCATCAATTTCAAGTAAAATATTAAAGCAACACTGAAATAGTCAATTGAAACTGACCAGCCTGCACTAATATTATGCTTGAACTTTATATTAACAAGCTCTGAAATTTTGTAATTGATCAATCATCGACTAGTTTAATTCCAGTTATATTTACTTGCTATTTTTATTAGTTTTGCACGACACTTCACACTTTTAGGAAACGTGCACCTTCACATTTGAATATCTAGTTGCTTGTGTAGAATGACTTCTCAGGAAGAAGATACAACAGTTCAAGCTGGAGAGGCAGCTGTTATTCCGGCTTCACTAGTCAATCCTCCGGAAAGAGCCCCCTCCACCTTATCATACAAAGTTTTTCGTCAGTTGTGTGGTCAGTTTGGCATTGCTGAAGCAGACACCATTTTCCTTGAAAAAGGTGACACCGTTGATGTGGCGCCTACTGGCTTCGTAGCGGTTAATCGGCAAATGTGCGTAAGCGGGGCCGTTCCCCCTTTCAACAACTTTCTCCAGAATCTACTTCTTCGGTTAACTATCTCCCCATTCCAGCTACACCCCAATGGCTATGCCATTCTGATGGGGTTGTGCGTGCTATTTAGGAGAACATTTGACCGGCTTCCAAGCTTTGACGAGATCTACTTCCTATGCTCCTTTACTAGGACTAAGGATCATCCTTCTATTACCGTCGTGAGAAACACACGAAATCATAAATTGATCGTTGGCCTCCCTGATACTGCCCATGGGTTCTTAACTCAATTCTTCTATGTCCGTTGCCCTCCGGGGTTTTATGCTGTGTAGAGAGAAGGAAGTAAGATCATCTACCTTCACTTCCTCTATATTCTGAGTCTTTTGAAGTTCGAATTGCCAAGTGTTAACTTCATCATCATTTTTTTTATTTCAGCGCTTCCCCCTCCTTGTAGAGATCCCAGCCACAAGCCAACTCTGGAGAGGCTTGTAGCGGTACCGGTTGAAGAGCGGGATATGAAATTTTTGCTGAACGACGAATTCCTTCACCAGTTCGGACTTCTTCACCCCTCTCGCTCCACACACCCCTGCGAGGTTCCAGACTCCCCACCTAAAGCATCAGATGCCCCGGTTTCTTTTGACATACCTGTACCAAAAGATCCCGCTCCTGAAGCTTCTTTAGTGAAGTGCTCCACTTCTGTTGATGTTGCGGGGTCGTCTGGCAAACTCGCCCCGGTCACTGAAGAAGAAGAGCCTCAGGATTCTTCTGTGCATTCAAAGGAACCCGGTGACGAAGAAGCTGAGAAAACCAGCCCTGTCAAGCAGAGCAGGGACGATACTTTCGAAGGACTGAGTGACCTCTTTGCCACCTCGCAAGAGATCTTTAAAGATGATCCTATTACTACCGGGGTTTCTTCTTCAGTAGTCGAGGCGACTTCTATTCTGCAACAGACCCCGTCAACTCAAGAGTTGATGTTAACTTCTACTCCTATAACTACTCCACAATTAAAGAGTGGTTCGTAGCTCGATGCGCGTAGTTTGCACATTACACACACTTAGAATCTTTCGGCACTTTTATGCTTCTGATTTTTTGTATTTTGAAGAATTCTAAAATTTAGCTCTTTTTATTTCAGATTCTCCGATGGGACGCAGCAGCTCATACTACGATGACTTCCAGCGCTACGGGAGACGTAGCCAATATGATTATAGGCGTTACCTCCCCTCTTACAGAGAATCCGATGAAGATAGAGCCGCCCGAAAGGCTCAAGAGAAGTGGGCTCAAGAGGAGCGGTATGAAAGAAGAGAGAGGGTGGAGCGCCACGATTCTTTGCAGAGAGGCGACGATTTCCATAAAAGAAAATCCCATGATGACCGAGGAAAAAGTCATATGGTTGAAGATTCGAGCAAATGAGCCCGACATGGTGAGAAGCACGCCTCTACAACTCCTGAAAAGGTTACTGCTCCTGCTTCGCTTGACATTCCTTCTGGCTCTCCCACTCTTGGGAAAGCAGATATTCAAACAATAATCAACAGGCCCAAATTCCAAGTTGGACCGGGCTCGGCCACTTTGCAAAGTCGGTTTCCACAGTGGTGTCTGAAGGGGGTAAGGTTTGACCTTGACTTGGTCCCCATTGACAAGTCTGCCATGTTTCGAAATCTCGATGCCGTCAAGCTTGATATTGAGAGGATGTCAAACTGGCAAAAACTTGTTGACGAGCTCCAAAAGGTTAATCGTGCAAATATAGAGGCCATGCTCACTATGGAAAATGATAAAGCTGAATGGCAAAAGGTTCTCGAACAACACGATACTGAAATGAGGAGCATCGCTTCTTACAATGAAGAGCTTGAAGCAAAAGTTGAGGGACTGAAACAAGAGCTTGCTACTTCCTCTACTTCCTATTCTCAAAAAGAAGAAGTGCTCCTAAAACAAGTGAGAGATGCTCATGCCAGCCAAAGGGATGTCGAAGACAGGCTTGAAGTACAAAAAAGAATTAGTGAGGGCTATGTTGCTGATATTAAAGAGCTTCGGAAGAAAAACAGCTCCCAAGAGGCGGAGATTCAAATGCTTAAGCTTCAACTTTCCAAAGCTGAAAGGGAGCGTGATGAGGCCATTGCCGGCAAAATTGCAGCTGAAGAATCTCACGAGGCAACGAGGACCAATATCAGCTCAACATTATTTGATTTCTACCTGCATAGCATCTTGGGGCGCGGTAGCCTCGCCTTTCTAGGCCCCAAGTATGAAATTACTCTGGCTGAAGTTTGGGAGGCCGCACTCGATATGCTTGGTGGTAATGGCGCTGGCTATGCTGAGTCAGCTCTTGAGGAGCATTATCTTGATGACGATGCTCGTGCGCTCTCGCCAGGGGGAGAGAACAGCTTGCAAAATTAAGGGCCGAAACAGCGGCAGGAGGAAAAATTATCTCAACTGCTCCGATTCAACCTTCTCCTTCAGCCGAAATTGATATCATCGGTTCCAGTTCCCACTCCCTGTCTCCTACTAAAGTTACCACCGAGATCACAAGCATACAAGGTGGAGATAAAGGCGGCGAGAGTGCCGAGGCACAGGCTTACAAAGTTGAGGTCAGGGAACCGACTTCTGCAGGTAACCCTACTAACAATCTTGCCCAAGTAGACAGCTCATCTGTTTCTTACGAGCTTGATGGGCTTTTTGACTACTTCTTGAATCTCAGCGAACCTTTATCTCCTCTTTTTACTGACTTGAACTTTTTTCCTTCTATAGAGAAAACGTCGGGCATTGTTCAAGCTTCCCCACCTCCAATTATTCCTCCTCCATCTATTCAGGTGACTCCTCCTTCCGCCTCGCAACCGAGATCACAAGAGGAGCAAATAAAAGCTCTTCAAGACTTGGACGATCCCATTGCTTCATAAGAACACAAAGGAGAAGAAACTGAAGGGAGTGAGAAGACTCCAGAAGCAACTGGTTCCGATGATGAACCATTAGCTAAACTTCTTTCTCCAGGGAGTGGGTCTTCCTCCAAGAAGAGAGGAAAGCAGGGAGTTTCCAAGAAGAAGAAGAAGAAGGGATCCTTAACTGGTGAAGAAGAGACGGAAGAAAGTCCGACTGAGCCCTTTTCTCCTTCATCCCCTACCCTTACAAGCCGGCCTAAAAAGTTGGTTATTCGGCCGGGTGCGGGCTCAAAAGGTGGATGGAAGAAGAAATGATGGCTCTGGTTCTGTGGCTTTCATATCGCCTTTTGCCTTTTTTGCATGTACTGACCGAAAATTGTGCGGGTACCGGCCCCCGCTTTTCTTTTGCTTTCTACTTTGGAACCTGTACCTGTATAAAATTCTAATAGTGTTGAATAAAATGATTCTTTTTTATTTGTATAAACTTCTGTCTGTATCTAAGAATGCAGTTATTACTCACTTTTATACAAGTTTCTTTGCATGATATTGCAGTGAGCTTGTGGTATATTGTTCGAGCGCAATTTTACCGATGTAGTTATACCATGTTGCCCCTATACCATAAGCTCATTGTAATATTTTATTTTATGAGGAACTTGTACTTTTATTTTCTAAAGAATAATTATTCCACATTTGGAGGAATATTATTTCGTTAAAAAACAGAGTACAAATTCGTTTTTACGCTTCATCTTTTGAAGATATCACTTTTTCTTTTGTGCATGTGCACATTTTACTGAATGAAATCTTCTATGTGGTAAAGCGGGTATTTGAAAGGTACTTCAACTTCTTTTTGAGGAAGAGAATTTTCTAGAATAAGTAATGCATTCTTCCTTTGAAAGTTATTCTTTGAAAAGTTGCACCTCTGAGGAAGACTTTTTCACGTTTCAACACTGGAAGTTTTATTTCAATCTTGGTGAAACGTGTGCCTCTGAAGAGGTCTTTCTGCTTGATTGTGCCTCCGGGAGGAGGTCTTTTCATTTCTGCCTCTGGGAAGAGGTCTTTCTGTCTTATTGTGCCTCTGGGAAGAGGTCTTTTTGTTTCTGCCCCTTGGGAGAGGCTCTTTTTTTTTTTTTGCATTTCAACTCTGGTGAAGTGAAACTCCGAAGAGCGGCTGTTGCACTTCAACTCCTGGTGAAATGGGCCTCCGAAGAGGGCTTTTATTTTGTCTTGCATTTCAACTCTGGTGAAGTGAAACTCCGAAGAGCGGCTGTCGCACTTCAACTCCTGGTGAAATGGGCCTCCAAAGAGGGATTTTATTGCCTGGAAGTTACTCTCTCATGGTTGGAGGGTCATGACTCCTCCAATCTTTTTTGTTGAGTAGAGAACTTTCTTTTTTGTGGCGTATGCCTCGTTAGAGGTCTTTATCCTCCGAAGAGTTATGCCTCCGAAGAGGGCTTGTGCCTCCAAAGAGGGCTTTAGTTGTTCCTTGTCTACTTGCTTATGCCTTTTCAGCGATCCTCTGTTTTTCTTTTCAAGCTCACACTCCCTTCTCTTACAAGTAGTTTGTTTAATCCAAAGAAGTGTACTTCATTGTTAGGCAAGTTCACAAGAACGGGCATAAGCTTCTTAATTGGACGTTTGTTTGTTCAAACGATCTCAATTTATGAGCAATGGCCCGTTTCCGGCGAAATCATTGGCCGTTCAATTGAAGCACTTCCTATCTAGGATTTGAATTCGGGACTTTTGTGACTCGAAATTTGTTTGTTGAATGATAACCAGAATCACTTGGTCTTGTAATGTGCAAGTTTTATTTTCATTGTCTGCAAAAATTTAAATCGACATTTCAGCAATACATTTAATGTATTTTTCATATCGAAAATAAAGCAAACATGTAATAATAATAAGAAACACAAGATTTATAGTGGTTCGGCCAAGAATTTGGGCCTACATCCACTTTATAGTCTTTCATTATTCACTTGCATCGGTTTTACAATTGCTTTCAATTACAAGAATCATACATTCATAATTCTTTTTACAATATTTCAACAAAGCTATCAAGTAAAGTATGGACGCAAGTGATTGCTGTTCCAAGCCCTTGGAATTTGATCTCCTTCGACAGTAGCGAGTTTGAATGTGCCGTCAAGAAGCTTCTGACCTATGACATATGGTCCTTCCCAATTTGGCCCAAACACACCTGTCGCCGTCATGATTCTCTTCAGGACTAGATCTCCAATCTCAAAGCTGCGTTGGCGAACTTTGGAATTGAAATGTCTGGCTATCCTTTGCTGATGAGTTGCGATTCTGAGCTCAGCCTCTTCTCTTTTTTCATCAAGGAGATCTAGTGCCTCAAGCTGTAGTTTTTCATGCTCTGCTTGATTGAAATGAATTCTTCTATGTGAAGGGACCTCTGTTTCTACCGGAATCATTGCTTCTGACCCGTATGCTAATGAAAACAGAGTATGCCTAGTCGCAGTTTTGTGGGTAGTTCTGTATGCCCATAGTGCTAGTGGTAGCTTATCGACCCAACCACCTTTTGCTCTTTCGAGTTGCTTCTTGATGGTTGACATGATAATTTTATTTACTGCTTCCATCTGCCCGTTTGCCTGCGGATGAGCTACTGCTGAGAAGCTTTTTCAGATTTTGAATCGCTTGCAAAAATCTTGGAATTCTTCACTTTCGAACTGAGTACCATTGTCTGTAATTATCTTTTGAGGCACACCATACCTGCAAATGATACTTTTAGTCACAAAACTTAACATCTTTTTAGAGGTGATAGTAGCCAGTGGTTCAGCTTCTGCCCATTTAGTAAAATAATCTACAAAAACAATGGCATATTTGATTCCAGATTTGGCAGTTGGTAACGGTCCTACAAGGTCTATCCCTCATATTGCAAACGGCCATGGACTGACCATCTGTGTGAGTTCAGTAGAAGGTGCTCTAGGAATTTTGGCAAATCTTTGGCATCTGTCACATTTTCGGGAATAGTCTGCTGCATCTCGATTAATTTCTGGCCAAAAATATCCGTATCGGAGAATCTTCTTTGCTAAAGTTTGACCACCTAAATGATCACCACATTCTTCCCCATGCACCTCCGCTAGGATTGTTTTGGACTCTTCCCTGGATACACATCGAAGTAACGGCATTGAGAATCCCCGTCTGTATAATTGGCCATCCTGGACTATATAGCGAGAGGCTTTCCTCAGTAGCTTCTGTCGTTCTTTTGAATTTTCCGGTAAAGAGCCATTGAGCAGATATTCTGTTATTGGAGTCATCTATGATTCTTGCTCTTGAGACACGCTCATGATCCAATCAATATCCATCTCATCAATGCTTGGAGCCGACAGGACTTCCACTGGAGTCAACCCCAGAAATTGAGCTTCGCCTGTGCTAGAGTACTTTGCGAGAGAATCTGCTTTCGTGTTTTCTTCTCGAGGAATATGGCTTATCGTGTAATGATCGAAGTCACACAAGAGTTCCCAAGCCTTTAACAAGTAGGCAGGCAGATTTCCCCCTTTCGCTTGGAATTCCTTCTTGACTTGGCATACAATAAGCTGAGAATCACTGAAGATCTGTAATGCTCGGATGTTTAGTTCTTTAGCAATTCTCAAGCCAGCGATAAGAGCTTCGTATTCTACATTGTTCGTTGAAGGAAATTCCAATCTCAGTGCATAGCATAATGACCGACCTTCAGGGGTCTCAAGTACAACTCCGGCTCTAGAACAGTAGTCATTTCTCGCGCCATCAACATATAACTTCCATTGGATTGGGGAATCATCGATCGTTTCCTCCTCACTGTTACCCTTATCTGTGAATTCTGCGATGAAATCCACTAAAGCTTGTCTGTTGATTGCTTTCGGGGATGATAAGTGATGTCATATTGACTGAGTTCAATGTTCCACTTTAGAAGACGACCCGAAGTCTCAGGGCGAAACAGGACTTGCTTTAAAGGTTGATCAGTGAGGACTCTGATAGGATGAGCTTGGAAATATTGCCTCAACTTCCTCGATGCAATCAGTAGGAAATTGGCGAGTTTTTCCAACTTGGAGTAATTCATCTCTGCCCCAGTGAGTCTTTTGCTGATACAGTAAACCGGATGTTGAATCCTCTTGTCTTCTCGTATCAGCGCTGCACTTAAAGCATGAGATGATACTGCCAAGTATATAAGAAGATCCTCACCCTCGCCGGGCCTAGAAAGTATTGGAGGCGTTTCCATATGGCGAATCAATTCATCAAAGGCTTTTTGGCATTCGGGAGTCCAATCAAAGTTTTTCTTTCCTTTCTATAGAGCGTCAAAGAATGGGATGCATTTATCAGTAGCTTTGGAAATGAACCGACTCAAGGCGACGACTTTTCCGTTGAGACTTTGCAATTCCTTCTTCGTTCTAGGAGCTTTGACTTCTTTTAAGGCAGTAATTTGAGCTGGACTAGCTTCAATGCCCCTAGCGCTCACGATAAAACCTAAGAACTTTCCGAACTCCACTCCAAATGAACATTTTAAAGGGTTAAGCTTCATTCCGTATTTTCGGAGGACTGCGAACATGTCTGCTAAGTGTTCTATGTGATCCACTGCTTTCTTAGACTTTACTAACATGTCGTCGACGTAGACTTCCATAGTCTTGCCCAATTGTGGTTTGAACATAGCATTAACAAGTCTTTGGTAGGTTGCCCCCGCATTCTTCAGCCCGAAGGGCATAACTCTGTAGCAGTAAAGACCAACATCGGTGATAAAGCTCGTGTCCTCCTGATCTGGATCATGCATCATGATCTGGTTATATCCGGAGTAGGCGTCCATAAAAGATAACAATTCATGTCCTGCTGTTCCATCTAACAGTTGATCGATCCTGGGTAATGGGAAGCAGTCTTTGGGGCAGGCCTTGTTTAGATCTGAAAAATCGATGCACACTCTCCATTTTCCGTTGGCTTTCTTAACCAGCTCTGGATTTGAAACCCAATTCGGATAGGTAGATTCTTTGATAAAGTTATTCTCCATGAGCCGATCAACTTCTACTTTTAATGCCGCTGACCTTTCTGGACCTTGAGTTCTCCTTTTCTGTTTCTTAGGTGTAAATTTTGGATCAATATTCAGAGCGTGTACTGCAACTTCTGGGGATATTCCGCACATATCGGCATGAGTCCAAGCAAAAACATCCAAATTTGCTTTTAAAAAAGATATTAAGATATTCTGAATTGACACATTAAGTTGTGAACCCACATTCAACACCTTTTTTGGGTCCTTCGGGTCAAAAGGTACTGGTACTGTCGTTTCCACTGGTACCACTCTATTCTCCCCTGCACTGGCTTTTCAAGGATCCATCTCTTTTCATGCTCCGCTGTGCTCGCCATTGCAGGGTCCGCCCTGTAATTGCTACAAGGCTGGTTCTTTGATGCGGACTGGGGTTGCCGCATCCTTTCCCATTTCTCTTTTCCTTGCCTCTCGCAGCTCTGTCAGATAACACTCCCGCCCGGCATTTTGATCCCCTTTTATAACTCCTACTCCATTGTCTGTGGGAAATTTAATAGTGAGGCACCATGGGGCCAGAACAGCTTTGAACGCTGCAAGAGTTGGACGACCAAGGAAAGCATTATAAGCGGAAAATTTGTCAACAATCACAAAAGTTTGCTTGCGGACTACTTTTCTTTCTCCCTCTCCAAGTTCTACAAGCAAATCAATAGTTCCTATTGGCTGCTTTGGCTCCCCAGTGAAGCCAGCGATTTTCTGCGACGAGGCTTGCACATCAGCCATAGGGATCTTCATTTGGTCAAATGTCTTCTTGAAGAGGATATTGCAGGATGCGCCACAATCAATGAGAACTCTTCTGACAATAGCTGGCCCGATACCAGCCGAAATGACTAAGGGATCCAAGGTAGGAGCTTCAACGCCTGTGGAATCCCTGGCTCTGAACACAATATCATCATTGAAAGTTCTTTGTTGTTTCAGAGGCGTAGCATCTTCCAAAACAAAGACATCTTCTTCGGCCGGTACATACTTCAAAGCCTGGGTATACCTTTCCATCTCACCCCAGCTCCTGCCTGCTGGGTGAGGTCCTCCCGTAATGACATTGACAACAGGCCTTCCGGATTCATGCCCTGCAGCCTTCTCACTTGTCCTGGGTTGATGAGCAGGAGCTCGTTGCCCCTGGCTAGACCAAGCAGGATTGCTGCTATTCTTTTCCATAAATTGCTGCAGCTTGTTTTCCCTTATCAATTCTTCAATCAAATTTTTCAATTGGCGGCATTCATCGGTATCATGACCGGGTTGATTATGGAAGCAGCAAAACTTCGCGCTTTGTACAGCTTTTTTCCCGGTTCTCAGAACGGGAGGTTTAGGATAATCAACAGAATCTTTAGTGGCAAGGTAAATACGCTCTGGCGTATCTGATAAAGGAGTATATTCCGATGGCTTGAAGGAACGAGGCTTCTTCAGATTTTTCTGTTTCTTCCCATCGTTATTTTCCCTTTTCTGTCCTACAGATTCATTCTTGCGTGGAGCAGCAACGTTATCTTCAGCTTTTTCCAATACTGCCTTTACCGGTACAGGACGGCTTTCCAGGCGTATGAACTCATCTGCTTTCTTGTAGAATTTTTCAAGGGAATTTGGTTCCTTCATATTAAGCCATTTTCCAAATTCGCTCGACTTGTCGATGGCCCTCATCAGATAGGTCTAGATCAATCGTGGTTCTGCATTGTCTACCTCGGCCAACGCTATATTAAAGCGATTCAAGAAAGATCTGATAGTTTCCCCTGGATTCTGTTCTAAACTTGACAACGACATGATATCTTTGGCTTTTGAAGCATATAGTCTGAACTGCTCCATGAATTTCCGGGTTAGGTCGGAAAACTGATCTATAGACCGGATTGGTAGCTTGGTGAACCAAAGCAGAGCTATACCTT
Organism: Allium cepa; assembly: GCA_030765085.1. Taxonomy (NCBI): domain Eukaryota; kingdom Viridiplantae; phylum Streptophyta; class Magnoliopsida; order Asparagales; family Amaryllidaceae; genus Allium; species Allium cepa. The sequence continues at coordinate 46,869,900 of CM060940.1, read as the reverse complement.
CCAGATATACAGGAAAATATCGGCACTTTATCTCATCGGAATCTGGCACCTGTCACGTGCCAATCATACTTATACAAGAATTCATTCGGATCGCTTGTCCCCTTGTAAGCTGGAATAGTTGGAGGGACGAACTTCCTCGGGAACTCAGCCTTTAAGATCCTTTCGGTAAACGGGGTTTTACTTGGAGCGAAACCCCATTCTCTCTCGTCTTCATCCCTTTGCATGCTCTCATTCATGATTTGTCGAACCATTTCAGAAAGATACCTCTCATCATTTCGAGCTTTAGATCCACCAACTTCAGGAAATGTCTGCTCAAGGGGGCTGGCAGCCCTCTCAGGAACGTTCCTTTCTTCAGCATCATGAACGTTGCCAGCAAAGTTCCTTTCATTACCCGTTGGTTGATGGTTTGCCCTAAGCAAATCGTTCAACTTATTCAAAATTAGGGCATTTTGGGCATTCTGAGCCTCCAATTGTGCACTTTGGGCATTTATCTGCTGGTTCAGCCCTAAGATTACAGCATCCAACTCCGCTTTTGTAACCCCAACAGGTGGAGTGGCTTGATTAGGTACTGGGGAAGCGGAGGTTCCCTCTTGAACATTTCTAGATCTAACAGATCTACTCCTTCTCCCCGGAGCCATGATTTCAGATAAACTTCTAGTCTTCAGAGAGATTACTTCAACAAACTTTCGTGGAGCAATGACGATAATTCGCCTTAGTTCAATTCTCAGTGAAAGCACCAAAAATGTTAACGCTAAAATTTGAACGCTAACACCCCGGTGTGTAAAGTGTAGTTGTGAAAGCACCACCCGATGATTCGGGAACAGAGTATAAGCAGAAAACCACAGAAAAAGCAGCGAATAACAACGATTTTACAGTGGTTCGGCTCAATAGTTTGCCTATGTCCACTCTGAATATCTTTATTGATGATTTCGTTACAAGTCGATACAATTCTTCCCAAGTACAATACACTTTGAATTACTAAACACTTTGAACGAGTAGCTTAAACTTCAATGTAAGTGAAAGTCTTCAAATCCATGTCGGATGTATGAGATTCCTTCTTGAAGTTGTTCATAGCGTTCTACGTGTCTTGAAAGCTTTGAGTGTCGAGTCGGTTTGGAATGTAGCAGAGTATCGGTGCTTGGAAAGAATGAGCCAAAAAGTCCTTTGAACGTTGGAGGTGGTCGCGTAATTATAGGTGTGATTCTGGGTAGCAGTTTTTCGCTCAAGTCATGAGTCGTGCACGACTTATGGAGAGTCGTAAGTCGTACTCGACTCAAGGTTCAAGAGTCAGCAGGCAGTGGAGTAAGTGAAGTGGTTCTGAGCTTTTCTTCGTTCATCTGGACACAAGTCCTAACTCGTTCGCGAGTTAAGAGGTCACGGTTTAAAGTGAGGCAGCACTAAAATCTTGGCTCTGCGGTTTTAGGTCGTGTACGACTTAAACTAGGTCGTAAGTCGTCAACGAGTCATCTTATTACGGCATGGTATTGAACTTTCTATCTAAGTCTTAGGTCGTAACGTCTTTAAGTCGTGGACTTTCTTAAGTCGTGACATTCCCTAAGTCGCTTAGGTCTTAATCCTGTTAGGTCGTTAGCTCCCTAACTCGTAAGCTTTTAACTCGTAGGCCCTTTAGCTCGTAGACTCCTTAACTCGTGTACCTCCCCTGAGACATGACATATCTTAAGTCGCAGAGGCCTTAAGTCGCAGATTTCTCTGAGTTGTGAGTCGCTTAGTCTGTCAACTCATTAAGTCGTTCTATCCTTAAGTCGTAAACCGTTCATCTCCTTAAGTCGTAAACCGTTCACCTCCTTAAGTCGTAAGTCGCACAATTCTTTAACTCGTGCATCTCCTCAATTCGTTGAGTCGGCAATCAGTTGAGTCTTGAAGTACCTTGAGTCGTAGATCCACTGAGTCGCTGAGAACTTTATCTGATGAGCCGGCCCAGGCCTTAACTCGTTGACAAAACGGGGTTAACAACGATAATTACTTGGTGGAAGATATTTAGTGATAATTACTTAGTGAAATTAAAGGATTAATTAATATAATTAGCCAAGGAGTTGGTTTAATTGATGGAGTAATAAAGGAAAGTTAGTTTCTGATTGTGATTAATCATGGTTAATTAATGAATGAAATTAGGTGAAGGTTAATTATTAAATGTAATTTAAGGATAATTAACTAATGAGAGTAATTAGAGGATCATTAATTAACGTAATTAATGGAAGTGATAAATATTGCATATGAACGATTGAATGATGATAAGTGCTTTGGATTAATTTATATCTCTGATATGAATTGCTTTGTGATATGATATGATGGATGGACGGTGATGAGGTGGTTACCTTTCTAGGATGAATTATTGTGTAAATGACATTCTATATATAGTGAATTGTATTTCACTTGAACAAATTGGATTAGAATGATATTGAATTCGTAGTGACAAGGGTCGGGTATCTGTATTACCCGAAAACACTTCGAATTAGCAATCAAAATTCTCATAATTATGATGTGTGGAAGCAAATAGGCTGGAATGGAATAAATTTCAAAACATGAACATTAACCTGAATATTTTGTGTGATAAATGATGACGAGGAGAATTCGTAAAGGATACGAGTTACCCTAATATTCTCATGTGTTATAACTTGGAATTTCATACTATATGGGTTTACTCACGCTGGTTTCCAGCCTGACCCGGGTGTTACTTTGATGTAATGATCGGGTCAGACCGAGTATTACAGATTTTCAGGTAAGGACGTTCTGGAGCTCAGGAGGCGAGCTGGATGGCAGGAACGTATGAAGAGATTCCGCTGTGATATTGTAGTAACTGAACATGATTGTTTTGTCTAGAATTTTTGTATATGTGTAACCTTGATGTATTAAAATATAAATTAACTGATATAGTTTTTCTTTGTATAGCTTGTAACGACCCAGAATTTTATTTAATTAAAATTTGAATATTTAATTAATTTTAAATATTAATAAGTGAATTTATAAGTCGAATAAATTTTATTTCGAATAATTGGGTTTAATTGGATAATTAAATGAATAATTTAATATGTTAAATTATGGAAATAATTGAAAATTGGGGTTAAATATGATTGAAAATGATTTGTAAATTTTCATTTTATCATATTGAAGTTAGAACAATATTTTAGAACTTTTAAAATCGAATTAAGAGTTTATTTGTGAAAATTGAATATTTTAATATTTAATCGACTAGTGAAAATAGTCAATTTTCGAACAGTCTCAGAATTGGATGAAACTAGTTTCATTAGATCCGTAATAGTTAGTTATAATCAGATTTCAATTTTCGTAGCAATCGGAGTTTTCGTTTGACCGTGGCAGCTCGAAACGCATCGAAATTGTTTTTAATATTAATTTGGCGAGTTAAAATAGCCATTTTTCAAAAAGTCTCGGATTTTGACAAAACTAGTTTCATCGGATCCGTAATGTGACATTATTGTATGGTTTAAAATTTCGTGTCAATCAGATTTACCGTTTGTCCGATGCAAGCTAAAACGCGTAGAAAATCGTTTAATCGGTTTAATTTTATATTAAACGTTTATTGCCATAACTCGCACAGATGACCGAATTAGCTATCGAAACACGTTCCATTGCGTCCAGAACGCAGGGTAAACCTTAGAAACGCCAACCGGCACATTTCGTTTGGAGTTCGGAAATTCCGGGTGAATAGTAAATTGGAAAATTTTCTATAAAAGCTCCCTAAACATTTCATTTTGCAAAAATATATCAACCCTTAGGGTTTCAGGTTGGAGCCGCCACCTCCCTGTATCAATGGCCAGAATTTTTTTTTATTTGCTCCTCAATCACTCTCAATCCATCATCAATTACGCGAAGTGTTCAACATGAATGTTGTAGAGATTCGTGAGAGCTTTAGATCCATACGGATATGATCGTGTTTGGAGCGTCAGAGAGGAAGCTAGGAGGGGCCGATAGCCGCGTGTTGCGCACGCATTTCGAGGCCATAGAGAGGGCCGAGCTGCAGGTGGTTCATGGTGGAGGTGGAGTTCAAGATGCTCTTCAAAATGGTGGTCTCCGATTGTCTTCAACTTCGTCGCGGTGGCCGAAATATTGAACCCTAGGTGAGCAAGAATGGGTAAGGTTGTCACGGCTTGTAACCCGTAGAACGTGAGTTGGGAGAGAAGGTGGTAAACGGCCTGATGATGGGGAGGGTGAGATCCTACGGCCAGAAAGAATTTAGGTTATAAAATTAAAATAAATTGTTGTAAATGTTATATAAAATCGTGTAAACTTGTAAAAATCATATCTTTTTCATACGAGGTCGAAAACGCGCAAAACCAGTTGCATTGGAATCGTATGGACGAGCACTACACTATGGAATTAGATTGGAGTCGTTTGGAGTTAGTGAGAATTTCGGGTAAAATTAAACGCGCGTTTAATTTTATTCGAAATAAATCGCTAAAACGAAATAGAAATCAAGGTGAGAACTTCTCACTCAATCGAATCGGTTTCAACTTTATTTTAAATAGTTATATTCAAAATATTTGAATGCATGTTTGAATGATGATTGTTATCTATTGATTGTTAAAATAGACATTATGCGCCGTTAGTAAGCGGATGTTATTTATTAAAAACATATACCGCGAATATTTCATAAACAGTGAAATTGGTATTATTTATGTACTTGGAATTGATTTCCCGCAGTATATAGCGGATGAGACCCTATTGCGCCGTCTATTAAGCGGATAATATTTTAAATCCCATATAGCGCGATAATTTCGTACTGGAACGAAATTGGTATTGTGCTAATGTTTGTGGATGCAGGAAAACAGGTTAGAGGAATCCAACTGGATTCCTCAACAGTATTTATTTGATTATGGATATTTTGATATTTGTTGATTATCATATCGATGTATGATATCGTTGTTGTCGTGATTGACTATTTGGTATGTAGCATCATTGGGCCAAATTTTGGAATTTTAAAAGGATTTTTAAAGTGATTTTCGAAGGGTATATGTTTATAAAATATTTTTGGAATTGATTCATTTTAAATAAATAAACGTTATAATTTTAATGTTATAAAAATTATGATTTCTGAGAAATATAGTTAAAAGTTGATTTTTGAAAATACGGGGTTAATGATTTTATAAAATAGTTTAAATTGGGATTTCTGAATTTATTGTGAAAAGTTTAAAGATAGGACTTATAAAATTTGATTATTTTATAAATCAAAGAGAATGATGATATTATAAAGGAGTTTAAAGACGTTTTAAAAGAATAATATAAATTAATTTATATAAAAGATTTATAAATTAAAAATATTTGAATTATAAAACGAGTTTTTATAAGTGTTAGAATGAATTGTGAATGAATTTCATAAATGAATGAAATTTATAGAATTAGAAACGGTGAAGTTATAAATGGAATTTGATAAGCAGCATGTTTATAAAATTTGTAAAGTTATTTGAAGAATAAGTTTTGGGTAAATAAATGAATCTTATAAGTTATAAGATTTATAATTTGGGAAGTTTCAAAGAACGATTTTTGAATATGACTTTTGGTTTATAAATTGATATTTATAAATTTGGGAATCTTATAAGTTATAAGTGTTTAACTTAAATTATAGACATTTGGTTTATAATTGAGTTATAAATTGAATAGGTTAATAAAGGAGATTTATAAAGGAAGTAGTTGTAAAATAAATAGAAATGGAATTTATAAACATTGTTTTATAAATCAGCAATGACTTATTTTGATAAGTAAATTGTTGTAACTTATTTATCGAGTTATATTCACGTTTTAGACAGTGAATAATGTTTTAAAATAAAGTGTATAGAAAGGATGAAATTGGTTAACGAAGTATATTCACGTTTTTGAAAAGTGAATAATATGTTAAAGAAAATGTTTGGGATGTGATGTTTTTAAGCAGAATTAAAACGATCTAACGATGTTTTAAATGTGTTAAGATTCGAAACCATAGATTTCAACATTCATTGTTGAAATAGACGTTTTCGAGAAATAGAAGGAAATGGTGGACTATAACACTGTTGTTATAGTAAATGATTTCCGAGAGGAAATGTGTTGTATAGTATTGGGATTTATATATCTATTTTAATTTCGAATCCCTATACTAGTGATTTTAGGTTGTCGTAACGATGTTTTACGCAACATTCGTTTTGGCCCAAACAAATGTGTTTAAGAGAATGATTTCCTTAAAGAATGAAATATATACTTAATTTTGAATTAAGTATATTGAATATTTTCCAAGTGTTGAAAATAAATAGATTTGTGAATTACTTATTAATAAATAAGTATGGAAATGTTTTCCAATATAAAGTGAATATTTTGAGAATTTATCTTTTTAAAGATAAATTGAAAATGAATAATTGAAATCGTATATCAGTAGATATTTTGGAATATAAATTCACTATGGAATTTATAAAAGAAAGGTGAATTTGTTTAAAAATAAATATTGATTTATTTTTGAGGTATTGAAATTATATATCTTGTAAAGATATTTTTGGGAAATAAATAATTTGGAAAATTATTTGGAATCTGGTGATGTTGTGCATATCCATTGATAGTTCAATAACCGACTATCAATATTTACCTTTGTGTGATTTGTTTGAATTTGATTGCCACACTTATTTTTGAATAAGCACTCACTATTCGGGTTAGCCGGGAAAGGACATTGGGGACGTATAACCCATTCCGAGTATGTGATACGTCGTTATGGATAGCATTTGAAGACCGGTGATGAAGACCGGGTATTTGCGAGAGCGATAGGATGACCTGTCGATTGACTCTGCACCGAGTTGCTCCGGTATAGAGTTCTCCATATGTGATGGGGAATCCGATCAGGATTGTGGATATCCGGATTGCAAGGACTTCTTTGTAAGTGCCTTCGGTTCTGTTCGAGCCCGGAACAGATTGTATGGATAGTATGTTTGACATTACAAATTGAGATATAAAGCTGATTTCTTTCAAATATATTTCTGTTGGTGGTGGAGAATTTATTCTCTTAGCTTAACACCCTTCTTTAAGACGTACGAGCTCAGAGGTTATGTAGTTGGAGGTTATTAGCGATATATTCCCAATTTGGTAATGTGATATGCTGAGTGTTGCTGTGAAATGATCATTGTGTTGATCATTTGTGATAGGATCATTTGTTTGATCGTTTATCTTTGTGATCATTTCTATGATCATTTGTTGACCCAAAGCACAGCTTTTGTATAAAGCGTGGCTTTGTGGACGAGACTTCGACGAGCCTCACACCCCGGAATGGTCAAAACAGGAAAGATGCAGCAAGGTTATGAGGGGTAGCTCCCTTTAGGGTATGTGCATTTCCTTTTGGAAAAGGGTGTTATCATGGTATGGAGCCTAGATACTTACTCATGTTGAAACACTTTATTTATGATTGTGTGATGTTGATTACGAGCGCTCGGTTAAAGGTCCCAAAGGACCGGGGGATGGCATACTCGTGTCAGTAGTTACCCAGTTAGGGGTAACCCGGCCTCGTGTTGGCAGAGATCCGGTTTGGTTCTCGTGGACGTCCTTCCAGAGGCGTTCTCATGTGGCAATGGGAAGTTCCTTGGCCTGACCATTTGTTGGAAATCCAAAAAAACAATACGAGACTTGTACGGTTTTAGTTATAGAACCTTCCATTTAATATGGTAGCTACAGTAAGCATACTATAATGGTACCTATGTTGGCAAAGATTTATATTCTACTTTCGAAATATTTTCTACAGTATGCACTAGTAATAATATCAAATGTTCTTTTTAATGCGTATCAAGCATCTTTGACTAACATAAGAAGAAATCTCCCCCAAGTCTGCGTTTGCATTGTGTGTGTGGTGGGAGGTCTTATGGTAGTCTCATTTTTAAAAGCACTGCGAATTGACTTTAAAAATATTCCTCTATTTTTATTTTAAAGATAAATAAACTGTTTTGAGTTCTCACACCAGTCACATGACTGACTCGAAGTTTATTGTTTTCCTTCCTAAACTCTGGGTGCCCACCAATTTCCACACGGGCATTCAAGAGTTAAGGTTTATCAGAATATTTTGGAATTCAGGAGTTGCTGGAGGCAAGCTGGATGGCATGGCATATTACTAGTATATAGTATTTCTTTTCCGCTGTTTGTTCTGTTTGTTGTTGTTTGTTGTTTTACACTCTGATGTAATGAAATGTAATGTGATGTAATGTAATAACTGATATAGTTCTTTGTTTAAAGATTATTCATTTATTTATTATATTTTGTTCCACTGCGAATTGTGAGATTCTGATATTGTTCTGTTGTTTTCTCTTTCTGTTCCATTCTATTTTCTATCGTTTTCTCTCTCCTTCTACCTTTTTCTTTTTCTTAAACATTGAGAATTCGTGTTTCTGTTCATCTTGAATTAATCTATGGAGATTAGTGTATATTCAAGGAGTACGGATTTGCGCGTCCTTCACAAGTGGTATCAGAGCATATGGTTAAGCGACAACCATGGCTCTGTTGGGTATTACTCATTAGAGATAGAGTCAGTAGTACTCTAGAATGAGTTTGAGTGTAATAATAGCTATGAGAGCGTATTTGTTAGTGAATATAAAATTCTTTTATAATGTGATGATTGGTTTGTTGAGTGGTATATGGATTCTGGTTAATACGAGTAATTAACGTTGTTGATAGTGATCTCTAAACACTTGTACAGAACAATTCGACACGATATTGTTTTAAGTTGGGTAAATGAAATAATTTTACCTTGATTATATTTTATATATAAAGGGATAATTTTTCAGAATTATTAAAGGATATAAGTTGATTGTTTGGTTGTTGAATAAGATGTTTGAATAATCTAAATAAGAGTATAATTGTATAAGTAAAAAGAATTATAAGAATTGAATTATAATTAAAGTGATTTACAATTGAGAAATAAACTTATATATACAAGAAGTGAAACTATATGAATATATTTATGAATATGAGTTGTAAATAAAAAAAATGAATTTAAAGTTAAATGGAAATTTACTTTAGAATTTGGAATCTGAATTGATTTATAAGTGGGAATTTAATAAGTAAAACCAAGTGATGTTTGTAAAATGGAAGTATAACTTAAGAGATGTTGAATGGAGTTGATTTTGATATCAAAGTAAATTAATAAAGTTAAGTGATAGATATGAACTTGAGTTATGTAATGAAATTCAACTTTAGCAATTGAATTGAATGAATGGATTGAATGTTAAATAATTGATATGAAATAATGAATGTAAGTGTAATTCATTAAAATCTAATGTTATTTGCAAGTTGAATAATTGAATGAAAATCAATTTAATTAAACCAATTGAGAGTAAAGGTGTTAAACCAAGATGAATATAAGCAAAGGTATTTGGTTGTGATTAATATATATTGGTTGTTATATGGTTGTTAGTTGATTGTATATAATTCATTAAGTGTTAATGAAATTGAATTAATGAAATTGGAAGCTAAAGTAATTGAAATCCAATTGGAACTTAAGTGAATCTTAAATGGAATTGAATTTGATTTGGAAGTGAACCAACTTGAATATGAATTAGTGAATATAAACTAATTGAAAATGAATGTTAGTAAAAACATCCACCGTTAATGAATCGAATGTGATTAAATTGAAAACCTATTTCATTGAATATTAATGAGAATATGAATGAATATTTATTGGTTATGAATGCTAGTTGGATGTTAGTTGGTTGATGGTTGAATTTATTGTTTTTACTACATTTGCTATGTTGGCATATATAGTTATTATGTTGCTATATGTTGTATATCGATACTATTGTCTATATACATGTTTCTTATGTTGTTTGTTGAGTCTTTAGTAGGTGCAGATCGTGTTTGCTTCGCATTTGGAGCTCGCTTCCGCGCTATATTAGCCGTATATGTCGCTAATAATAAATAAGGTACATATCTCGGATTACATTCCATACTTTTACACTTTTTTCCCTGCGGGATGTGTAATGACCAGAAATTTTCTCACCCGAAAATTCCAGATAGTTATTAAAAGAAGAAAGAGGTAGAAGAAGAAGAACAGAAACATCAACAACTCACATTCGCAGCGGATAAAATATAATAATAAATAATAACAGTTTACAAAAGAATACTATATTTGTCGATTACATTGAATATACATCAGAGTTTTCAAAAATATACAGTCACTGAATATATACAATTATCATGTTTGAGATTAACAATAATATAAATACAGCGGAATACTCTATACGATATCGCCATCTAGCTCGCCTCCTGAGCTCCAGAACCTACCTACCTGAAAATCTGTAATACTCGGTCTGACCCGAGCATTACATCAAAGTAACACCCGGGTCAGGCTGGAAACCAGCGTGAGTAAACCCAACTAACATGGAATACCAAATAAATCAACTTATATAAACCCGGGGTAACTTATATCACTTTGACCGATTCACAATTTGCTATAGGTAACACTTACTTCACATATAAATTTCTGAGTACCAAACATAGATAAAATAATCCAATTCACTTAAATCATTTCATTCCTGCCTATTGATTTCTCAAATCAATTTAAAAAAATTCGAAGTGGTTTCGGGTATCTCCCAATACCCGATACCAGCCTCTCCGAGTCTCATACTATCCTATCCCAAGTTATCCAAATGATAAACACAACATTTCATATCAGAGGTATCAATTTATTCAAAGTATCACATACCATCCATAAGCAATGCTTAATCACGTACAATTTAATTCAATTTATTCCAATTGAATTTTCTAACCTCATTCACTTAGATTATTTATTAATCCCAAATCAATTAATTAATCGACCCCTCTATATCTATTCATCTTAATTAACAACCCTGGACTAGTTATCTTCCAATCCCATTCAAGTAATTCTCTTTAATTAATTTCACGATGTTAATTACTCTTACCAAATCAATGAGTAATCTTTAATTTCTTCACAAATTAATTAACTATAATCAATTACGTTAATTCTTAATTACTTATATTAATTGACTTCTCATAAGTCACTTATTATGAATAAATAAATCTCAATATGTAATTAACTATTTTTTTTTATTTACTTTATTAATAAATCAGTTACTCCTTAATTAAATATCTTAATTAATCTCTTGATAATATTTCACAAAGTGTTATATTTTATTAATTACATTAAGTAATTATTTATCACACATCAAATGATTTTTCTGAATTATTTATACTTAGTTGATTAACTTACAACTTAATTTATTATTTATTCAAGCCTTTAATTACTGAAGTAATTAACCCAAACCATAAATTAATTATCCATTTTAATCACTCCTATATTTCTTCCAAATCCAATTTATATTTTTCGATAACTCAGGGTATCGAAATATTCAAGCAATCCACAACATTCAGCAGTCCAATTACCCTAAATATTCAACACAGGATATCAATCATTCCAGTATGAACCATATAGTACTATATAATATAGCACATCAATCCAATTTAACCATTCAACCAATCAATTAAATTTAACCCTTTAAATTAAATAGAAATTCAGAAACGTGAGGCTTACTCACCTTTGTTTTATTTGCAATTCCATCCTATCCTGACTTGTTTCTTCACAATTATTGACCTTGCATAAACATTGGATTATTTTCATCAATATTCGAACCGAATCGAAAAATTAAATTTCCACTTGATAAATTTAATTTTACTAGAGATTTTAATTTAATAGTTCTCATTTTAACAAGTTATTTAATTTAAACAAATATTTAACTTTGAACTAATAAGATAAATATGTATTTATATTTTTATCACTATTTATCTTTACTACATATAAATATCCATATATATTCATTTCGTTCGTTCATTTTTTTCCCAATATACATTTTTAATTGATATCTCGAATTCGATATTTAAACTATATAAACCTTTAAATATTTAAAATTAACTTAACCATGTCTGTAAATATTCGATATCTTGAATTTAATATGTATTTTAATTGAATTAAATTAAATTAAATTAAATTAAACAAAATAGGACCGACATACCTCCACGTTGCTCAGGCAGAGATCGCAATCCTTTCTTCCCGACCCTAGCTATCGCGACCCCCCGTGACATCGATGCCTGCCGTTATCGCGACTGCTATTGTCTCGCCACCCCAGATGAGCTATCATCGAACGCCAAGCATCAACAGTCCTCACATCCATCAATTCGTATCACTCCTCACGAGCTCATCGACCCCAAGTGATCGAAATCCTAGCCTAACCCTTCTCCCTCAACACGCCATCAACGAACGAAGTCTCCAACCCTCACAAGCTGTCACGACCCCACCTGAACTACCGAAACCCTAAGTCCATGTTAACAGATTCGAACGAATCTCGTTCGAACTCTGATTTCACGGGGCCACATGATTTGAGGCGACGAAAAGTTAACCTTCGAATTTTCTGAAGATAAAGAGCGAGAAGGGGGGTATCGGCCATAAATTTCTGAAGATTTTTTTTTCTTCGATTCAGTATTGTGTTCGAAAATAGAGAGGGACGGAGCTGTATAAGTTGCGAATAGCTTCTAGCATAAGTTTTTATTATTATAAAATTAAATATTCAAAATATCTCGTGTTGTACATAACACAAAATCACAAATCCTGAATCAGACATGCCGAGAGGCGTTTATAAAGTTTTACCCGCCTTCCGAACACAATGAAACGTGTTTTGTAGGCTAATTTGAACGTATGTGCGAGTTACGGAATTAAATGATCTATATTAAATTAAATCGATTAAAATAAATCTAAGCGTTTCGAGCTGCCAGGGTCAACCGATAACTCCGATTGCTACGAAAATCGAAATCCGATAATAACTAACTATTACGGATCCAATGAAACTGGTTTCGTCAAATTTCGAGACTATGCCTCGGAAGGCTATTTTTAATTTCAATTTAAACGATATATTATTAAAATTGAACAAATTACCTTGAAATTAAATTTTAACATTTTTACTACCTTCAGTGCTATTAATATAAATTTTACAAGCCTTCAAATTATTTTAAACAGACTTAGAAATTCCAGATTCAGCTTTTTACTCAACTTCAAATTATATGATTCAATAATTAAACTATGTAATTCAATAATTTAATTATCAAGTAAATATTGATATCTGGAATTCAAGTTAAAATTAACCTTAAATATTTAAAATCGATTAATTATTCCAATTTATTTTGTTAAAATTTCCGGGCCGTCACATTCCTCCCCCCTTAAAAGAATTTCGTCCCCGAAATTACTAGTTAGGAAGAATAGACCAAGACCCGTTTACTATTCCCAAAACTCACAATTCAACATCCTTCCAACCATCTTTCATTAAAGACCCATTATCCTTAATCAACTTCGCAAAACCTTCTATAGTTTTCATGCAATACCCTTTTGCTCAATCATTAAATTTTAGTTTAAATCCAAAATTTTCTAACTCCCTAAATTTCCAAAAATTTTTGCCAGCGTCTCCTTTGCGCGGCTAGCTCGGTACTACTACAAAAGACCTCTATGGGCTCCCAAATTCCAAAAGAAAACAAAAGCCAAGTGGCTACATCAAAACCAAATCCAATTCCATACAGAATTTTAAATACATACCTTTTTGTCGGGCAATTCGTATTTATCTTTTGGAATCAAATCCAATTTTCTCTTCCCTTTTATAATACCTGCATATCCTGCTTAGCACTAATATCCAATCACAATATTTCAAAATCATTTCATACATTCTCTTACATAAGTCTCATATCTATTTCAATTCAGATTAGTTTTCACCATTTCATATGAATTCAATTTATTTGTGATTTCTAATATGGAATTTTATCTTTTATTTAAGCTGATTCATATTAGTTTCATTTACTAGTTTATTTTTAATTTTCCAATTTGAAATTGTTTTGTCGTTAATCAAAATTTATCAAAATTTTCCAAAAATTTTCTAACTCCCAAAAATTTCGAAAATTTTTGGCAGAGTCTCCTTTGTACGGAGGAGCTTTTGCAATTTGACAATAGATATAAATATGTATACATCGACCCACACGGTCGGAAAAAGCAAAAACAGTTCATATTTCCTATTTTTATTGCGTAGGCGTACCTTATTTAGCAATTTAAGCAAGCAGCTTATAAACTTTAGCAATTAGCATACCCAAATCTAGCCAAACGGCTTCCCTGTACCTGTACTTACTCAATTTAAATACGTAAGTGTCATACATAGAAAATCTATTAACATTTCACTTACTTTTAATAGCTAAACACAAGCATTACATAAATAACAAGCACCAAACACTTCCAATAAGCAATTTATATGTTTTAAAGCACATCTAATTGTTTCCAACCAAATTTATATGCCTTTTCATTCAATTTTAATGGTTTACACACAATTACTTGCATTCAACTCATTTTAAGCGAAACAATCTCATATTCACTTCAATTGATTCAAAAATCAATTATATCGCTTCCACTAATTCATAGCATTTAATTTGATTAAAACTCGCTTACATTAAATGATAATCATTTCTACGCAATTTGATAATATCCATGTGAATAATTAATTATTTAAGTTTTATAACCAATTAAAATTGATTCCAAATCAGTTTTATTTAATTTAATTCCATTTTAATTTATTCACAATCATTTTATTTAGCTCGACACATTCCATGCTTGTGTAATACTAACCATTCCCAAATTAATTTAAACCGAGCTTTTATTCAATGGGCTTTTATCCTTATTCGAAGCCAAGCTTTCATAAATTTTAAACTTAGGTTAATTACTTCAATCTATTTCCACCTCAACTTAAGTTCACTTCCATTAAATTTGATTCTCATCAAATCAAATCCCATTAAATTTAATTAGCCCGTCCACTTTAAATTTTAAATTTAATTCACCTTCTCAATTCATCAAAGTAATATTCAAAACATACTTAACTCATTTATACTTCAAATTGATATTCTACCGAACTCAAGTTCGGTGTGATAATCAAATTCTAATCACAACTTTGATTTAGTTTTTTTTTTAATCAGACTTCATTCATTTATTTTACAATCCTAGTAACCCATTTTAAATTTTAAATTTACTTATTTAATTCAATTTCGAATTTATTTTATTAATACATGGTCATTCTCAATTTATTTTTATTCACTTGGGTTTTGTGTGCAACCCAAACCATTTCTATTAGAATTCGCTTTTATTTCAACACTTCCATTTTATCAAAATTTACTTGCAAATTACACTATATATTATTTAAATCACTTGAATTTTATTTGCAAGTCAAACCATCACCCTTTCAGCCAACTTTTTTTTTTACAACACCTCTTATTTAATTCATTACCAAATCCAAGTCAAATTCTATTTATAATTCAATTTCATTTCCAAACTCCCTTATCAACTTACAATCCATTTTAGTTAACCAAGTTAAATTTTTATCAACATACTCCATTAAATAATTTATTTAGATGATTAGCTTCCCTCTAACTTAATTTACAAAAATCGCTTCATTAAATTTTTCCTGAGTTCAGTTTTTTTTTATAATTCCAGTTTGGATTCCCTTTTTTCTTGAAGATTTAGAAATGCCATAAATTCGGATAATACAATTAAAATAGCTTTTTATAAAATATTTCTCATCACTCGATGTTTCAACCAGTCCATCCTTGTTCTCAGAGAAATTCAATCATACGTTTATCAGGCGTAGGACTGAAAATCTATAAGTACTTGGTAAACCCGTTTTCAACACCCAGTGGGAATACTTGGAAAACAATTTTATTGAAATTATCGAAAACAGTTTTTTTTTCTTTTTTTTTTGAAAATAGAGGAAATATCTTTAGTGAGGATGCTCTGAAAATCATCGCCCCCCATTCCATGGTCACAGTTACATGCCAGGGTTACGTTGCAGTCGCAACAAAAGTCCATGTAACTGCAGGCTCTCCGCGGCACTCTCGATTACGCCATGGAACCCACACAACAGATCACAGTTACATCCAGGGTTACGTTGTCGTTGCAGCAAAAGTCCATGTAAATGCAGGCTCTCCGCGGCACTCTGATTTTCGCTGTCGAAATGAAACTTCGCCACTCCTACATAGGTCGCAGTCTACCGAAATAAACTCAAACGCAAACTGTTGGCTCTCAGCGGCACACACGACTTTCGCAATGTTACCATAGGTCGCAATTACATCCTGGGTTACGTTGCAGTCACAACAAAAGTCCATGTAACTGTTGGCTCTCCGCGGCACACACGACTTACGCTATGGTAAACTCAACTCATAATCCTCAGGAACTAGTTTTGTCCGGACTCCTCACAGGATCAACTTTAGAACCCCCCCCCCCCCCAAGGGCTCAAGGCAGCACACCCGGTGGCACTCCTGAGAAGTCCATTCCAAGGGAGCGCCTTTTTCCCCAGAGCTATCATCAAAACACTTTATACTATACACATATAGCATCTTCCAAATCATACACCTAGTATAAATTTTATCAAAGCTCCTTTACACAAAATCAATTATCCCAAAATCGATAATTCTTCCAACTAGGCTTTCCAAATTCAATATTGATTTTACCCAAAAATCAAAAGCCTTTCCCAAAATCCTCATAAGATCCTTTATATATATTCAGATATATATATATATATATATAAATATAAATTTTTAAAACTTTGGACCCTTACTTTCTTGTATAAAACACCTTTTATACTCCAAACACTATCAAAAACCATAGAAATATCTAATTTCCATCTTTATTCATTTCATATTTCTCAAAATATTCTTTCAGTTCAAAAGAACCATTTCACATTCCTTATTCACCTTTACATTAATTCCCATTTGGATTATTACTTCAATCCTTAACTCAGTTGGGTATTTAATCAATAACAGTTTTGAACTCCGACCAGTTTAAAAAAATAGCTTGAAAATTTTAAAAATAGGTAAGTAGTTGAAAAATAATCAATAGTTTGCAAAATAGTTGTAGAATAATTGACTAATTGTAAAAGAGTTGGAAAACAGTTATAGAAATCTTAAATAATTAAGAAATAGTTGTAAAATAGAAATTAATTCGTAACTTAGTTGAAAATTAGTAATTAGTGTATAAAACAGTTGTAAAATAGGTAAAGAGTTCCAAAAGTAGTGGCAAAACCAGTATAAAATAGTTTAGGTTTTAAAAAGAAAGTTGTATAGTAAATAGATAAGAAAATAGATTTAAAACTATTTATATTAAAACAATTTACATTGAAAATGGTCTAGAGTCAAAACTGTTTACTTCCCCAACAATCCAATTTAAATTTCCACTCCATTTAAATTGACCTAATCCCAATTTAATTAACTCCAATTTCCATTGGACTTGATTCATTCCCAATTCAAATTGAATTGATTCTCAATTTCCTTTCAATTTCAAATCAAATTCCATTTGATCTTTAAACTTACAACCTTAAGTATAAATTTAATTTTACACCTTCTATATATAATCAATTACATTCACATTTATTTTAGCTTAGAATTATACATTTTATTTAGCCAATATATTTTTATTATTCCATAAACATTTAATCAAGATTCCAGAGTTTAAACAAATTTCCAAATTTCAATATCACCTTAGAATTCAACTATATCCAAAATTCTTTGGCGAATTCAATTATCCCTTTGACTTTCAAAACCAAACCCAATTCACAAACAATCCCAATTTAAAACAATTTGGTAGCAATTTCTCTTCTAGAAACTCGAAAATGAACATCGATGATGCTGCAGTCATCACCGACTTTATTTTCCAATGACCAAAAGAGTTCAATGCTTTTATCTCTTTAAAAACATTTCCAAACATTTTTGATTTCAAATCTTCCAGATTTCATATTCAAACATTACTCTGGAATTTCATCTCCCTTTATTTTCAAATATTCTCTGGAATTCTATTTCAACTTATAATCTCATTTATTTATGAAGTTTATTTCAATTAATAAATTACATTTACAATCTATATTTCAAATTCCTTTTTGATTTTAAACCAATTCCACTTAAATTACAATCCCAAAATTATTCCAATTACTTTGGACGAATATCCATTCAATTGAACCCACTTCAATTTCAATCATTTCAATTCCAACTTCAAATTTATAACCATCTCAAATTATATAATTCGAGCTAAATTCTCAAAGATTGGTGTAACCTTTTTAAACCAAATTTACTTTGTTCATTTAAAGTTTCAAACAATCCTTATTCCTGAGTTCTAACTCTAGAATTTCATTTTTAATTAATTTAATTTTAATTTGGTTGTATCTTATATTACTTCGTAACTTAATTCCAATAATTTAACAACCAATCACCTAAATATTCATTAGAAGAGAATATTGCTTTATATATCAAAATATACTTTTATATAAAACCATTTAAAACCTTCATATAAGAAAATAACAAGTACGCGCTCAACACTCAACTCATTCTAGAGTTCTACGAACTCTATTTAATGAGTAATCCCAACCAGAGCCAAGGTTCTCGCTTAACCTTTCAGCTCTGATACCAAATGTAACGACTCGAAATTTTCTCACCCGAAAATTCCAGATAGTTATTAAAAGAAGAAAGAGGTAGAAGAAGAAGAACAGAAACATCAACAACCCACATTCGCAGCGGATAAAATATAATAATAAATAATAACAGTTTACAAAAGAATAGTATATTTGTCGATTACATTGAATATACATCAGAGTTTTCACATATATACAGTCACTGAATGTATACAATTATCATGTCTAAGATTAACAATAATATAAATACAGCGGAATACTCTATACGATATCGCCATCTAGCTCGCCTCCTGAGCTCCAGAACGTACCTACCTGAAAATCTGTAATACTCGGTCTGACCCGAGCATTACATCAAAGTAACACCCGGGTCAGGCTGGAAACCAGCGTGAGTAAACCCAACTAACAAGGAATACCAAATAAATCAACTTATATAAACCCGGGGTAACTTATATCACTTTGACCGATTCACAATTTGCTATAGGTAACACTTATTTCACATATAAATTTCTGAGTACCAAACATAGATAAAATAATCCAATTCACTTAAATCATTTCATTCCTGCCTATTGATTTCTCAAATCAATTTAAAAAAATTCGAAGTGGTTTCGGGTATCTCCCAATACCCGATACCAGCCTCTCCGAGTCTCATACTATCCTATCCCATGTTATCCAAATGATAAACACAACATTTCATATCAGAGATATCAATTTATTCAAAGTATCACATACCATCCATAAGCAATGCTTAATCACATACAATTTAATTCAATTTATTCCAATTGAATTTTCTAACCACATTCACTTAGATGATTTATTAATCCCAAATCAATTAATTAATCGACCCCTCTATATCTATTCATCTTAATTAACAACCCTGGACTAGTTATCTTCCAATCCCATTCAAGTAATTCTCTTTAATTAATTTCACGATGTTAATTACTCTTACCAAATCAATGAGTAATCTTTAATTTCTTCACAAATTAATTAACTATAATCAATTACGTTAATTCTTAATTACTTATATTAATTGACTTCTCATAAGTTACTTATTATGAATAAATAAATCTCAATATGTAATTAACTATTCTTTTATTTACTTTATTAATAAATCAGTTACTCCGTAATTAAGTATCTTAATTAATCTCTTGATAATATTTCACAAAGTATTATATTTTATTAGTTACATTAAGTAATTATTTATCACACATCAAATGATTTTTCTGAATTATTCATACTTAGTTGATTAACTTACAACTTAATTTATTATTTATTCAAGCCTTTAATTACTGAAGTAATTAACACAAACCGTTAATTAATTATCCATTTTAATTACTCTTATATTTCTTCCAAATCCAATTTATATTTTTCGATAACTCAGGGTATCGAAATATTCGAGCAATCCACAGCATTCAGTAGTCCAATTACCCTAAATATTCAACACAGGATATCAATCATTCCAGTATGAACCATATAGTACTATATAATATAGCACATCAATCCAATTTAACCATTCAACCAATCAATTAAATTTAAACCTTTAAATTTAAATAGAAATTCAGAAACGTAAGGCTTACTCACCTTTGTTATATTTGCAATTCCATCCTATCCTGACTTGTTTCTTCACAATTATTGACCTTGCATAAACATTGGATTATTTTCATCAATATTCGAACCTAATCAAAAAATTAAATTTCCACTTGATAAATTTAATTTTACTAGAGATTTTAATTTAATAGTTCTCATTTTAACAAGTTATTTAATTTAAACAAATATTTAACTTTAAACTAATAAGATAAATATGTATTTATATTTTTATCACTATTTACCTTTACTACATATAAATATCCATATATATTCATTTCGTTCATTCATTTTTTCCCAATATACATTTTTAATTGATATCTCGAATTCGATATTTAAACTATATAAACCTTTAAATATTTAAAATTAACTTAACCATGTCTGTAAATATTCGATATCTTGAATTCAATATGTATTTTAATTGAATTAAATTAAATTAAATTAAATTAAAAAAACAAGACCGACATACCTCCACGTTGCTCAGGCAGAGATCGCAATCCTCTCTTCCCGACCCTAGCTATCGCGACCCCCCGTGACATCGATGCCTGCCGTTATCGCGACTGCTATTGTCTCGCCACCCCAGATGAGCTATCATCGAACGCCCAAGCATTAGCAGTCCTCACATCCATCAATTCGTATCACTCCTCACGAGCTCATCGACCCCAAGTGATCGAAATCCTAGCCTAACCCTTCTCCCTCAACACGCCATCAATGAACGAAGTCGCCGACCCTCACTAGATGTCACGACCCCACCTGAACTACCGAAACCCTAAGTCCATGTTAACAGATTCGAACGAATCTCGTTCGAACTCTGATTTCACGCGGCCACATGATTTGAGGTGACGAAAAGTTAACCTTCGAATTTTCTGATGATAAAGAGCGAGAAGGGGGGTATCGGCCATAAATTTCTGAAGATTGTTTTTTTTCTCTTCGATTCGGTATTGTGTTCGAAAATAGAGAGGGACGGAGCTGCATAAGTTGCGAATAGCTTCTAGCATAAGCTTTTATTATTATAAAATTAAATATTCAAAATATCTCATGTTGTACATAACACAAAATCACAAATCTCGAATCAAACATGCCGAGAGGCGTTTATAAAGTTTTACCAGCCTTTCGAACACAATGAAACGTGTTTCGTAGGCTAACTTGAACGTATGTGCGAGTTACAGAATTAAATGATCTATATTAAATTAAATTGATTAAAATAAATCTAAGCGTTTCGAGCTACCAGGGTCAAGCGACAACTCCGATTGCTACGAAAATCGAAATCCGATAATAACTAACTATTACGGATCCAATGAAACTGGTTTCGTCAAATTCCGAGACTATGCCTCGGAAGGCTATTTTTAAATTTCAATTTAAACGATATATTATTAAAATTGAACAAATTACCCTGAAATTAAATTTCAACATTTTTACTACCTTCAGTGCTATTAATATAAATTTTACAAGCCTTCAAATTATTTTAAACAGACTTAGAAATTCGAGATTCAGCTTTTTACTCAACTTCAAATTATATGATTCAATAGTTAAACTATATAATTCAATAATTTAATTATCAAGTAAATATTGATATCTGGAATTCAAGTTAAAATAAACCTTAAATATTTAAAATCGATTAATTATTCCAATTTACTTTGTTAAAATTTCCGGGCCGTCACAGGATGCCTCATTACTTGATGAGATGTATATTTGTGATATATATACTGTCATTTTTTTTCGGATCGAGCCGCGCAAAGGAGACTCTGGCGAATTTTTCCGAAAATTTAAGGCGTTGGAATATATTTGAAAAAAAATTGGAATTTTTTTTGAAAAATTTAATTTTGATTTGGAATTGAAAGTTAAACAATAGTAGTTGTTTTTGAAAAGATAACTAAGTATGATTTGAAAACTTAGTAAAGTTATTGTAAGAAGTTTAACTATGCATTTATGAAAACTTAATGGATTCTGTAACTTTTCTTACTTGGTAATTTCGAGGACGAAATTATTTTAAGGGGGGAAGTCTGTAGCAACCCAGAATTTTATTTAATTAAAATTTTAATATTTAATTAATTATAAATATTAATAAGTGAATTTATAAGTCGAATAAATTTTATTTCGAATAATTGGGTTTCATTGGATAATTAAATCGATAATTTAATATGTTAAATTATGGAAATAATTGAAAATTGGGGTTAAATATGATTGAAAATGATTTGTAAATTTTATTTTATCATATTGAAGTTAGAACAATATTTTAGAACTTTTAAAATCGAATTAAGAGTTTATTTGTGAGAATTGAATATTTTAATATTTAATCGACTAGTGAAAATAGTCAATTTTTGAACAGTCTAAGAATTGGATGAAACTAGTTTCATTGGATCCATAATAGTTAGTTATTATCATATTTCAATTTTCGTAGCAATCGGAGTTTTCGTTTGACCGTGGCAGCTCGAAACGCATCGAAATTGTTGTTAATATTAATTTGGCGAGTTAAAATAGCCATTTTTCAAAAAGTCTCAGATTTCGACGAAACCAGTTTCATCAGATCCGTAATGTGATATTATTGTATGGTTTAAAGTTTCGTGTCAATCAGATTTACCGTTTGTCCGGTGCAAGCTAAAACGCCTAAAAAATCGTTTAATCGGTTTAATTTTAAATTGAACGTTTATTGCCATAACTCGCACAGATGACCGAATTAGCTCCCGAAACACGTTCCATTGCGTCCGGAAAGCGGGTTAAACCTTAGAAACGCCAACCGGCACATTTCGTTTGGAGTTCGGAAATTCCGGGTGAATAGTAAATTGGAAAATTTTCTATAAAAGCCCCTTAAACATTTCATTTTGCAAAAATATATCAACCCTTAGGGGTTCAGGTTGGAGAAGCCACCTCCCTGTACCAATGGCTAGAATTTTGTTTTATTTTCTCCTCAATCCATCATCAATTACGCGAAGTGTTCAACATGAAAGTTGTAGAGATTCGTGAGAGCTTTAGATCCATACAGATATGATCGTGTTTGGAGCGTCAGAGGGGAAGCTAGGAGAGGCCGATGGCCGCGTGTTGCACGCGCATTTCGAGGCCATAGAGAGGGCCGAGCTGAAGGTGGTTCATGGTGGAGGTGGAGTTCAAGATGCTCTTCAAAATGGTGGCCTCCGATCGTCTTCAACTTCGTCGTGGTGGCCGAAATATTGAACCCTAGGTGAGCATGAATGGTTTAGGTTGTCACGGCTTGTAACCTGTAGAACGTGAGTTGGGGGAGATGGTGGTACACGGCCTGATGATGGGGAGGGTGAGATCCTACGGCCAGAAAGAATTTAGGTTATAAAATTAAAATAAATTGTTGTAAATGTTATATAAAATCGTGTAAACTTGTAAAAATCATATCTTTTTCATACGAGGTCGAAAACGTGCAAAACCAGTTGCGTTGGAATCGAATGGACGAACGCTACGTTATGGAATTGGATTGGAGTCGTTTGGAGTTAGTGAGAATTTTGAGTAAAATTAAACGTGCGTTTAATTTTATTCGAAATAAATCGTTAAACGAAATTGAAATCAAGGTGAGAACTTCTCACTCAATCGAATCGGTTTCTATTTTATTTTAAATAGTTATATTTAAAATATTTGAATGCATGTTTGAATGATGATTGTTATCTATTGATTGTTAAAATAGACATTATGCGCCGTTAGTAAGCGGATGTTATTTATTAAAAACATATACCGCGAATATTTCATAAACAGTGAAATTGGTATTATTTATGTACTTGGAATTGATTTCCCGCAGTATATAGCGGATGAGACCCTATTGCGCCGTCTATTAAGCGGAACATATTTTAAATCCCATATACCACGATAATTTCGTACTGAAACGAAATTGGTATTGTGCTAATGTTTGTGGATGCAGGAAAATAGGTTGGAGGGATCCAACTGGATTCCTCAACAGTATTTATTTGATTATGGATATTTTGATATTCGTTGATTATCATATCGATATATGATATCGTTGTTGTCGTTATTGACTATTTGGTATGTAGCATCATTGGGCCAAATTTTGGAATTTTAAAAGGATTTTTAAAGTGATTTTTGAAGAGTATATGTTTATAAAATATTTTTGGAATTGATTCATTTTAAATAAATAGACGTTATAATTTTAATGTTACAAAAATTATGATTTCTGAGAAATATAGTTAAAATTTGATTTTTGAAAATATGGGGTTAATGATTTTATAAAATAGTTTAAATTGGGATTTCTGAATTTATTGTGAAAAGTTTAAAGATAGGATTTATAAAATTTGATTATTTTATAAATCAAAGAGAATGATGAAATTATAAAGGAGTTTAAAGACATTTTAAAAGAATAATATAAATTGATTTATATAAAATATTTATAAATTGATATTTATAAATTAAAAATATTTGAATTATAAAACGAGTTTTTATAAGTGTTAGAATGAATTGTGAATGAATTTCATAAATGAATGAAATTTATAGAATTATAAACGGTGAAGTTATAAATGGAATTTCATAAGCAGTATGTTTATAAAATTTGTAAAGTTATTTGAAGAATAAGTTTTGGGTAAATAAATGAATCTTATAAGTTATAAGATTTATAATTTGGGAAGTTTCAAAGAACGATTTTTGAATAT
This sequence comes from Allium cepa, assembly GCA_030765085.1. NCBI lineage: Eukaryota > Viridiplantae > Streptophyta > Magnoliopsida > Asparagales > Amaryllidaceae > Allium > Allium cepa. Next base: position 46,845,239 of record CM060940.1, on the reverse strand, counting down.
GACTTTTGGTTTATAAATTGATATTTCTAAATTTGGGAATCTTATAAGTTATAAGTGTTTAACTTAAATTATAGACTTTTGGTTTATAAATGAGTTATAAATTGAATAGGTTAATAAAGGAGATTTATAAAGGAAGTAGTTGTAAAATAAATAGAAATGGAATTTATAAACATTGTTTTATAAATCCGCAACGACTTATTTTGATAAGTAAATTGTTGTAACTTATTTATGGAGTTATATTCATGTTTTAGACAGTGAATAATCTTTTAAGATAAAGTGTATAGAAAGGATGAAATTGGTTAACGAAGTATATTCACGTTTTCGAAAAGTGAATAATATGTTAAAGAAAATGTTTGGGATGTGATGTTTTTAAACAGAATTAAAACGATCTAACGATGTTTGAAATGTGTTAAGATTCGAAACCATAGATTTCAACATCCATTGTTGAAATAGACGTTTTCGAGAAATAGAAGGAAATGGTGGACTATAACACTGTTGTTATAGTAAATGATTTCCGAGAGGAAATGTTTTGTATAGTATTGGGATTGATATATCTATTTTAATTTCGAATCCCTATACTAGTGATTTGGGGTTGTCGTAACGATGTTTTACGCAACATTCGTTTTGGCCCAAACAAATGTGTTTAAGAGAATGATTTCCTTAAAGAATGAAATATATACTTAATTTTGATTTAAGTATATTGAATATTTTCCAAGTGTTGAAAATAAATAGTTTTGTGAATTACTTATTAATAAATAAGCGTGGAAATGTTTTCCAATATAAAGTGAATATTTTGCGAATTTATCTTTTTAAAGATAAATTGAAAATGAATAATTGAAATCGTATATCAGTAGATATTTTGGAATATAAATTCACTATGGAATTTATAAAAGAAAGGGGAATTTGTTTAAAAATAAATATTGATTTATTTTTGAGGTATTGAAATTATATATCTTGTAAAGATATTTTTAGGAAATAAATTATTTGGAAAATTATTTGGAATCTGGTGATGTTGTGCATATCCATTGATAGTTCAATAACCGACTATCAATATTTACCTTTGAATGGGTATTTGTTGTGATTTGTTTGAATTTGAATGCCACACTTATTTTTGAATAAGCGCTCACTATTCGGGTTAGCCGGGAAAGGACCTTGGGGTCGTATAACCCATTCCGAGTATGTGATACGTCGTTATGGATAGCATTTGAAGACCTGTGTTGAAGACCGGGTATTTGCGAGAGCGATAGGATGACCTGTCGATTGACTCTGCACCGAGTTGCTCCGGTATAGAGTTCTCCATATGCGATGGGGAATCCGATCAGGATTGTGGATATCCGGATTGCAAGGACTTCTTTGTAAGTGCCTTCGGTTCTGTTCGAGCCCGGAACAGACTTATATGGATAGTATGTCTGACATTACAAATTGAGATATAAAGCTGATTTCTTTCAAATATATTTCTGTTGGTGGTGGAGAATTTATTCTCTTAGCTTAACACCCTTCTCTGAGACGTACGAGCTCAGAGGTTATGTAGTTGAAGGTTATTAGCGATATATTCCCAATTTGGTAATGTGACATGCTGAGTGTTGTTGTGAAATGATCATTGTTTTGATCATTTGTGATAGGATCATTTGTTTGATCGTTTATCTTTGTGATCATTTCTATGATCATTTGTTGACCCAAAGCACAGCTTTTGTATAAAGCGTGGTTTTGTGGACGAGACTTCGACGAGCCTCACACCCCGGAATGGTCAAAACAGGAAAGATGCGGCAAGGTTATGAGGGGTAGCTCCCTTTAAGGTATGTGCATTTCCTTCTGGAAAAGGGTGGTATCATGGTATGGAGCCCAGATACTTACTCATGTTGAAACACTTTATTTATGATTGTGTGATGTTGATTACGAGCGCTCGGTTAAAGGTCCCAAAGGACCGAGGGATGGCATACTCGTGTCAGTAGTTACCCAGTTAGGGGTAACCCGGCCTTGTGTTGGCAGAGATCCGGTTTGGTTCTTGGAGACGTCCTTCCAGAGGCGTTCTCATGTGGCAATGGGAAGTTCCTTGGCCTGACCATTTGTTGGAAATCCAAAGAAACAATACGAGACTTGTACGGTTTTAGTTGTAGAACCTGCCATTTAATATGGTAGCTATAGTAAGCATACTATAATGGTACCTATGTTGGCTAAGATTTATATTCTACTTTCAAAATATTTTCTACACTATGCACTAGTAATAATATCAAATGTTCTTTTTAATGCGTATCAAGCATCTTTGACTAACATAAGAAGAAATCTCCTCCAAGTCTATGTTTGCATTGTGTGTGTGGCGGGAGGTCTTATGGTAGTCTCATTTTTAAAAGCATTGCGAATTGACTTTAAAAATATTCCTCTATTTTGATTTTAAAGATAAATAAACTGTTTTGAGTTCTCACACCTGTCACATGACTGACTCGGAGTTTATTGTTTTCCTTCCTAAAATCTGGGTGCCCACCAATTTCCACACGGGCTGTCAAGAGTTAAGGTTTATCAGGATACTTTGGAATTCAGGAGTTGCTGGAGTCAAGCTGGATGGCATGGCGTATTACTAGTATATAGTATTTCTTTTCCGCTATTTGTTCTGTTTGTTGTTGTTTGTTGTTGTACACTCTGATGTAATGAAATGTAATGTGATGTAATGTAATAACTGATATAGTTCTTTGTTTAAAGATTATTCATTTATTTATTATATGTTGTTCCGCTGTGAATTGTGAGATTCTGATATTGTTCTGTTGTTTTCTCTTTCTGTTCCGTTCTATTCTCTATCTTTTTCTCTCTCCTTCTACCTTTTTCTTTTTCTTAAACATTGAGAATTCGTATTTCTGTTCATTTTGAATTAATCTATGGAGATTAGTGTATATTCAAGGAGTACGGATTTACGCGTCCTTCACATAGCTGCTATTTTATTTATTATATTTGATCCGCTATGAATGTGAGGTTTCCGTGATATGTTTTCTGTTTCATCTTCTTTCTCTTTCTTCTTTTCCTAACTATCTGGAATTTTTGGGATCGAAATTTCCGGGTCGTTACAGTTTCAAAACTGCTATCGTTAACATCCTTCGCCGTGCACATATTCTTGTGCACATCAACCACCTTAAGCATCCCATCACAGAACTTGCAGTTAAACTCTATTTCAAGAACATGCACAACAATGTTCATATTAAAGCCACCTTCACCTTCAACAACAACTTGAATAACCGCAATTCTTTACCCCTTCTTCTGCATACATGTTTTGATCCACACTGTAATGATCAAATCCAACCTTACGATTATTTAAAGAACCACCACTTTCATCCTCCTTGTATACAATATCACCCTCATCTCCACGGCCTCTGCCCTCATTCACCTACATGCTCCCCTCCTCCTTCTCTCGCTTGTCACCCGCGCACAAACTTAGGCCGGCCGAAGTTACCTTCCTAGTTCGCCCTTCCCGAAAACAAAATGCACCCCCTCGTTTACCAACAGCCCAGCATGGTTTGGCCTCACTCCAGCACATCTAGAGCCGAGCATGATCCATCTCAGTTTCCCATAGCCGACGCCACCAATCACACTATGGCCGTGACCTCCCTGTGCTTCGCCTTTCCTCGCATTCAAGCCGACCACTTTCCTATGGCCGAGCATCTCTGTAAGGTTTGCTCGATCCTTATTTTTGCTACACCCTTTTCTGCTGTCATTTTATATAAATTTGCATGCTATTTATATATAGATATTTAGTTAAAAAAAGAAAAAAAGAAAGAGTGTTTTAAGAAATAACGACGTAATGTATATAGAGAGATTTGGTTTTTCTTCTTATGTAATATTGATTGTTATATCCAAAATTTGTGTGAGATATATATATTAGGCTGTTATGGGTAAGTTAGTTATATATATTATTTAAAATACATTGGTCTGTCTGCATTTGCGGTGAATAGAGTATGAATATATCTTTGTTCCGTTTGTTTACGATATGAGTATAAGTTTAAATTATAAAGGTCTTCGTACTTTAGTTTATATAATAGTACTTATATGTGAGTATACAAGTTTACTAAAGTATTATATATTATATTTTAAAGTTGCATATATCTATATTATAAATATATTTATCTGTTGTATAATATACTTAGAGTTTATATAACATTTTGTTTATATATTGATATAGAAGTTTTAAGAATGGGTTGCATGTATTGTATGTATAGTATAATATATATAACTTAAATAGATGAGTTAAATTTTGTAGTGATATCGTGTAATACACACACACTTTATATCACTACATTCTGTTCATACAACCCTCTTTCTTTCTTTGTGAAAACTTTCACATATGTGTGCCAAGTAGTCATCTTAGTTTATGATTTTTGAATAGTTGTAATATAAAAGCTTTTATACTTTGTCATTTAGAAACTAGCTATCATCTTAGTTAATTTTTTTTATAGTTGTGCCATATTGGCTTTTAGGCTTTGTCAATTTAAAATTATGCATGATGTACATATATAGGCAGAACACACATATAAGTGGAGAAGTACATGTTGGTAATTGAGTCTATATGTGATATATATATGTTGGTTAGTGTTGTATTGTACTTTCAAGTTGGAAACTATGCACGTTAAAAAAAAGAAAAAAAAATAAAAATAAAAGTTGATTTCATAATGACAATAAAATTTGTTGTCTACATCAAACTGATTCTGATTCAGTTCATTAATTCTTATTTATCAGTTGTGACCGACAAATTTGTACAAATCGTGCTTCATTTTGAAATTCGTGCTTGGACCCACAACTCATCTCTTTCTCGTTCATCTCTAACCTCGAATGGTGAGCAATCACTCATGATTAATGTTCTTTTATGTATTAAATTTGATTTCAATTAAAACGAAAATTGAAATATGTTGTTGTTAGTTATATATATGCTATTACCTGTATATGTTCACCTGTGACATCTGACACCATTATATGTTATTTATACAATGATAATCCCGTTTGTTTGATAAATGTTGATTGTTTGATGTTGACATTGGACATTAAATTCTTAATGTAATAAGTGATAAATAATTTGAAATTGAAGTTGACGTAGGAGAGTTAGATTTGATATATGTGTTAAATTTGATTAGATGACATTTGCATAATATGACCCCTTTAAATGTTTAAATAAATTGACATGTAGAAATATGGTTATTTACACCTTGAACCATTTAAATGTATGTTGTTTAAATTGATGCAGTATAAAATTGAATAATGAATATCAAGTGAAGAACAATATAAATATTAATGTAATAATCTTTAATCTACATGAAATGCTAGTGTAGATTCTAGAAATAATTATATTAATTTGCATAAACAACAAATGTAAATTAATGCGATTATTTCGGGATTATTTAAATAAACTATTGGATTGCTGTTGATGTTTGCTATTGCTTGTTTATTTACTTTGACACCATCCCAATATCACACTGCAAGTTCCTTTTGCTATGCTTTGATTTTTGAGTTGAAATGGAATCGGGTTGAAATGATAAATACTTAAATGAACTTGACTTAGGATAGAGAAGTATATAAAAACCGATTGGTCAATAATTTGATTTAAAAAAATAAAGATTTGATTTGAATAAAATAATAAGGGTTTTAAATGAAGTTGGAATTTGAATTCTAGTGAAATTTAAAAGTTAATATTTAATAATCTGAAAAAATATATTAACAAAGTAATTGATGAATGAAGTTTGTTTAATTTAAGAAATGATTGAATTAATTTTTGAAATTATTTAATAATTAAGTTTTGAAATTATTAAATAATTTAATGAGATTGAATTATTTAATAATTAGATAAAATTGAATTCTTTATTAATGAAATTGAACTTCTTGAATTAGTGAAATTTTGTTTCTTTATTAATTGGGTTTTGAAATTTGTAACTTAGTAAATAAATAAGTGTAATTGAATTTCTTTAACAAGAAATAAAATACGATTTATTGAAATTAATGCATGACTTGTAATTTAAAGAATTCGATTTGATGAATTTAATTTAACTCAATTTGTTATTTTTGATATAATGGAGTTGAACTTAAGTAATTGATTTAATGAATTAGAAATTTATTAGAAATTGTTTTGAATGATAAATTAATTTATGGAATATTGAATGAAATCGATCAATGAATTAAAATTGATTTGAATGTTAAATTAAATTTATTTAAATAATTACTGAATGAAATTATATACGAATTTAAATCAATATCTGAATTGTTTTAAATCAAATTTTGAATTTGAATTATAGAGTTTTGAAATGGTAACTTGGAAGTTTTGAAATGTAAAATTTTGGAAGTTGATCTAGAAAGACAAATGAAATGTTGGTTTACATATTCTAATTTAAATTTATTTTGATTTGGTTTTGAAATATATTAAATGACCAATCGGTGTAATAATTGCGAAAGTTATTAAAGAAATCGGGATCGGTTATAGACATACTCTCTGTCTAAACCGAAAACCACTTTAATAACTATACTTGGAGTGTGATCCAGAATGAAGTGGTTGGAATAATGTAGGTGATGACTGAAGAAAGTGAACGATAATGGATAGCCTTGACACTTGTTTCAAATTGGAAATGAGTAAAACAGGAGCCGTGCCTGTAACGACCCAGAATTTTTAATTATTAGAATTTGAGTATTTAATTTATTTTAAATATTAATAAGTGAATTTATAAGTCAAATAAATTTTATTTTGAATTTTTGGATTTAATTGAATAATTAAATCGATAATTTAATACGTTAAATTATGGAAATAATTAAAAATTGAGTTAAATATGATTGAAAATAATTTGGAAAATTTTATTTAATCATACTGGAGTTATAGAAATATTTTAGAACTTTTAAAATCGAATTAAAAGTAAATTTGTGAAAATTGAATATTTTAATATTTAATAATTGACTGTAAAATAGCCAATTTTTGAACAGTCTCAGAATTGAACGAAACCAGTTTCATTGGATCCGTAATAGTTAGTTATTACCGGATTTCAATTTTCGTGTCAATCGGAGCTATCGTTTGATCGTGGCAGCTCGAAACGCTTCGAATCGTTTTTAATTTAAATTTGGCGAGTCAAAATAGCCATTTTTCAAAAAGTCTCGGATTTCGACGAAACCAGTTTCATTGGATCCATAATGTGATATTATTGTAAGGTTTCAAATTTCAAGTCAATTGGATTTACCGTTTGTCCGGTACAAATTAAAACGCCTAGAAATCGATTTAAATCGGTTTAATTTAAATTGAGCGTTTGCAGCCATAACTCTCACATACTTCCGAATTAGCTTTCGAAACCTGTTCCATTGTGTCCGGAACGCGGGATAAACCCTAGGTACGCTGGTTACGGCGCGTAAATCGGAGTTCGGAATTCCCGGGATGAATAGTGTTTACGCTTGCTTTTCTTATAAATACACCACACACACAAATAAAAAAAAATATATACTCAAACCCTAATTTCATCAGCTAGCCGCCACCTAATAAACCCACGGCCAGAATTTTCTCAACTTCCACCTCGTTTTTCTCTTCATCCAACAATCGATTCGCGAAATCATCAACATGAAAGTTGAAGAGGGCGATGAGAGCTAGAGATTCAACGGTGGAGATCGCGAATGGAGCTATGGATTGTGAGCTAGATGGGGCCGACTGTCATGACTCACGCACGCATTTCAAGGAGGCATGGGGGACCGAGCTCCCTGTGGTTGCAGCCGAGCATAGGGGAGATGTTGAGCTTCGATTTGCAACTTCCCGATCGAGTTCAAATTGAGTGTGGAGATCGAATTATTTAAACCTAATTTTGATGTCATGGGTTCATTTGCGTGCGTGTTCGATCTGTAGAAGATGAAGAAGGGGGGGTTGGGTTCAAGGGCTGTGATGGCTTTGCAGTGAAATCCTACGGCCTATGCTAGTTTGGGTATAAAAATTATAAAGTTATGTTGTATATTAGTTTATATAAAACGTGTACAAACTTGTAAAATCAATAACTTTTTCATACGTGATCGAAAAAATGCAAACTCAGTTGCGTTGGAATCGTATGGACGAGCACTACGCGATGGAGTTGGTTTGGAGTCGTTTGGAGTTAGTGAGAATTTCGGGTAAAATTAAACGCGCGTTTAATTTTATTCGAAATAAATCGCTAAAACGGATTTAAATCAAGGTGAGAATTTCTCACTCAATCGAATCAGTTTCGATTTTATTTTAAATAGTTAGATTTAAAATATTTGAATGCATGTTTGAATGATGACTGTAAATTATTGATTGTTAAAATAGACATTATGCGCCGTTAGTAAGCGGATGTTATTTATTAAAAACATATACCGCGAATATTTCATAAACAGTGAAATTGGCATTATATATAATAGCAATATATATATATTGGCATATGTATATATTGGAGTTGTTGATTTCCCGCATTTTTTGTTTAGCGGATGAGACCCTATTACGCCGTTATTAAGCGGATAATATTTAATAAGAACATGTACCGCGATAATTTCGTACTGGAGCGAAATTGGTATTGTGCTAATGTTTTTGGATGCAGGAAACAGGTTGGAGGGATCCAACTGGATTCCTCAACAGTATTTATTTTATTTCAGATATTTTGATATTTGATGGATTATCATATTGATATATGATATCGTTGTTAGTCGTGATTGACTATTTGGTGTGTAGCATCATTGGACCCAGATTTTTGGGATTTTAAAATGGTTTTAAAGTGATTTTTGAAAATATACTATATTTTTGGAATTGATCCATTATAAATAAATAAACGTTATAATTTTTAAAGTTATAAAATTATGGTTTTTGTGAAATATAGTTAAAAGCTGGTTTTTGAGAAATATGAACCAATGATTTTATAAAATAGTTTAAACTGGATTCTTGAGTTTATTATTAAAAGTTTGAATATAAGATTTATAAAATTTGATTATTTTATAAATCAACAGAAAGGTGAAATTTTAAAGGAATTTAAAGACGTTTAAAAGAATGATATAAATTAATTTATATTAAGAGATTTATAAATGGATATTTATAAATTGAATTATGGACATTATAAAACGAGTTTTTATAAGTGTTTGAATGTAGTGAAAATGAATTTCCTAAATGAATGAAATTTATGAAATTATAAACTGTGAAGTTATAAATGAAATTTTATAAGCAATAGGTTTATAAAATTTATAAAGTTATCGAAAGAATGAATTTTGGATAAATAAACAATCTTATAAGTTAAGATTAATAATTTGGGAAGTTAAATGAACGATTTTGTAAAATAATCGTTTTATAAGTATTTAACTTATAATATGAACGTTTAGTTTATAATTTAGTTATAAACTGGAATAGGTTAATAAAGGAATTTATTAAAGGAAGTTTTTATAAATAAATAGAAGAGGAATTTATAAACGTTGTTTTATAAATTCGCAAACGACTTATTTTGATAAGTTAATTGTTATAACCTATTAATGGAGTTATATTCACATTTTTGAATAGTGAATAATCCTTTAAAATAAATTGAATAAAAGGATGAAATTTGTTAACGAAGTATGTTCACGATTTTTTAATAGTGAATAATACGTTAAAGAAAATGTTTTAGAATGTGATATTTTAAACAGAATTAAAACGATCTAACGATGTTTTAAAATGCATTGAGATTCGAAACCATAGATTTCAACATTTATTGTTGGAATAGACGTTTTCGAGAAATAGAAGGAAATAATGGACTATAACACTGTTGTTATAGTAAATGATTTCCGAAAGGAAATGTTTTGTATAGTATTGGGATTTATATATCTATTTAAATTTTGAATCCCTATACTAGTGATTTTGGGTTGTCGTAACGGTGTTTTACGTAACATTCGTTTTGACCCAAATAAATATGTTAAGTGCATGATTTCCTTAAAGAATGAAATATATACTTAATTTGATTTAAGTATATTGAATATTTTCCAAGGTTGAAAATAAAAAGATTTGTGAATTACTTCTGAATAAATAAGTATGGAAATGTTTTCCAATATGAAAAGATAAATTGAAAATGAATAATTGAAATCGGTTATTCATAGATATTTTGGGAATATAAATTCATTATGGAATTTATAAATAATAAGTGAAATTAGTTTGAAAATAAATATTGATTTATTTTTGAAGTGTTGAAATTATATATCTTGTAAAGATATTTTGGAAAATAAATAATTTGGAAAATTATTTGGAATCTGGTGATGTGTGCATATCCAGTGATAGTTCAATAACCGACTATCAATATTTCCCTTTGAATGGGTAATTGGTGTGATTTGTTTGAATGTGAATGCCACACTTATTTTTGAATAAGCGCTCACTATTCGGGTTAACCGGGAAAGGACCATGGGGTCGTATAACCCATTCCGAATATGTGATACGTCGTTATGAATTGCATTTGAAGATCGGTGTTGAAGACCGAGTATTTGCAAAAGCGATAGGATGACCTATCGATTGTCTCTGCACTGGGTAGCTCCTGGTATAGAGATCTCCTAAGTGATGGGAAATTCGATCGGGATTGTGAATACCCGTATTGCAAGGGCTTCGTAAGAAGTGCCTTCGGTTTTGTTCGAGCCCGGAACAGACTTGTATGGATTGTATGTCTGACGTTATAAATTGAGATATAAAGCCAATTTCTTTCAAATATATTTCTGTTGGTGGCGAAGAATTTATTCTTTGCTTAACACCCTTCTTTGAGACGTACGAGCTCAGAGGTTATATAGTTGAAGTTATCAGCGATATATTCCCAGTTTGGTAATGTGACATGCTGAGTGATGCTGAAATGATCATTGTGTTGATTATTTGTGATAGGATCATTTATTTGATCGTCTATCTTAGTGATCATTGTGTTGATCATTTGTTGACCCAAAGCATGACTTTTGTATAAAGTATGTTTTTGTGGACGTGAATTCGTCGAGCCTCACATCCCGGAAATGGTCAAAACAGGAAAGATGCGGCAAGGTTATGAGGGGTAGCGCCCTTTAGGATATGTGCATTTCCTTCTGGAAAAGGGTGGTATCATGGTATGGAGCCCAGATACTCACTCATGTTGAAAACACTTTATGATTGTGTGAATTGATTACGAGCGCTCGGTGAAAAGGTCCCAAAGGACCGGGGGATGGCATATTCGGTCAGTTGTTACTCAGTTAGGGGTAACCCGGCCTTGTGTTGGTAGAGATCCGGTTTGGTTCTCGGGGATGTCCATCCAGAGGCATTCTCATGTGGCAATGGGAAGTTCCTTGGCCTGACCATTTGTTGGAAATCCAATTCTCAATACGAAACTTGTACGGTATTAGTTGTAGAACCTGCTATTCACTTATGGTGGTCACCACTGTTTGGATAGTAGCTATAGTAGGCATACGATAATGGTCGTATGTTGGCTAAGATTTATATTCTACTTTCGAAATGAATTTGTTATACACTATGCACTAATAATAATATCAAATATTATTTTAAATGCGTATCAAGCATCTTTGACTATCATAAGGAGAAATCTCCTCCGATTCTGCGTTTGCATGTGTGTGTGTGCGGGAGGCCTTATGGTAGTCTCATTTTTAAAAGCATTGCGAATTGAATTTAAAAATATTCCTCTATTTTGATTTTAAAGATAAATAAACTGTTTTGAGTTCTCACACCAGTCACATGACTGACTCGGAGTTTATTGTTTTCCTTCCTAAACTCTGGGTGCCCACCAATTTCCACACGGGCAGTTAAGAGTTAGGTTTATCAGGATATTCTGGATATTCTGGAGTTGCTGGAGGCAAGCTGGATGGCATGGCGTATTACTAGTTTATATAGTATTTCTTTTTCCGCTGTTTGTTGATGTATGTTGTTGTACACTCAGATGATATGATGTGATGTAATATGATGATAATGTAATAACTGATATAGTCCTTTGTTTAAAGATTATTCATTTATTATTATATGTTGTTCCGCTGTGAATTGTGAGATTCTGTTGTTGTTCCGTTGTTTCTTTCTGTTCCGTTCTATTTTTAAAATTTTCTATCTTCTGTTTTTCTAATTCTCTGTTTTCTAAAAATTGTCTATCTTCTTTTCCCTCTATTTTTCTTTTTCTTTCTTCTTTTTCTCTCTTCTTTCTTTTCTTTTCTTTTTAAAACCCATAACATTCCGTGTTTTCGGCCTTCGATTTCTCGGCAGTCGATAAAGTGAGTATCGATGTTGAATTTTCGAAAGTCGAAAATTTCCGGGGCGTTACATTTGGTATCAGAGCTGATGGTTAAGCGACAACCATGGTTCTGTAGGGTATTACTCATTAGAGATAGAGTCAGTAGTACTCGAGAATGAGTTTGAGTGTAATAATAGCTATGAGAGCGTATTTGTTAGTGAATAAAAAAAAAATTGTTTTATATTGTGATGGTTGGTTTATTGAGTGGCATATGAACTTTCGTCAGCATGGTCCGCAAGACTATGCCGAAGGGGTTTCTAAACACTTGAATAGAACAATTCGACACAGTATTGTTTTCAAATTGGATAAATGAAATAATTTTACCTTGAGTATATTTTATATATAAAGAAATAATTTTCAAAAATTATTAAAGTGTATATAAGTAGATTGTTTAGTTGTTTGAATAATCTAAATAAAAGAATAATTGTATAAGCAAAAGAATTATAAGAATTGATATTGGTGTCAAAGTAAATCAAGTGGATTAAATGAATATGAACTTGAGTTATATAAATGAAATTCAACTTTGTAATTGAATTGAATAAATGGATTGAATGATAATCAATTGAATGTGAATAAAGTTGATATGAAATAATGAATGTAAGTGTTAATTCATTAAATTTTAATGTTATTGGAAGTTGAATAGTTGAATGAAAATCAATTTAATTAAACCAATTGTAAGCAAATGAATTTGGATGTAATTAATAAACATTGGTTGTTATTTGATTGATTAGATTGATTATATATATAATTCATTAAGTAGTTAATGAAATGGAAAGCTAAAGTAAATTGAATTCAAATTGAAAGTAAATAAATTTGAATAGAATTGAGTGTGAATTGGATTTAATTAGTGAATGCAAACTAATTAAAATTGAGAATGAATGTTGATAAAATCCAATGTTGATAAATCAAATGTGATTTAGAGTGAAAACCAATTCATTAAGTATTAATGAGAATATGAATGAATTTGTTGAATGTTAGTTGGTTGATGGTTGAATATATATTGCTATTGTTGCATTTGCTATGTGACATATATAGTTATTATGAGATATATGTTGTATATTGAGATTATTTGCATATGTGCATGTTCTCATGTTGTTTGTTAAGTGTTTAGTAGGTGCGGATCGCGTTTGCTTCGCATTTGGAGTTCGCTTTAGCGCTATATTAGCCGTATATGCTTGCTAATAAAATATAAGGTACATATCTCGGATTAAATATCGTACTTTTACATTTTTTTCCCTTCGGGATGCCTCATTACTTGATGAGATGTATATTTGTGATATATATACTGTCATTTTTTTTTTCGGATCGAGCCGCGCAAAGGAGACTATGGCGAATTTTTCCGAAAATTTAAGGCGTTAGAAAAAATTTGAGAAAATTGAAAATTTTTGAAAACTTTAACTTTGATTTAGAGTTGAAAGTTAAATGATATAGTTTGTTTTTGAAAAGATAACTAAGTATGATTTTGAAAACTTAGTAAAGTTTTGTAAGAAGTTTAACTATGAATTTTGAAAAATTAATAGATTCTGTAACTTTTCTTACTTGTAATTTCGAGGACGAAATTCTTTTAAGGGGGAAAGATTGTAACGACCCAGAAATTTTAATTATTAGAATTTGAGTATTTAATTTATTTTAAATATTAATAAGTGAATTTATAAGTCAAATAAATTTTATTTTGAATTTTTAGATTTAATTGAATAATTAAATCGATAATTTAATACGTTAAATTATGGAAATAATTAAAAATTGAGTTAAATATGATTGAAAATAATTTGGAAAATTTTATTTAATCATACTGGAGTTATAGAAATATTTTAGAACTTTTAAAATCGAATTAAAAGTAAATTTGTGAAAATTGAATATTTTAATATTTAATAATTGACTGTAAAATAGCCAATTTTTGAACAGTCTCAGAATTGAACGAAACCAGTTTCATTGGATCCGTAATAGTTAGTTATTACCGGATTTCAATTTTCGTGTCAATCGGAGCTATCGTTTGATCGTGGCAGCTCGAAACGCTTCGAATCGTTTTTAATTTAAATTTGGCGAGTCAAAATAGCCATTTTTCAAAAAGTCTCGGATTTCGACGAAACCAGTTTCATTGGATCCATAATGTGATATTATTGTAAGGTTTCAAATTTCAAGTCAATTGGATTTACCGTTTGTCCGGTACAAATTAAAACGCCTAGAAATCGATTTAAATCGGTTTAATTTAAATTGAGCGTTTGCAGCCATAACTCTCACATACTTCCGAATTAGCTTTCGAAACCTGTTCCATTGTGTCCGGAACGCGGGATAAACCCTAGGTACGCTGGTTACGGCGCGTAAATCGGAGTTCGGAATTCCCGGGATGAATAGTGTTTACGCTTGCTTTTCTTATAAATACACCACACACACAAATAAAAAAAAATATATACTCAAACCCTAATTTCATCAGCTAGCCGCCACCTAATAAACCCACGGCCATAATTTTCTCAACTTCCACCTCGTTTTTCTCTTCATCCAACAATCGATTCGCGAAATCATCAACATGAAAGTTGAAGAGGGCGATGAGAGCTAGAGATTCAACGGTGGAGATCGCGAATGGAGCTATGGATTGTGAGCTAGATGGGGCCGACTGTCATGACTCACGCACGCATTTCAAGGAGGCATGGGGGACCGAGCTCCCTGTGGTTGCAGCCGAGCATAGGGGAGATGTTGAGCTTCGATTTGCAACTTCCCGATCGAGTTCAAATTGAGTGTGGAGATCGAATTATTTAAACCTAATTTTGATGTCATGGGTTCATTTGCGTGCGTGTTCGATCTGTAGAAGATGAAGAAGGGGGGGTTGGGTTCAAGGGCTGTGATGGCTTTGCAGTGAAATCCTACGGCCTATGCTAGTTTGGGTATAAAAATTATAAAGTTATGTTGTATATTAGTTTATATAAAACGTGTACAAACTTGTAAAATCAATAACTTTTTCATACGTGATCGAAAAAATGCAAACTCAGTTGCGTTGGAATCGTATGGACGAGCACTACGCGATGGAGTTGGTTTGGAGTCGTTTGGAGTTAGTGAGAATTTCGGGTAAAATTAAACGCGCGTTTAATTTTATTCGAAATAAATCGCTAAAACGGATTTAAATCAAGGTGAGAATTTCTCACTCAATCGAATCAGTTTCGATTTTATTTTAAATAGTTAGATTTAAAATATTTGAATGCATGTTTGAATGATGACTGTAAATTATTGATTGTTAAAATAGACATTATGCGCCGTTAGTAAGCGGATGTTATTTATTAAAAACATATACCGCGAATATTTCATAAACAGTGAAATTGGCATTATATATAATAGCAATATATATATATTGGCATATGTATATATTGGAGTTGTTGATTTCCCGCATTTTTTGTTTAGCGGATGAGACCCTATTACGCCGTTATTAAGCGGATAATATTTAATAAGAACATGTACCGCGATAATTTCGTACTGGAGCGAAATTGGTATTGTGCTAATGTTTTTGGATGCAGGAAACAGGTTGGAGGGATCCAACTGGATTCCTCAACAGTATTTATTTTATTTCAGATATTTTGATATTTGATGGATTATCATATTGATATATGATATCGTTGTTAGTCGTGATTGACTATTTGGTGTGTAGCATCATTGGACCCAGATTTTTGGGATTTTAAAATGGTTTTAAAGTGATTTTTGAAAATATACTATATTTTTGGAATTGATCCATTATAAATAAATAAACGTTATAATTTTTAAAGTTATAAAATTATGGTTTTTGTGAAATATAGTTAAAAGCTGGTTTTTGAGAAATATGAACCAATGATTTTATAAAATAGTTTAAACTGGATTCTTGAGTTTATTATTAAAAGTTTGAATATAAGATTTATAAAATTTGATTATTTTATAAATCAACAGAAAGGTGAAATTTTAAAGGAATTTAAAGACGTTTAAAAGAATGATATAAATTAATTTATATTAAGAGATTTATAAATGGATATTTATAAATTGAATTATGGACATTATAAAACGAGTTTTTATAAGTGTTTGAATGTAGTGAAAATGAATTTCCTAAATGAATGAAATTTATGAAATTATAAACTGTGAAGTTATAAATGAAATTTTATAAGCAATAGGTTTATAAAATTTATAAAGTTATCGAAAGAATGAATTTTGGATAAATAAACAATCTTATAAGTTAAGATTAATAATTTGGGAAGTTAAATGAACGATTTTGTAAAATAATCGTTTTATAAGTATTTAACTTATAATATGAACGTTTAGTTTATAATTTAGTTATAAACTGGAATAGGTTAATAAAGGAATTTATTAAAGGAAGTTTTTATAAATAAATAGAAGAGGAATTTATAAACGTTGTTTTATAAATTCGCAAACGACTTATTTTGATAAGTTAATTGTTATAACCTATTAATGGAGTTATATTCACATTTTTGAATAGTGAATAATCCTTTAAAATAAATTGAATAAAAGGATGAAATTTGTTAACGAAGTATGTTCACGATTTTTTAATAGTGAATAATACGTTAAAGAAAATGTTTTAGAATGTGATATTTTAAACAGAATTAAAACGATCTAACGATGTTTTAAAATGCATTGAGATTCGAAACCATAGATTTCAACATTTATTGTTGGAATAGACGTTTTCGAGAAATAGAAGGAAATAATGGACTATAACACTGTTGTTATAGTAAATGATTTCCGAAAGGAAATGTTTTGTATAGTATTGGGATTTATATATCTATTTAAATTTTGAATCCCTATACTAGTGATTTTGGGTTGTCGTAACGGTGTTTTACGTAACATTCGTTTTGACCCAAATAAATATGTTAAGTGCATGATTTCCTTAAAGAATGAAATATATACTTAATTTGATTTAAGTATATTGAATATTTTCCAAGGTTGAAAATAAAAAGATTTGTGAATTACTTCTGAATAAATAAGTATGGAAATGTTTTCCAATATGAAAAGATAAATTGAAAATGAATAATTGAAATCGGTTATTCATAGATATTTTGGGAATATAAATTCATTATGGAATTTATAAATAATAAGTGAAATTAGTTTGAAAATAAATATTGATTTATTTTTGAAGTGTTGAAATTATATATCTTGTAAAGATATTTTGGAAAATAAATAATTTGGAAAATTATTTGGAATCTGGTGATGTGTGCATATCCAGTGATAGTTCAATAACCGACTATCAATATTTCCCTTTGAATGGGTAATTGGTGTGATTTGTTTGAATGTGAATGCCACACTTATTTTTGAATAAGCGCTCACTATTCGGGTTAACCGGGAAAGGACCATGGGGTCGTATAACCCATTCCGAATATGTGATACGTCGTTATGAATTGCATTTGAAGATCGGTGTTGAAGACCGAGTATTTGCAAAAGCGATAGGATGACCTATCGATTGTCTCTGCACTGGGTAGCTCCTGGTATAGAGATCTCCTAAGTGATGGGAAATTCGATCGGGATTGTGAATACCCGTGTTGCAAGGGCTTCGTAAGAAGTGCCTTCGGTTTTGTTCGAGCCCGGAACAGACTTGTATGGATTGTATGTCTGACGTTATAAATTGAGATATAAAGCCAATTTCTTTCAAATATATTTCTGTTGGTGGCGAAGAATTTATTCTTTGCTTAACACCCTTCTTTGAGACGTACGAGCTCAGAGGTTATATAGTTGAAGTTATCAGCGATATATTCCCAGTTTGGTAATGTGACATGCTGAGTGATGCTTAAATGATCATTGTGTTGATTATTTGTGATAGGATCATTTATTTGATCGTCTATCTTAGTGATCATTGTGTTGATCATTTGTTGACCCAAAGCATGGCTTTTGTATAAAGTATGTTTTTGTGGACGTGAATTCGTCGAGCCTCACATCCCAGAAATGGTCAAAACAGGAAAGATGCGGCAAGGTTATGAGGGGTAGCGCCCTTTAGGATATGTGCATTTCCTTCTGGAAAAGGGTGGTATCATGGTATGGAGCCCAGATACTCACTCATGTTGAAAACACTTTATGATTGTGTGAATTGATTACGAGCGCTCGGTGAAAAGGTCCCAAAGGACCGGGGGATGGCATATTCGGTCAGTTGTTACTCAGTTAGGGGTAACCCGGCCTTGTGTTGGTAGAGATCCGGTTTGGTTCTCGGGGATGTCCATCCAGAGGCATTCTCATGTGGCAATGGGAAGTTCCTTGGCCTGACCATTTGTTGGAAATCCAATTCTCAATACAAAACTTGTACGGTATTAGTTGTAGAACCTGCTATTCACTTATGGTGGTCACCACTGTTTGGATAGTAGCTATAGTAGGCATACGATAATGGTCGTATGTTGGCTAAGATTTATATTCTACTTTCGAAATGAATTTGTTATACACTATGCACTAATAATAATATCAAATATTATTTTAAATGCGTATCAAGCATCTTTGACTATCATAAGGAGAAATCTCCTCCGATTCTGCGTTTGCATGTGTGTGTGTGCGGGAGGCCTTATGGTAGTCTCATTTTTAAAAGCATTGCGAATTGAATTTAAAAATATTCCTCTATTTTGATTTTAAAGATAAATAAACTGTTTTGAGTTCTCACACCAGTCACATGACTGACTCGGAGTTTATTGTTTTCCTTCCTAAACTCTGGGTGCCCACCAATTTCCACACGGGCAGTTAAGAGTTAGGTTTATCAAGATATTCTGGATATTCTGGAGTTGCTGGAGGCAAGCTGGATGGCATGGCGTATTACTAGTTTATATAGTATTTCTTTTTCCGCTGTTTGTTGATGTATGTTGTTGTACACTCAGATGATATGATGTGATGTAATATGATGATAATGTAATAACTGATGTAACGACCCGTATTTTACGTGTCGATGGATCGTAGAATTTACAGGTCGTTAGTGTTGTTTGTGGTGTTCCTAGCCTGAGTCGTATAAGGAGATAACTCGTGTGGTTAGTGTTGAGTCGTGACCGACTCATAGGCATTGCCGAGTTAAGGGTTGAGTCGTGACCGACTCATAGGATAGGTCGTGTACAAGTTACGACTCATAGGATGGAAGGCTTGGGAGTTAGGTCGTTTGAAGGATAGGTCGTAGGTAGGGGTGAGCGACCTAAGGAGCTAACGGGTTAGGATGTTAATGTGTTGAGAGTTAGGTCGGTTGAGCGACCTAGGATAGAGGAACGACCTAAGAAAGTGACCGACCTAGTGGAGAGCGACCTAAGAGGGGGTAGCGACCTAAAGGAAATAGGTTGAGTCGTGAGTCGGCTATGTTGTTAGGTCGTAGCATGATAGGTCGGCAACGACCTAAGTTAGGTCGGAGGCTTTTGTATTGTGTGTTTGTTAGGTCGTTGGGGACATAGGTCGGCAGGGGTTTGAGTCGGCACTGGTATTAAGTCGTAAGTCGGCATGGTGGTTAAGTCGTCATACGACTTAGGACTTGGGATATGCGGCCTGTGTTTTAGGTTATGTCTGGGTTGTGTCGTAGGTCGTTAATGTTATAAGTCGTTAGGTCGGCCTTGGGCTTAAGTCGGCCTTGTTTGTTAGGTCGCAGGGGGTTTAGGTCGTGAGACCCTGTGTGTTTGGATAAGCCGTAGGTCGCTAGGGCGGGCTGGTTTTAGGTCGTAGGTCGTTGGAGTGTTAGGTCGGGGACGACCTAAAGGGCGACGACCTAAGGGTTGTTCAGCCTATAAATAGAGGGGTTTGGCTCACTTTTTGGCACCGGTTTTTGAAGCGACGAAGTGCTGCCATTTTGAGAGCTCGACTACAACATTTCTTCATTTTCTTTTCTCTATTCCAATCTAGTTCTAACATCCATCCAAGATCGAAGATCGAGATCAAAGATTCAAGTGCCAAAGTTGAAGATCTTCATCCGTTGGAGCTAGATTTCATCGATTGAAGCGAGATATTGCCGGATCAAGCCTTGATCTCCGTTGTCCAGATCTGAAGTGTTTAGTTTTTGAGGTGTTTGGGTGATTTGGTGAGTGGTAGTTATCTCTCACGCGGATCCAAAGGAGTATA
Organism: Allium cepa; assembly: GCA_030765085.1. NCBI lineage: Eukaryota > Viridiplantae > Streptophyta > Magnoliopsida > Asparagales > Amaryllidaceae > Allium > Allium cepa. Next base: position 46,825,020 of record CM060940.1, on the reverse strand, counting down.
TTGGATTGGTGGCATGTTTGGGTGTTAAAGTTAGAGATTTCATGCATTTTTCTTAGATCCAAGTCTAGATCCATGGTTTTTTTTGAAGATGTTTACTTATGCAAGTTTGTTTAACAAGTATTAGAGACAAAACCCATGTTTTAGATTTGATAGATCTATGCTAGAAACCATGATTTTACATATGTTGGACTTTTGCTCATTTATTTACGAAATTGCCATTATAGTTGATATTGCTTATATTGCTTAATAGATCTTGTTTGAATGATTGATTATTTGAATGTATGATTGATTTGATTGTTTCCAAGTTAGCTAGTAGTTGATTTTGAACAAGATGATGGAAGAGGATTCAAAAGCTATGGAAGAAGGCTCTTGAATGGTGAAAGCTGCTTAAGGCATATGTAGCGGATGTTGAAGCTCATATGTATAGATTGGATGATGTTGAGATGGGACTTTGCCATGATTTGATGAGGCAAGCCATGTTGTTGAGTTGAGACTTTGCTTTGATGCGATGAAGCGAAGTATGATGTGAGTCTTGGCTTAATCCAAGCAGGGATCATTCCAAGCATGTTGATAACTTGAAGAGTAGTTCAAGTTGGTTGATAATGGATTGTTCAAGAGGTAGCTTGAGCTTGTATGAGGATAGTCGTCAAGAAGGATGGCTAGGAGGCTTGGATCTCGTCGTTGTTGAAGGTTCTAGCATGCTCAAAAGCAAGAGTACATGGGGCGCCCATAACGACTACAGGTAGGTAGTCGGGACACCCAAAAGACTACAGGTAGGTAGTTGAGTACTCTGGGCAAAGTAGATAAGTCCTAGGCACAAGGCAGTGTGCGGAGTTATGGTTAGAACCGGGGTTACCATTAGCCCTTGACAGATGGTCATTCAACTAACGGTGAAATCGAGGCAAGGATAACAGTGATAGCCAGAGTCATGGATGTTTGGTTGTATTATCATTCGGCTTCAAGAGCGGTGTTTTCTGGGTGCTTATCTGATCTTGGTTTAGGCCTTGGGGGTTTGTATTTGGAAAACATCGTCCTTGACTCGAGTGGTATTCGCTTTACCTTAATTGTCTATGTTGTTATGCTTGCTTCTCCTTAGTGTATGTCTGGGGCTATCACTGTAGAAAGAGGTGGAGTGGGATGGTTTGGTTCCTATTCCTTTTATCCTTTATGCTCTTTTGGTATGTTTGATAGTTAATTTACTGCTCACTAAGACTTTGTCTGACTCAAGGTTTTATGTCTCCTCTTATTACCTTGGGCTGTTCATCCATGTTTGGGATGGGCAGACTAGGTAGCAGGTGACAGGTGCTGTGCTAGGAGTTCTACGCTGAAGATGACGAAGACGAGCAGGAGGCTTTGCATATTAGTTTTCTTACTATATGTACTGGGTATCCGCTGCTGTATTTGGTTGAGTGATTTGTAGTGAGGCTTTCATGTATGGATTTGAGTAGATGATTGTACAAAACTACTGTGATGCTTATATGATGATGTTCTGTTCTATGGAGCTTCACTATATTATATTTCTCTATTATATTTTATCCATGCGCTGTGAGTTATGCGATAGAGATTCTTTTGTTTTGTTTTACCCTGACTATCGTCCATGGCTGCCTGGCACGCCTTTCAGCGCATTATTTCCTTGTTTTGGTGCGGGAGTCATGGGCGGTCGTCACATTTGGTATCAGAGCTTTGGTTAATCGATTTCAGCCAACGCTCGCTGACGTAACTACGTATGAGAGACGTAATTGTATTTTGATGGATGATTACTATATATAATATAGTAGCCTAGAAGGATTTGAACTCCTTATGCAGTTGTTTCTTAAGGTGTTCTAATCATTCTTATTACAGATATTAAGGATGAGTCGAAGAGGGAGACCAGCTGCAAGGGAAAGCCGTGCTGATGAAGGAGCTGTTGATTATGGAACTATGTTCGAAGCGATGATGACTTCGATCATGAGAAGGATACCAGCTTCAGGATCATCAGTGGATGTGGGAGTTCAAGTTCAAGCTCCAAGACCGGTGGATTTTGCTAAGCTTTGCAAGGATTATACTTCTCTTGGAGGAAAAGCTTTCTTGGGGACGGAGTCGACTATTGAGGTGCAGAGATGGATTGATGCATGTCGAAGGATCTTTGGTGACTTAGGGATTGAGGATGCAACTAAGAGAAAGCTTGCATCGAGACAGCTTCAGGGAAGAGCTGCTGATTGGTGGAATTCTATCACCATTGATACCCCAGAAGAAGAGATTACTTGGGAGCAATTCCAAGTTAGATTTGAAGCCAAGTTCATCTCTACGGCTCAGAAGTCTGTTTTGTTCAAGAGGTTTGTAGAGCTCAAGCAAGGTGGGAGACCAGTTCTTGAGTATATTTCTGAGTTTGAAGCTTTGTCCAAGTATGCCAGATCGTACATTGATTCTCCCTATCAGAAGAATGAGAAGTTTGTGACTGGTCTGGATGCTTATCTTGGGAGGCAGTTAGTGGATCATTTGGACGATCCATTTGAGAAGCTTGTGGAGAAAGCCCTTAGGCATGAGAGTTTGTTTCCTAAGGAAAGTTCTGTTGTTGCTGTAACCAGGGAAGGATCTAAACCACACCAGAATGGCAATAAGAGGAGGAAGCAGCAGCAACAGAAGGGTAAGGATGGCCAGAAGAAGCCGAAGAGCGAAATGACTTGCTATAACTGCCAGCAGAAGGGCCATCTTTACAAAGATTGTAAGAATCCCAAGGTGCCGGGAAAGTGTTACAACTGTGATAAGCTGGGACATATCAAGAAGGACTGTCCAGAACCGAGGAAAGATAGGCAGGTTGTGCAAGCCTATGCTTTGGGGGCTGTTCCATCGTCTTCGAAAGCTCCTACTGCTGAGGAGAAGGGGAAGAGTGTGGTGGTTCAAGGTACTCTTTCTATTTGTGGTGTTCCAGTTAGAGTGTTGTTTGATACTGGAGCGTCGCATTCTTTTGTTTGTGATGAGTTGGTATGCCGGTTAGGTATGAAACCGGATATTGTTGATAAGCCATTGGTTGTGACTAATCCGGTTGGGGGTTCGTCATGTTTGTGTATGATATGCCGTGGTCTAGTTGTGTCGAGTCATGATTGCTCGTTTGTTTGTGATTGCTTTGTTCTGAACTTTGCGGGGTTCGGAATTATTTTGGGCATGGACTGGCTTAGGAAGTATGCGGCTAGGATTGATTGTGAGAGGCTTGAGGTGACAGTCGGAAATGTGGAAGGGCGAAAGGTTGTGATACGATGTAAGCATGAGGAAGGCGTCTTCATGAGCTTCATGTATTCGCTGGTTGTTCCACGGGATGGACTGTCATCAGTGCCTATTGTGAATGAGTTTGGTGATGTCTTTGAGGAAGTCAAAGGGTTACCGCCGCATAGGGAGATCGAGTTTCGTATCGATTTAATTGAGGGAGCCAGACCTGTTGTGATGCCTCTTAGGCGAATGGCACCGAGGGAGCAGCAAGAGCTGAAGGTGCAAGTTGATGACCTTTTGCGGAAAGGATTCATTCGGAGAAGTGTGTCCGAATGGGGTGCACCTGTTGTGTTCGCAACCAAAGCGGATGGGTCGTTGAGGTTGTGCGTGGATTATCGTGAGCTGAATAAGTTGACTAGGAAAAACAAGTATCCATTGCCGAGAATAGATGACTTGTTTGACCAGCTTCACGAGGCTAAGGTGTTTTCTCAGATGGATTTGGCAACGGGATTTCACCAGTTGAGAGTGGCAAAGGATAGTGTGCCGAAGACTGCTTTCAGGACACCATCCGGGTTTTATGAGTGGCTGGTAATGCCGTTTGGATTGACTAACGCGCCAGCATATTTTGTGGATCTTATGAATAGAGTGTTCAGAGATCAGTTGAACAAATTTGTACTTGTGTTCGTGGATGATATTTTGGTTTACTCCAAAACTGAAGAAGAGCACAAGACGCACTTAAGGATTGTTTTGGAAATCTTGCGGAAACATCAGCTGAAGGCTAAGTTTTCGAAGTGTCACTTCTGGAAGAGTGAAGTGAGGTTCTTAGGCCATGTTATCTCTAGAAATGGAATAGCGGTTGATCCCGCTAAGGTGGCAGCAATCCAGGATTGGGTTAGACCTAAGAATGCATCTGATGTGAGGAGTTTTCTTGGATTAGCAGGATATTATCGTCGGTTTATCAAAGACTTTTCCAAGATAGCTGCACCGTTGACAGGATTGACGAAAAAGAACCAAGTGTTCAAATGGGATGATAAATGTGAGCAAGCTTTCGTGATCCTGAAAGAGCGACTGACAAGTGCTCCTGTTTTGACTATTCCTAGTGGGAATGATGAGATGGTGGTCTACACCGATGCATGTGGCACTGGACTAGGAGCGGTGCTAATGCAGAAGGATAAAGTTGTTGCATATGCTAGTCGACAACTGAAGCCGCATGAAAGGAATTATCCGACTCATGATTTGGAGTTAGCGGCGATTGTGTTTGCTTTGAAGATATGGAGACATTACCTATTGGGAGTTAGATTCGAGTTGTTTACAGATCATAAGTCGTTAAAGTATCTGTTCTCCCAAAAGGATTTGAATCTTCGACAGCAACGGTGGCTAGAGTTCCTAGCATCATATGATTTTGGTATAGCCTATACTCCAGGGAAAGGTAACGCAGTGGCTGATGCGTTAAGTCGAAGACATGCAGGTTTGGGAGCCATGTTTTCGGAATGGAAGAGTCTTGAGTATTTGGCTGAGTTTGATTTCAGGCCCAGATGTGAATTGGAACCTGAGATGTTGGCAAACTTATCGATAAGGCCTACTCTTGTGGAAAGGATTGGCGAGAGCCAAAGGAGAGATGATAAGCTTGTCAAGATTATCCGTGATTTGGAATCCGGATTGGATCAGGAGAAGGATAAGGGATTCGAGGTCGATCGAGAGGGTTGGCTTCGAAAGCAAGGACGATTGGTTGTTCCTGATGTTGATGGATTGAGAGATGAGGTTCTGAGGGAGAGTCATCATTCGAAGTTGACGATTCATCCAGGTGGAAATAAGATGTATCGGGATATGAAGAGAACCTACTACTGGGAAGGTATGAAGAAGGATGTTGGAAATTTCATTTCCAAGTGTATGAACTGCCAGTTGGTGAAAGCTGAGCAGAAGAAGCCCAGTGGATTACTTCAGCCATTAGAGGTTCCTATATGGAAGTGGGAGCAAGTGTCGATGGATTTTATCGATGGTCTGCCTAGGACAAGAGCAGGGAATGAAGGGATTTGGGTCATAGTAGATCGTTTGACCAAGAGTGCAAGGTTCATTCCTGTTCGATCGACTAGGACTGCATCGAAGTTGGCTGAATTATATGTGAAGTGGATAGTTCGTTTCCATGGTGTTCCGAAGAGTATAGTGAGCGATCGAGATCCATTGTTCACCAGTAGATTTTGGAAGAGCTTCCAGGAAGTTTTGGGAACTGAGTTGTGTTTGAGTACAGCTTATCACCCTCAAACAGATGGTCAGACTGAGAGAGTCAACCGAGTTTTGGAAGATCTTCTTAGAGCATGTGTTTTGGACTTCGGAGGATCATGGGAAGATCACCTTCATTTGGTGGAGTTTGCTTATAATAACAGTTATCAGTCGAGTATTGGTATGGCACCATATGAGGCATTATATGGAAGACCGTGTAACTCTCCGACATGTTGGTTGGAAACTGGAGAAAAGCTGATACTTGGGCCAGAGATGATTCGACAGACTTCAGATTGTATAGAGATCATTCGGCAACGAATGAAGGCAGCCCAAGATCGTCAGAAAAGTTATGCCGATAATCGTCGTAAGGATTTGGAATTCGACGTAGGTGATATGGTTTTTGTGAAGATTTCTCCATTGAAGAATGCTATAAGGTTTGGGAAGAAAGGAAAGTTGACTCCGAGATTTGTTGGACCATTCCCGATTATCGAGCGTATTGGAAAGCTCGCTTATAGATTGGAGTTACCGGAAAAGATGGCGGGTGTGCACAATGTTTTTCATGTAGCTTATCTACGGAAGTATGTGCACGACCCAAAGACAGTGGTTTCTGCTGATAGCTATGAAGATTTGGAGGTTGATCCAGTTGTTACAAGACCTCGTAAGCCGCTTCGTATTGTTGAAACTGATACGAAACAGCTTAGGAGGAAGACGATTACGTTGCTCAAGGTACAATGGAGTGATGATGTTAACGACTGTACATGGGAGGAGGAAGAGAGGATGAAGGCAGCTCATCCCGGACTCTTCGAGGTATCGCCCTAAAGTGTCGTGACATCTCATGAATTTGTAGCTTGTTCTGAGTCTTAGAATTCTGCATCCTAGGCTAGAATTGGTTGCATGGTTTGTTGATTGCTTTGGATGGTAGGCATGCAGAATATCTTTGATTTCTGATTGTTTGCTTGGAATTTCGGGGGCGAAATTCCTAAGGGGGAGAGAATGTAACGACCCGTATTTTACGTGTCGATGGATCGTAGAATTTACAGGTCGTTAGTGTTGTTTGTGGTGTTCCTAGCCTGAGTCGTATAAGGAGATAACTCGTGTGGTTAGTGTTGAGTCGTGACCGACTCATAGGCATTGCCGAGTTAAGGGTTGAGTCGTGACCGACTCATAGGATAGGTCGTGTACAAGTTACGACTCATAGGATGGAAGGCTTGGGAGTTAGGTCGTTTGAAGGATAGGTCGTAGGTAGGGGTGAGCGACCTAAGGAGCTAACGGGTTAGGATGTTAATGTGTTGAGAGTTAGGTCGGTTGAGCGACCTAGGATAGAGGAACGACCTAAGAAAGTGACCGACCTAGTGGAGAGCGACCTAAGAGGGGGTAGCGACCTAAAGGAAATAGGTTGAGTCGTGAGTCGGCTATGTTGTTAGGTCGTAGCATGATAGGTCGGCAACGACCTAAGTTAGGTCGGAGGCTTTTGTATTGTGTGTTTGTTAGGTCGTTGGGGACATAGGTCGGCAGGGGTTTGAGTCGGCACTGGTATTAAGTCGTAAGTCGGCATGGTGGTTAAGTCGTCATACGACTTAGGACTTGGGATATGCGGCCTGTGTTTTAGGTTATGTCTGGGTTGTGTCGTAGGTCGTTAATGTTATAAGTCGTTAGGTCGGCCTTGGGCTTAAGTCGGCCTTGTTTGTTAGGTCGCAGGGGGTTTAGGTCGTGAGACCCTGTGTGTTTGGATAAGCCGTAGGTCGCTAGGGCGGGCTGGTTTTAGGTCGTAGGTCGTTGGAGTGTTAGGTCGGGGACGACCTAAAGGGCGACGACCTAAGGGTTGTTCAGCCTATAAATAGAGGGGTTTGGCTCACTTTTTGGCACCGGTTTTTGAAGCGACGAAGTGCTGCCATTTTGAGAGCTCGACTACAACATTTCTTCATTTTCTTTTCTCTATTCCAATCTAGTTCTAACATCCATCCAAGATCGAAGATCGAGATCAAAGATTCAAGTGCCAAAGTTGAAGATCTTCATCCGTTGGAGCTAGATTTCATCGATTGAAGCGAGATATTGCCGGATCAAGCCTTGATCTCCGTTGTCCAGATCTGAAGTGTTTAGTTTTTGAGGTGTTTGGGTGATTTGGTGAGTGGTAGTTATCTCTCACGCGGATCCAAAGGAGTATATTGGATTGGTGGCATGTTTGGGTGTTAAAGTTAGAGATTTCATGCATTTTTCTTAGATCCAAGTCTAGATCCATGGTTTTTTTTGAAGATGTTTACTTATGCAAGTTTGTTTAACAAGTATTAGAGACAAAACCCATGTTTTAGATTTGATAGATCTATGCTAGAAACCATGATTTTACATATGTTGGACTTTTGCTCATTTATTTACGAAATTGCCATTATAGTTGATATTGCTTATATTGCTTAATAGATCTTGTTTGAATGATTGATTATTTGAATGTATGATTGATTTGATTGTTTCCAAGTTAGCTAGTAGTTGATTTTGAACAAGATGATGGAAGAGGATTCAAAAGCTATGGAAGAAGGCTCTTGAATGGTGAAAGCTGCTTAAGGCATATGTAGCGGATGTTGAAGCTCATATGTATAGATTGGATGATGTTGAGATGGGACTTTGCCATGATTTGATGAGGCAAGCCATGTTGTTGAGTTGAGACTTTGCTTTGATGCGATGAAGCGAAGTATGATGTGAGTCTTGGCTTAATCCAAGCAGGGATCATTCCAAGCATGTTGATAACTTGAAGAGTAGTTCAAGTTGGTTGATAATGGATTGTTCAAGAGGTAGCTTGAGCTTGTATGAGGATAGTCGTCAAGAAGGATGGCTAGGAGGCTTGGATCTCGTCGTTGTTGAAGGTTCTAGCATGCTCAAAAGCAAGAGTACATGGGGCGCCCATAACGACTACAGGTAGGTAGTCGGGACACCCAAAAGACTACAGGTAGGTAGTTGAGTACTCTGGGCAAAGTAGATAAGTCCTAGGCACAAGGCAGTGTGCGGAGTTATGGTTAGAACCGGGGTTACCATTAGCCCTTGACAGATGGTCATTCAACTAACGGTGAAATCGAGGCAAGGATAACAGTGATAGCCAGAGTCATGGATGTTTGGTTGTATTATCATTCGGCTTCAAGAGCGGTGTTTTCTGGGTGCTTATCTGATCTTGGTTTAGGCCTTGGGGGTTTGTATTTGGAAAACATCGTCCTTGACTCGAGTGGTATTCGCTTTACCTTAATTGTCTATGTTGTTATGCTTGCTTCTCCTTAGTGTATGTCTGGGGCTATCACTGTAGAAAGAGGTGGAGTGGGATGGTTTGGTTCCTATTCCTTTTATCCTTTATGCTCTTTTGGTATGTTTGATAGTTAATTTACTGCTCACTAAGACTTTGTCTGACTCAAGGTTTTATGTCTCCTCTTATTACCTTGGGCTGTTCATCCATGTTTGGGATGGGCAGACTAGGTAGCAGGTGACAGGTGCTGTGCTAGGAGTTCTACGCTGAAGATGACGAAGACGAGCAGGAGGCTTTGCATATTAGTTTTCTTACTATATGTACTGGGTATCCGCTGCTGTATTTGGTTGAGTGATTTGTAGTGAGGCTTTCATGTATGGATTTGAGTAGATGATTGTACAAAACTACTGTGATGCTTATATGATGATGTTCTGTTCTATGGAGCTTCACTATATTATATTTCTCTATTATATTTTATCCATGCGCTGTGAGTTATGCGATAGAGATTCTTTTGTTTTGTTTTACCCTGACTATCGTCCATGGCTGCCTGGCACGCCTTTCAGCGCATTATTTCCTTGTTTTGGTGCGGGAGTCATGGGCGGTCGTCACAACTGATATAGTCCTTTGTTTAAAGATTATTCATTTATTATTATATGTTGTTCCGCTGCGAATTGTGAGATTCTGTTGTTGTTCCGTTGTTTCTTTCTGTTCCGTTCTATTTTTAAAATTTTCTATCTTCTGTTTTTCTAATTCTCTGTTTTCTAAAAATTGTCTATCTTCTTTTCCCTCTATTTTTCTTTTTCTTTCTTCTTTTTCTCTCTTCTTTCTTTTCTTTTCTTTTTAAAACCCATAACATTCCGTGTTTTCGGCCTTCGATTTCTCGGCAGTCGATAAAGTGAGTATCGATGTTGAATTTTCGAAAGTCGAAAATTTCCGGGGCGTTACAGTGCCGGGCCAAATGGGGTTAGCCACCTCGAGCGAACACACTTCTTCGTAAACTACTCATTACTTGTTATTGATTGGTGTCCACCCTCAAAATTTTGGGAGTGTTATTTCGCAGTGTTGCAATCGTTGCGGCGTTGCGTTCTCACCAGTCCAGATCAGGCGAACGGTAGTTTCACTATCTTGGGTATTTCCTCATGTGCCTTGTCATACTTGTATCCCTATATACGCGATCACTACGAATTTTTTGTGTGTTATACCTATGAAGTACTCCATGATAGCCTAGTAGTTTACGATGGAGTTTACAGTGTTACATAGACTATGACGCTTATATAAAAATGTGTTAAGAGGGATAATGGTAACGCCTTAACACTATTTTGATACTTATAGGATGGTTATCCCAAACATCCTTTGAGTTACTTGTATTTTAATTGCTATTTCACTTGAGTTGGATTTATTGATATAAGAATTTTATTCCTGACTCGAGCGTTTTGTGTTTTGCTTTATGCTCGGGTCAGACTGAGTGTACCAGTATTCAAGACTCACCTTCGGAGTTGGAGCTTCGCTTGGAGATCCAGCTATCTATCCGACTTTCAGATGTTCAAATGATCGTAGTGATGTATTCAGATTCTTGTATTTGAATATTGTATTCGAGACTTTTGTTGTACCTTATTTGACTTTGATATGTATATAGTAGCTTCATAAAATACTATTTTTTGTTTCCACTGCATTTATTACTCTATGTCTGTGATCTTTGATTATTTATTTACTGTATATATTTAGTTTTGCCAAATTTGAACTAACAATTCAGTATTTTGAATTATTCAAGTCCGGCATGTGCGGATGCGAATAGTCCAAAATAGCGGGTCGTTATAGTAGGTATTAGTGCTTTGGTAGCACTACGAAAAACTTAGCATATACGGTAAATGTATTTATAGAATCACTTTCATTCGAGTTTCAATCTCTTCTTTTTTGACTCGATTCCTTTGAATTTTGGAATGTTCCCTGCGGTTTCAAAATTCATACTTGCCCGTCACTATTCGTATTCGGTTGACATCTGAAGTATCCCATAACTCCACTTCGAATGATCTTTATAATGAATTGGCGGTCTCTCCAACATCCATATGAATTGTAAAGGGGTGAAACTCATTTACAATAGCGTCGATTCATCGGAAATTTATATATATCCTCGGTTTCGATGCTCATATCTCTAGATATCCCGAATTCTATCTCTTGAGATCGGATGTGGATTTGCCTCCGAGTTCCACATCGATCTAATTCTTCAAGTCACGATTGATCCAGAAGGTTGTCTGTAAATTAAATAAGCTTATCCATCTCCCGATTTTTTTAATGAATCATCTTATCTTTTCTTTCGAACTTGTCTTCTAATCAGAATTCTCTTTAATTTGAGTCCATCAAATTTGAATCTCTGTCCTTGCTCTGAAAATCCATTCTTGTATTGTCGAGCAAGGAAGTGTATTCGTAAATTTATATTAAAAATGTTTAATATATATTGTGTTGTTCAAGTTGTTGATGTTGATTTGGATTTTCGATCGATTCGTCTGACCAACGCTATCGATAGGATTTCCAATACACTTTAACCGAGCAAACTGACACAATGTTGTTATCAAATTTGGTAAATAAAATAAAGTTCTTATGATTATATTATATAAGTATGAATTTTCTTTAAATAACTATTAAAAATTTGATTGGTTAAATGATAATATTTGATTACCATTTATTGTTTGTAAACCATTGACTATTGCAAGAGGAATAAATGAATTTATAAAACATGGGTATAATTTGATTGTAATTTGAAGTGAATTTAAATTAGATTCTGAGAAATTAATTTCCGATAATTTCGATCTACGGTTTTAAAGTTTTAAAATGTTTATTATTTAAAATATTTTCAAAAAGAAATGGTTTTCAAAGAATTTTAAATGATTAAATTAGTGCTCTTCTCTTTTGTCGCTAGAAAATAATTTCGATGATGATGGTCGCATCATCGACATTCATTTTCGAGTTTCGAGGTGGAGAGCCCATTATGTAGCTTTGCTATACTTTTGTCTGGAAAATTAATCAATTTAAATTTCTAAAGTATGACTCGATCTATAATATATTATATACAGATATATGATTATATATATATTTGATTTGATATATATAGATATATTTATCTCTAAATTGTTAAAGTGAAATCGGAAACTTAATTCTCAAATTTGTGTTAAAAGATGTTTTAAATTATGAAATGAAGGCAAAGATTTTGAATAAATATTTAACTTGAAATAACTGAATTGTAAAATTTTATTTGTATAGTACTCAATTGCATTCCATTTATAACTTCCCTAAATTTCTAAAAGTTAACTATGTAATTGAATATTATACAATATAAAATGATATCAGTGGAATCCATAAATAGTTTGAGTGGTTATAATAAGTGACAATCTATTTAATATATGTGATAAGATATATGAAGTGGAATAAATAGAATAAAAATTTTGGAATCAAGAAAATTAAATCTGTTGAATAAAACATAATTTTAACAAATGATTATTCAAATTTATGATTTTATAAATTGTTAATTGAAGATAACTGGATAATAAGATAATGAATTAATCAATATGAAGTTACGAATAGTTAGTGAAATTAACGTAAGGAAATCAAATGGATTTAATCAATTGTTGAATATTAATTAATTTAAATTGAAATTTATATGTTTAAATTAGTTGTTTTATTATTTTTTTCAAATCTATTATCTTTCTAGCTGTTTCTATTCTCCTACCTCCTTCCTTTTCGAGGACGAAAAGTTTTGAGTGGGGGAGAGTGTAACGACCCGTAAATTGTAACTGTTTTAATAACGTGACTAATTGAATTTTCGTGAAATTTTAAAAATAAAATTTTGAAATAAAGATTTAATATTTGAAATGCGTCTAGTTAAATGTAGCAACTTATAAATTTTCATCCAAAAATATGGAAGTTTATTTCATGCGTAATTGTATTTCAATTTAATCAGTTAGGAATTGATGAAAATAAAATATTTTTGTAACGACCCGGGAATTTTCGATCCCGAAAATTCCAGATAGTTAGAGAAAAGAACAAAGAGATAGAGAAGAACAAATAAGGAACTCACAAACTCACATTCGCAGCGGATAAAATATAATATCACATAAATAATAGTTATACAAAGGAACTGTACTTGTCAAATTACACATTATTATATCAGAGTTACAACAGATTTACAATTACAGAACAGATAAATCTATCTGTTTCAGATACTATAATATATGAACATCAGAAGTTCTCCATACGTTCCTGCTCGCCAGCTCGCCTCCTGAGCTCCAGAACGTCCTTACCTGAAAATCTGTAATACTCGGTCTGACCCGAGCATTACATCAAAGTAACACCTGGGTCAGGCTGGAAACCAGCGTGAGTAAACCCATCTAACATGGAATACAAAAGCATACAACTCATATGAACCCGGTTAACTTATATCAATTTACAACTTCACAAAATACTATAGATATCACCTATTTCACGAAGAAACTTTTAAGTACCGGAACTTAGATTATATGGTCCAATTCACTTAAGTCAGTCAAATTACACCTATTGATTTCACGTAAAAATTTATAAAGAATCGATGTGGTTTCGGGTATTACCAGTACCCGACTCCAGTCTCTTCGAATTTCAGTTCTTCTCAACACATGTCATTCAAGTGAAATACAATTCAACTTTAAATACAGGATGTCACAGTAATTCATCATCAATAGATAATCACATCTTCACAGTTTAAATCAAACATATCATATCACATAGCATCACGAACCACCTATTAGGGATAACAATTAATCAAGGCTTCCAATATCATTCTATTTATCCTTTAATTACATTTAAGTAATAAGCCCTTAATTAATTTCACAAATTAATTATCCTTAACCAAATACAGTAATTAACCTTTAATTACTATCATTAATTAAAATAATTAGGATCCTTCATTTACCTCCATTAATTAATTAACTATAATTATTTACACCAATCCTCAATAAATTACAATTAATTAATCATACTTTAATTAATCACTTTTATTAATACACCTCGATTAATTCATAATTATATTAACTAATGATCTTTATTAATTAATTAACCCTTTAATTAATTAAATAATTAACTTTAATTAACCATTAATAAACAGTTATTAACAACTTGTAATTACTTATCTTAATTAACATCTTAATTAATTATATTAAACCTTGATTAATTACTCTAATTAATTAATCTTTAATTACTTCATCAAGTAATTATCTATTGGTTAACTAATTAACATTGATTAATTAACCCCTCATCAATAATTAATCACAATAATTATTCTTTTGCTAATAATAATCATTCTTTATTTCTAATTTATTAACCAATAATTAATTCTTAATTATTAATTAATAAATTCCTTAATTATCCATAAATATGAATGATAAATCATTTACCAAAGTTCAACTTCTTAGTATTATTATTCCAAAATCCTTCCAAATAACCCTTAAATCAAAATGACTTAAAAAAATTAAAACATTAAATCTTTTGATTTACCATTTAATTATCTGATTAGTTTAACTTTTAAAACAGCCTAAATGCTTTCTCACCTTAAATAAAACATTAACTTATCAATTTATCATGAACAATACTCTAGCATAGTTAACTTGTCTAAATTCTACAAACATCTAATTATAACACATAACAATCCCGAGTATTATTCCGCACAAACTCGTGTTAAACTCATGCTTCCCTGCGTTAACCCTTCTTCCACTACCTTCCCTTTCCAAACTCTAATATAGTTTATCTTTTATAAAAACTGTTACAGTTTTATAACTCGCGAACACATGAAGAAAAACGCAAGTGAATCATTCTTTTCCCCGATATCAACCCAAAGCAACACTCTTCCATCTTCAGAAGCAACGTTGACACACCAGAAAACCACGTGCACATGCACACGACATCGGTGCCATTCTGACCAACTCCGACGCCATCCAAAGATGTCGTTGATCAACCCGATACACCTCATCTACCCAGATCCTTCTCTAACCCCCTTAATTTGAATTTGAACAGTTCGACACCCAACAAAAAACATTTCGATCACCAAACTTCCCAACATCGCCACCTCGCATCACCGGTGACCACAAAACTCCGGCTAAAACTTCGGCATTCTTCCCTTCAGCTAATTTGCCTACACCGCACCTTTCGATCGCCACCGCATCGCCAAAAATGCACGAAAAATCACCTCACCTTAAACGAACCGGAAACCCTGCTGAGGCTTCCCCTCGCCGCCACAGCGATCGAAAAAAAAATGGAATCATTTTCTCGTGTCCGCCCATTCATGACCCAACTCCGGTAAAGACCTTTACTCTACCGAGCACCACAGTCGCCAGAGTTTTACCAAAAACCCAATTTCGTTTATCATGAAATTGCCTCCCAACCCCCAACTTTGAAATTTTGATAACGCTATTAAAAATCATAATTTTTAATGCCGAGTAAGATTATAAAATCAAAACCAAGAAATTAAACCATCGATTTTCCCAACTCTAATAGATTTCTTCACTATTCTTGTTTGATTTCTGAAGACTGCTTGATATTTAGTCTTCAAGTATGAAAACAGGAGGATATAACCATCTTCCATCTAAAAATCATCAAATAAATCCGAAACAGAAGATAAAAATTTTCTCGAATTTACTGATCCTGTTTACTTTCTGTATATACTAACAGAAATATTGATATGGTTATTCACTAACATGCACACCAATATATCCTTATAGATAAATATGATCATATAAAACAATCCTACGATCACAAAATTTTCTTCAAGATCTCAGCATGTAACAAGACTAAACAGATTAAAAACTTGATTACCCACATGCAGTTTCTTGAAGTAAAGGAAAGAAAATAAAAATAAAAAATCAAATTTCTGTAATTTTCCTCTATTGGAAGACTGCCCTCAAATCTGACTTAAAACTATATTTAAGTCAATCATCTTGTTATTTCAATCATAAACCATTTATACATCTTAAGTTATAACAGATTTATGGAAGTGAAATTAGTTTTTCATATTCCTAAAGCCTTTTGAAATAAGAACAGAGCTATTATATGTTGTTAGCAGACATGCATATAATATCATCCTACATATATACATGCTTTCATCCCCAAACAAACATGCACACCAACTACTCATGTTTTCAAGAATTATCTCATGAATTCACACATATAGGCAGATCAAGCTTAAAGATAAAGATTTACTCACCAAAAATATGAAACAGAGATGCCCTTAAAAATCTGGAAACTATATATTATCTTGAACTGTGTTTGAAAAATGTTGAATTGATCTTTGGATTTGATCAGATTGAAAATTGTTTGATAAGCTTGTTTGAACCAGACGACAGCTTGCCTTGATGTTTGATACAAGTTCCTAGGTTGAAACTGATCTTATGATCCTTGGTTTTTTTTTCAATTTGTTTAGATTTTTAAAAGCTTTCTCAGATTTTTTTTTGAAATGAATGAAAGAAAAAAAATGAAACCCTTTTTTTTCTTAATACACGATATTCACATTCTTATTTGTATTAAAAGAAAATGCCACTTGTTGAGTTTGCATATTACACAAGTTACAAATGTGTAAACATATCTTTATTATTTCACAAATGTCAAGAGCTGGCCTAAATGATTCACAAGTGTAAAACTTCTTTTTATTTAAATCATTTAAGTTATATGTATATACATTTATGAAGTGAATTTATGCATATGGAATGTTTTTTTTATATGCATAAATAAGCTTTTAAATTTTAATAAATATACAAGTATAAAATCTTTGTAAACTTTTATTTTATAAATAGCTTATTTTTTACAGACAATTCTAGTTCAAGAATAATTAAAAGGAAAGTTTATTTATAACTTTATATATATTTATTACCATTTTTCTTTAAACACTTTAAAGTAAAACAAATTAAAACTTTATTTGAACTATCATTTAAAAATGAACAATTATCTTAAATTTGAAAACAATTGAATTAAATTTAAATTAACTTTTGAAAAAATAGTAAATTTTAAAACAATGCTTCAAATTACAATTCTCACATATATAAATTATTAATAGATTAAATTAAATTTTCAAAACAATATCAAATTATAACATATACATACCTATATATTACAATCTGAAAATTCAATCTTTTATTTAAAACAAAAGATATTTCTATTCACAATATATCAAATATATATTATAAATAAAATAAAATTTCATTAGCTTTGAAAAATAAATCTCATCAATTTTAAATTTTTAAAACGACATTGATCAAAATTGCAAGATTAAATATTTCTTAACCTTTTAAATGATTAAATTTGCCCAATTAAATTAAAATTATACAGAAAAATTATCAAAGCACTTTAATTATTAATGATTAGATTCATTTGTTAAATTTAAAAATTCAGTATCTCTATTAATTAACCCAATTATTATCAATTTCAGGTGCCCAGAAATCCCGGTTATCATACTCCTTCCCCCTTTGGATCTTTTCGTCCTCGAAAAGAACGAAACCAGAATTTATTAACTATTTTAAAACTAGTTAGAATACTCTTTGATCATTTTAAAACACTTAAAAATCTATATAATATTTTCAAAATAGTTTTCGTAGAAAATATCATTTTATAACTTGATGTTTCCACCAGTCCATCTTCGTTCTCACAGAAATTCGGCCATACGTTGATCAGGCGTAGGACTGAAAATCCACAAGTACTTAGCAGACCCATTTTCAACACCTAGTGAAAATACTTGAACAATAATTTTTATTGAAAATCTAGAAAATAGTTTTGAAAATAGAGGAAATATCTTTAGTGAGGATGCTCTGGAAATCATCACCCCCCATCCATGGTCGCAGTTAACCCGATGGTTACGTTGCCGTACCGACAAAATCCACAGATAACTGTACGCCTCCGCGCCCCTCGATTACACCATGGAACCCGCTACAGATCGCAACTACAACTATGGTTACGTAGCCATCACAACAAAAACCCATATAACTGTAGACATCAGCGCCCTCGAATTCCGCTGCCAAATATGAAACTTCTCCACTCCACTCGACCATAGATCGCAGTCTACCGATGTTGCGTTGCCTTCCCGGCAAAATCAAATGTAGACCGTTGACACTCATCCTCCACACGATTTTCGCTATGGTCCCCACAGTAGATCGCAGTGACATCGAGTTACACCGTCGTCACAGCATAACCCAAATGCCCCTGTAGGTATCAGCGCCCTCGACTTTCGCTACCCAATAATCCTCAGGAACTAGTTTGTCCGGACTCCTCATAGGATCAACTTTAGAACCCCGTTGGGGCTCAAGGCAGCACCACCCAGTGGTACTCCTGAGAAGTCCATTCCAAGGGAGTGCCTTTTTCCCCAGAGCCATCATCAAAACATTTTATACTATACATATATAGTATCTTTAAATCATACACCTAGTATGATCTCATACAAAGCTTCTTTACTCAAAATCGATTATCCCAAAATCGATAATTCTCAAATTAGGCTTTCTAAATTCAATATTGATTTTACCCAAAAATCAATAGCCTTTCCAAATCCATAGGTTGCCAAAACCCTTTTTCCAAAATCCTCATATGATCCTTTACATATATATACACACACAGATATATATAATTTTTAAAACTTTGGATCATTTTCAAACTTGTATAAAACTCCTTTTATACTTCAAACATTTCCAAAAACCCTTTTCTTCTGGCAAAAGATTCAACAAGGGGAGTTTTATCTTATATAACACAGATATATAACTTTATTATTTAAAATCAAATATTCAAATTTGATTACTCTTTTCAATATCAATTTCATTCAAATCTGTACGATGTACACATACCATTCGTATGCCATACTAATCTGATCGCTCACTCGATCACATAATTTCAATTCCGAACTAGTATCGTCCACCCGACTTCCTAGTGCGAACTCATTTCTGGTTTCTTGATCAGAAACCGTCATTCTCCTTGCATAGTCATAACTATGATAGAGAATATCCAGAACCAATCAACAATCCATATCCAGGTTCGCCGTCGAAAATCGAGTGAAAAATCCTACCCGGATCGATAAAACGATCTCGAAATTCTGTGCTCGAATCTGGATCAAATCACTATGCGAATAGAATAACATACGTACACCTTACGTATTTATCTTTATTGGTTATTAGCTAAATAAATTGCATTCCTATTCATATTCACTTTGATTTTCATTCACTTACTCTCAATTACTTCATTCCATTTGGATTATCACTTCTATTGTTATCTCGATTGGTATTTAACCAATAATAGTTTAAACTCATGCGAACCCCTCGGGGATTGGGCAGAGAAGTCCAGTCTAAATTTAGAAAATAGCTTGAAAAGTTAAAAATAAATAAGTAGTTGAAAAATAATAGCTAGTTTGTAAAATAGGTGTAAAATAGTTAGAAAATAGTTAAATAATTATATAAATTTTAGATAGTTGCAATATAATAGTAAGATAGTAATTAGTTTTGTAAAACAGTTGAAATATAGTAATTAATTTATAAATCAGTTGGAAAATTGTTAAACAGTTTCAAAAATAATGGTAAAACAAGTATAAGATAGTTTGTCTTTTAAAAGAAAGGTTGTATATATAATATATAGCTTGGAAAAATAGGTTTATATTAAAATAATTTATATTAAAAATAGTCCAGAGTCAAAACTGTTCAATTTAAATTTTCTCTTCCTTTTAAATTGACCCAATTCCAATTTAAGTAATTTCAATTTCCATTGAAATTGATTCATTCCCAATTCAAGTTGAATTAATTCTCAATTCCCTTTCAAATTTAAATCAAATTCCATTTGATTTTAAACATGTTCAACTTTAATTACAATCCCAAGTTATCCCAATCACTTTGGACTAACATCTATTCAATTGAACCCACTTCAGTTCCAATCCATTTCAACTCCAGTTTGAATTAATCCCAGTTTCAAATTCCATTTCCAAATCAAGTTGAATTATTCTTGATTTCCTCCCAAATTAAATTCAAATTCCATTTGAATTTAAAACTATTCAACTTTAAACACAATTCCAGATTATTCAAATCATTCCAATTCAAAATTTTCGTTTGAATCTTATACTCATACATCTTCAATAACCATTTCAATTAATTCAAATCAAATTCAATTTCAAATAATTTCAATCCAAATTCCAAATTTAAACCATCTCGAATTATATAAATTCGAGTTAAATTTACTAAGGTTGGTTTACCCTTTTAAACCAAGTTAACCTTTATTAAAAGCTTTTAAACAACTTAATTTCGAGTCAAATTCTCAAAATTCCATTTTAAATTATCTCTATAATGGATATATTACCACAGTTCACCTCTCATTCATTCAAACAAATCCAATTCACAATTTAAAGATTATTAATAACAATAGGATGATATCATCCAATTCATCTTAAAACATCCATCAATTTCCAATTTCCAGATGTCAAACCCATTATGAGATCACATAAACTCCCAATTCAGATTAACCATTTAACTTCCCAAATTAAATTCCAATTCCATCTTGAAATTTCCAAATCATTTGATCATTTGAACTTAATTAACTTTTTCCCAAGTTAAACTCGATTCACTTAATCAAGTCAACCTTACCCAATTTGAACTTCCTTTTTAAATTTTAAACTTCACATAAATAATCTTTCCAATTATTAAGTTCAAAACTTATCACTTTGGGTATCATATCTCATTCCAGATTTAAAACTCAATATTTAGAGTTTATCTCAAACCATCTTTGATATTATGCATATCCACATGTATTCATATTAATTTCTTTTACATACCAAGTTATAAAAAAAAATTAAACCACCTTTGGTTTTTAATCCAAAACAATTTTTTTTTTTAAATTTTCAAACAGCTCTTGTTTGAAATAGGACCATTTCATTCAAATGCATTAAATAATATTATGTATTATTTCTTTAAATTAATTTCATCATTAATTAATTCCAGTTAATCATATTTGGTAATTAACTTATTTCTTAATTACCTTCATTAAGTAATTGTCCTTTAAATTATTTACCTCTAGTTGCTTCATTAAGTAACTCCCTCTTTATTTATCATTTCCAATTATTATCCATTAATAAATCTCATTAAATAAAGTTTAATTAGTATTACAGCCAATTTTCTTAATATAATAGACAATCTATTTCTTATATAAAATTCATTTACTTTTGAAATCGTATAAAAACCTTTATATAAGAAAATAACAAGTACGCTCTCTCATATTTATATACTCAACTCATTCTAGGGTACTATTGACCCTTTCCTTAATGAGTAATCCCACCAGAGCCAAGGTTCTCGCTTAACCTTCAGCTCTGATACCAAATTGTAACGACCCAGGAATTTTCGATCCCAAAAATTCCAAATAGTTAGAGAAAAGAAGAAAGAGATAGAGAAGAACAGATAAGAAACTCACAAACTCACATTCGCAGCGGATAAAATATAATATCACATAAATAATAGTTATACAAAGGAACTGTACTTGTCAAATTACACATTATTATATCAGAGTTACAACAGATTTACAATTACAGAACAGATAGTTCTATTTGTTTCAGATACTATAATATATTAACATCAGAAGTTCTCCATACGTTCCTGCTCGCCAGCTCGCCTCCTGAGCTCCAGAACGTCCTTACCTGAAAATCTGTAATACTCGGTCTGACCCGAGCATTACATCAAAGTAACACCTGGGTCAGGCTGGAAACCAGCGTGAGTAAACCCATCTAACATGGAATACAAAAGCACACAACTCATATGAACCCGGGTAACTTATATCAATTTACAACTTCACAAAATACTATAGACATCACCTATTTCACGAAGAAACTTTTAAGTACCGGAACTTAGATTATATGGTCCAATTCACTTAAGTCAGTCAAATTACACCTATTGATTTCACGTAAAAATTTATAAAGAATCAATGTGGTTTCGGGTATTACCAGTACCCGACTCCAGTCTCTTCGAATTTCAGTTCTTCTCAACACATGTCATTCAAGTGAAATACAATTCAACTTTAAATACAGGATGTCACAGTAATTCATCATCAATAGATAATCACATCTTCACAGTTTAAATCAAACATATCATATCACTTAGCATCACGAACCACCTATTAGGGATAAAAATTAATTAAGGTTTCCAATATCATTCTATTTATCCTTTAATTACATTTAAGTAATTAGCCCTTAATTAATTTCACAAATAAATTATCCTTAACCAAATACAGTAATTAACCTTTAATTACTATCATTAATTAAAATAATTAATGATCCTTCATTTACCTCCATTAATTAATTAACTATAATTATTTACATCAATCCTCAATTAATTACAATTAATTAATCATTCTTTAATTATTCACTTTTATTAATACACCTCGATTAATTCATAATTATATTAACTAATGATCTTTATTAATTAATTACCCTTTAATTAATTAAATAATTAACTTTAATTAACCATTAATAAACAGTAATTAACAACTTGTAATTACTTATCTTAATTAACATCTTAATCAATTATATTAAACCTTGATTAATTACTCTAATTAATTAATCTTTAATAACTTCATCAAGTAATTATCCATTGGTTAACTAATTAACATTGATTAATTAACCCCTCATAAATAATTAATCACAATAATCATTCTTTTGCTAATAATAATCATTCTTTATTTCTAATTTATTAACCAATAATTAATTCTTAATTATTAATTAATAAATTCCTTAATTATCCATAAATAAGAATGATAAATCATTTATCAAAGTTCAACTTCTCAGTATTATTATTCCAAAATCCTACCAAATAACCCTTAAATCAAAATGACTTAAAAAAATTAAAACACTAAATCTTTTGATTTACCATTTAATTGTCTGATTAGTTTAACTTCTAAAACAGCCTAAATGCTTTCTCGCCTTAAATGAAACATTAACTTATCAATTTATCACGAACAATACTCTAGCATAATTAACTTGTCTAAATTCTGCAGACATCTAATTATAACACACAACAATCCTGAGTATTATTCCACACAAACTCGAGTTAAACTCATGCTTCCCTGCGTTAACCCTTCTTCCACTACCTTCCCTTTCAAAACTCTAATTTAGTTTATCTTTTATAAAAACTGTTACAGTTTTATAACTCGCGAACACATGAAGAAAAACGCAAGTGAATCATTCTTTTCCCCGAGATCAACCAAAAGAAACACTCTTCCCTCTTCAGAAGCAACGCTGACACACCAGAAAACCACGTGCACATGCACACGACATCGGTGCCATTCTGACCAACTCCAACGCCATCCAAAGATGTCATTGATCACCCCGATACACCTCAGCTACCCAGATCCTTCTGTAACCCCCTTAATTTGAATTTGAACAGTTCGACACCCAACAGAAAACATTCGGGTCACCGAACATCCCAATATCGCCACCTCGCATCACCGGTGACCACAAAACTCTGGCTAAAACTTCGGCATCCTTCCCTTCAGCTAATTTGCCTACACCGCACCTTTCGATCGCCACCGCAACGCCAAAAATGCACGAAAACTCACCTCACCTCAAACGAACCGGAAACCCTGCTGAGGCTTCCCCTCGTTGCCACAGCGATCGAAAAAAAAATTGCATCATTTTCTCGTGTCCGCCCATTCATGACCTAACTCTGGTAAAGACTCTTACTCTACCGAGCACCACTATCGCCAGGGTTTTACCAAAAACCCAATTCCGTTTATCACAAAATTGCCTACCAACCCCCAACTTAGACATTTTGATAAAGCTATTAAAAATCATAATTTTTAATGTCGAGTAAGATTATAAAATCAAAACAAAGAAATTAAACCATCGATTTTCCCAACTCTAATAGATTTCTTCACTATTCTTGTTTGATTTCTGAAGACTGCTTGATAATTAGTCTTCAAGTATGATTTTAAAAAATTTAAACAGGAGGATATAACCATCTTCCATCTAAAAATCATCAAATAAATCCGAAACAGAAGATAAAAATTTTCTCGAATTTACTGATCCTGTTTACTGTCTGTATATACTAACAGAAATATTCATATGGTTATTCACTAACATGCACACCAATATATCCCTATAGATAAATATGATCATATAAAACAATCCTACGATCACAAAATTTTCTTCAAGATCTCCGCATGTAACAAGACTAAATAGATTAAAAACTTGATTACCCACCTGCAGTTTCTTGAAGTAAAGGAAAGAAAAAAAAAATAAAAAATCAAATTTCTGTAATTTTCCTCTATTGGAAGACTGCCCTCAAATCTGACTTAAAACTATATTTAAGTCAATCATCTTGTTATTTCAATCATAAATCATTTATACATCTTAACTTATAACAGATTTATGGAAGTGAAATTTGTTTTTCATATTCCTAAAGCCTTTTGAAATAAGAACAGAGCTTATTATATGTTGTTAGCAGACATGCATATAATATCATCCTATATATATAAATGCTTTCATCCCTAAACAAACATGCACACCAACTACTCATGTTTTCAAGAATTATCTCATGAATTCACACATATAGGCAGATCAAGCTAAAAGATAAAGATTTACTCACCAAAAATATGAAACAGAGATGCCCTTCAAAATCTGGAAACTGTATATGATCTTGAACTGTGTTTGAAAAATGTTGAATTGATCTTTGGATTTGATCAGATTGAAAATTGTTTGATAAGCTTGTTTGAACCAGATCAACAGCTTGCCTTGATGTTTGATACAAGTTCCTAGGTTGAAGCTGATCTTATGATCCTTGGTTTTTTTTTCAATTTGTTTAGATTTTTAAAAGCTTTCTCAGATTTTTTTTCTGAAATGAAAGAAAGAAAAAAAATGAAACCCTTTTTTTTCTTAATACATGATATTCACATTCTTCTTTGTATTAAAAGAAAATGCCACTTGTTGAGTTTGCATATTACACAATTTACAAATGTCTAAACATATCTTTATTATTTAACAAATGTCAAGAGCTGGCCTAAATGATTCACAAGTGTAAAACTTCTTTTTATTTAAATCATTTAAGTTATATGTATATACATTTATGAAGTGAATTTATGCATATGGAATGTTTTTTTTATATGTATAAATAAGCTTTTAAATTTTAATAAATATACAAGTATGAAATCTTTGTAAACTTTTATTTTATAAATAGCTTATGTTTTACAAACAATTCTAGTTCAAGTGATAATTAAAAAGAAAGTTTATTTATAACTTTATATATATTTATTACCATTTTTCTTTAAACACTTTAAAGGAAAACAAATTAAAACTTTATTTTTAAAACTTTATTTGAACTATCATTTAAAAATGAACAATTATCTTAAATTTGAAAACAATTGAATTAAATTTAAATTAACTTTTGAAAAAATAATAAATTTTAAAACAAAGCTTCAAATTACAATTCTCATATATATAAATTATTAATAGATTAAATTAAATTTCCAAACAATATCAAATTATAACATATACATACCTATATATTACAATTTGAAAATTCAATATTTTATTTAAAACAAAAGATATTTCTATTTACAATATATCAAATATATATTATAAATTGAATAAAATTTCATTAGCTTTGAAAAATAAATCTCATCAATTTTAAATTGTTAAAACGACATTGATCAAAATTGCCAGATTAAATATTTACTAACCTTTTAAAAGATTAAATTTGCCCAATTAAATTAAAATTATACAGAAAAATTATCAAAGCACTTTAATTATTAATGATTAGATTCATTTGTTAAATTTAAAAATTCAGTATCTCTATTAATTAACCCAATTATTATCAATTTCAGATGCCCAGAAATCCCGGTTATCATAATTTTCGAAATCTAAATATTTTTATATAGAAAAATTGTAAATCAACTTCTGAGCAATACGTCATTTTTCGTTTTTCCAAATTCAGACTTTTTTGGCTCCGTCGATCTTATTTTTCAACGTTTTTGTTGCATTTTCCACTAGTAGAAAATTCGAATTTTTATAATTCAATCGTACCACTGATATCTGTATACCGTTTTGATCGTCTCATCGTGCTGACCTCCACGGTATATACATTCGTGCGTTTCGGAGTCCGGTACACGACGGAATCTCGGTACACGATGGAATCTGCGTAAACGGCAATCGTATCGGTCCCCGTATCGACGCCTTTTATATTCCAATGCCCATTCATATATCCACCATTTAATCTAACGTGCATTAACCTCTTTATATAAATTAAATTAGTGACTTTTCTCCTTTTCCAACTATTCAAATTCCTAAAACTTTGCACCTATTTACTTCCGTTTCCATTCGTTCATATTCAATTTCTGTTCTTGGAAAAGAAAATATTAATGGGCTCTGTCACCTTCCATATCTCCCTCCAGATCACCTTCTACCTCTTCATCTCCATCCCCATTATATAAACATTATCGACTAACAAAACCCTTCCACTACCAACCAACAACAGTTGATTACCTATTCTAACAAAAATTTTAAAACTACTATTGTTAACATCCTTCACTGTGCATATATTCTTGTGCACATCAACCACCTTAAGCATCCCATCATAGAACTTGAAGTTAAACTCTATTTCAAGAACATGCACAACAATGTTCATGTTAAAGCCACCTTCACCTTCATCAACAACTTGAATAACCGCTATTCTTTACCCCTTCATCTGCGTACATGTTTTGATCCACACTGTAATGATCAAAGCAAACCTTATAATTATTTAAAGAACCACCTCTTTCATCCTCCTTGTATACAATATCACCCTCATCTCCACGGCCTTTGCCCTCGTTCACCTGCATGCTCCACCCCTCCCCCTTCTCTCGCCTGTCGACCGCGCACAAAATTAGGCCGGCCGAAATTACCTTCCCATTTCACCCTTCCCGCAAACCAAATCCACACCTTCGTTCACCAACAACCCAGCATGGTTTAGCCTCACTCCAGCACCTCTAGAGCCGAGCTTGATCCCTCTCAGTTTGCCATGGCCGATGCCACCAATCACGCTATGGCCGTGACCTCCATGTGCTTCGCCTTTCCTTGCCTCCAAGCCGACCACTTTCCTATGGCCGAGCATCTCTGTGAGGTTTGTTCGCTCCTTACTTTTGTTTCACCATTTTCTTCTGTCATTTTATATAAATTTGTATGCTATTTATATATAGGTATTTAGTTGAAAAAAATAAAAAAGAAAGAAAGAGTGTTTTAAGAAATTACGACGTAATGTATATAGAGAGATTTGGTTGTTCGTCTTATCTAATATTGATTGTTATATCCAAATTTTGCGTGAGATATATATATTAGGCTGTTATGGGTAAGTTAGTTGTATATATTATTTAAAATACATTAGTCTGTCTGCATTTGTGGTGAATAGAGTATGAATATATCTTGGTTCCTTTTGTTTATGATATGAGTATAAGTTTAAATTATATAGGTCTGCATACTTTAGTTTATATAACAGTACATATACGTGAGTATACAAGTTTACTAAATTATTATATATTATATTGTAAAGTTGTATATATCTATATTATAAATATATTTATCTGTTGTATAATATACTTAGAGTTTATATATTTAAAACATTTTGTTTATATTAATATAGTAGTTTTAAGAATGGGTTGCATGTATTGTATGTATAGTATAATATATATAACTTAAATAGATGAGTTAAATATTGTAGTGATCTCGTGTAATATATATACACGTTATACCACTGATGTCTGTTTATACAACCCTCTTTCTTGCTTTGTGAAAACTTTCACATATGTGTATCAGGCAGTCATCTTAGTTTATGATTTTTGAATAGTTGTAATATAAAAGCTTTTACACTTTGTCATTTAGAAACTACGCTGTCATCTTAGTTAATTTTTTTTTTATAGTTGTGCCATATTGGATTTTATGCTTTGTCATATGCTTGTTGTACATATATAGGCAGAACACGCATATAAGTGGAGATGTACATGTTGGTAATTGAGTCTATATGTGATATATATATATATGTTGGCTAGTGTTTTATTGTACTTTCAAGCTGGAAACAATACACGTAAAGAAAATAAACAAATAAAAATAAAATTTGATTTCATAATGATAATAAAACTGGTTGTCTACATCAAACTGATTCTGATTTAGTTCATCAATTCTTATTTATCAGCTGTGACCGTCAAATTCGTGCAAATCTTGCTTCATTTTGAAATTCGTGCTTGGATCTGCAACTCATCTCATTCTCGTTCATCTCTAACCTCGAAAGGTGAGCAATCACTCAGGATTAATGTTCTTTTATTTATTAAATTTGATTTCAGTTGAAACGACAATTGAAATATGCTGCTGTTAGTTATTTTCATAGTTATATATATGCTATTATCTGTATTTGTTCACCTATGACATCTGACACCATTATCTGTTATTCATACAATGATAATCCCGTTTGTTTGATAAATGATTGATTGTTTGATGTTGACATTAGACGTTAAATTGTTAATGTAATAAGTGATAAATAATTTGAAATTGAAGTTGATGTAGGATAGTTAGATTTGATATATGTGTTAAATTTGATTAGATGACATTTGCATAATATGACCCCTTTAAATGTTTAAATAAATTAACATGTAGAAATATGGTTGTTTATACCTTGAACCATTTAAATGTATATTGTTTAAATTGATGCAGTATAAAATTGAATAATGAATATCAAGTGAAGTACCCTATAAATATTAATGTAATAATTTTAAATCTACATGAAATGATAGTGTAGATTCTAGAAATAATTATATTAATTTGCATAAACAACAAATGTAAATTAATGCGATTATTTCGGGATTATTTAAATAAACTATTGGATCGTTGTTGATGTTTGCTATTGGTTGCTTATTTACTTTGACACCATCCCAGTATCACACTGCAAGTTTCCTTTGCTATGCTTTGATTTTTGAATTGAAATGGAATCGGGTTGAAATGATAAATACCCAAATGAACTTGACTTAGGATAGAGAAGTAAATAAAACCCGATTGGTCAATAATTTGATTTAAAAATAAAAATAAAGATTTTTTTTGAACAAAATAATAAGGGTTTTAAATGAAGTTGGAATTTGAATTCTAGTGAAATTTAAATGTCAATATTTAATAATCTGAAACAAAATATTAACAAAGTAATTGTTGAAAGAACGTTGTTTAATTTAAGAAATGATTGAATTAAGTTTTGCAATTATTTAATAATTAAGTTTTGAAATTATTTAATAATTTAATAAGATTGAATTATTTAATAATTAGATAAAATTGAATTCTTTATTAAGTGAAATTGAACGTCTTGAATAAGTGAAATTTAGTTTCTTTATTAATTGGGTTTTGAAATTTGTAAATTAGTAAATAAATAAGTGTGATTGAATTTCTTTAATAAGAAATAAAATGTGATTTATTGAAATTAATGTAAGACTTGTAATTTAAAGAATTCGATTTGACGAATTTAATTCAATTCAATTTATAAGTTTTGATATAATGGAGTTGAACTTAAGTAATTGATTTAATGAATTGGAAATTTAATAGAAATTTTATTGAATGATAAATTAATTTAACGAATATTGAATGAAATTGATCAATGTATTAAAATTGATTTGAACGTTAAATTAAATTAATTTAAATAATTACTAAAGGAAACTTATATATGAATTTAAATCAATATTTGAATTGTTTTAAATCAAATTTTGAATTTGATTTATAGAGTTTTGAAATGGTAACTTAGAAGTTTTGAAACGTAAAATTTTGGAAAGTGATTCAGAAAGACAAATGAAGTGCTGGTTTACAGATTCTAATTTAAATTTAATTTGATTTGGTTTTGAAATATATTAAAGGACCAATCAGTGTAATAATTACGAAAGTTATTAAAGAAACCGGGATCCGTTATGGACATACTCTCTGTCTAAATCGAAAACCACTTTAATAAGTATACGCGGAGATGATCCAGATGAAGTGGTTGGAATGATGCACGTGATGACTGAAGAAAGAGAACGATAATGGATAGCCTTGACACTTGTGTCAAATTAGAAATGACTAAAGCAGGAGCCGTGTCGGGCCAAATGGGGTTAGTGTGAAGACCCGGAATTTTTGAGCATTTGAAATTGGAATATTTAATTGATTTTAAATATTTAAAAGTTAATTATTAACTTGAATTTCAAATATCACCATTATTTGGGATTTAATTAGTGGATTTAATTGCTGGGAGTTGAGTAAAATGTTGAATCTAGAGTTTTAAGCCTGTTAAAAATAACTTAAAGGCTTGTAAAATTTATATTAATAGTATTGAAGATAGTAAAAGTGTTAAAATTGAATTTGAAAGTGTTTTGTTCAGTTTTGAAACTATGTCGTTTAAATAAATTTTTAAAAATAACCTTCCGAGGCACAGTCTCAGAATTCAACGAAACCAGTTCCATTGGATCCATAATATTGTATTATTATCGGATATCAATTTTCGTGGTGATCAGAGTTGTTAGGTGAGCGTACGAGAGATAAACGCGCTGATATTTGAATCGAAAATTTAATACAATAACAGAGTCCAAAAGCTATCTTCTCCATACGATCGAATTAGGACTCAAAACCTTTTCCATTACATTCGGAATAGGGGTATAACATTATAAACGTCTAGCGGCACGGCTCGATGGGATGTTAAAGACTTTAAACTACGCAAATCGAGACAATTTGAATTTGAATTAACTTATATTTATATCCCGGTCAAACATCGGTTGAAATTCCTTCACATCAGTTGTCTTTTCATTCACTTCGGGATACTGTAGCAAGTTGAGTGGATCACGTAAATACCTTTTCCTTATTTCCCTTGCCAGCTGATAGCACGCAATCTTCCTCTACGTTTTTAAGCTGAGATTCCATTCCTCTTTTCCTCATATTTACAGTTCGAAGAAAATAAAAATAAAGTAACAATGCTGTTTAATTCCATTCCTCTTCTCCCTTTAACAAACTTCAAAAACGATCGATCTCTAGGGGATTCAATCCAGGCGACTTAGGTGTTTCATAGCTGAGGCTAGGGGGGGCACGACATTCGTATATGGCATGGAGATGGCTCGCGGCTCTGGGCGACGATTGGTAGTGGTCACGTGGCCACCGGGACGAACTTGAGTGAGGTTAGGGAAGTGGGAGGGGAAGTGGCACTCCTCGAGTGAAGGCACGATGGTGTAATCACGATATTCAGTCACGTGTCGCTTCGCGTACTGCTGTGGGGGAATCGCGATCAGATTTTGGGTCGTTACGAGCTGGGTTGGTCACAATGCTAGTGAGTTCGGCCTTGCTAGTGGTGGCCCTTAGGCGTGAGTGGTGTTGTCTACTAGGGTTGGGGTGTCTCGATTGGAAGGTAGCAGTTTTATGTTATCTGTGTTTAATTTAATTTAGAAATATATGTGGGTTAGAAAAAACATACAATTCACTTACTAGTCTAAAATAATGTGGTATGGAGACAAATTTATTAGATTGAATGTGTATATAAACAGAAAATTTATTTATATGTAATTTTGGAAAAGTATAGGAATTTTAAAATGTGTAGAGTTTATAATAATAAATAGATAAATATATATATGTAAATATTTTATCCTACTAGTTTATTTTAAAAGTAACGGGTTTGATGATAAAACTATTTTAATTAACTTATTTAATAATTGAGTAAATAAAGATACTTTGTCAAGAAAAAATTTAGTTTAAAATTTTTAAGTTAATTTTTAGGTTAAAATAAATAAGTAAATATTGGTTAATTATTTGATTTATTCAAGTGTTAATTAACTATATAATGTTATAAAAGGTCTAAAATTGAGAAACAAGCTGGAATGGAAATGAATGGCAATAGACTACAAATTAAATCAAAGGTGAGTTAATCTCACTCAGTTAAATTTAAATTCAAATTGAAATTTAAATGATTAAATTTAAATAATTGTTTGAATGGTTAAATTGATTGATGTGTTATAGTAAGGTATATTTTGGGATTGATATTTATATTGTGCTAACGACTGTGGATGCAGGGAAAATAGGTTGGAGGGATCCAACTGGACCCCTCAACTTTTATTTAAATTATTTAATATTCTCTGTTGTGATTATTTGATATTTTATAATGAACTATATGGAAATATTGAATGTTATGGCTTGATGGATATAATTGGGTATAACAAATTACCAAAAATATATAAATTATATTTTGGAAAGAAAATAAAAGAGGTGAATTTGTAAGTAAAATAATTATAGAAAATTGAGTAAATTTAAAAATGAATTGGAAAATAAATAAAGTGACTTTAACATTCTAATAAATAAATCTTGAGTATAAAAAGGAAAATTTGGATAAACAGGAAGTTAATGAATTTTAAAATTAAGTGTTATTATTTAAAAAACAAAACATTTATTTAAAATTTAAAATATTGAAAAGAATAAAGAAGAAATTGGAAAAACCAAAATTTGTTTATTTTAGTTAAAAGATTTAAAATCAAATGGGAAATAATAACATTAATAATAAGTCCATAACTAATGAATTTTGAAATGAACTGATAAGTAAAGAAATCAATTTGGAAAATTGATTTAAGTGATTGAGATTGGAAATTCTCCCTGAATAACCAAGTACGTTTTCAAAGTAAATTTTGAAATATAAGTTAAAAGTTTAAGGTTGTTTAAAAAAAGTATGTTTTGAAAAAGTTATTATTTCTAATATTTAAATTTTAAAGTAAGTATTTTCTCAAATCTATTATAGTAGTAATCACTTAAAAAGTGACTTATTATTTTGTTTTTAAAAGTGAAAATCTAGTTTTATATTTTATTAAGTAACCTTATTTTCAAATATTCATATAGTATGTATTTTTAATAAATTATTGAGGTAGTTTTTAAAATAAATGTTTTAAAGTATATTTCAAAGTAAAGTGTTTTAAATTATTTTAAAAATCTAGTTTTGTGCTTGGTGATTTCAGTAGAGATAGAAAATATTTAGGAAAGTTTATTCTGGAAAAGAAAGAATGGTTTGAAACTGTTTTCAAAGGGTTGAAAATAGAAATATATCTTGTTAAGATATTTCTGAGGTTAATAAATAATTTGAGACATTATTTATTGTTGGATGGTTGTTTGTGAATATTAATTGATAGTTAAATAACTGACTATCAATATTGGACAAATACGTTGATCGTTTCGAAGAGACCGGGATCGAGATTTATTTCTCGAAAACCACTTCGATCCGGTTTGTACATTTCGTGGAAAAGAGTTTGGATTCGAAGATGGAGCAGAGAAGTGCAAGGGCTAGTCGCTATTAATCCTGAGGATATTTCCAAAATGGATGTAGTAGGAATAGTGCCTTCGGTTCCGCTCGAACCCAGGACGGACTTGTATGGATGAATGCTTTCGTGAACATCGTTAGGTGGACGATGGAAATTCTAAGGGATATGTTCTAAAAAGGTAACGCTTAGCCTCAAGCCTCATCAAATGGGAATGACTGAAAATCAGGGGTTATGCAGCAAGGCTAGGTGGGTAACACCCAAGCAGGGTGAGGTCATCCATGTCTAGATGTCCCTTTTTATTTCGGCTTAGTGGTGCGGTTGCCGATCCCAACCGCGGGGTGATCTCACTCGGGATTATCCAGTAAGGGGTAGTCCCGGTCTTGTGTTGCAGGGGAGCGGGCGTACTCCTTGGTACTGTGACCTAGGCGTGACAGGTGGTACCCTAGTGCCTAGTCATTAGTTGGAAATCCATTCTCCCTACGAGCCTTGTACGAGTTTTGTTTGTATTACCCACTTTGTGGCTAGTAGATGGAATTTAATAGATGTAACAATTTCGGCTATTTTATAAGTATTTGTATATAGACCCTATTATAATATCAGAGGATTTATATAAAAATTGTTTTAGCTATCGTAAGGTAAAAACCCGACATGTTTATTTGTGGCGTGGTCTTACGAGATGCTTTTGTTTTCAAAGGATTTTTGAAACTTTAATAATCAATTGAGTGTGATTTTCTCACGCTGGTATTCCAGACTGACTCGGGTGTTATTTAACTGTAATGCTCGGGTTAGACCGAGTATTATAGGATACAGGATATGATGCTGTGGAGCTCAGGAGACGAGCTGGATGACGGTACGTACTTTCGTACTTGTTTATATATATTCCGCTGTGTTGAGTAGCTGTGTATCCAGTGTAAGTTATTGATGTTGAGCTGTGATTGATGTAATCTGATGATGTAATATATAAACAAAGATATTTGATTTTTGAGTAAAGATTATTTATTATGTATTTTATTTTATTCCGTTGCGATGGTTAGATTCTGTTGTTGTTTTCTATTTTCTTCTTCTAACTCTTCTTCTTTGACCTAAATGGTTCATATTTCTGTACAATTTGAGTTGATTTTGGCAGAATAGTGTTGACTCAAGGGGTACGGATTTGTGGGCCGTTACAGTGGTATCAGAGCTTAGGTTGGTGATAACCTTGGCTCTGGTGGGAATTACTCATTTAAATTAGAGTCCGTAGTACTCTAGAATGAGTTTGAGCGTTGTGACGCCCCACCTCTATACCCACGCTAGCCAAGGACATTGTTTGCACAAAAAATGGACAAACACCTCCAAGTCGTATTATTTATTCGATCTTAAGTTGTTCTTAGTGATTTGGATGATTTATGCAAATATGAAAAAAGCTGGGACTAAACTGTAAAAGACACACAGATTTATAGTGGTTCGGCTAGAACATGCCTACGTCCAATTTTTATGTTATTATCCTTTTCTATTCAGATTACAAGTACAAAGCTTTGATTACAAGTAACTGAAAG
This sequence comes from Allium cepa, assembly GCA_030765085.1. Classification (NCBI taxonomy): domain Eukaryota; kingdom Viridiplantae; phylum Streptophyta; class Magnoliopsida; order Asparagales; family Amaryllidaceae; genus Allium; species Allium cepa. The sequence continues at coordinate 46,790,592 of CM060940.1, read as the reverse complement.
TTGTTTGAAAGTTCTATCCGTGCTTGAGCTCTCCAACTTGTCTCCCATTGTTGTACCCCTGCCCCTCTATTTATAGAGTGAGGCTGAGGGTAGGGGTCCGGGATGTATATAGCTGCTGGTGGGCCTGGGCTAAAGCAATCTGGCCTGGAAGTGTTGCTTTGGTACGCCTTGGTCCGGTGGTAGATGGTTAGAGGGGTTGGTTCGATGAGGCCTTGGACCGGTGGAGGTTGACTCGGTGGTGAGTTGGTCCGGTGAGGGTTGGAGCGGCAGTTGGTTCGGTAGTATGTTGGCTCGGTGGTATGCCGGTTTGGTAGTGCATGGAAAGATGGTTGGTTCGGTGATGGGGACGAAACTTGGTTCGGTGGTCTACCTTGCTTCTGGTTCGGCAGGGGGAGGAGGTAGCTGGTCCGGCAGGTAATGGAACAGGGTTTGGTTTGGACCGGCAGTGCTTGGGAGTGGAGGATGGATGGTTCGGCAATGCTTCCTTTTATTTGGCTTGGTTATATCTCCTTCATACGAACTCCGATTAACATGAAATTTGAAACATAGCCTTTCCTAGTCCTTGTCATCATTTCCAATCAATTCCGTCCCGATCGGAGCTCAACCAAAATTTGGCGGTATCGATCGTAGCCTTGATTCCAACTGATCTCCATCATTCCTTGCCAATTTGTTGATATTCCAGTTTTGACCAAAAATGGGATAACAATTTGCCCCCCAAAACATGCCTTGTGATAGGAAGGCGTGTTTTGTAATGCCATGAGCTGGATGTTCATATCCTGTTGATGTCCTGCAAAGGAATTTACAGTTTCATGTGACCTCAAATAGCTACCGTTCGGGATCGAGATATTTAAGATGAAGTGCGACCGTTCATGGTCAAGCGCCTAACTTCAAATGACGATCGTTCGGGATCGAGCCATTTGAGGTGAAGTGCGACCGTGCGCGGTCAAGTGGCGAACCTCAAATGACGACCATTCGTGATCGAGCCATTTGAGGTGAGGTGAGTTGTGCCGTTCGGGGCGAGTTGTGACCGTTCGAGGTCGGGTGTCGTTCGAGGCGAGTTGTGACCATTCGACGTCGGGTGCCGTTCGAGGCGAGTTGTGACCGTTCGACGTCGGGTGTCGTTCGAGGCGAGTTGTGACCGTTCGAGGTCGGGTGCTGTTCGAGGCGAATGAGTGTGCTCGGGGTGGGGGGGCTTAATATTATCAGTGCTGGAGTTATTGTTTGGGGGAGTTTTCGAATCAAAGACTTCGGTAGTTCACTGCCATGCAAGAGGTGCTCGTGGACCGTTCGCGATCCAACGGGCATACAAGTAGATTTTTTTTTAGAATTGTAGATAAAAAGTAAAATGAAGATGTTAAAGCGTAAACTCTTATTATAACGCGGTTGGTAGTCATTCAGAGCATGCCTATGGATCGTGCGCGATCGCTCACATGTGTAAATGATTTAACCGCGCTAGTGAGAGGTTTACAACTTGTTCATCATTATTTTAATCAAGTAATCAATGGATAATCAAACGGTGCCCCGATCTAGGGTCAACTCTAGCCGACGTAGACAGTGGGCGCTCTGGCTCCACTGCTGGAGTTCACCTCCTCACATACTGAAGGAGCATACCGTTCCTGATATGCCCTTCCACCTCGTCCTTCAAATGCCTACAATCATTAGTGTTATGACCGTTCAATTCATGAAATACACAAAACTTGTATGATTTTCTTTCGTCAGAAGTTGGATCCCTTTGCATCGGTCTACGATACGGAACCAGCTCTTTAGTATCCTGATAAATTCGTTCCAGACTCTCATTCAGCTCAGAGTAAGTGGTGAATCGCGGCTCCCTCCGTTGCCGCTTTGACCTGTCCCCGTCATTCTCAGTCTTTCTTTTACCTCTACTAGTTTTCGCGCCTTTCTCAGGGGGATTTCCTCCTTTGATCGCATAAATATCAATTCCTTCTCCTTCTTCTCTTTCGACGTTCGCATCCTCCAATCGTAGAAACTTTTCCGCCTCATGATAGATATAACGACCCGAAAATTTCGATCCCGAAAATTCCAGATAGTTAGTGGAAAGAAGAAAGAGAAAGAAGAAAGAGATAGAAGAAGAAAGAAAAGAAACACGCATTCTCATATTCGCAGCGGATAAAATATAATATCACATAAATAATATTTTTGCAAAGAAGAATTGTATCAATACACTTATACATTTACACATCAGAGTTACAACTATTACATAGCACGGGACAATTTAAAAACATGACCCTGATAATCAGCAATATATACCACAGAGGATAAACACTCTATATGTTCTTGTCCTTCAGCTCTCCTCCTGAGCTCCAGAACGACCTTTCCTGCAAATTTGTAATACTCGGTCTGACCCGAGCATTACATCAAAGTTACACTCGGGCCAGGATGGAAACCAGCGTGAGTAAACCCATCTAACTTGGAATACAAAAGCATACCATTTAAATAAACCCGGGGTAATTATATCAATTTACACTTCACAAGTTGTTATAGACATCAACCATCTCACACTAAATTTCTAAGTGTCAAAACTTAGATTTAAATGATCCAATTTACTTATGTCATTCCACTTCACCCTATTAGTTTTCACATATCAAATTATAAGAATCGAAGTTGTTTCGGGTATTTACATATACCCGACTCTGGCCTCTTCGAATCCAAAGTCATCTAAATCCAAGTTATCCAATTAAATACAATTCAATTTTAATTATCGGATAACACTTACACAGCAATTCACAATTGATTGATAATCACACTATCATTGTTCATTCAATATATCATATCGAAAAGCAATTCATATCAGGGGTATCTTCCAATTAATAGCACCCAATCATTATTCAATCATTAATAAGAAAGATTGATCACTTCCATTAATTACCTTAATTAATGATTCTTTAATTACTTCAATTAGTTAATTATTCTTAAATTTCATATACTAATTAACCTTTAACTTAATTACATTCATTAATCAATCTTGATTAATCGAAATCAGAAATTAACTTCCTAAATTACTCCATAAACTAAACCATCTTCTTGATTAATTACATTAATTAATCCTTTAATCACATCGGTCAATATCACTTAATTCCTTCCACAAGCAATTACTATTAATCACTTCTACCAAATAATATTAATTACACCTTATAATTACCCTTACTAATTTCTTCACAAAGTAATTTCACTCTATACACCTCATTAAGGTTATAAAATACTAAATTATTCAAACTTAATTATAACATTAGAATTTATAATCTTATCTTCTTTTCAGAACTTTAAGATTCAAATTCACATTTGAATTCAGATTTAACTTAAATTTAAAATCATGTTTAGATCTTATTTCAGATTATAAATCTCTTATAAATACTATACAGGTTTTACTTTAAACATTTCATATTTTAAAAAAAATTATTTATTTTGAAAACTTAGTGTTGAAATTCGTTTTGAATTCCTATTTAAAACTTGTTTTCAACTTTTGGTTTAAATCTTTCTTTACTTCCCTTTATTTAAATTTAGTTTAAAATTTAAAAACCCTGAAACTGTCAGGTTTCTGAAAACAAAAACCCAAAACCTACAACATACACGAGCCCAAACCTTTTCTGCTTCGGGTCACTCACCTCCTATTCTCGATCAAACTTCATCTTCTCCCTTTCTCTTCTCAACAGTTATGATTTTACTTTAGATATATAAATTAAAATATCAGTAAATACTCACGCACTCATCTCGAATACAAACCCGAAGGAAAACACCCAAAAACTCGAGCACGACACGATAAACTGGCCCCATCAAACACTGACACCATCGTTACTGCCATACACGTGCACAGTCACCCCAGTGCTCTCTGATCAACTACGACGCCTCCTACCCATCGAACATCCCTTCGGCATGTAACGCCCCACTCCGAGACCCACTCTAGTAAAGAGTATTACGGAGTAATACCGTCTACTAGAACGGAGAATAGAGTATAATGGAAGCGACCATGTGTAATCAAGCTATAACTAACTACTGAATACGTCGAATAGGTGGTATTCTTTTCTTAAGTGGTTCGACATATCCAATAGATATTTATAACGAGATTACAATGGCTAAGGAAAATAGGTTCAGAACAAACATAATACTAAATGATAACATCATCATCACAGAACAGTCACATAACAGTCACAGAACATAGGTACAATATATCGTCAATACAGATCCAAGTATCAGAAAGGTGGGTACAAAGCCATCGCTCACACATGTGAGTCAAAAATATGTACATAAGAGTCTGAAATAACAGAGTAGCTGAATAGTGGACAAATAAAAGAGCTATCTATCAGCATAGCAGATAATGTCCAAGCGGAAGCACAAAAAGCTAAGTCCAGAGACCTAACCTGAAACAACTCGGTCTGACCCGAGCAAAAACACTCGGGTCAGGCTAGCTAAACAATCAGTAATAAATGAGATATATATAATAATGCAGTACATAAATAAAGCAGTACTTCTCCAAAGAGAAGAGTAATATGGACTACATGATTATAATGACGATCCCTAATCATCAATAAACAGTAAAAATCTCCAAAGAGAATATCAACACCAAAGTGTGGAATAAATAAAATCGCCTCATATCATCGGCGTAGCCAAAGCTATATAAAATTGCCCATAGGCAATAATCCCAAGAGTGACAAGAGTCGGAATCAATGCCCAAGCAAAGATCGATGCTCCAAAGAGCAATAGGGATATACTGAAAAGTCAATGAAATCAAACACTGAAAAGCAGTGTCTAGAGACACTGTGAATCCACAAGGTAATCGCACTTACATCGTATGGTTCCATAGAACCAACACCGAATGGCGGTACTCGAATGGATATAAAAATCATCAGATAATACAAATTTTGCACGTGCACCGACCAGAGTCGTTGTTGCCAAGTACTGTAGAGTTGTGATCGATCACTCGCACAGATGCAGAACGCGCGAGACGGCGAGGTCCTTCCCAGAAGGATAAAGGCCCAGAGGCGCACGCCGAAAAATAAACTGCTCCATAGAGCAGGTGTCCAGAGACGGTTGCCCAGAGGCGTGGTGACCCAGAGGTCCAGTACTGGCCGCCCAGAGGCTAATGTGCCACTAATTTCTCGGAGAGGAACCCGTAAAGTGTTAACAGTGAGTCCCATACCCCACGTTCGCACTAAACGGTTTCCTAACCAATAGCAAGGTCACACTCCAAACAATAAAAAGTCCACCTCATATCATCGGTAGACTAGACCCAAAGGTCAAAACGATCAATCGAATAGGTCGGGGATTAACCGGAAAGAAAATATACACGGTTTCCATAGGCCGGATATTTCCTAACCGTTTAAGAACCTTTCCACTTCGCTCGACATGCTAAAAGTGAGTGTGAGATTTTTATTATAGAAAATAATGGTGTAAAACGGATTTGTAATTGATTTCGAAATCACTTTTAAAACGGTCTTTTGAAAAGTCTCCTATTATGGAGTAATTAATTTAATAATTGAAAATAATATTATATAATAATTTTAAAAAGCCATTTTGGAGTGAAAAATCCTTTTAAATCCTTTTTATAAAGTCCGTGTGTGAAATCCTGGGACAAATCTCAAAGAAATCGACGAAAACCAGAAAATCATCAAAAATATTCTAAGTGTTTGAAACCATTCAAAAACTGCTGCGAACCCAAGTTCGCCAATTTATTTGGACCAGCAAACTGTGTCCAAATGGCATGAAAACTGGTATGCATGTAGTCTGACATCCCTATTTAAGATGCAAAAAGAATTTCTGGATTCCGAGTTGGGACGAAGTGGCAGCGACGTCTCAATATTGGACCCAGAAAAAGATTCACACTGTTTTCCAACATCGACCAGAGTCTAACTTTGGCACGAAAATCGAAGTACCAAACGAAGTCCAATGTTGCCCAAATCTTCCAGTGATGGATTCCGGAACTCCACCTTTCCAATGAGACCAAAAACGTCGAATTCTGACTATCGATGCGAGCGTGGCGGCATCGCGAAGTGGAGGTCAAAATCTGGAACCAGAGTAAAGCACTGAGGTAAAGATTTTTTTTTTTTTTTTGGACGCGGGCCCGGCCCGCGTCGGCCTGCCCCAGCACGCCCGGGCTGGGGATGTGGGACGCGGGCCAAGGCCCGCGCCCGTATGCCCCAGCCCAGGCGGGCTGGGGACATTATACTGCCCCAGCCCGCCTGGACTGGGGGTATGGGACGCGGGCCAAGCCCCGCGTCCCCTATTCCCCAGCCCAAACGGGCTGGGGAGGGGGTGCAAACCCCAGCCCGCCCGGGCTGGGGTTTGGGGAGCGGCCAGCCCACCATGGGCTGGCCAGCCTCTGGCTAGCCCAACTGGGCTAGCCTACAGTGCCTTGGTGCAGCCCAGGCCAGTTCTAGTGCACCCAGTGCACTATTCCAGCCTGTTTTCAGGCTGAACATTCCAGCCAACATGTTTTTGAGTTTTTTGTGATCTAGGGGTGTTTTTTTTTTGAAGTTTTGGCATCGAAATTTTCACCCAAATTATACTAGCAATAATTACTAATAAATAGTAATTACCTTAATGAAGCAAAGTATCAAATGGTTTGAGTGCACAATATCAAGCAAGCCAAACTCTTCAACCCCAAAGCAAAGATCAAGAGACTTCAAGGACCCAAAATCAACAAAAAAACAAAATAATGATTACAACAAGATGGTAGAGATAAATAGGGATTAAGATGGATTAGAGAATAGGGGAGATTGCATTACCTTTCAAAGATTAAACTAGTTTAATTATGAAGAGAAGGAGATGGAGCTTCTAAAGGGAGGCCATTAATTATGTTTAGATCTAGGTTTAGGAATTTATGAAGAGGAGGGTTAGGGTTTATGGGAGGGGTTTGAGATATTAAATAGGAGTGGGTTGGTTAATGGGTCATGGTAAGAGGTTTTAAAACCCATTAGGACTTAGGTTATTTTCCTAAGGTTATCATGTGAACAAAATCCTAAGAAGCATCCTAGTTTTAATTAAAACCATATAATTGCTCATTTGGCCCATTAACCTATAATCACAAAAAAAAAATCCCCATTTCAACCCAAAAATATTTTAGTTTGCGAACCAATTGCAAATTTAAATTCCCAAAAATTTGTTTAGCTCCCTTTTTAACTTAAAATCATAATTTTAATTCATTATTCGGTAATTGCAATCTCAGGGTTATTACACGGCATCGAACTCCGATCATCCAAAAACTCGTACAAGTCCACAATCGAATTCGAGCATAGCTCGAACCACTCAGATCAGACCTTCTACCAAAAATCAATTCGCCGCCGTGCCTCTGACCACAAGAAATACTACAACTTCCACCATAACCTCATCTACGACCATGCTTCCATCACCCAAATCCCTATTAAACTCAATCGACTGAAGAACCCAAAAAGTTCAAATTACTTAGCCTAGATAAAACTAGGGTTTAAAACCAGAATCCACTACCGCATCCTCCTCTATGGATAAAACATTATACTGACAATTTTCCTAGGTCCACCGATCGTTCCTCTATCCCCAAGAATAAACCCGACCATTCCAAGCTTTTGGATCGCCAGAAAACCCTTCAAGTGCATTTCCAGTTCTTTCCAGAATTTCCCCTTAATTCCCACTTTAAAAATTTTGATTTTAGTGTTAAAGATCATATTTTAGTTTATGTATTCGATTTATTACCCTAAAGTTATGAATTACAGAGTTTGAACATACACTTAATTTCGACTTGATCAGTTATTTTGGTTAATAGAACCATCTCCATATTATGATTGACTTAAATAAAAATCTAAACTAAAGATTATGATTAAACCAACAAGATTGATTTAAATCTTAAGTGTTAAACAGAGGCATAATTCAAAGATTTTAAATTTAAATCAAAACATGAACCTATGAACTATAGAACAGAGGAGACTCGGATAAACAGGATAAATCTACTCACAGTTCTTTCCACTAATGCTTTGATTCTTTGTTTCAGGCTTCAAAGTTTTTATTCGTGCATCCAGATTTAAATGAGTTAAAAAAGTTTGCTCACATACAAACAATTTTTACACAAAAACCAAGGCCTAAAATTTATTTAAGAGGAAGATTTTAATCATGGAACCAGGTTTTCAAACCTGTAATGTATTCAACAGTGGCTTGCTAATCTGTTCTTGGACACTGATACTTCACACATATATATGTAAAATCATTTCTTTAATCATCATGCACTCATGATTCATATCATATTTTCAAGGATACACCATATACCAATTCAAGCAAATTTCAGTTTTATATTTTATTATATTATTTTTTTAGAGTTCTTCTCACATAAATATCACTCTTATATACCCAGGCTTCACATCCTTTCACTCATGCAAGCAGTTCTTGAGACATTTCTATAATCAAACCTTGCATGCATTCAATTATAAAGTAGAATTTAGTTTTTCAAAAGGTAGATTTACTCACCTGACAAATGAAGAGCAGATGTTAATTTCTGATGCAAACTCAAACTTTCCAAGAACAGATTTGCATTGCTTGCTGAAACCTGGGTTCTACTTCTAATTTGATTGTAGAAGTTGATCTTAAAATTTCATTTGCTTGGTGATGTTGATTTTGATCATGCAGCTAAACTCCATTTCTTGTTTTGCTTAAAGTTGAATTGAACTTTACATTGCAGTTGATACTTGAAATAAATTGCAGATTTTCAAACAGATTTTAGATTTGTGTTTTGCAGAACTGGTTTTGAATTTATCTTCTTACAGTCTGATTTTCAGATTTCCTTTTAAGATAATGTGTTAAACAAAGTGAATTATTAAGTTTTCCACTTAATAAATTTTTAAATAAAATGTTATTTAAAAACAATGCCACTTGTTACATAACGATGTATATTAATTTACAAGTGTCTTCCTTAAGTATAAATGTCTTACACATATTCATCTTAATATTAAAAGAAATTCTTAATTTATAAATGTATTTAACTTTATATAAATCAAATTCTAATTTATATTATCATGTTTATATAAATGTTTATCTATTTTTAGCCTTAAATGATTACATATAAATTACTTTTATAAAATCACACATCTTAATGTTTATTTGATTTTTTTTTATAAATCAAAATAAACTTTTACTACGAAATACAATTTAAACCTTAATATTTTTAAACAAAATAGATTTTTACTTTAATTACTTTGAAGATATAAGATAGACTTTTAAACTAACCTTTGAAAAGTTTCAATATTATTTCAATCAAATTCACCAATTCATAATTTAAGTCCAAACTATATTATTATTTTTATTTTAAGATATATATTCTTTTAAATTCCATTATTAAATTTAAATTCAAAATAAATCTATATTCATAATTTTAAACATTACACTATTAATTAATTGGTTATTTATATTTGAAAATAACAATTTTTATCAATTTTAAACAATTTAATTAAGAGATTTTCAAATTTTAAATTTCCTGAAATTTCAGGATATCACATTCCTCCCCCCTTAGAATCTTTTCGTCCCCAAAAAGAAACGAAGCCAGAATTATTAAAATGCTTAAATTCAGATAAATTTTTCCATGATCATTTTAAAACACTTTAAAATCTATATATAGTATTATCAAAGTAGTTTTATAAAAATATCATTCTACCACTTGATGTTTCAACAAGACCATCTTCGTTCTCACAGAAATTCGGTCATACGTTGATCAGGCGTAGGACTGAAAATCTATAAGTACTTAGCAGACCCATTTTCAACACCTAGTGACAATACTTTAGAAAATAATTTTATTAAAAATATAGAAAACATTTTTGAAAATAGAGGATATATCTTTGTTGAGAATGCTCTGGAAATCATCAACCCCATCCATGGTCGCAATTAACCCGATGGTTACGTTGCCATCCCGACAAAATCCATAGATAACTGTAGGCCTCCGCACCCCTCATTTACACCATGGAACCCGCTACAGATCGCAGATACAACTGGGGTTACGTAGCTATCACAGCAAAAACCCATATAACTGTAGGCATCAGCGCCATCAAATTTCGCTGCCAAAAGAATGAAACTTCTCCACTCCACTTGACCATAGATCGCAGTGTACCGATGTTGCGTTGCCTTCCCGGCAAAATCAAGTGTAGACCGTTGACACTCATCCTCCACACGATTTTCACTATGGTCCCCATAGTAGATCGCAGTGACATCGAGTTACACTGTCGTCACAGCATAACCCAAATGCCCCTGTAGGCATCAGCGCCCTTGACTTTCGCTACCCAATAATCCTCAGGAACTAGTTTGTCCGGACTCCTCACAGGATCGACTTTAGAACCCCCCCTTAGGGCTCAAGGCAGCACCACCCGGTGGTACTCCTGAGAAGTTCATTTCAAGGGAGCGTCTTTTTCCCCAGAGCCATCATTAAAACATTTTATACTATACACATATAGTATCTTTAAATCATACACCTAGTATGATCTCATACAAAGCTCCTTTACACAAAATCGATTACTCCAAAATCGATAATTCTCAAACTAGGCTTTCCAAATTTCAATATTTGATTTTACCCAAAAATAAAAAGCCTTTCCAAATCCAAAGGTTCCCAACTTTTTCCAAAATCCTCATAAGATCCTTTATATATATACAGATATATATAATTTTTAAAAGCTTGGATCATCTCAAATTTGTATAAAACTCCTTTTATACTTCAAACACTTTCAAAAACCCTTTTTCTTTTGGCTAAAGATTCTACAAGGGATGTTTTATTTTATAAAACAAAGATATTTACTTTGTTTACTCAAAATCAAATATTCAAATTTGATTACTCCTTTCAATATAAATTTCACTCAAATTCGTACGATGTACACAAATCATTTGTACGCCATACCAATCTGATCGCTCATTCGATCATACAATATCACTTCCGAACTAGTATCGTCCACCCGACTTCCTAGTGCAGACATAGATCTGGTTTCTTGATCAGAAACCGTCATTCTCCTTGCATAGTCCTAACTATGATAGAGAATATCCAGAACCAATCAACAATCCATATCCAGGTTCGCCTTCAAAAATCGAGTGAAAAATTCCAACTCGGATTGATATTACTATCTCGAAATTCTGTGCTCGAATCTGAATCAAATCACTATGCAAATAGAATAACATACGTACACCTTACGTATTTATCTTTATTTGTTATTAGCCAAATCAATTCCATTTCTATTCACATCCACTTAGATTTTCATTCACCTATTCACAATTGCTTCAATCCATTTGGATTATTACCTCTATTCTTATCGCGATTGGGTATTTAACCAATAAACAATTCAAACTCTGTCCAGTTTATTTAGAAAATAGCTTGAAAAGTTAAAGAATAGATAAGTAGTTGAAAAATAATTACTAGTTTATAAAATAGCTGTAAAATAGTTCAGTAATTGTAAAATAGTTAAATAGTCATAGAAATTTTAAATAATTGCAAAATATCTATAAAGTAGTAATTAGTAGTTGAAAATGGTAATTAGTTTATAGAATAGTTCGAAAAATTGTTAAACAACTTCAAAAATAATTGTAAAACAAGTACAAGATAGTTTGGCTTTTTGAATAAAGCTTGTACATATAATGAATAGCTTGGAAAAATAGGTTTATATTAAAACAATTTATATTAAAAAATAGTCCAGAGTCAAAACAGTTCACTTCCCAATCTTCATTCTCAATCAATTAAATTTAAATTTCCTCTTCCATTTAAATTGACCCAATTCCAATTTAAATAACTTCAATTTCCATTGAAATCTATTTAACCCAATTCAAGTTGAATTTCTCAGCTCTTTCCAAATTTAACTTTATTCAACCTTCATCTCAAATTTTACTAATTCAAATAAATTTCAATTGAACTAGTTCCAATTTCAATTCATTTCAACTCCAGATTGAATTTATCCAATTTCAAACTCCATTTCCAAATCAAGTTGAATTATTCTTGATTTCTTCCCAAATTCAATTCAAATTCCATTTGAATTTAAAATTATTCAACTTTAGTTACAATTCCAAATTATTCAAATCAATTCGGACTAATTTCAAATTGAATTCACCTCAATTTCAAATTGTTTCAAATTAATCCAATTCAAATTTCCTATTTGAATTTTATACTTATACATCTTCAATCACAATTTCAATTAATTCAAATCAAATTCAATTTGAACTAATTTCAAATCCCTGTTCACTATGAACCATCTCGAATTACATAAATTCGAGTTAATACTTCAATTGTTAGTTTAATTCCTTTAAATCAATTTACCTTTTTGTCCCAACAATGGATTACCATACTCCATTTGTCATTCATTAAAACAAATCCAATTCACATTTTAAAGACTATTAATAACAATAGGATGATATCATCCAATTATTTCAAAACATCCATCCATTTCCAATTTTCGGATCTCAAACCCAATTTGAGATCACTCAAACTCTCAAATATAATCAATCATTTAACTTTCCAAGTTAAAACTTAATTTCATCCGAAAATTTCCAAATCAGGTTGATCATTTCAACTTATTTAACCTTTCCCATGTTAAACTCAATTCACTTAATCCAGTCAACCTTACCTAGTTTGAACTTCCTTTTCAAATTTTGAACTTGTCATAAATAATTTTCCTCTTATTAAGTTTAAAAACTTATCACTTTGGGTTTCATATCTCATCCCAGATTTAAAACTCTACATTTAAAGTTTATTTCAAATCACCATTTATATTATGTATATCCACATATATACATATTTACTTCATGGCTCACCAAGCCAAATTTTAAAATTTAAACCACCTTTGGTTTCAATTCAAAACAAATTCTCTTTAAAAAATTTAAACAACTCTTGTTTGAAATAGGACCATTTTATCCAATTGCATTAATTAATTCCAATTAATCACATTCGGTAATTAGCTTATTTCTTAATTACCTTTATTAAGTAATTGTCCTTTAATTACTTTCCTCTAATTACTTCATTAAGTAACTCCCTTTTTATTTATCATTTCCAATTATTATCCATTAATTAATCTCATTAAATAAAGTTTAATTAATTACATAAATTAATTGATTATCCTGAACCCTTTCCCAATTTCAAGATTTAATTCCAGTTTGAATCCATTTCAAACTTGTCTTTAATTTAATTTCAATTTGGTTGTAATTCTATTACCACTTAATTCATACTATTACTTTTAATTTAATTAATACTACAACCAATTTCCTTAACATGATAAATAATCTATTTCTTATTTAAGATTCATTTACTTTTGAAATCATTTAAAAACTATTATATAAGAAAATAACAAGTATGCTCTCTCATATTTATACACTCAACTCATTCTAGGGTACCATTGACCCTTTCCTTAATGAGTATGCCCCACCAGAGCCTAGGTTCTTGCTTAACCTTCAGCTCTGATAACAAATGTAACGACCCGAAATTTTCGATCTCGAAAATTACAAATAGTTAGTGGAAAGAAGAAAGAGAAAGAAGAAAGTGATAGAAGAAGAAAGAAAAGAAACACGCAATCTCACATTCGCAGCGGATAAAATGTAATATCACATAAATAATATTTTTACAAAGAAGAATTGTATCAATACACTTATACATTTACACATCAGAGTTGTAACTATTACACAACACAGGACAATTTAAAAACATGACCCTGATAATCAGCAATATATACCACAGAGGATAAACACTCTATATGTTCTTGTCCTTCAGCTCTCCTTCTGAGCTCCAGAACGACCTTTCCTGCAAATTTGTAATACTCAGTCTAACCCGAGCATTACATCAAAGTAACACCCGGGTCAGGCTGGAAACCAGCGTGAGTAAACCCATCTAACTTGGATACAAAAGCATACCATTTAAATAAACCCGGGGTAATTATATCAATTTACACTTCACAAGTTGTTATAGAAATCAACCATCTCACACTATATTTCTACGTGTCAAAACTTAGATTTAAATGATCCAATTTACTTAAGTCATTCCACTTCAGCCTATTAGTTTTCACATATAATATTATAAGAATCGAAGTGGTTTTGGGTATTTACATATACCCGACTCCGGTCTCTTCGAATCCAAAGTCATCTAAATCCAAGTTATCCAATTAAATACAATTCAATTTTAATTGTCGGATAACACTTACATAGCAATTCACAATTGATTGATAATCACACTATCATTGTTCATTCAATATATCATATCACAAAGCAATTCATATCAGGGGTATCTCCCAATTAACAGCACCCAATCATTATTCAATCATTAATAAGCAAGATTGATCACTTCCATTAATTACCTTAATTAATGATTCTTTAATTACTTCAATTAGTTAATTATTCTTAAATTTCATATAATAATTAACATTTAACATAATTACATTCATTAATCAATCTTGATTAATGGAAATCAGAAATTAACTTCCTAAATTACTCCATAAACTAAACCATCTTCTTGATTAATTACATTAATTGATCCTTTCACCACATCGAGTCAATATCACTTAATTCCTTCCACAAGCAATTACTATTAATCACTTCTACCAAATAATATTAGTTACACCTTATAATTACCCTTACTAATTTCTTCACAAAGTAATTTCACTCTATACACCTCATTAAGGTTATAAAATACTATATTATTCAAACTTAATTATAACATTATAATTTATAATCTTATCTTCTTTTCAAAACTTTAAGATTCAAATTCACATTTGAATTCAAATTCACAATTCAGATTTAACTTAAATTTAAAATCATGTTTAGATCTTATTTCAGATTATAAATCTCTTATAAATACTATACAGGTTTTAGTTTAAACATTTCATATTTTTAAAAAAATTATTTATTTTGAAAACATAGTGCTAAAATTCGTTTTGAATTCCTATTTAAAACTTGTTTTCAACTTTTGGTTTAAACCTTTCTTTACTTCCCTTTATTTAAATTTTGTTTAAAATTTAAAAACCCTGAAACTGTCAGGTTTCTGAAAACAAAAACCCAAAACCTACAACATACACGAGCCCAAACCTTTTCTACTTCGAGTCACTCACCTCCTATTCTCGAGCAAACTTCATCTTCTCCCTTTCTCTTCTCATCATTTATGATTTTACTTTAGATATATAAATTAAAATATCAGTAAATACTCACGCACTCATCTCGAATACAAACCCGAAGGAAAACACCCAAAAACTCGAGCACGACACGATAAACTGGCCCTATCGAACACTGACACCATCGTTACTGCCGTACACATGCACAGTCACCCCAATGCTCTCTGATCAACTACGACGCCTCCTACCCATCGAACATCCCTTCGGCATCAAACTTCGATCATCCAAAAACTCGTACAAGCCCACAATCGAATTCGAGCATAGCTCGAACCACTCAGATCAGACCTTCCACCAAAAATCAATTCGCCATCGCGCCTCTGACAACTAGAAATACTACAACTTCCACCATAACCTCATCTACGACCACGCTTCGATCACCCAAATCCCTATTAAACTCGATCGACTGTAGAACCCAAAAAGTTCAAATTACTTAGCCTAGATAAAGCTAGGGTTTAAAACCAGAATCCACTGTTGCATCCTCCTCAATGGATAAAACATTATACTGACAATTTTCCTAGGTCCACCGATCGTTCCTCCATCCCCAAGAAGAAACCCGACAATTCCAAGCTTTTGGATCGCCAGAAAACCCTTCAAGTGCATTTCCAGTTCGTTCTAGAATTTCACCTTCATTCCCACTTTAAAAATTTTGATTTTAGTGTTAAAGATTATGTTTTAGTTTATGTATTCGATTTATTACCCTAAAGTTATGAATTACAGAGTTTGAACATACACTTAATTTCGATTGATCGGTTATTTTGGTTAACAGAACCATCTCCGTATTATGATTGACTTAAATAAAAATCTAAACTAAAGTTTTTGATTAAACCAACAATATTGATTTAAACCTTAAGTGTTAAACAGAGGCATAATTCAAAGATTTTAAATTTAAGTCAAACATGAACCTATGAACTATAGAACAGAGGGGACTCGGATAAACAGGATAAATCTACTCACAGTTCTTTCCACTAATGCTTTGATTCATTGTTTCAGGCTTCAAGGATTTTTATTCGTGCATCCAGATTTAAATGAGTTAAAATTTAGTTTGCTCACATACAAACAATTCTTACACAAAAATCAAAGCCTAAAATTAATTTAAGAGGAAGATTTTAATCATGGAACCAGGTTTTCAAACCTGTAATGTATTCAACAGAGGCTTGCTAATCTGTTCTTGAACACAGATACTTCACACACATATATAAAATCATTTCTTTAATCATCATGCACTCATGATTCATGTCATATTTTCAAGGATACACCATATACCAATTCAAGCAAATTTCAGTTTTATATTTTATTATATATTTTTTTTAGAGTTCTTCTCACATAAATATCACTCCTATATACCCAGGCATCACATCCTTTCACTCACGCAAGCATTACTTGAGACATTTCTATAATCAAACCTTGCATGCATTCAATTATAAAGTAGAATTTAGTTTTTCAAAAGGTAGATTTACTCACCTGACAAATGAAGAGCAGATGATAATTTCTGATGCAAACTCAAACTTTCCCAGAACCGATTTGCATTGCTTGCTGAAACCTGGGTTCTACTTCTAATTTGATTGTAGAAGTTGATCTTAAAATTTCATTTGCTTGGTGATGTTGATTTGGATCATGCAGCTAAACTACATTTCTTGTTTTGCTTAAAGTTGAATTGAACTTTACATTGCAGTTGATACTTGAAATAAAATTGCAGATTTTCTAATAGATTTTAGATTTGTGTTTTGCAGAACTGGTTTTGAATTGATCTTCTTACAATCTGATTTTCAGATTTCCCTTTAAGATAATGTGCTAAACAAAGTGAATTGTTAAGTTTTCCACTTAATAAATTTTTAAATAAAATGTTATTTAAAAAAAATGCCACTTGTTACATAATGATGTATATTAATTTACAAGTGTCTTCCTTAAGTATAAATGTCTTACACATGTTCATCTTAATATTAAAAGAAATTCTTAATTTATAGATGTATTTAACTTTATCTAAATCAAATTCTAATTTATATTATCATGTTTATATAAATGTTTATCTATTTTTAGCCTTAAATGATTACATATAAATTACTTTTATAAAATCATACATCTTAATGTTTATTTGAATTTTTTTTTATATAAATCAAAATAAACTTTTACAATGAAATACAATTTAAACCTTAATATTTTAAAAAAAAAATATTTTACTTTAATTACTTTGAAGATATAAGATAGACCTTTAAATTAACCTTTGAAAAGTTTCGATACTATTTCAATCAAATTCACCAATTCATAATTTAAGTCCAAACTATATTATTATTTTTATTTTAAGATATATATTCTTTTAAATTCCATTATGAAATTTAAATTCAAAATAAATCTATAATCATAATTTAAAACATTACACTATTAATTAATTGGTTATTTATATTTGAAAATAACAATTTTTATCAATTTTAAACAATTTACTTAAGAGATTTTCACATTTTAAATTTCCTGAAATTCCAGAATATCAGAATAGAATTCACCTAGATCCACGGGTGGATCCTTTGTTAATGAATTTTTGAACTCTGTTCCGTTAGCTATCCCGGACATAGCCGCTATCATAACCATGGATGGATCTTGTCGATCCACCGAAGCTGCTGCCGCATTGAATCGCGTTAGGTAACTCCTCAAAGTCTCTCCGGTTTTCTGCTTTAGGGTTGCCAAAGTCATCACATTCTTGGGTCTTGCAATGTGGACCCTGAATTGCCTCATAAATCTCTCAATTAAATCATTCCACGTTCCGATGGATCCATTCTCCAATTGTCTAAACCACAATGCTGCAATATCCGCCAAGTGCAATGGAAAGCACGGGGCCATAACCTCCTTTGATGCCCCCAGCACTTCCATATGCCTCATATACTTCGTTAGATGAACAATGGGGTCCGTTCTCCCGTCATACATGTCCAGCGATGGTAACTTGAAATCCGGTGGGTTTCTAGCTTGTCTGATTGCTGGAGTAAAAGGACTCCTATTAACATCCTCTAAATCTTTGTTTACCAAACCGCCTCTCATAGCTTTTCTAACCATCTCCGCCAACCTGTCATTGTCTCCAAGATGCAATCTTTGTTCATTACTTTTGACCTGCCCCCCGAGTCCACGAGGGAATTCTGGGATCTGCCCCCTTGACTGAGCGTTCACTCCTTTGCTGCCCCACGTTGTGCAGATGCTCCTCTTTCTCTCTTCGAAATTGGATCTATGTTCTCCATGGGTGTGCCTCCTAATCCAGGTGCTATGCCGGATGGTCCTGCTCCGTTCCGAACTCCATCTGCTTCCCTATTTTGTGCTCCAAGTTTCCCAATCTGCTGAAACAAATTCTGAATCAACTCCTCTTGTCATTTCATCATTGTCTCCATCTCATCCCCGGTGTTGAAGACTGAAGTTTGGTTCTCTCCTGATGAGCCCCTGGACTCCCTTCGTGCTGACTTCTTTCTAGTCTCTGTCTTCTACTTGTTTTCCTTCCAAGAGCCATAATCTCGGATAGACTTCTGGTTCTTAAAAAGAGTCTCTCAACAAATCCTTGCGACGCAATGATTAAAGCGGTCCTTAGTTCAATTCTCAGTGAAAGCACCAAAAATGTTTGCACAAAAAATGGACAAACACCTCCAAGTCGTATGATTTAGTCGATCTTAAGTTGTTCTTAGTGATTTGGATGATTTATGCAAATATGAAAAAAGCAGGGACTAAACTGTAAAAGACACACAGATTTGTAGTGGTTCGGCCAGAACATGCCTACGTCCACATTTTATGTTATTCTCCTTTTCTATTCAGATTACAAGTACAAAGCTTTGATTACAAGTAACTGAAAGTTGTTTGAAAGTTCTATCCGTGCTTGAGCTCTCCAACTTGTCAACCATTGTTGTACCCCTGCCCCTCTATTTATAGAGTGAGGCTAAGGGTAGGGGTCCCGGATGTATATAGCTGCCGGTGGGCCTGGGCTGAAGCAATCTGGCCTGGAAGTGTTGGTTCGGTACGCCTTGGTCCGGTGGTAGATTGTTGGAGGGGTTGGTCCGTTGAGGCCTTGGACCGGTGGAGGTTGACTCGGTGGTGAGTTGGTCCGGTGAGGGTTGGAGCGGCAGTTGGTCCGGTAGTATGTTGGCTCGGTGGTATGCCGGTTCGGTAGTGCATGGAAAGATGGTTGGTTCGGTGATGGGGACGAAGCTTGGTTCGGTGGTCTACCTTACTTCTGATTCGGCAGGGGGAGGAGGTAGCTGGTTCGGTAGGTAATGGAACAGGGTTTGGTTTGGACCGGCAGTGCTTGGGAGTGGAGGATGGATGGTTCGGCAGTGCTTCCTTTCATTTGGCTTGGTTATATCTCCTTCATACG
Source organism: Allium cepa (assembly GCA_030765085.1). Classification (NCBI taxonomy): domain Eukaryota; kingdom Viridiplantae; phylum Streptophyta; class Magnoliopsida; order Asparagales; family Amaryllidaceae; genus Allium; species Allium cepa. The sequence goes on along the minus strand of CM060940.1, from coordinate 46,771,164 downwards.
AACTCCGATTAACATGAAATTTAAAACATAGCCTTTCCTAGTCCTTGTCATCATTTTCAATCAATTTCGTCCCGATCGGAGCTCAACCAAATTTTGGCGGTATCGATCGTAGCCTTGATTCCAACTGAACTCCATCATTCCTTTCCAATTTGTTGATATTCCAGTTTTGACCAAAAATGTGATAACAGACACTACGGGGTAATGCCGTCAACTAACACGGAGAATAAGGCTGGTTAGGAGCGACCATCTATGGCCTTGCTCTAACTATCTATTGAATACATCGACAATAATCGTACCAAGCAGGTCGACATACCCAATGAATACTTAAAACAAAACCATAGGTGGTTATAGGATCTATCAGAACAGAATATAACAACTCAAATGTAATATACATCACAGAACAGTATATCATCATGTTCACATATACAGATACATAACAGAGTATACAAACTAATACACGTCAAGTGGTATAGAAAACCACAATATACAGACGAATCAAAAGAATAAACATCAGAGTTACAATAAAAAGGACTACACAAAAAGCTTTAACAAAAAGGAACAAAATGAATAGTCCATGCGGAAGCAAAATAGGCTAAGTCCAAATGCACCTAATTTGAAACATCTCGGTCTGACCCGAGTATAAAATACACGGGTCAGTCTAGCTAAACAAATCAGTTAGATAAACTGAACAACAATAAACCTGCAAGGTTACAAGGTATAGCAAATATCTCTAAAGAAGATAAAACAATCATCTAACAAAAGATGAATCATATGATAACAAAACAAGCCTCATATCGTGGGCAACATAGATAAACAAAGGATACAAATATCCCAAATCAAGCCATAAAGGCAAATAACAGTTATTGGAAACAAACCAGTTATTGGGAACAAAATTAAATTAATCTTTAAATACAAACAAAATCTGGACCAAGAATAAGCTTCTCCCCAGATTCCAACCAACATGAAGGAGATCGACATGGCCTTCCGTATAATGCTTTGAAAGGAGCCATACCGATACTAGACTGAAAACCATTATTGTAGGAGAACTCTACAAGAGGTAGATGATCCTCCCAACTACCACCGAAATCAAAAATACAAATACAGAGAAGATCTTCCAAGATACAATTCACCCGTTCAGTCTGTATATCAGACTGCAGATGATAAGCTGTGCTAAAATGAAGCTTTGTTCCCAAAGCTTGCTGAAGACTCTACCAAAAATGACTCGTGAATAAAGGATCATGATCACTCACAATAGAACTAGGAACACCGTGAAGTCTCACGATTTTCTTGACATACAACTTAGCCAAATGTGAAGTAGTCCTATTAGACTTAATAGGCACAAAATGAGCAGACTTAGTGAGGCGATCAACAATTACCCAAATGCTAGAATGGCCCGATCTCGAACAAGGTAGGCCGTCAATGAAATCCATAGAAATTTGATCCCATTTCCACAATGGAATCTCTAGAGGCTGAAGAAGACCCCAAGGACGCTGATGTTCGGCCTTAACACGCTGACAAGTTATGCAATTACTCACATAACCCGCCACATCGCGCTTCATGCCTTCCCAATAATAAAGACAATGCATATCGGCATACATCTTACTACTAGCAAGATGAATCGTATACTTAGAGAGGTGACAATCATCAAGAATGTCATGCCTAAGTGCAAAATCATAAGGCACACAAAGACGGTTCTTCTTACGAAGACACCCATGAGAATCAATGCTGAAATCCCGCAACGCCTCATCATAGGATCCAGACTCACAAAGCTGAATAAGATGCAACAAATCAGGATCACGCCACTAAGCATCGGCAATACGATCCAACAAAATGGGTCGAGCTTCCAAACTAAATAATAGAATAGGAGAAACAGAAGACGAACATCGATCACGAATTTCACAAAAAGATAGAGTCTCAAGAATATCCCATTCGGCAAGCATCATAGAAACAACAGCCGAATGTTTGCGACTAAGCGCATCTGCAACACGATTACCCTTACCAGGGATATACTGGATATCAAAGTCATAGGCAGCAAGAAACTCGAGCCAACGTTGTTGCCTCATATTGAGTTCCTTCTGAGTGAACAAATACTTCAAAGATTTATGATCGGTATAGAGAATGAAGTGCTCGCCCAATAAATAGTGTCGCCAAATCTTCAAGGCAAATACAATGGCGGCTAACTCAAGATCATGAGTGGCATAGCGAACTTCATTCGGACGCAGTTGCCTAGAAGCATAAGCAACTACCCGATCCTTCTGCATAAGAACAACACCGAGACCACCACCATAAGCATCGGTGTAGACAACAAGATCATGATTCCCCTCGGGAACCATCAAAATAGGAGCATCAGTGAGAAGTTCCTTCAATGCTTGGAAGGAAGCTTCACACTTGTCGGACCAAATAAAACGAATGTCTTTCTGAGTAAGAGTGGTGAGAGGAAGCACAACACGGGAAAAATCCTTAATGAACCGACTGTAATAACCCGCCAATCCATGGAAACTACGAATCTCATGCACATTCTCAGGCCTCTTCCAATTCTGGATGGCTTCGATCTTTGAGGGATCGATAGAAATGCCATCGGAAGATACAACATGGCCTAAGAACTTAACCTTATTCTCCCAAAAATAGCATTTGGAGAATTTGGCTCTAAGTTGATGATGACGGAGAGTACTCAAGACAATTCTCAATTGATTAGCATGCACAGCATCAGACATAGAATAAACAAGGATATCATCAATGAAGACAAGGACGAACTTATCGAGATATTCCCGGAATACCCGATTCATAAGATCAACAAAGAAAGCAGGAGCGTTCGTCAAACCGAACAGCATAACGAGCCACTCAAAAGAACCATAACGAGTGCGGAAAGCGGTAAGAGGTATGCTATCCTCCGCGACTCGTAATTGATGAAAACTCGTGGCAAGGTCAAGCTGAGAAAAGACCTTAGCACCACTCAATAGATCGAACATATCATCGATCCTAGGCAATGGATACCTATTCCTAATGGTCAACTCGTAAAGCTTGCGATAGTCAATGCAAAGCCTAAGAGTTCCATCAGACTTCTTTACGAAGACAACCGCGGATCCCCACGGAGAAAAACTGGACTGAATCAACTGCTTGGACTCAAGCTCTAAAAGCTGCTTCTTGAGTTCCTCATTTTCCTTTGTATACATCCTCGTGGGAGGACGACTAACTGGCTGCGCGCCTGGAATGATATCAATGTGGAACTCAATTGCCCGCTTATGTGGTAAACCCGAGACAGGCTCAAAAACATCAGAAAAGTCACAAACAATAGGAATACGAGATATATCATCATCATCTCGCGAGTCAAGAGAATGAAAAGCCATTTCGAAATTATCCACACTCCAAAGAACAAGTAATAGCTGAGTAGGCGAATCCGGATGTCGAAGATACAAAATTCTCTCCGAAAAAATAATCCTGGCATCATATCTCACTAGCCAGTCCATTCCCAAAATCATATCAAATCCCAGACAAGAAATAACGTGCAGATTCGCACGAAAAGAAAAGCCACATAAAACAATCTCAACATCATCACAAAGCAGGCTAAGGGTCGTGGATCCCCCAATAGGATCCGCAATCCTTAAAGAAGTAACCAAACAAGATACTTCCAAAGATAAATCATCAATGAGCTTTTTCGATACGAAGGAATGTGAAGTACCCGTATCGAAAAGAACTCGTATACTATGATCATGAAATAAAATAGAACCTTCCAAAATAGATAGAGATATACCATTGGGCTGAGAAGGACCTTCAGAACCCATGGCAGCATAAAGCTTGCTAGACTTGGCACCAGCCTGAACAGTAGGGCAAGCTGAAACATGATGACCTTCCTTCTTGCAATAACCACAGAAGAGGGGCTTAGGACAAGCTCGAATAATATGATCAGGAGAACCACAATTGAAACACTTCCGAATGAAAGGTGTTCCAGCAGACTAAGGCTGAGAACTAGAACTACCGGTCTTCTTCTTAGCAGGAAAAGACTTGGACTTCTGAAATGGAAACGGCTTCTTGTTGGGGTTCTTGGAAATCTCAACATCAACATGTAACGACCCGAAAATTTCAATCCCGAAATTTCCAAATAATTAGTGAAAAGAAGAAAAGATAGAAGAAGAAGAACAGAAAAGAATCACAAATCTCACATTCGCAGCGGAAAAATATAATATCAATAATAATAATAGTCATACAAAGGAAAAATTGTACTTGTCAAATTACACTTTTATAATATCAGAGTTTCAACATATTTACAAACACAGGACAGATAAATAATCTGTTTCAGATACTATATATAACACAGTAGAAACTCTCCATATGTTCCTGCTCTCCAGCTTGCCACCTGAGCTTCTTACCTGAAAATCTGTAATACTCGGTCTGACCCGAGCATTACATCAAAGTAACACCCGGGTCAGGCTGGAAACCAGCGTGAGTAAACTCATTTAACAAGGAATACCAAAACATACAACCTATTTAAAACCCGGGGTAACTCATTTAGATTTTCAACTTCACTAGCTGTTATAAGAAACATTTATATCACACATCAATTCTTAAATGTCCAAAACTTAGATTAAATGGTCAAATACACTTAAACCATTACAAACTAGCATATTGATTTCCACATATCAAATTTATACAGAATCGAAGTGGTTTCGGATATTAACTAATACCCGACTCCAGTCTCTTCGAATCCAATGTCATCTTATACCAAGTTATTCAAGTGATTAAATTTAATTACTGGATGTCACTTAACATAGCAATAATATAGATAAATATCACCCAAATACCATACCAATAAAATGTCACAGCACATCATCCAATAGATATCATTCAACTTATTCAACAACAATCATCCGTATGCAAGCATTTCCATTCATATCATAATTTATCATCTAATCCTGCTTAATTACCTATTAATTAATTTACAATCATTTAATTAATTCATTGCTCCTTGATTACCTTATCGATCAACCAATTAATCTCTAATCATAGACTAATTATCCTTTAATCCTCAATTAATCTCCTTTAATACAAGGTAATCTATCCAAAATTTACTTTATAAATCAATTAATTAACCTCTAGTTTACTGATTTATTAACCCTCAACTATTGATTAACAACCTTAATTATTAATCAATATCTCTTAATTCAAATTTACAAATCAATTATATCTTAATCATAAATTTATAAAACTTAATTATTAATTAACAACCTTAGTTACAAATTAATTAATTCATAATCACAATTAATTTACTTTTGATTAATTGATTTATAACCCTCACTTAATTATTAATTTACAAATTAATTATTCTTAATTAATCACATAATTAATCCTTTACAATTAATTTATCAAATTAAATAATTAAACTAACTATTTCCAAATCCTGATAACTTTAATTATCTTAAGATAAAATCTTATTCTATAATACCTTAATTGCCACTTAACAACATCTTAAATCAAAATGTTTAAGCAACACTTATTAAACATCAAATAGAGAGTTTAAACCAATTTAAAGTTTAAAATTCCAAAAGAAAAGTTTAAAACTTTTAAAACCCATTGTAACATTTTAATCATTCTCTACTTCGGGTTGTACCCGAAACTCACTCCAGTCAAATCCCGCGTTTATCTTCTTCCCATTTTAATTAAAACTTTGATTAAAAATTAAGTTTCAAATTCCTTCAGGAAACACTTTCAGTAAATCCCGAGAACGTACACGAGCTACCCTATCAATTACTCGAAGTTGACTTCGATATCATCACAGTCCCAATTCCCTGACACGCACCGCCGCTACGTACACATGCACCATCACCTGAGACTTCTCCGACCATCGATGACAACATCGTCAAGTCACCCAACCCTCCAGCGAACAACAACGATCATCCAAATCTCGTCTTCAGCCTCGATCCAAAATCGAGCATCCCAGATGAATGGAACCCAAATCCATCATCAGAAAATCCATTTGAATCCATGATTCCAGACGAAAACTGCTACAACTCCGGCTATGGTTTGCCGACACATCCCACCTTCGTTTCCCAGAGCCTTGTGTAACTCGAATCACCAGAGGCAAGACAATGATTCAATTTACCAGCTTGATGAAAACTAGGTTTGAAACCCAAATCATCTCGTCCCCACCGCCACGTTCATCAGACGACCCACCTACCATCTTTGCCGTGACCTCCATCAACCCTACTTGCTTCAGTGTTGATCTCGAGGGTCCCAACCTCTCCTATCATCAGAGATTGTTCGAAAGCCAAAATTTGTTCAATTCGAGCTTCCCACTGATTTACTCACTTAAAAACCTTGGAATAAATCTCAAAAATTACCATCTTCCAATACAATTTGGTTTATATGATATAATTATGAAATATGAAGAATCGATTTTTTCCAGGTTGAATAAGATTTCCACTGTAATTCCATTTTCTAGTAAAATAACTTCTAAATTAAGCTATATAATAATTTAAAAAAAAAATCAAGTTTGGTTATCAAATCCAAATCTTCTTTAAAGATTATAACTCATAGGATATTGGAAAGTAAGAAATCTAATTTTGAAATGATCTGATGATAATAAGAACAGTGACATATTTTTATATTCAGACCTTCAAACTCAATCAATCCTATTTATATACATGCATACAGATCTTTGCAAACATTTTTTTTTAACATGCTTTAAGCTCTTCACATGAATTCAAAGTTAACAAATTTCCAACTTTAAATTATTAATTTACTCATCTATTTATGCTCTCAAAATACAAAGCACAACATAATATTGACAGGAACATGAATGCATCCATATATCTTTACATATAACCACATGAATTAATCAAGCAAATCATAATCACAATTTTAAATCAGTTTTCTGCATGTTTTCAGACTTTAAAACAGGTTTAAAGTTTTAATTAACTCATCTCTTTGATGATGCAGAGATACTGAAAGGTCATGTTTTGAAAATCTGAGAAGGCATGCTTGATTTATATTTTCGAAAAACTTGTTATTCAAACATGCATAAAAATTTTAACATACATGTACATTATTTCACTTCCAAACAATTATGCAAGCATATTTTCATCCAAACTTCGATAATTATTGCATACAAGTCAAGATGTAGTGGATTTTTGAAATAATTAAAAGTAGTTTACTCACCTCTGGAAGAATCAGAGAAGCTCCGTAATTTAATTTAATTTTACTTCTTTTAACTTTTCTTTATTTCAGGTTTTGATCTGAGTGATTCACAGGCTTGCAAACAAAATCTTGTTTTTGATTTCCATGCTTAAAGTTCCCTCTTTTGAAATACTACAGATTGTATTTTGTTATAGATCTGTTCTTTTTTTCTATAATCCTACATTTCCAGCGTATTTAATAACCATAATTACTTTAAACTATTTTTAAAGTCAAGATCACCTAGTTATAATCAAATTCTTTCCAAAAATCAAAGCCTAATAGGGATTTATTTTGAAAGTTAGGAAGGATTTTAAATTTGATAATGTACCAAAAATTTCACAGAGACTTACATACTTACAAACACAGTCATACTTCAAAGTATAGCAGGACTTAAATTAGATTTGAATTGAAAACATTCATGCACAACATATTTCCATCAATATCACACAGATAATTTAGCACCCAAGATTTATTTTAAAGGTTTACTCACCTATCAAATGAAGAGCAGATAATAATTTCTGATGCAAACTCATACTTTCCAGGAACAGATTTGCATTGCGTGCTGAAACCTGGGTTCTACTTCCAATTTGATTGTTGAAGTTGATCTTAAAATTTCATTTGCTTGGTGATGTTGATTTTGATCATGCAACTAAACTCCATTTCTTGTTTTGCTTTAGAGTTGAATTGAACTTTACATTGCAGTTGATATTTGAAATAAAATTTCAGATTTTCAAACAGATTTTAGATTTGTGTTTTGCAAAACTGGTTTTGAATTTATCTTCTTACAATCTGATTTTAGATTTCCTTTTGAGATAATGTGCTAAACAAAGTGAATTGTTAAGTTTTCCACTTAATAAATTTTTAAATAAAATGTTATTTAAAAACAATGCCACTTGTTACATAATGATGTATATTAATTTACAAGTGTCTTCCTTAAGTATAAATGTCTTACACATGTTCATCTTAATATTAAAAGAAATTCTTAATTTATAAATGTATTTAAATTTATCTAAATCAAATTCTAATTTATATTATCATGTTTATATAAATGTTTATCTATTTTTAGCCTTAAATGATTACATATAAATTACTTTTATAAAATTACACATCTTAATGTTTATTTGAATATATTTTTAAATAAAACAAAATAAACTTTTATTATGAAACACAATTTAAACCTTAATATTTTTAAACAAAATAGATTTTTACTTTAATTACTTTGAAGATATAAGATAGACCATTAAATTAACCTTTGAAAAGTTTCGATACTATTTCAATCAAATTCACCAATTCATAATTTAAGTCCAAACTATATTTTTATTTTTATTTTAAGATATATATTCTTTTAAATTCCATTATTAAATTTAAATTCAAAATAAATCTTTAATCATAATTTAAAACATCACACTATTAATTAATTGGTTATTTATATTTGAAAATAACAATTTTTATCAATTTTAAACAATTTAATTAAGAGATTTTCACATTTTAAATCTCCTAAAATTCCAGGATATCACATTCCTCCCCCCTAGAAACTTTTCGTCCCCGAAAAGAAACGAAGCCAGAATTATTAAAATGCTTAAATTCAGATAAATTTTTCCTTGATCATTTTAAAACACTTTAAAATTTATATATTGTATTGTCAAAGTAGTTTTATAAAAATATCATTCTATAACTCGATGTTTCAATAAGTCCATCTTCGTTCTCACAGAAATTCGGTCATACGTTGATCAGGCGTAGGACTGAAAATCTATAAGTACTTAGCAGACCCATTTTCAACACCCAGTGAAAATACTTTAGAAAATAATTTTATTGAAAATATAGAAAATATTTTTGAAAATAGAGGATATATCTTTGGTGAGAATGCTCTGGAAATCATCACTCCCATCCATGGTCACAGTTACATTCCAGGGTTACGTTGCCATCGCAGCAAAAGTCCATGTAACTGCAGGCTCTCCGCGGCCTCTCGATTACGCCATAGAAACCACACAACAGATCACAGTTACATCCAGGGTTACATTGTCGTCGCAGCAAAAGTCCATGTAACTGTAGGCTCTCAACGGCCTCTGATTTTCGCTGTCGAAATGAAACTCCTCCACTCCTACATAGGTCGCAGTCTGCCGATATAAAATCAAACGCAGACTGTTGGCTCTCAGCGGCACACGCGACTTTCGCTATGTTATACCATAGGTCGCAGTTACATCCTGGGTTACGTTGCCGTCGCAGCAAAAGTCCATGTAACTGTTGGCTCTCAACGGCACACACGACTTCCGCTATGGTATACTCTACTCATAATCCTTAGGAACTAGTTTTGTCCAGACTCGTCATAGGATCAACTTTAGAACCCTCCTTGGGGCTCAAGGCAGCACCACCCGGTGGTACTCCTGAGAAGTTCATTTCAAGGGAGCGCCTTTTTCCCCAGAGCTATCATCAAAACATTTTATACTATACATATATAGTATCTTCAAATCATACACCTAGTATGATCTTATACAAAGCTCTTTTATACCAAAATCGATTATCCCAAATCGATGATTCTCAAACTAGGCTTTCCAAATTCAATATTGATTTTACCAAAAATCAAAACCCTTTCCAAATCCAAAGGTTCCTAAAACCCTTTTCTTCTGGCAAAAGATCCATCAAGGGGAGTTTCATTTTATAAAACAAAGATATTTACTTTGTTTACTCAAAATCAAATATTCAAATTTGATTACTCTTTTCAATATAAATTTTATTCAAATCTGTACGATGTACACATATCATCCGTACGCTATACCAATCAGATCGCTCACTCGATCACACAATTTCACTTCCAAAGTAGTATCGTCCACCCGACTTCCTAGTGCGGACACAGATCTGGTTTTCTTGATCAGAAACCGTCATCCTCCTTGCATAGTCTAACTATGATAGAGAATATCCAGAACCAATCAACAATCCATATCCAGTTTTGCCATCGAAAATCGAGTGAAAAATCCCACTCTATAACTATCTCGAAATTCTGTGCTCGAATCTAGATCAAATCACTATGCGAATAGAATAACATACGTACACCCTACGTATTTTTCTTTATTGGTTATTAGCCAAATTAATTTCATTTCTATTCACATTCACTTTGATTTTCATTCACTTATTCACAATTGCCTCAATCCTTTTGGATTATCACCTCTATTCTTACCTCGATTGGGTATTTAACCAATAACAGTTTGAACTCCGACCTGTTTATTTGGAAAATAGCTTGAAAAAATTAAAAATAGATAAGTAGTTGGGAAATAATTACTAGTTTGCAAAATAGTTGTAAAATAGTCCAGCAATTGTAAAATAATTGGACAATTATAAAATAGTAATTAGTAGTTGAAAATAGTAATTAGTTTATAGAATAGTTAGAAAATTTTTAAACAGTTTCAAAAATAATTGTAAAACAAGTATAAGATAGTTTGGATTTTAAAAGAAGGTTGTTTATATAGTGATTAGCTTGGAAAAATAGGTTTATATTAAAACAATTTATATTAAAAATAGTTCAGAGTCAAACATCTCACTTCCCAATCTCCTTTCTCATCAATTCAATATAAATTTCCACTTCCATTTAAATTGACCCAGTTCCAATTTTAAATAATTTCAATTTCCATTGAAATTGATTCAACCCCAAATCAAATTGAATTAACCTCCGTTTCTTTTCAAAATTAACTTTATTCAACCTTGATCTCAAATTTTTCTAATTCGGATAAATTTCAATTGAACTAGTTCCAATTTCAATTCATTTCAACTCTAGTTTGAATTAATCCCAATTTTCAAACTCCATTTCCAAATCAAGTTGAATTATTCTTGATTTCCTTCTAAATTAAATTGAAATTCCATTTGAATTTTATACTATTCAACATTAATTATAATTCCAAATTATTCCAATAAATTTGGACTAATTTCAAATTGAATCCACTTCAATTTCAAATCGTTACAAATTAATCCAATCCAAATTTTCCATTTGAATCTCATACTCATACATCTTCAATCACAATTTCAATTACTTCATATCAAATTCAATTTGAACTAAATCAAATTTCTAAACCATCTCTCACTCATTTAAACAATTCCAATTCACAACTTAAAGATTTTTAACAACAATAGGATGATATTATCTAATTTATTTTAAAACATCCATTCATTTTAAATTTCTAGATCTCAAACCCAATTTGAGATCACTCAAACTCTCAATTACAATCAACCATTAACTTCCCAAGTTAAATCTTAATTTCATCGTAAAATTTACAAATCAGGTTGAACATCCCAACATGTTTAACTTTTCCCAAGTTAAACTCAATTCACTTAATCCAGTCAACCTTACCTAGTTTGAACTTCCATTTCAAATTTTGAACTTCTCATAAATAATCTTCCCACTCATTAAGTTCAAAAAATTAGCACTTCGGGCATCACATCTTATTCCACGTTCAAAACTCAACATTTAGAGTTTATTTCAAACCATATTTGATGTTATGTATATCCACATATATACATATTAACTTCTTTTACACACCAAGTTATACTTTAAAATTTTAAACCACCTTTGGTTTTTAATTCAAACCAAATTTCTTTTAAATTTTCAAACAACTCTTGTTTGAAATAGAACCATTTCATTCAAATACATTAAATAATATTATTTATTTTTTCTATAAATTAATTACATCATTAATTAATTCCAACTAATCACATTCGGCAATTTTAATTTCCTTCATTAAGTAATTGTCCCTTAAATTACTTATCTTTGGTTACTTCATTAAGTAACTCCCGCTTTATTTATCATTTCCAATTATAATTATCTTATTCTAAAACTCTTCTCCAATTCAAGATTTCAATTTTAGTTTGAATCCATTTCAAACTTATCGTTAATTTAATTTCAATTTGGTTGTAACTCTATTACCGCTTAATTCTTACTATTAATTTAATAAATACTACAACCAATTTTCTTTATATAATAGATAATTTATTTCTTATATAAGATTCATTTTACTTTTGAAATCATTTAAAAACCTTTATATAAGAAAATAACAAGCACGCTCTCTCATATATATACACTCAACTCATTCCAGGGTACCACTTACCCTATCCTTAATGAGTAATCCCACCAGAGCCAAGGTTCTTGCTTAACCTTCAGCTCTGATACCAAATGTAACGACCGGAAAATTTCGATCCCGAAATTTCCAGATAGTTAGTGAAAAGAAGAAAAGATAGAAGAAGAACAGAAAAGAATCACACAATCTCACATTCGCAGCGGAAAAATATAATATCAATAATAATAATAGTCATACAAAGGAAAAATTGTACTTGTCAAATTACACTTTTATAATATTAGAGTTTCAACATATTTACAGCCATAGGACAGATAAATAATCTATTTCAGATACTATATATAACACAGTAGAAACTCTCCATACGTTCCTGCTCTCCAGCTCGCCACCTTAGCTCCAGAACGTCCTTACCTGAAAATCTGTAATACTCGGTCTGACCCGAGCATTAGATCAAAGTAACACCCGGGTCAGGAGGGAAAGCAGCGTGAGTAAACTCATTTAACAAGGAATACCAAAACATACAACCTATTTAAAACCCGGGGTAACTCATTTAGATTTTCAACTTCACTAGCTGTTATAAGCATCACTTATATCACACATCAATTCTTAAATGTCCAAAACATAGATTAAATGGTCAAATACAATTAAATCATTACAAACCAGCATATTGATTTCCACATATCAAATTTATACAGAATCGAAGTGGTTTCGGATATTAACTAATACCCGACTCCAGTCTCTTCGAATCCAATATCATCTTATGCCAAGTTATACAAGTGATTAAATTTAATTACTGGATGTCACTTAACATAGCAATAACATAGATAAATATCACCCAAATACCATACCAATAAAATGTCACAGCACATCATCCAATAGATATCATTCAACTTATTCAACAACAATCATCCATATGCAAGCATTTCCATTCATATCATAATTTATCATCTAATCCTGCTTAATTAACTATTAATTAATTTACAATCATTTAATTAATTCATTGCTCCTTGATTACCTTATCGATCAACCAATTAATCTCTAATCATAGACTAATTATCCTTTAATCCTTAATTAATCTCCTTTAATACAAGGTAATCTATCCTAAATTTACTTTATAAATCAATTAATTAACCTCTAATTTACTGATTTATTAACCCACAACTATTGATTAACAACCTTAATTATTAATCAATATCTCTTAATTCAAATTTACAAATCAATTATATCTTAATTATAAATTTATAAAACTTAATCATTAATTAACAACCTTAGTTACAAATTAATTAATTCATAATCACAACTAATTAACTTTTAATTAATTGATTTATAACCCTCACTTTATTATTAATTTACAAATTAATTATTCTTAATTAATCACATAATAAATCCTTTATAATTAATTTATCAAATTAATTAATTATACTAACTATTTCCAAATACTGATAACTTTAATCATCTTAAGATAAAATCTTATTCTATAATACCTTAATTGCCACTTAACAGCATCTTAAATCAAAATGTTTAAGCAACACTTATTAAACATCAAATAGAGAGTTTAAACCAATTTAAAGTTTAAAATTCCAAAAGAAAAGTTTAAAACTTTTAAAACCCCTTGTAACATTGTAATCAATCTCTACTTCGGGTTGTACCTGAAACTCACTCGAGTCAAATCCCGCGTTTATCTTCTTCCCATTTTAATTAAAACTTTGATTAAAAATTAAGTTTCAAATTCCTTCAGGAAACACTTTCAGTAAATCCCGAGAACGAACACAAGCTACCCTATCAATTACTCGAAGTTGACTTCGATATCATCACAGTCCCAATTCCCTGACACGCACCGCCGCTACGTACACCTGCACCGTCACCTGAGACTTCTCCAACCATCGATGACAACATCGTCAAGTCACCCAACCCTCCAGCGAACAACAACGATCATCCAAATCTCTTCTTCAGCCTCGATTCAAAATTGAGCATCCCAGATGAATGGAACCCAAATCCATCATCAGAAAATCCATTCGAATCCACGATTCCAGATGAAAACTGCTATAACTCCGGCTATGGTTTGCCAACACATCCCACCTTCGTTTCCCAGAGCCTTGTGTAACTCGAATCACCAGAGGCAAGACAATGATTCAATTTACCAGCTTGATGAAAACTAGGTTTGAAACCCAAATCATCTCGTCCTCGCCGCCACGTTCATCAGATGACGCACCTCCCATCTTTGCCGTGACCTCCATCAACCCTACTTTCTTCAGTGTTGATCTCAAGGGTCCCAACCTCTCCTATCATCAGAGATTGTTCGAAAGCCAAAATTTGTTCAATTCGAGCTTCCCATTGATTTACTCAATTAAAAACCTTGGAATAAATCTCAAAAATTACCATCTTCCAACACAATTTGGTTTATATGATATAATTATGAAATATGAAGAATCGATTTTTTCCAGGTTGAATAAGATTTCCACTGTAATTCCATTTTCCAACAAAATAACTTGTTAATTAAGCTATAAAATAATTTAAAAAAAATCAAGTTTGGTTATCAAATCCAAATCTTCTTTAAAGGTTATAACTCATAGGATATTGGAAAGTAAGAAATCTAATTTTGAAATGATCTGATGATAATAAGAATAGTGACATATTTTTATATTCAGACCTTCAAACTCAATCAATCCTATTTATATACATGCATACAAATCTTTGCAAACATTTTTTTTAACATGCTTTAAGCTCTTCACATGAATTCAAAGTTAACAAATTTCCAACTTTAAATTATTAATTTACTCATCTGTTAATGCTCACAAAATACAGAGCACAACATAATATTGACAGGAACATGAATGCATCAATATATCTTTACATATAACCACATGAATTAATCAAGCAAATCATAATCACAATTTTAAATCAGTTTTCTGCATGTTTTCAGAATTTAAAACAGGTTTAAAGTTTTAACTAACTCATCTCTTTGATGGTGCAGAGATACTGAAAGGTCAGGTTTTGAAAATCTGAGAAGGCATGCTTGATTTATATTTTCTGAAAACTTGTTATTCAAACATGCATAATATTTTTAACATACATATACATTATTTCACTTCCAAACAATTATGCAAGCATATTTTCATCCAAACTTCGATAATCATTCCATACAAGTCAAGATGTAGTGGATTTTTGAAATAATTAAAAGTAGTTTACTCACCTCTGGAAGAATCAGAGAAGCTCCGTAATTTAATTTTATTTTATTGCTTTTAACTTTTCTTTATTTTGGGTTTTGATCTGAGTGATTCACAGGCTTGCAAACAAAATCTTGTTTTTGATTTCCATGCTTAAAGTTCCCTGCTTTTGAAATACTACAGATTGTATTTTGTTATAGATCTGTTCTTTTTTTCTTCTGTAATCCTACATTTCCAGCCTATTTAATAACTATAATTACTTTAAACTATTTTTAAAGTCAAGATCACCTGGTTATAATCAAAACCTTTCCAAAAATCAAAGCCTAATAGGGATTTATTTTGAAAGTTAGGAAGGATTTTAAATTTGATAATGTACCAAAAATTTCACAGAGACTTACATACTTACAAACACAGTCATACTTCAAAGTATAGCAGGACTTAAATTAGATTTGAATTGAAAACGTTCATGCACAACATATTTCCATCAATATCACACAGATAATTTAGCACCCAAGATTTATTTTAAAGGTTTACTCACCTATCAAATGAAGAGCAGATGATAGTTTTTGATGCAAACTCATACTTTCCAGGAACAGATTTGCATTGCTTGCCGAAACCTGGGTTCTACTTCCAATTTGATTGTTGAAGTTGATCTTAAAATTTCATTTGCTTGGTGATGTTGATTTTGATCATGCAACTAAACTCCATTTCTTGTTTTGCTTTAGAGTTGAATTGAACTTTACATTGTAGTTGATACTTGAAATAAAATTGCAGATTTTCAAACAGATTTTAGATTTGTGTTTTGCAAAATTGGTTTTGAATTTATCTTCTTAAAATCTGATTTCAGATTTCCTTCTGAGATAATGTGCTAAACAAAGTGAATTGTTAAGTTTTCCACTTAATAAATTTTTAAATAAAATGTTATTTAAAAACAATGCCACTTGTTACATAATGATGTATATTAATTTACAAGTGTCTTCCTTAAGTATAAATGTCTTACAGATGTTCATCTTAATATTAAAAGAAATTCTTAATTTATAAATGTATTTAAATTTATCTAAATCAAATTCTAATTTATATTATCATGTTTATATAAATGTTTATCTATTTTTAGCCTTAAATGATTACATATAAATTACTTTTATAAAATTACACATCTTAATGTTTATTTGAATATTTTTTTAAATAAAACAAAATAAACTTTTATTATGAAATACAATTTAAACCTTAATATTTTTAAACAAAATAGATTTTTACTTTAATTACTTTGAAGATATAAGATAGACCTTTAAATTAACCTTTGAAAAGTTTCGATACTATTTCAATCAAATTCACCAATTCATAAATTAAGTCCAAACTATATTATTATTTTTATTTTAAGATATATATTCTTTTAAATTCCATTATTAAATTTAAATTCAAAATAAATCTTTAATCATAATTTAAAACATCACACTATTAATTAATTGGTTATTTATATTTGAAAATAACAATTTTTATCAATTTTAAACAATTCAATTAAGAGATTTTCACATTTTAAATCACCTAAAATTCGAGGATATCAAATTCCTCCCCCCTTAGAATCTTTTCATCCCCAAAAAGAAACGAAGCCAGAATTATTAAAATGCTTAAATTCAGATAATTTTTTCCTTGATCATTTTAAAACACTTTAAAATCTATATACAGTATTGTCAAAGTAGTTTTATCAAAATATCATTTTATAACTCGATGTTTCAACAAGTCCATCTTCATTCTCATAGAAATTCGGTCATACGTTGATCAGGCGTAGGACTGAAAATCTATAAGTACTTAGCAGACCCATTTTCAACACCCAGTAAAAATGCTTTAGAAAATAATTTTATTGAAAATATAGAAAATATTTTTGAAAATAGAGGATATATCTTTGGTAAGAATGCTCTGGAAATCATTACTCCCATCCATGGTTACAGTTACATTCCAGGGTTACGTTGCCATCGCAGCAAAAGTCCATGTAACTGCAGGCTCTCCGCGGCCTCTCGATTACGCCATGGAACCCACATAACAGATCACAGTTACATCCGGTGTTACGTTGCCGTCGCAGCAAAAGTCCATGTAACTGCAGGCTCTCAACGGCCTCTGATTTTCGCTGTCGATATGAAACTCCTCCACTCCTACATAGGTCGCAGTCTGCCGATACAAAATCAAACGCAGACTGTTGGCTCTCCGCGGCAGACGCGACTTTCGCTATGTTATACCATAGGTCACGGTTACATCCTGGGTTACGTTGCCGTCGCAGCAAAAGTCCATGTAACTGTTGGCTCTCAACGGCACACACGACTTCCGCTATGGTATACTCTACTCATAATCCTTAGGAACTAGTTTTGTCCAGACTCCTCACAGGATCAACTTTAGAACCCCCCCTGGGGCTCAAGGCAGCACCACCCGGTGGTACACCTGAAAAGTTCATTTCAAGGGAGCGCCTTTTTCCCCAGAGCTATCATCAAAACATTTTATACTATACATATATAGTATCTTCAAATCATACACCTAGTATGATCTTATACAAAGCTCTTTTATACCAAAATCGATTATCCCAAATCGATGATTCTCAAACTAGGCTTTCCAAATTCAATATTGATTTTACCAAAAATCAAAACCCTTTCCAAATCCAAAGGTTCCTAAAACCCTTTTCTTCTGGCAAAAGATCCATCAAGGGGAGTTTCATTTTATAAAACAAAGATATTTACTTTGTTTACTCAAAATCAAATATTCAAATTTGATTACTCTTTTCAATATAAATTTTATTCAAATCTGTACGATGTACACATATCATCCGTACGCTATACCAATCAGATCGCTCACTCGATCACACAATTTCACTTCCGAACTAGTATCGTCCACCCGACTTCCTAGTGCGGACACAGGTCTGATTTCTTATCAGAAATCGTCATTCTCCTCGCATAGTCTAACTATGATAGAGAATATCCAGAACCAATCAACAATCCATATCCAGTTTTTCCATCGAAAATCGAGTGAAAAATCCCACTCTATAACTATCTCGAAATTCTGTGCTTGAATCTGGATCAAATGACTATGTGAATAGAATAACATACGTACACCTTACGTATTTAACTTTATTGGTTATTAGCCATTAATTTCATTTCTATTCACATTCACTTTGATTTTTATCCACTTATTCACAATTGCTTCAATCCTTTTGGATTATCACCTCTATTCTTACCTCGATTGGGTATTTAACCAATAACAGTTTGAACTCCGACATGTTTATTTAGAAAATAGCTTGAAAAAATTAAAAATAGATAAGTATTTGGAAAATAATTACTAGTTTGTAAAATAGTTGTAAAATAGTCCAGTAATTGTAAAATAATTGGAAAATTATAAAATAGTAATTAGTAGTTGAAAATAGTAATTAGTTTATAGAATAGTTAGAAAATTGTTAAACAGTTTCAAAAATAATTGTAAAACAAGTATAAGATAGTTTGGATTTTAAAAGAAGGTTGTTTATATAATGAATAGCTTGGAAAAATAGGTTTATATTAAAACAATTTATATTAAAAATAGTTCAGAGTCAAACAGCTCACTTCCCAATCTCCATTCTCATCAATTCAATTTAAATTTCCACTTCCATTTGAATTGACCCAGTTTCAATTTTAAATAATTTCAATTTCCATTGAAATTGATTCAATCCCAAATCAAATTGAATTAACCTCCGTTTCTTTTCAAAATTAACTTTATTCAACCTTGATCTCAAATTTTTCTAATTCAGATAAATTTCAGTTGAACTAGTTCCAATTTCAATTCATTTCAACTCTAGTTTGAATTAATCCCAATTTTCAAACTCCGTTTCCAAATCAAGTTGAATTATTCTTGATTTCCTTCCAAATTAAATTAAAATTCCATTTGAATTTTATACTATTCAACATTAATTATAATTCCAAATTATTCCAATAAATTTGGACTAATTTCAAATTGAATCCACTTCAATTTCAAATCGTTACAAATTAATCCAATCCAAATTTTCCATTTGAATCTTATACTCATACATCTTTAATCACAATTTCAATTACTTCATATCAAATTCAATTTGAACTAAATCAAATTTCAAATGTAAACCATCTCTCATTCATTTAAACAATTCCAATTCACAACTTAAAGATTTTTAACAACAATAGGATGATATTATCTAATTTGTTTTGAAACATCCATTCATTTTAAATTTCTAGATCTCAAACCCAATTTGAGATCACTCAAACTCTCAATTACAATCAACCATTTAACTTCCCAGGTTAAATCTTAATTTCATCGTAAAATTTACAAATCAGGTTGAACATCCCTACATATTTAACTTTTCCCAAGTTAAACTCAATTCACTTAATCCGGTCAACCTTACCTAGTTTGAACTTCAATTTCAAATTTTGAACTTCTCATAAATAATCTTCCCACTTATTAAGTTCAAAAACTTAGCACTTCGGGCATCACATCTTATTCCACATTAAAAACTCAACATTTAGAGTTTATTTCAAACCATATTTAATGTTATGTATATCCACATATGTACATATTAACTTCTTTTACACACCAAGTTATAATTTAAAATTTTAAACCACCTTTGATTTTTAATTCAAACCAAATTTCTTTTAAATTTTCAAACAACTCTTGTTTGAAATAGAACCATTTCATTCAAATGCATTAAATAATATTATTTATTATTTCTCTAAATTAATTACATCATTAATTAATTCCAATTAATCACATTCGTCAATCTTAATTTCCTTCATTAAGTAATTGTCCCTTAAATTACTTATCTCCGGTTACTTCATTAAGTAACTCCCACTTTATTTATCATTTCCAATTATAATTATCTTATTCTAAAACTCTTCTCCAATTCAAGATTTCAATTTTAGTTTGAATCCATTTCAAACATATCTTCAATTTAATTTCAATTTGGTTGTAACTCTGTTACCACTTAATTCTTACTATTAATTTAATAAATACTACAACCAATTTCCTTTATATAATAGATAATTTATTTCTTATATAAGATTCATTTTACTTTTGAAATCATTTAAAAACCTTTATATAAGAAAATAACAAATACGCTCTCTCATATATATACACTCAACTCATTCTAGGGTACCACTTACCCTATCCTTAATGAGTAATCCCACCAGAGCCAAGGTTCTTGCTTAACCTTCAGCTCTGATACCAAATGTAAAGACCCGAAAATTTCGATCCTGAAATTTCCAGATAGTTAGTGAAAAGAAGAAAAGGTCGAAGAAGAAGAACAGAAAAGAATCACACAATCTCAAATTCACAGCGGAAAAATATAATATCAATAATAATAATAGTCATACAAAGTAAAAATTGTACTTGTCAAATTACACTTTTATAATATTAGAGTTTCAACATATTTACAGCCACAGGACAGATAAATAATCTGTTTCAGATACTATATATAACACAGTAGAAACTCTCTATACGTTCCTGCTCTCCAGCTCGCCACCTTAGCTCCAGAATGCCCTTACCTGAAAATCTGTAATACTCGGTCTGGCCCGAGCATTACATCAAAGTAACACCCGGGTCAAGCTGGAAACCAGCGTGAGTAAACTCATTTAACAAGGAATACCAAAACATACAACCTATTTAAAACCCGCGGTAACTCATTTAGATTTTCAACTTCACTGGCTGTTATAAGCATCACTTATCACACATCAATTCTTAAATGTCCAAAACTTAGATTAAATGGTCAAATACACTTAAATCATTACAAACCAGCATATTGATTTCCACATATCAAATTTATACAGAATCGAAGTGGTTTCGGATATTAACTAATACCCGACTCGAGTCTCTTCGAATCCAATATCATCTTATACCAAGTTATTCAAGTGATTAAATTTAATTACTGGATGTCACTTAACATAGAAATAACATAGATAAATATCACCCAAATACCATACCAATAAAATGTCACAGCACATCATCCAATAGATATCATTCAACTTATTCAACAACAATCATCCATATGCAAGCATTTCCATTCATATCATAATTTATCATCTAATCCTGCTTAATTAACCATTAATTAATTTACAATCATATAATTAATTCATTGCTCCTTGATTACCTTATCGATCAACCAATTAATCTCTAATTATAGACTAATTATCCTTTAATCCTCAATTAATCTCCTTTAATACAAGGTAATCTATCCTAAATTTACTTTATAAATCAATTAATTAACCTCTAATTTGCTGATTTATTAACCGTCAACTATTGATTAACAACCTTAATTATTAATCAATATCTCTTAATTCAAATTTACAAATCAATTATATCTTAATTATAAATTTATAAAACTTAATTATTAATTAACAACCTTAGTTTCAAATTAACTAATTCATAATCACAATTAATTAACTTTTAATTAATTGATATATAACCCTCACTTAATTATTAATTTACAAATTAATTATTCTTAATTAATCACATAATTAATCCTTTATAATTAATTTATCAAATTAATTAATTATACTAACTATTTCCAAATCCTGATAACTTTAATTATCTTAAGATAAAATCTTATTCTGTAATACCTTAATTGCCACTTAACAACATCTTAAATCAAAATGTTTAAGCAACACTTATTAAACATCAAATAGAGAGTTTAAACCAATTTAAAGTTTAAAATTCCAAAAGAAAAGTTTAAAACTTTTAAAACCCCTTGTAACATTGTAATCATTCTCTACTTCGGGTTGTACCCGAAACTCACTCGAGTCAAATCCCGCGTTTATCTTCTACCCATTTTAATTAATACTTTGATTAAAAATTTAGTTTCAAATTCCTTCAGGAAACACTTTCAGTAAATCCCGAGAACGAACACAAGCTACCCTATCAATTACTCGAAGTTGACTTCGATATCATCACAGTCCCAATTCCCTGACACGCACCGCCACTACGTACACATGCACCGTCACATGAGACTTCTCCAACCATCGATGACAACATCGTCAAGTCACCCAACCCTCCAATGAACAACAACGATCATCCAAATCTCTTCTTCAGCCTCGATTCAAAATCGATCATCCCAGATGAATGGAACCCAAATCCATCATCAGAAAATCCATTCAAATGCACGATTCCAGACGAAAACTGCTACAACTCCGGCTATGGTTTGCCGACTCATCCCACCTTCGTTTCCAAGAGCCTTGTGTAACTCGAATCACCAGAGGCAAGACAATGATTCAATTTACCAGCTTGATGGAAACTAGGTTTGAAACCCAAATCATCTCGTCCCCTCCGCCACGTTCATTAGACGACCCACCTCCCATCTTTGCCGTGACCTCCATCAACCCTACTTGCTTCAGTGTTGATCTCGAGGCTCCCAACCTCTCCTATCATTAGAGATTGTTCGAAAGCCAAAATTTGTTCAATTCGAGCTTCCCATTGTTTTACTCACTTAAAAACCTTGGAATAAATCTCAAAAATTACCATCTTCAAATACACTTTGGTTTATATGATATAATTATGAAATATGAAGAATCGATTTTTTCCACTATAATTCCATTTTCCAGTAAAATAACTTGTTAATTAAGCTATAAAATAATTTAAAAAAAATCAAGTTTGTTTATCAAATCCAAATCTTCTTTAAAGATTATAACTCATAGGATATTGGAAAGTAAGAAATCTAATTTCGAAATGATCTGATGATAATAAGAACAGTGACATATTTTTATATTCAGACCTTCAAACTCAATCAATCCTATTTATATATATGCATACAGATCTTTGCAAACATTTTTTTTAACATGCTTTAAGCTCTTCACATGAATTCAAAGTTAACAAATTTCCAACTTTAAATTATTAATTTGCTCATCTGTTTATGCTCACAAAATACAGAGCACAACATAATATTGAAGGAACATGAATGCATCCATATATCTTTACATATAACCACATGAATTAATCAAGCAAATCATAATCACAATTTTAAATAAGTTTTCTGCATGTTTTCAGACTTTAAAACAGGTTTAAAGTTTTAATTAACTCATCTCTTTGATGATGCAGAGATACTGAAAGGTCAGGTTTTGAAAATCTGAGAAGGCATGCTTGATTTATATTTTCTGAAAACTTGTTATTCAAACATGCACAAGATTTTTAACATACATATACATTATTTCACTTCCAAACAATTATGCAAGCATATTTTCATCCAAACTTCGACAATCATTCCATACAAGTCAAGATGCAGTGGATTTTTGAAATAATTAAAAGCAGTTTACTCACCTCTGGAAGAATCAGAGAAGCTCCGTAATTTAATTTTATTTTATTGCTTTTAACTTTTATTTATTTAAGGTTTTGATCTGAGTGATTCACAGGCTTGCAAACAAAATCTTTTTTTTATTTCCATGCTTAAAGTTCCCTGCTTTTGAAATACTACAGATTGTATTTTGTTATAGACCTGTTCTTTTTTTTCTTCTGTAATCCTACATTTCCAGCCTATTTAATAACTATAATTACTTTAAACTATTTTTAAAGTCACCTAGTTATAATCAAATTCTTTCCAAAAATCAAAGCCTGAGAGGGATTTATTTTGGAAGTTAGGAAGGATTTTAAATTTGATGTAAAATTTCACAGAGACTTACATACTTACAAACACAGTCATACTTCAAAGTATAGCAGGATTTAAATTAGATTTGAATTGAAAACATTCATGCACAACATATTTCCATCAATATCACACAGATAATTTAGCACCCAAGATTTATTTTAAAGGTTTACTCACCTATCAAATGAAGAGAGGATGATAATTTCTGATGCAAACTCATACTTTCCAGGAACAGATTTGCATTGCTTGCTGAAACCTGGGTTCTACTTCCAATTTGATTGTTGAAGTTGATCTTAAAATTTCATTTGCTTGGTGATGTTGATATTGATCATGCAGCTAAACTCCATTTCTTGTTTTGCTTTAGAGTTGAATTGAACTTTACATTGCAGTTGATACTTGAAATAAAATTGCAGATTTCCAAACAGATTTTAGATTTGTGTTTTGCAAAACTGGTTTTGAATTTATCTTCTTACAATCTGATTTCAGATTTCCTTTTAAGATAATGTGCTAAACAAAATTAATCGTTAAGTTTTCCACTTAACAAACTTTTAAATAAAATGTTATTTAAAAACAATGCCACTTGTTACATAATGATGTATATTAATTTACAAGTGTCTTCCTTAAGTATAAATGTCTTACACATGTTCATCTTAATATTAAAAGAAATTCTTAATTTACAAATGTGTTTAAATTTATCTAAATCAAATTCTAATTTATATTATCATGTTTATATAAATGTTTATCTATTTTTAGCCTTAAATGATTACATATAAATTACTTTTATAAAATTACACATCTTAATGTTTATTTAAATATATTTTTTAAATAAAACAAAATAATCTTTTATTATGAAATACAATTTAAACCTTAATATTTTTAAACAAAATAGATTTTTACTTTAATTACTTTGAAGATATAAGATAGACCTTTAAATTAACCTTTGAAAAGTTTCGATACTATTTCAATCAAATTCACCAATTCATAATTTAAGTCCAAACTATATTATTATTTTTATTTTAAGACATATATTCTTCTAAATTCCATTATTAAATTTAAATTCAAAGTAAATCTTTAATCATAATTTAAAACATCACACTATTAATTAATTGGTTATTTATATTTGAAAATAACAATTTTTATCAATTTTAAACAATTCAATTAAGAGATTTTCACATTTTAAATCTCCAAAAATTCCAGGATATCACACAACATCACTATCACACTCCTTCTCGACGGTCTCGAGATGAAGCGCAGAATCAACCGACTCCTCAAAAGAAAGCTTAAGCTGGAGCGACAAAGATTTCTTAAGATATTTCTTAGGACCAGCGACAAACTTCAAATTCTTATTACAAGAAGTGCTAATGAATTCAAGACCATATTTAGATAAAGCCTCCAATGATGCAACATACTCAGAAACAGAAGATTTCCCTTGCTTCAACTCAAGGAAGCGACGGGTCAGTAAAACTTTTTCAGATTCAGGAACGAACTTGAGTTCAAATCGCTCCTGAAACTGAGTCCAAGAAAGAGTAGACTCATCAATTTCGGCTACAAGAAGCTCATACAAATCAAGAGCACGCTCTTGTAATAAGCTAGAAGTTACTAGAACTCTATCATGATCAGAAAGATCCATACGAGAGAAGATACGCTCGCACGTGCGAAGCCAAGCTTGGACTTCAAGAACAGACTCGGAGCCCTTAAACGGCTTTCCTCCAAGATGTGAAAAATCACTGCACTGACGTGCAAAGGCAGACTTGCGAGGTGGAGAAACTCGAGGAGGAACTGGAGGCTGAGTGCTCCTAAACAATTCCAAAAACTGATCGGTAGACATATAAATGCCATCTGGATGTGTGCCACTGGATTGCCCAGCATCTGAACGTCGTCCCCTGCCTCTTCCAGCCATACGCTGAAAGTAAGATAAGAACAAGATTATTCACAAGGTAGATAATTCAATATGGAATACTACGGAATTTAAACGCATTCCTAGATGTATTCCCACATTCTATCTAACCCTTGATGGAATAGAGAGACACGATGATTCAAAGATTGGTATCACTTATATATACTTTGATGTACCAGAATATGTGCATCTATTCTGTGTTTGTCATATTTTGTTCTGAACTCAGCTCTGATATCACGCTATGACGCCCCACCTCTATACCCATGCTAGCCAAGGACACTACAGGGTAATGCCGTCAACTAACACGGAGGATAAGGCTGGTTAGGAGCGACCATCTATGGCCTTGCTCTAACTATCTATTGAATACATCGACAATAATCACACGAAGGAGGTCGACATACCCAATGAATACTTAAAACAAAACCATAGGTGGTTATAGGATCTATCAGAACAGAATATAACAACTCAAATGTAATATACATCACAGAACAGTATATCATCATGTTCACATATATAGATACATAACAGAGTATACAAACTAATACACGTCAAGTGGTATAGAAAACCACAATATACAGACGAATCAAAAGAATACACATCAGAGTTACAACAAAAAGGACTACACAAAAAGCTTTAACAAAAAGGAACAAGCTGAATAGTCCATGCGGAAGCAAAATAGGCTAAGTCCAAATGCACCTAACCTGAAACATCTCGGTCTGACTCGAGTATAAAATACACGGGTCAGTCTAGCTAAACAAATCAGTTAGATAAACTGAACAACAATAAACCTGCAAGGTTACAAGGTATAGCAAATATCTCTAAAGGAGATAACACAATCATCTAACAAAAGATGAATCATATGATAACAAAACTAGCCTCATATCATAGGCAACATAGATAAACAAAGGATACAAATATCCCAAATCAAGCCATAAAGGCAAATAACAAATACCAATAAGGTATACAAGTTCCACAAGGTAATCGCTACATATCATGCGGCTCAAAAAGACCAACACCGAAGGGCGATACCTAGGGAATATACATATGGATGAAACATCAGAACATTGCTCGAGCACAGTACTGTAAAAACAAGGATCCATAAGCACGAAGACTCCAAAACCAATATCACCCATGCGGCTCATAACTACCAACATCGGAAGCGATACTAAAGGGCAACCCAATATCACCCATGCGGCTCATAACGACCAACATCGGAAGCGATACTAAAGGGCAACAAACCCGAAGGCACAAACCCGAAGGCAACATACCTGAGGGCATCATACCCGAAGGTAACAAACCATAGTGGTGAAGTTCAAAGACCCAGCACTGGACACCGCTAACTGGCGGAATGTGTCATAACTCTCAAAAAGGAATCCGAAAAGTGGTAACGTGAGTCCCATAACCACTCATTCGCACTAAACGGTTTACTATCCGTTAGTTAATTTCACACTCAAAGCAGTACAAAGTTCACCTCACATCATTGGTAAACCAAACCCAAAGGTTAAAATGATCAATTGAATAGGTTGGGAACTAATTGGAAGGATAAACGCACAGATTCATGGTCTGTATTTTGCCCAACCATTTAATCTCCCTTCCACTCCGCTCGAAGTGCGAAATTGTGTATGTGCATTTTAAATAGAATTTAAGAATTGGAGAAGGAAACTTTTAATATGATTTAGAAGGATTATTTATAAAAACTCGTGAATGAAGTCAAAAATAAGTTATCAAAGCCATAGATGCAATGACAACCACTAAGAACCAACTTGAATCGAAAAAATTTGGAAAACCAATCAAAATGAGCAAAAATAGGCAAACAGCAAAATAGGAGCAGGTCGGTCGACCGGACTACAGGGCTCGGTCGGCTGGCCAAAAGCAGAAAAATTGCTCGGAGTAGCAGGTCGGTCGACCGGCTACAGGGCTCGGTCGGCCGAACTGCAAATTTCTGCAGTTCCTGCCTTTTCTCATCGAATTGCAAACACTTCCAAAACACGACCGGTCGAGCAATGGGCCAAAGGAGTCTTAGCCAATAGATACCCCTGCTCCATTAGCTCTCCAATTCGCCACCAAAAACATGCTCAAACATCAAAGTTAGGATGTTTAAGGAAATGAACCCAAACACTAAAAATTTGGATATTCACCAATTCAATCCAAACCAAAAGCAAATGCATATGAACAAGTGCTAGGAATT
Organism: Allium cepa; assembly: GCA_030765085.1. Taxonomy (NCBI): domain Eukaryota; kingdom Viridiplantae; phylum Streptophyta; class Magnoliopsida; order Asparagales; family Amaryllidaceae; genus Allium; species Allium cepa. Next base: position 46,743,074 of record CM060940.1, on the reverse strand, counting down.
CATACCCAACATCAATGAGATCATGAGAAGTAGATGTGAGTTCAAAACTCACCTTTTATCCCAAAACAAAGAAGAAGAAGCTCAAACACAAGAAGGAGGTTAGCCACTCTTCACTCTAGCTCTACAAGCTTCAATCTAAGAACAAAACACATATTTCCCAAATATAGGTTTAGGAAACTTTTCTGAAATTGAAGAGGAGAATAGTTGGAGAAGATGAAGAGGAGGCCTACCTATCCTTCTCTTTGAATTTCAAGCAAGAATTTGGAGTTTGCAAATGGAACTAGGCTTTGGAGTTTCTAATTCTTCTTCCTTTCCCCCATTTTCAGTTTTCTTAAGTTTTTTATGAAATGAACTAAGTGTGGAGAGGAGAGGGACTGAGTTAGGGTTAATTAGATAGTTAGTGGGCTGAACCCAACCCAAACCCAACTAGAAAAGGTTGCAAAATTCAACTTACTCCAAACATATCAAAGCTTATACTCAAAAAGGTCGCAAACGCCATTTTGGACTCAATGGAAATGGTTTCGAGTCCTAATTCGGCCGTTTGCAAAAAGTAACATTTCGGACCAAAAATCCGACTAACGATACTATATTTAAATAAAACATTTAAATATAAAATCGTTAAACATGCGGGTTGTTACAAGCGTATTAATAGATATGAGTGCGTATTTGTTAGTGAACGTAAATTGTTTTAATATTGTGTTCATTGGTTTATTGAGTGGCATATGAACCTTCGTCGGCGCAGTCTGGACAACTGTATTAAAGGGGTTTCTAAACACTTGAATAGAACAGTTTGACACGGTATTGTTTAAAAAGTGTGTGAATGAAATAATTTTACCCAAAATTTATTTTCATATAAAGAAAAGTTTTTGTAATCTATTTTAGCCAATATATGGTTGCTTGGTGTTAGAAATGATAATATTAAATTATTATCATTGTTGAGTAAAAATTTAACTAGAAATTGAAAACGTAACTAAAGATTAAGGAAAATAAATGTATAACTATAAAATGACAACATGATTTATAAGTTGAAATATAATTAAATGGGGATTTGTATAAGCATACAAACTAATACACGTCAAGTGGTATAGAAAACCACAATATACAGACGAATCAAAAGAAAACCACAATACACGTATACAGATACAGATACATAACAGAGTATACAAACTAATACACGTCAAGTGGTATAGAAAACCACAATATACAGACGAATCAAAAGAATACACATCAGAGTTACAACAAAAAGGACTACACAAAAAGCTTTAACAAAAAGGAACAAGCTGAATAGTCCATGCGGAAGCAAAATAGGCTAAGTCCAAATGCACCTAACCTGAAACATCTCGGTCTGACTCGGGTATAAAATACACGGGTCAATCTAGCTAAACAAATCAGTTAGATAAACTGAACAACAATAAACCTGCAATGTTACAAGGTATAGCAAATATCTCTAAAGGAGATAACACAATCATCTAACAAAAGATGAATCATATGATAACAAAACTAGCCTCATATCATAGGCAACATAGATAAACAAAGGATACAAATATCCCAAATCAAGCCATAAAGGCAAATAACAAATACCAATAAGGTATACAAGTTCCACAAGGTAATCGCTACATATCATGCGGCTCAAAAAGACCAACACCGAAGGGCGATACCTAGGGAATATACATATGGATGAAACATCAGAACATTGCTCGAGCACAGTACTGTAAAAACAAGGATCCATAAGCCCGAAGACTCCAAAACCAATATCACCCATGCGGCTCATAACTACCAACATCGGAAGCGATACTAAAGGGCAACCCAATATCACCCATCCGGCTCATAACGACCAACATCGGAAGCGATACTAAAGGGCAACAAACCCGAAGGCACAAACCCGAAGGCAACATACCTGAAGGCATCATACCCGAAGGTAACAAACCATAGTGGTGAAGTTCAAAGACCTAGCACTGGACACCGCTAACTGTCGGAATGTGTCATAACTCTCAAAAAGGAATCCGAAAAGTGGTAACGTGAGTCCCATAACCACTCGTTCGCACTAAACGGTTTACTATCCGTTAGTTAATTTCACACTCAAAGCAGTACAAAGTTCACCTCACATCATTGGTAAACCAAACCCAAAGGTTAAAATGATCAATTGAATAGGTTGGGAACTAATTGGAAGGATAAACGCACAGATTCATGGTCCGTATTTTGCCCAACCATTTAATCTCCCTTCCACTCCGCTCGAAGTGCGAAATTGTGTATGTGCGTTTTAAATAGAATTTAAGAATTGGAGAAGGAAACTTTTAATATGATTTAGAAGGATTATTTATAAAAACTCGTGAATGAAGTCAAAAATAAGTTATCAAAGCCAAAGATGCAATGACAACCACTAAGAACCAACTTGAATCGAAAAAATTTGGAAAACCAATCAAAATGAGCAAAAATAGGCAAAACAGCAAAATAGGAGCAGGTCGGTCGACCGGACTACAGGGCTCGGTCGGCTGGCCAAAAGCAGAAAAATTGCTCGGAGTAGCAGGTCGGTCGACCGGCTACAGGGCTCGGTCGGCCGAACTGCAAATTTCTGCAGTTCCTGCCTTTTCTCATCGAATTGCAAACACTTCCAAAACACGACCGGTCGAGCAATGGGCCAAAGGAGTCTTAGCCAATAGATACCCCTGCTCCATTAGCTCTCCAATTCGCCACCAAAAACATGCTCAAACATCAAAGTTAGGATGTTTAAGGAAATGAACCCAAACACTAAAAATTTGGATATTCACCAATTCAATCCAAACCAAAAGCAAATGCATATGAACAAGTGCTAGGAATTCATACCCAACATCAATGAGATCATGAGAAGTAGATGTGAGTTCAAAACTCACCTTTTATCCCAAAACAAAGAAGAAGAAGCTCAAACACAAGAAGGAGGTTAGCCACTCTTCACTCTAGCTCTACAAGCTTCAATCTAAGAACAAAACACATATTTCCCAAATATAGGTTTAGGAAACTTTTCTGAAATTGAAGAGGAGAATAGTTGGAGAAGATGAAGAGGAGGCCTACCTATCCTTCTCTTTGAATTTCAAGCAAGAATTTGGAGTTTGCAAATGGAACTAGGCTTTGGAGTTTCTAATTCTTCTTCCTTTCCCCCATTTTCAGTTTTCTTAAGTTTTTTATGAAATGAACTAAGTGTGGAGAGGAGAGGGACTGAGTTAGGGTTAATTAGATAGTTAGTGGGCTGAACTCAACCCAAACCCAACTAGAAAAGGTTGCAAAATTCAACTTACTCTAAACATATCAAAGCTTATACTCAAAAAGGTCGCAAACGCCATTTTGGACTCAACGGAAATGGTTTCGAGTCCTAATTCGGCCGTTTGCAAAAAGTAACATTTCGGACCAAAAATTCGACTAACGACACTATATTTAAATAAAAATTTAAATATAAAATCGTTAAACATGCGGGTTGTTACAAGCGTATTAATAGATATGAGTGCGTATTTGTTAGTGAACGTAAATTGTTTTAATATTGTGTTCATTGGTTTATTGAGTGGCATATGAACATTCGTCGGCGCAGTCTGGACAACTGTATTAAAGGGGTTTCTAAACACTTGAACAGAACAGTTTGACACGGTATTGTTTAAAAAGTGTGTAAATGAAATAATTTTACCCAAAATTTATTTTCATATAAAGAAAAGTTTTTGTAATCTATTTTAGCCAATATATGGTTGCTTGGTGTTAGAAATGATAATATTAAATTATTATCATTGTTGAGTAAAAATTTAACTAGAAATTGAAAACGTAACTAAATATTAAGGAAAATAAATGTATAACTATAAAATGACAACATGATTTATAAGTTGAAATATAATTAAATGGGGATTTGTATAAGCATAAACTGTACAAATGAATTATAGTTAAAATTTTATTTAAGCAGGATTTGGAAATTTAAATCTCGGAGATTTGGAAGTATTTTGAAGAAAAATAATAGCATTATTGTTTTGGAGGTATTTCTAAAAGGAAATTTATTTTAAATTGATTTTGAAAGTGATATAGCATTGAAATCACTTGGATTATTGGAAAATAATTCTGAAGATGACGGCCGCATCATCAGTATTCGTTTTCGAGTTTCTAAGTGATGGATTGCTGCCAAATTGATTTGTTCAGAAGAACTAGTTTATTTTTGAAAATCTCAAAGGAAATTTGTTGGGAATAAAACCAGGATTGGTTTGATTTTTGAGAAGTGTGATTTGAGATGTTGGAGATTTCAAAATGATTTGAAACCAAAAGTCGGGTGTTTAAAAATCTCGATGAGATAGTAGTAAGCTTATAAATTGAGATGATTTTTAAATCATGAAGGAAACATAAGCTTTGAATAATGGAATGTAAATTTAAAGTGAAAATTTAAAAATGAAATTATCTTGGATTGGGAAATAAAATTTAGCCGGATTGAAATTAATTGAATAGATTGAAAATAATATCCAGTTGTATTCGAATTAAGTTAAAATCGAATTGAGTTAAATAAATCTGAGTTAAAATAAAATTGAATTGTAAGTTAATAAATTGGATGGTAAATTAAAAGAGAATGGTAGAATCAGAACTTGCTTAATTAAAATTTGACTTGAGGCGTAACAAATTAAATATAATTGGAAATGTATCATATAAAAAAATGAAATTGGATTAAAATAGTGATGGTTTGAATTGCAAATAAAATCCAAATAAGTGGAAATATATTGGAAATGCCCTTGTTACTTATAAAAATAATTTCGGATGAATAAAGTGTGGAAATTAAAAATTCATAATGGAATGAGTGGATATACTAATTATATTGAATAAATAAATGGATGGAATGAATAAGAATCAAATGAAACATGATTGGAAATGTGTCCGAAAAAAATGAAATTGGATTGAAACAGAATTAAGTTGAAGAAAAAAAAAAGAATTTACTTGTAAAATGAAAATAAGCTTAAGTATAAAAATTTGAATAAATTAAAGTAAATTGGCATAAGCTAAATAGATGGGGAAGTTGAATTGAATTCAACTTAAACTAAGTTTAATGATGTTGGATTGGATTTAAATCAAGTTAAGAAAAATTTTAATTGAAGTAAAATTTGGTGAGTTTCCGATAATATTTAATGGAAGGAAAATTCTTAAATAAATAATTGTAAACGATTTAAATTATTACGGAATTAAAATAATTAGAGACAATAAGGAAATAGAATGTTTCAAGTTAATAGAATGGATTTAAATGAATGCGGATAAGAAATGAAACGCAAACGAATAGATCATGAATAAAATTGAAATGGTTATTGAATGAAATAGCCTGGATTGTCTTCGAGCTAAATAAAATAGTTCGGAATAAACAATTATGGAATGAATTATAAATGAATGGATTGTGAATGAAATTTAAACAGAATGTGTCGAGCTAGATCAAATGGTTTTCGATGGAACTAGTTTGGTTAATAAAATGAAATGCAAGTTATTGTATTCAAATTTAAAGTGCAATGAAAATGAGAATATATGGATTGAGAATAAATTTAAAAATGGAATAGAATTAAGTATAAATTGAGTTGAAATCCATTTAAATTGGTTATAAAACATAAATACTTATTTATTCACATAGATTTCGTCAGATTGCACAGAATAAATTATCGTTGGATGTAAATGGAAGTAATTAAAATTCTATGAATTGATAGGAGTAAAATAAATAGATTTTTGAGAGCAATTGAATTAAATATGAGTTCAGTTAGCTTAAAAATAAATTAAATGTAAGCGATTGAGATTTAAACCATTCGAATTGATGAAATTGTACACAAATGGATTGAAAACCATTCAAATTGAATGAAAATGGTTATAAATTAATTGGAACAGTGGAATTAGTATGAAAATTGTATAAGTTGCATACGGAAAAATGTTTGGTGTGAATTTCTTTTAAAATTCATGTGTTTAACTATGCAAATAAATGAAATATTGTTAAACTTCATCTATTTGGCACTTGCATGTTTAAATTGAGTAAGTACAGGTACCTAGAAGTCGTGTGGCTGGATTTTGGGCACGCTAACTGCTAAATAAATAAGCTATTTCCTTAAAAATGCTAAATAAGGTACGCCTACGTAATAAAAATAGGAAATATAAACTGTTTTTGATTTTTCCAACCGGGTGGGTCGATGTATTTATATTTATATCTTTTGTCAAATTGCAAAAGCTCCTCCGTACAAAGGAGACTATGTCAAAAAATTTCAGAAATTTTCGGAGTTAGAAAAATTATTGAAATTATTTTTGGAAATTTTAGTTAGCGACAAAACGACTTCAAACTGGAAATTGAAATAAATTAATAAATGAAAACAATTCAAAATAATGACATGAATTGGTTATAAATGAAAAATAAAATTTAATATTCAGAACTAAAGATAAATTGAATTCATATGGAATTGGAAATTCAATTTAAAAACAAGTGGATATAAAGGCTAAACTGGTAGAGTGATAATATAAAAGTATATAAATTTCTTATATTCAACTTAAGAAAATAATGGTGAAATTCTTAAGTAAGTTTGGTATTGAGAAAATTATTCTAATTAGATAATTGAATGAAAATTTAACTGGAAGTTGTGAAATGGGATAATTTTGAATAAGTGAATAGAAATCAAAATGACAGTGAATAAAAGAAAATTGATATAGTTGATAATCAATTGAAATAAATACGTAGGATGTACGTATATTGTTTTTATTCGCATAGCGATTTGATCCAGATTCGAGCACAGAATTTCGAGTAGTTATATCTATCCAATTTAGGATTTTTCACTCGATTTTCGACGGCAAACCCTGGATATGGATTTTGATTGATTTTGGAAATTCTCTTTCATAGTAATGACTATGCAAGGAGAATGACGGTTTCTGATCAGAAAACCAGATCTGAGTTCGTACTAGGAAGTCGGGTGGATGATACTAGTTCGGAAGTGAAATTGTGTGATCGAGTAAGCGATCAAATTTGATATCGCGTACGAATGGTGTAAGTACATCATACGGGCTTGAATGAAATAGATATTGAAACTATTGTAAAGAAATGAATAAAATGACTTTAAATCTTGTGATTGGATACTATTGCTAAATAGGATACATAGGTATTATAAGGGAAAAAAGAAATTGGTTTTGATTTCAAAAGATAAATTTAAATTGCTCGACAAAAAGGTATGTGTTTAAATTTCTGGATGAAATTTGATTGGGATTTTGATCTGGGCGCTTGGCCTTTTGTTTTCTTTTGAAATATGGGAGCCCGTAGAGGCATTTTGTAGTTGTACCGAGCTAGACGCGCAAAGGAGACGCCGACGAAATTATTCAAAAATTTAAGGAGTTAGAAAATTTTTGAGAAATTTTTGAAAATTTAAATTCGGATTAAAATTTAAATTTGAATGGATTGGGTAAATGATATTGGTAGGAACCTAATGGAAGATTGTTTGAAAGGTTGTTAAAAACTATTTGGTTTTGGGAAAAAGGTATACGGGTAGTGGACCATTCTTCCTAACTAGTAATTTCGGGGACGAATTTACTTTAAGGGGGGAAGAATGTGATGACCCGGAATTTTTGAGCATTTGAAATTGGAATATTTAATTGATTTTAAATATTTAAAAGTTAACTATTAACTTAAATTTCAAATATCACCATTATTTGGGATTTAATTATTGGATTTAATTGTTAGGAATTGAGTAAAATGTTGAATTTGGAGTTTTAAGCCTGTTAAAAATAACTTAAAGGCTTGTAAAATTTATATTGATAGTACTAAAGATAGTAAAAGTGTTAAAATTGAATTTGTAAGTGTTTTGTTCAGTTTTGAAATTATGTCGTTTAAATCGATATTTAAAAATAACCTTTCGAGGCACAGTCTCGGAATTTGACGAAACCAGTTCCATTGGATCCATTATATTGTATTATTATCGGATTTCAATTTTCGTAGTGATCAGAGTTATTATGTGAGCGTACGAGAGATAAACGCGCTGAAATTTGAATCAAAAATTTAATACAATAACAGAGTCCAAAAGCTAGCTTCTCCATACGATTGAATTAGGACTCGAAACTTTTTCCATTGCGTTCGGAATAGGGGTATAATGTTATAAACGTCTAGTGGCACGCCTCGATGGGATATCAAAGATTTTAAGCTATGCAAATCGAGACAATTTGAATTGGAATTAATTTATATTTATATCGCGGTCAAATATCAGTTGAAATTCCTTCACATCAGTTGTCTTTTCATTCACTTCGGGCTACTGTAGCAAGTTGAGTGGATCACATAAATATCTTTTCCTTTTTCCCTTTCCATCTGAATCTTCCTCTACGTTTTTAAGCTGAGATTCCATTCCTCTTTTCCTCATATTTGCAGTTCGAGGAAAATAAAAATAAAGTAACAATGCTGTTTAATTCCATTCCTCTTCTCATCTTAACTAACTTCAGAAACGATCGATCTCTTGGGGATTTGATCCATTTAAAAAAGGGGGTTTCATAGCTGAGGCTAGGGGGCACGACATTCGTGTATGGCATGGAGATGGCTCACGGCTCTGGGCGATGATTGGTAGTGGTCAGGTGGCCACCACGACGAACTCGATCAAGGTTAGGGAAGTAGGAAGGGAAGCGGCGCTCCTAGAGTGAAGGCACAGTGGTGTAATCACGATTTTCAGTCGCGTGGGGTTTTGCGTACTACTGTGGGTCGAATCGCGATCGGTTTTTGGGTCGTCACGAGCTCGGTTGGTCACAATGCTGGTGAGTTCGGCCTTGCTAGTGGTGGCCCTAAGGCGTGTGTGGTGTTGTCTGCTAGGGTTGGGGTGTCTCGACTGGAAGGTAGCAGTTTTATGTTATCTGTGTTTAATTTAATTTAGAAATATATGTGGGTTAGAAAAAACATACAAGTATTTTCACTTACTAGTTTAATCTAAAATAATGTGGTATGGAGACAAATTTATTAGATTGAATGTGTATATAAACAGAAAATTTATTTATATATGATTTTGGAAAAGTATAGGAATTTTAAAATGTGTAGATTTTATAATAATAAATAGATATATATATATATATATATATGTAAATATTTTATCCTACTAGTTTATTTTAAAAGAAGTGGGTTTGATGATAAAACTATTTTAATTAACTTATTTAAAGTTAATAATTGAGTTACTAAAGATACTTTGTAAAGAAAATTTTAGTTTAAAATTTTTAAGTTAATTTATAAGTTAAAATAAATGAGTAGATATTGGTTAATTATTGGATTGATTCAAGTGTTAATTAACTATATAATGTTATAAAAGGTCTAAAATCGAGAAACAAGCTGGAATGGAAATGAATGGCAATAGACTGCATATTAAAGCAAAGGTGAGTTAATCTCACTCGGTTAAATTTAAATTTTAATGATTAAATTTAAATAATTGTTTGAATGGTTAAATTGATTGATGTATTATAGTATGGCATATTTTAGGGTTGATATTTATATTGTGCTAACGTCTGTGGATGCAGGGAAAACAGGTCGGAGGGATCCAACTGGACCCCTCAGCTTTTATTTAAATTATTTAATATTCACTGTTGTGATTATTTGATATTCTATAATGAATTATGTGGAAATATTGAATGTTATGGCTTGATGGATGTAATTGGGTATAACGAATTACCACAAATATATAAATTGGATTTTGGAAAGAAAATAAAAGAGGTGAATTTGTGAGTAAAATAATTATAGAAATTGAGTAAATTTAAAAATTAATTGGAAAAGAAATAAAGTGACTTTAACATTCTAATAAATAAATCTTGAGTATAGAAAAGAAAATTTGAGTAAACAGGAAGTTAATGAATTTTAAAATTCAGTGTTATTATTTAAAAAAAACAAAACATTTATTTAAGATTTAAGATTTAAAATATTGAAAAGAATAAAGAAGAAATTAGGAAAAACCGAAATTTGTTTATTTCAGTTAAAAGATTTCAAATCAAACTGGAAATAATAACATTAATAATAAGTCCATAAGTAATGAATTTTGAAATAAACTGATAAGTAAAGAAATCATTTTGGAAAATTGTTTTAAGTGATTGAGAATGGAAATTCTCCCTGAATAACCATGTACGTTTTCAAAGTAAATTTTTAAATATAAGTTTAAAGTTGTTTAAAAAAAGTATCCTTTGAAAAATTTATTATTTCTAATATTTAAATTTTAAAGTAAGTATTTTCTCAAATCTATTATAGTAGTAATCACCTTAAAATTGACTTAGTATTTTGTTTTTAAAAGTGAAAAACTAGTTTTATATTTTATTAAGTAACATTATTTTCAAATATTCATATAGTATGTATTTTTAATAAATTATTGAAGTAGTTTTTAAAATAAATGTTTTAAAGTATATTTCAAAGTAAAGTGTTTTAAATTATTTGGTGATTTGGTAGAGATAGAAAATATTTGGGAAAGTTTATTCTGGAAAAGAAAGAATTGTTTGAAACTGTTTTCAAATGGTTGAAAATAGAAATATATCTTGCGAAGATATTTCTGAGGTTAATAAATAATTTGGGAAATTATTTATTGTTGGATGGTTGTTTGTGAATATTAATTGATAGTTAAATAACCGACTATCAATATTGGACAAATACGCTGATCGTTTCGAAGAGACCGGGATTGAGATTTATTTCTCGAAAACCACTTCGATCTGGTTTGTACGTTTCGTGGGAACGAGTTTGGATTCGAAGATGGAGCAGAGAAGTGCAAGGGCTAGTCGCTACTAATCCTGAGGATATTTCCAAAATGGATGTAGTAGGAATAGTGCCTTCGGTTCCGTTCAAACCCGAGACGGACTTGTATGGATGAATGCTTTCGTGAACATCGTCAGGTGGACGATGGGCATTCTAAGGGATATGTTCTAAAAAGGTAACGCTTAGCCTCAAGCCTCATCAAATGGGAATGACTGAAAATCAGGGGTTATGCAGCAAGGCTAGCTGGGTAGCACCCTAGCAGGGTGAGGTCATCCCTGTCTAGATGTCCATTTTTATTTTGGCTTAGTGGTGCGGTTGCGGATCACAACCGCGGGGTGATCTCACTCGGGATTATCCAGTAAGGGGTAGTCCCGGTCTTGTGTTGCAGGGGAGCGGGCGTACTCCTCGATACTGTGATCTAGGCCACGTACTGTGACTGGTGGTACCCAGTGCCAAGTCATTAGTTGGAAATCCATTCTCCCTACGAGCCTTTTACGAGTTTTGTTTGTATTACTCACTCTGTGGCTAGTAGCTGGAATTTAATAGATGTAACAATTTCGGCTATTTTATAAGTAAAACCCTATTATAATATCAGAGGATTTTTATAAAAAATTGTTTTAGCTATCGTAAGGTAAAAACCCGACATGTTTATTTGTAGCGTGGTCTTATGAGATGCTTTTGTTTTCAAAGGATTTTTGAAACTTTAATAATCAATTGAGTGTGATTTTCTCACGCTGGTATTACAGACTGAATCGGGTGTTATTTAAATGTAATGCTCGGGTCAGATCGAGTACTATAGGATACAGGATATGATGTCGTGGAGCTCAGGAGACGAGCTGGATGACGATACGTACTTTCGTACTTGTTTATATATATTCCGCTGTGTTGAGTAGCTGTGTATCCAGTGTAAGTTATTGATGTTATGCTATGATTGATGTACTCTGATGATGTAATATATAAACAGAGATATTTGATTTTTGAGTAAAGATTATTTATTTTCTATTATATTTTATTCCGCTGCGATGGTTAGATTCTGTTGCTGGTTTCTATTTTCTTCTTCTACCTTTTCTTCTTTAACCCAAATGGTTCGTATTTCTGTACAACTTGAGTTGATTTAGGTAGAATAGTGTTGACTCAAGGGGTACGGATTTGCGAGCCTTTACAGTTAGCCACCTCGAGCGAACACACTTCTTCGTAAACTACTCATTACTTGTTATTGATTGGTGTGCACTCTGGAAATTTTGGTAGTGTTGTTTCACAGTGTTGCGATCGTTGCGGCGATGCGTTCTCACCAGTCCGGATCAAGCGAACGGTAGTTTCACTATCTTGGGTATTGCCTTATGTGTCTTGTCATACTTGTATCCCTATATACACGACCAATACTAATTTGTTTTGTGTTATACCTATGGATTACTCCCTGATAGCCCACTAGTTTACGGTGTAGTTTACAGTGCTACATAGACTATGATGCTTGTATAAAAATGTGTTAAGGGGATAATGGTAACGCCTTAAAACTATTTATATTAATGATAGGCATTATCCATTTAGGGTACATATAAATGTTTAACGGATCTTTAGAGGATGGTTATCCCAAACATCCTTTGAGTTACTTGTAATTCAGTTGTTATTTCACTTGAATTGGATTTATTGATATAAGAATGTTAATCCTAACTCGAGTGTTTTGTGTTTTGCTTTATGCTCGGGTCAGACTGAGTGTACCAGTATTCGAGACTTACCTTTGGAGTTGGAGCTTCGCTTGAAGATCCAGCTATCTATCCAGCTTTAAGATGTTTAGTTGATCCTAGTGATGTATTCAGATTCTTATATTTAACTATTGTACTCGAGACTTCTGTTGTACCTTATTTGACTTTGATATGTATATAGTAGCTTCATGAACTATTTGTCTTTTGTTTTCTCTGCATTTATTTTTCTGTATTTGTGATCTGTGATTATTTATTTACTGTATATGTTCAGTTTTGCCAAATTTAAATTAACAATTCGGTATTTTGAATTATTCAAGTCCGACATGTGCGGATGCGAATAGTCAATATAGCGGGTCGTTACATAATTCCAAAACCGTAATTCCATAATTCAAAATCTAATCGAAAATTCAAAGTTCTCAAAACTCATTGAATTTTATATTATAGGAAAGCTCTCGATGAACGTTATCTCTCTCTACAATTCATTTTTGCAATCGAATCTAGGTTTGGGTAGAATCTGCAGTTTATTCTCAACCATCCCTATCAGGGTTTCGTGATCAACGGTGGATCATCGACCAATCGACGATCAGGGAGCGGCTTCTATAAGAGGATGGTAAGCATAGGCGAGCGGCGGTGTTCGTTCATCGTGGATTGTCTTGATTATTCAAGAAACAGTGTCGATAAGCGGCGGTGGCGGAGGTTGAGTGGGAAAGTCGTAGTAGGTCGCACTTGGCCTGGTGGTGCGACGCGACTAGGAATGTTTCGTGGTGGGGCCGGATCCAAGGGATGTTGGTCGATGGCGGTGGGGCAATAATGAGAACGTGGTGGCTTGGTCAAGGTCGTGTTCGTCTCTGATAAGGTTTTAGGTAACGTTAATTACGATAATGCCCTTCTATTATTTTTTAATTTTAATTAATATTTTCATATTTCTAACACTAATAACTTTTTCATACGAGCTCGGATTTGTACGTGGTTTCTTCCTTTGGGATCGTATCAAAATTCCAAACAGCATGGAACTTGTTTGGTTGGATCTGGAGATTGTTCAAATTTTGGGCTTTTATTGGATTTTAAATCGACTATAAATCAAAGATGAGAGATTTAACCCAGTCATAAATACTAAGCCGTCTTATGTTAGATGAATTAAATTTATGATGTAGTAAGAATATTATTGGGTGTTGTTTGGTAATTTAATTTGACATTTTAATTCAAATTGAATTTTATTGAATTAAATTGTCCTTTAAATTATATTGAATATAAATGGCTAGCTAAATCCCTGATAATGATAACAAGTTAGTTATTGTGATTTATTGGCTGATTTTGATGTTGTGATGGATGTTTATTTATTGACATTTTGGATGATTGGATGTTCATTTAACGTTGCTATCACTATGGATTGAAGTGATACATATTTGAATGATCTTACAGATTAGGAAAAATTGCTATGGGTTGAAATGATACAAACCCAAGCGATTTTATTGATTTGAAAATTATTGATTCGGGAAGCGGGTTGAAATGATATATACCACATAAATTTAACTATTTTGGGTTGAAACGATACATACCCAAATCACCTGACCATAGGCTATAAAATTATATACAACCGTCGTTGGTCGGTTTTAAATTATTTTCTAAATGGTAAAGTATGATTTTTAAATTTGATTTTTAAATTTAATTTAATGGTTTTATCTAAAAATTTATATTTGGAAAATTATCTATTTCATATGTTTCAAACGTCAAATTATAAGTTAATATATGGTTTTAAAATGTAAATTTAATATTTTAACTTAGAATTTTATTTAGTTTTAAATATATATATTTTATAATAATTTAAAATTTAATTAATTTTTTAATATATTTTTATTATATATATTTTAAATTTAATTTATATAATAAATATAATTTTATTTAAGATAATAAATATAGACTTCTATAATAACTTTAACAGATAAAAGCTTGTGTAAAAGATCTTAGAATTTTGTAAAAGCTTTCGTAATGAATTTATAAAAGTTTTGTAAGAGGTTTTATAACGGATTTATAAAAGGATTTTATAAAAGATTCTTATAAAGGATTTTACAATGATCTTGTAACGACCCGCTATTTTAGACTATTCGCATCCGCACATGTCGGACTTGAATAATTCAAAATACGGAATTGTTAATTTAAACTTGGCAAAACACAGATATACAGTAAATAAATAATCACAGAATCACAGACACAGAGTAATAATATGCAGCGGAAGTAAAAGAGATAGTAGTTCATGAAGCTACTATATATATAACAGAGTTAAATAAGTTACAACAGAAGTTTCGAATACAATAGTCAAATACAATAATCAGTTTACATCACTGGAATCAACTGAATATCTGAAAGCTGGATAGATAGCTGGATCTCCAAGCAAAGCTCCAACTCCAAAGGTGAGCCTCGAAAGCTGGTACTCATAGTCTGACCCGAGCGTAAAGCAAAACACAAAACACTCGAGTCAGGATTAATATTCTTATATCAATAAATCCAACTCAAGTGAAATAGCAATCGAAATACAAGTAACTCAAAGGATGTTGGAATCGCCATCCTTTAAGGATCCGTTAAACTATCTACTATGTAGTAGTATACGCTAAATAGATAATGTCTATTAGTAATATAAATATCAAAATACTGTTAAGGCGTTACCATTATCCCCCTTAACACATTTTTATACAAGCGTTATAGTCTATACAGCACTGTAAACTCCACTGTAAACTGGTGGGATATCAGGGAGTACTCCATAGGTATAACACAAAATAAATTCGTAGTGGTCGCATATATAAGGATACAAGTATGACAAGGCACATGAGGCAATACCCAAGGTAGTGAAACTACCGTTCGCCTGATCCGGACTGGTGAGAATGCATCGCCGCAGCGATCGCAACACCGCGAAACAACACTCCTGAAATTCCGAGGGTGCACCAATCAATCACAAGTAATGAGTAGTAGTTACGAAGAAGTGTGTTCGCTCGAGGTGGCTAACCCCATTTGGCCCGGCACGGCTCCTGATTTTAGTCATTTCCAATTTGACACAAGTGTCAAGGCTATCCATTATCGTTCACTTTCTTCAGTCAGCACGTACATCATTCCAACCACTTCATTCTGGATCATCACTCCGTGTATAGTTATCAAAGTGGTTTTCGGTTTAGATAGAGAGTATATCCAAAACCGATTCCGGTTTCTTTAATAACTTTCGTAATTTTTTATACCGATTGGTCGTTTAATAAATTTCAAAACCAAATCAAATCCAATTTCAATTAGAATTTATAAATCAACATATATTTGTCTTTCGAAATCAATTTCCAAAAATCTATGTTTCAAAACTCCCAAATTATCATTTCAAGGTCTTACAATTCAATTTCAATTTTATTTAAACCATTCCAATATTGATTCAAGTTCATATATAAGTTTTATTCCGAAAATCATTTAAATGATTAAATTCAACATTCAAACTAATTTAAATTCATTTATCGACTTCATTCGTTAAGTTACTTTATTATTCAAAACAATTTCACTTAATTCCCAATTCATTAAGTCAATTACTAAAGTTCATCTTCATTTTATCAAAACTTCAAATTAACTAAATTAGATTTGTCAAATCAATTCTCAAAATTACAAATCTTACATTAATTTCAATAAATCACATTTTATTTCTTGTTAAAGAAATTCAATTTCGTTCATTTACTTACTTAGTTACAAATCCCAAACTCAATTAACAAAACTAACTTTCACATGTTCGAGAAGTTCAATTTTTTTATTCAATTATCAAATAATTAAATATCATTCAATTATTAAATAATTTCAATCTTAATTATTAAAAATTTCAAAACTTAATAATTACAAACTTGATTATAAATTCAAACTTAATTATTAATTCATTTCCACTTAATTATGAATTCAAACTTAATTATCAAATCATTTCAACTTAATTATAAATTCAACTTAATAATTTCAAACTTAATTATAATTTCAAACTTAATTATAATTTCAAATTCAATTATTAAATGATTTCAAACTTAATAATTTCAAAACTCAGTTATTACTAATTCCAAATTATTTATTAATAATTCCAAATTTAATTATTAAATAATTAAATTTCAAACAATGTGGTTTCATCAATTACTACGTTAACATTAGTTTCAGATTTCAATCTTTACATTTTCTTTAAAAAAAAATCAACTTCCAACTTCATTTCATAACTTATTCATTTCATAACTTATTCTCTATCCTAAGTCAAGTTCATTTTGGGTATTTATCATTTCAACCCGATTCCAATTCCAAATCAAAACATAACAAAGGGAACTTGCAGTGTGATAACTGGGATGGTGTCAAGTAAATAAACAACAATCAAACACAATCCAATAATCAATTCAAATAATCCCGAAGTAATCGTATTAATTCACATTGTTGTTTATGCGAATCAGTATAATTATTTCTAGAACCTACATTATCATTTCATGTAGATTAAAGATTATTACATTACGGTTTTTCCACTTGTCGTTCAATTTCAATTCTACACAATTTATTCAATATACGTTCAAGGTTCAAAGTGTAATTTATCAAATTCTACGAGTCAATTAACTTAACAATTCCGAGGGGTCATATTATTCAAATTAACTAATCAAATTCAACACATATGTCGATTCAAAATTTATAACTATCCTATGTCAAATTCAATTGCATATTATTCATCACTTTTTACATTTCAATTTAACATCCAATATAAACAACAAACAGTCAATCAATTTCAACCAAACTGTATTATCATCGCATAATAATTAACAGATAATGGTGTCAGATGTCATAGGTGAACAGATACTGGTAATAACAGTGTACATAACTAACAACAGGTATATTTCAATTGTTGTTTCAGTTGAAATCAAATTTAATAAACAAAAGAACATTAATCGTGAGTGATTGCTCACCTTTCGAGACTAGACAAAATACAGATATGACACGGAATTGAGTAACGAAACCAAACACGAATTCTGAAGCAAAGCGAGATTGGTCCGAAATCGACAAAGCTGATAGATACGAAATAGAATAAATCAAATCAGAACTAGATTGATGCGGATAAAATTTGAAGCAAAAGTATATTATATTTTTTCTTCTTAAAACCAATATTCAATTTAAATTACATATTATTTAACAAATATATATATATATATATATATATATATGTCAACATGTAATATCAGATCTATATATAACCGACCCAGATAATACTTGTACATATATGATGTATAACATAATTTTCTAGAATGTAATATACTGATACAAAGACCGAACTCATGCATAAATATAAATCTATATATATACACTTACGGAAGAAAAAAAACAATATATATTATAGACTTTAAAGCAATACAAAAACAATTAAAACAAATGGGTGATCGACCGACCCTATAAGCAATTGAATACATATGCAAACACTTTTTATACAGTAAATCAAAACAAATGTATGCAGACCCATAAAATATGCGGACAATTATAAATATAACAATATCTCTATATAATAATAAAATAAAATAAAAATCAGTACTACAACTCATATAACTTATAAACTAACATATTATCCAACTGTAGCTCTTTAAAAGAAACTATATATCAATAGTAATACATCCTGAAACCAAATTCTCATAACCCAGAAAGTTTGGAGAAAACACAAACGTGTCATTTATCATATATATAGCATTTCAACATTTTTTTTTTAAAAAAAAACTTGCGTATACACTACAAACGCACATACACTGCAAATACACTACACACGCACATACACTGCACATACACTACACACACACATACACTGTACATACACTACACACGCACATACAAATATAATTCATAGATCGTACAAGCATATTATACGAACTAAATTAAACTTACAAATAAACTGCAAAATATAACCATATAATACACGGTAACAAAATAGCAGCACGTAGCTTATATATATACTTTAAAAATCCATTACTTATATCAGTAAACATATATATGAGACACAGTATATGATTTAAATTTATTTATATATAATATAGATATAATAAGAAGAGTAACTCTATATAATATCTTACAGCAACTTACATATAAAAGTTAACATATAACTAAGCAACTTACATCGCTAACATGCATTCAAACAGAATATATAGAAGGATCTTATATAACTTTATATGCAATTATCGTTCATAAACTTATATTAATGAATACTTACATAAAACGGTAGAGGGAGATGAAGATGGTGGAACGAGTGTGGGCGACGGCCGATGAGATGATGCAGGCGAGGTGTAGAGGCCATGAGGGAAAGGAATTTACATGGAAAAGGTGCTCGGCAGGGTGTTGTATCGGTGATGGGCGATACGTGAAGGTGGCTGGAGATGCGCGCTCGGCGGTGAGTGCGGTTTGACGCGGAGGTGCGGAAACTTGGTCGCAAGAGGAGAGGGAGAGGTCGTGATGCTTGGCACATGCGGTAAGTGGTTGTACGGTGTAAAATGTTGTTGGAAGTAAGCGCATTCACGTGCTGAGATGGCAGAGCGGATTTGGGTGGGTTCACGGAGGTAAGGGTGCGGAATTCGAGGCGGAGGGTGGCTTCGGCCTGGTGGTTGATGAGGTAGTGGTGGGTCGCGTCGGTGGCGAGAGGTGGTTCGGCTGTAGCAAGGGGATGGAGTGGTGGGCTGTGCTTGCTTGGTTGAGGGAGAAGACGTACAGGAGGAGGGGAGAAGTTATATTTTTGTTTTTGTTTTTTTATAAATGGAAAGATGCAGAACGTGTGTAAAAATGAGATTCAGGCAAAGAAAAATGAATTCATGCATGATACAGGGAGACGTATACATTGCTTTGGAAATATTAAAAGTAGTAACCGGTGGAAGTAAATGGTCATCAAATTTTGAAGGAGTAGAATAATAAAGGTCACAAGTCCAAAATTCAAGGATAATAAATAATCTTGGCTATTGATGTTCTCGGTAGAAATCGGATAGTCACGAAAACAATGAACCTGAACCGTATCGATATACGTAACTGTTTCACGGGTTTCGTGACGTATTAAACACCAAAACACAGAAATAATTGTATCGTGAAAATCAGCACGACGAGACGATCAAAACGGTGTACATATATTAATGATTCGATCGAATTATAAAAATTTGAAATTTCTACTAGCGGAAAATGCATAAAAATCGCAGAAAAATAAGATCGACGGAGCCAAAGATGTCCGAATTAGGAAAAACGACAAACTGACAACTTGCTCAAAAGATGCTTTAGAATTTTTCTATGTAAAAATATTTTGGTTTTGAAAACGTTTTATTTTCATCGTTTTTTTAACTGATTGAAGTAATTTACGCACGAAATAAACCTTCATATTTTCAGACGAAAATTTACCAGTTGCTATATTTAACTAGACGTATTCCAAATATAAAATTTATATTTCGAAATTTTTATCGTTTAAAATCCCGCAAAATTCCAATTAGTAACGTTATTAAAACCGGCTAGATTTACAGGTCGTTACATTCTCCACCACTCAAAACTTTTCGTCCCCGAAAAGGAAGGAAGTAGGAGGATAGAAACAACCAAAAGAAATAAACTTGAATTACATAATAAACAATTTATTTAATCCATAAAAATTCCAATTTAAATAAATTTATATTCCACAATTTGTTTTTAAATTCAAAATTTTCATTAAATTGATTTGATTTCACAAATATTAATGTTAGGTATAAAAGGTTTCTTTCAAATGAAATTCAATTTAATTTCAGTTAATTCAAGATATCTAATTAAGTTGATTAAATTTCAATTCAATAACTTTCAAAACAAATTTTTCTTATAGTAATCATACCTATTATTTATTTAACTTATTATTCTATTTATCTTCATAAATGTTTCATAATCTAAAATTTTAGTGAATAACATTTATTATACTCACTCGCATTTTATTTATAAAGACAATTTATATTATATACAATCCAATTGTCTAAATTTAACAATTTCAAAGATTATAAATTTGAATAGTCATTTATTATAATCATACTTTATTCGACAAATTTAATTCTTTTTATTCCAAATTATTATTAAATTTATTCTACTTAATATATCTTATCCCATATATATATTAAGTATATTTACTTATTATAGCCACTCAAATTTATTTTAAATTCCTTTGATATCATTTATATTGTATAATATTCAATTACGTAGTTAACTTTTGAAAATTTAGGTAAGTTATATATAATGCAATTGAGTATTTTCCAAATAAAATTTATAATTTACTTACTTCAAGTTAAGTATGTTTAGCCAAAACTTTTGGTTTCATTAAAAATCGTCTTTAATCATAAATTTAATAATTTTAAATTTTCGATTTCCCTTTAAACCATTTAGAGATAATTTATGTATATGCTATATATATCAAATCAAACTAAATTTAAAATAATATACCTATATACGTATAAATCAAATCATACTTAAGAAATTTAAATCGACTAAATTTCCAAATCAAAACTGTAGCAAAACTACGAATTGGTCTCTCCACTTCGAAACTCGAAAATAAATGTCGATGATGCGGCCTCATCACCGAAATTATTTTCCAGCGACAAAGAGAAGAGCACTGATCTAAACATCTAAAATTTCTTTCAAATGATTTCTATTCGAAAATACTTTAAATAATATACCTTTTAAAACTTTAAATACAAGGTTTGAAATCTATGGGAAATTAAATTCCCAAATTATTGTTTTAAATTCATTTAAATTCTAAATCAAATTATATCCAAGTTTTATAAATTCATTCATTTATATTATACAATAGCCAATGGTTTATACATAAATGAAAATTAAATATTATCATTTCGGACCACGGATTCGCTAACCATCTAATTTCAGGAAAATTATACTTATATAATATAATTATACACAATTTATTTCGTTTACCAAATTGAAAACAATATTGTGTAAATTTGCTTTGTTCAAGTGTTTTGGGAATCCTATCGATAGCGTCGATCAGACGAATCGATCGAAAACCCAAATCAACCTCAACAACTCAAACAACACAATATATTTTTCTTATTTTTAATATTGATTCACAAATACACTTTCTCGCTCGACGATACAAGGATGGTTTTCAAAATAAGTATAGAGATTCAAATTTGATGGAAATCAAATCAAAGAGAATTTTGATTCGATAATAAGTTCAAAACAGAAGATAAGATAGTTCGATTAACAGAATCGGGAGATGGATAAGCTTATTTAATTCACGGGCAACCTTAACCGGGTCGACCGTAACTTCAAGAATAAGATCGATGCAGAATTCCGAGGTAAATCAACATTCGATCTCAAGAAATAGAATTCATGTATAGCAGGAGATAGATAGCATCGTAAACCGAGGATACAGAAATCTCCAGTAAATTGATGCCTACTGTAAAAGAGTTTCACCCATTTACAAAGCATTCGAAGATTGGCGAGACCGCCGATTTATTATAAGGATTATTTGAAGTGCAGTTATGGGATACTCCAGAATTAAAAGAAGACGAATAGTGAGGGACAAGAAGGAATTTCGGAACCGTAGGAAACGTTCCAAAATTCAAAGGAATTGAGTCAAAAGGATGAGATTGAAACTCGAATGAGAGTGATCCTATAAATAAATTTACCCTATATGCTAAGTTTTGCCTAGAGCTACCAAAAGCTCTGATACCAACTGTAACGAACCGCTATTTTAGACTATTCGCATCCGCACATGTCGGACTTGAATAATTTAAAATACCGAATTGTTAATTTAAACTTGGCAAAACACAGATATACGGTAAATAAATAATCACAGAATCACAGACACAGAGTAATAATATGCAGTGGAAGTAAAAGAGATAGTAGTTCATGAAGCTACTATATATATAACAGAGTTAAATAAGTTACAACAGAAGTTTCGAATACAATAGCCAAATACAATAATCAGTTTACATCACCGGAATCAACTGAATATCTGAAAGCTGGATAGATAGCTGGATCTCCAAGCAAAGCTCCAACTCCAAAGGTGAGCCTCGAAAGCTGGTACTCATAGTCTGACCCGAGCGTAAAGCAAAACACAAAACACTCGAGTCAGGATTAATATTCTTATATCAATAAATCCAACTCAAGTGAAATAGCAATCGAAATACAAGTAACTCAAAGGATGTTGGAATCACCATCCTTTAAGGATCCGTTAAACTATCTACTATGTAGTAGTATACGCTAAACAGATAATGTCTATCAGTGATATAAATATCAAAATAGTGTTAAGGCGTTACCATTATCACCCTTAACACATTTTTATACAAGTGTTATAGTCTATACAGCACTGTAAACTCCACCGTAAACTGGTGGGATATCAGGGAGTACTCCATAGGTATAACACAAAATAAATTCGTAGTGGTCGCGTATATAGAGATACAAGTATGAAAAGGCACATGAGGCAATACCCAAGGTAGTGAAACTACCGTTCGCCTGATCCGGACTGGTGAGAACACATCGCCGCAGCGATCGCAACACCGCGAAACAACACTCCTGAAATTCCGAGGATGCACCAATCAATCACAAGTAATGAGTAGTAGTTACGAAGAAGTGTGTTCGCTCGAGGTAGCTAACCCCATTTGGCCCGGCACGGCTCCTGATTTTAGTCATTTCCAATTTGACACAAATGTCAAGGCTATCCATTATCGTTCACTTTCTTCAGTCAGCACGTACATCATTCCAACCACTTCATTCTGGATCATCACTCCGCGTATAGTTATTAAAGTGGTTTTCGGTTTAGATAGAGAGTATATCCAAAACCGATTCCGGTTTCTTAATAACTTTCGTAATTTTTTATACCGATTGGTCGTTTAATAAATTTCAAAACCAAATCAAATCCAATTTCAATTAGAATTTATAAATCAACATTTCATTTGTCTTTCGAAATCAATTTTCAAAAATCTATGTTTCAAAACTCCCAAATTATCATTTCAAGGTCTTACAATTCAATTTCAATTTTATTTAAACCATTCCAATATTGATTCAAGTTCATATATAAATTTTATTCCGAAAATCATCTAAATGATTAAATTCAACATTCAAACTAATTTAAATTCATTTATTGACTTCATTCGTTAAGTTACTTTATTATTCAAAACAATTTCACTTAATTCCCAATTCATTAAGTCAGTTAGTTAAGTTCATCTTCATTTTATCAAAACTTCAAATTAACTAAATTAGATTTGTCAAATCAATTCTCAAAATTACAAGTCTTACATTAATTTCAATAAATCACATTTTATTTCTTGTTAAAGAAATTCAATTTCGTTCATTTACTTACTTAGTTACAAATCCCAAACTCAATTAACAAAACTTTCACATGTTCGAGAAGTTCAATTTTTTTATTCAATTATCAAATAATTAAATCTCATTCAATTATTAAATAATTTCAATCTTAATTATTAACAATTTCAAAACTTAATAATTACAAACTTGATTATAAATTCAAACTTAATTATTAATTCATTTCCACTTAATTATGAATTCAAACTTAATTATCAAATCATTTCAACTTAATTATAAATTCAACTTAATAATTTCAAACTTAATTATAATTTCAAACTTAATTATAATTTCAAATTCAATTATTAAATGATTTCAAACTTAATAATTTCAAAACTCAGTTATTACTAATTCCAAATTATTTATTAATAATTCCAAATTTAATTATTAAATAATTAAATTTCAAACAACGTGGTTTCATCAATTACTACGTTAACATTTGTTTCAGATTTCAATCTTTACATTTTCTTTAAAAAAAATTCAACTTCCAACTTCATTTCATAACTTATTCTTTGCTCGAATAAACTTATTATTTTATTTTTAAATCAAATGATTGACCAATCGGATTTTATTTAATTCTCTATCCTAAGTCAAGTTCATTTTGGGTGTTTATCATTTCAACCCGATTCCAATTCCAAATCAAAACATAACAAAGGGAACTTGCAGTGTGATAACTAGGATGGTGTCAAGTAAATAAACAACAATCAAACACAATCCAATAATCAATTCAAATAATCCCGAAATATTCGTATTAATTCACATTGTTGTTTATGCGAATCAATATAATTATTTCTAGAATCTACATTATCATTTCATGTAGACTAAAGATTATTACATTACGGTTTTTCCACTTGTCGTTCAATTTCAATTCTACACAATTTATTCAATATACGTTCAAGGTTCTAAGTGTAATTTATCAAATTCTACGAGTCAATTAACTTAACAATTCCGAGGGGTCATATTATTCAAATTAACTAATCAAATTCAACACATATGTCAATTCAAAATTTATAACTATCCTATGTCAAATTCAATTGCATACTATTCATCACTTTTTACATTTCAATTTAACATCCAATATAAACAACAAACAGTCAATCAATTTCAACCAAACTGTATTATCATCGCATAATAATTAACAGATAATGGTGTCAGATGTCATAGGTGAACAGATACAGGTAATAACAGTGTACATAACTAACAACAGGTATATTTCAATTGTTGTTTCAATTGAAATCAAATTTAATAAATAAAAGAATATTAATCATGAATGATTGCTCACCTTTCGAGACTAGACAGAATACAGATATGACACGGAATTGAGTAACGAACCCAAACACGAATTCTGAAGCAAAGCGAGATTGGTCCGAAATCGACAAAGCTGATAGATACGAAATAGAATAAATCAAATCAGAACTAGATTGATGCGGATAAAATTTGAAGCAAAAGTATATTATATTTTTTCTTCTTAAAACCAATATTCAATTTAAATTACATATTATTTAACAAATATATATATATATATATATATATATATATATATATATATATATATATTAACATGTAATATCAGATCTATATATAACCGACCCAGATAATACTTGTACATATATGATGTATAACATATTTTTCTAGAATTTAATATACTGATACAAAGACCGAACTCATGCATAAATATAAATCTATATATATACACTTACGGAAGAAAAAAAAACAATATATATTATAGACTTTAAAGCAATACAAAAACAATTAAAACAAATGGGTGATCGACCGACCCTATAAGCAATTGAATACATATGCAAACACTTTTTATACAGTAAATCAAAACAAATGTATGCAGACCCATAAAATATGCGGACAATTATAAATATAATAATATCTCTATATAATAATAAAATGAAATAAAAATCAGTACTACAACTCATATAACTTATAAACTAACATATTATCCAACTGTAGCTCTTTAAAAGAAACTATATATCAATAGTAATACATCCTGAAACCAAATTCTCATAACCCAGAAAGTTTGGAGAAAACACAAACGTGTCATTTATTATATATATAGCATTTCAACATTTTTTTTTTAAAAAAAAAACTTGCGTATACACTACAAACGCACATACACTGCACATACACTGCACACGCACATACACTGCACATACACTACACACGCACATACACTGTACATGCACTACACACGCACATACAAATATAATTCACAGATCGTACAAGCATATTATACGAACTAAATTAAACTTACAAATAAACTGCAAAATATAACCATATAATACACGATACTAAAATAGCAGCACGTAGCTTATATATATACTTTAAAAATCCATTACTTATATCAGTAAACATATATATCGGACACAGTATATGATTTAAATTTATTTATATACAATATAGATATAATAAGAAGAGTAACTCTATATAATATCTTACAGCAACTTACATATAAAAGTTAACATATAACTAAGCAACTTACATCGCTAACATGCATTCAAACAGAATATATAGAAGGATCTTATATAACTTTATATGCAATTATCGTTCATAAACTTATATTAATGAATACTTACATAAAACGGTAGAGGGAGATGAAGATGGTGGAACGAGTGTGGGCGACGGCCGATGAGATGATGCAGGCGAGGTGTAGAGGCCGTGAGGGGAAGGAATTGACATGGAAAAGATGCTCGGCAGGGTGTTGTATCGGTGATGGGTGATAGGTGAAGGTGGCTGGAGATGCGCGCTCGGCGGTGAGTGCGGTTTGACGCGGATGTGCGGAAACTTGGTCGCAAGAGGAGAGGGAGAGGTCGTGATGCTTGGCACATGCGGTAAGTGGTTGTACGGTGTAAAATGTTGTTGGAAGTAAGCGCATTCACGTGCTGAGGTGGCAGAGCGGATTTGGGTGGGTTCACGGAGGTAAGGGTGCGGAATTCGAGGCGGAGGGTGGCTTCGGCCTGGTGGTTGATGAGGTAGTGGTGGGTCGCGTCGGTGGCGAGAGTTGGTTCGGCTGTAGCAAGGGGATGGAGTGGTGGGCTGTGCTTGCTTGGTTGAGGGAGAAGACGTACAGGAGGAGGGGAGAAGTTATATTTTTGTTTTTGTTTTTTTATAAATGGAAAGATGCAGAACGTGTGTAAAAATGAGATTCAGGCAAAGAAAAATGAAGTCATGCATGGTACAGGGAGACGTATACTTTGCTTTGGAAATATTAAAAGTAGTAACCGGTGGAAGTAAATGGTCATCAAATTTTGAAGGAGTAGAATAATAAAGGTCACAAGTCCAAAATTCAAGGATAATAAATAATCTTGGCTATTGATGTTCTCGGTAGAAATCGGATAGTCACGAAAACAATGAACCTGAACCGTATCGATATACGTAACTGTTTCACGGGTTTCGTTACGTATTAAACACCAAAACACATAAATAATTGTATCGTGAAAATCAGCACGACGAGACGATCAAAACGGTGTACAGATATTAATGATTCGATCGAATTATAAAAATTTGAAATTTCTACTAGCGGAAAATGCATTAAAATCACAGAAAAATAAGATCGACGGAGCCAAAGATGTCCGAATTAGGAAAAACGACAAACTGACAACTTGCTCAAAAGATGCTTTAGAATTTTTCTATGTAAAAATATTTTGGTTTTGAAAACGTTTTATTTTCATCACTTTTTAACTGATTGAAGTAATTTACGCACGAAATAAACCTTCATATTTTCGGACGAAAATTTACCAGTTGCTATATTTAACTAGACGTATTCCAAATATTAAATTTATATTTCAAAATTTTTATCGTTTAAAATCCCGCAAAATTCCAATTGATAACGTTATTAAAACCGGCTAGATTTACAGGTCGTTACAGATCTTATAAAGAAGTTTATAAGAGTTTTAAAGGAATTTTATAATAGGTTTTATAATAGAACTTCTATAAAGGAATTTGGAAGCATTTTAAAGGAATTCGCGTAGAAGTTTATGAAAAGGGGAAGAGTTGTCTATTTTTTAATTTATAAGTAGCTTTATAAATGGTTCTAATGCATATAAATAATCTATAAATGGTTTAAGTGAGATTTATAAATTATTTTCGAAATTGATTGAAAGAAATCCTCCTTGGTATTTATTAATATATTTATACTTTTGGAATAATTATATGGATTTCCTGAGGTGAGCCATCTTTGGATTTTTAAAATGATCATGGTGTGAAAAATATAACAATTGGTTATTAAAGCGATTGAGGTCGGCTTTTGTCGTACTCTCTGCCAATTTTTAAACTACTTTAACAACTGTGCACGTGATGGAGAATCTAGAACGAAATAGGATGGTTTGGCGAACGCTACTGGTATGAGATAAGAATGTAACCCTAACCTTTGAGTCAGCCTGATATGACTAAAACCAGGAGCCATGACCAGGCCAAGCGAGATTGCTCCTCCAATCGGACACGCTTATTCAATACCATAACTGTTACTTTGTGATTGATTGGTGGCCACTTCGATTTGATTATGGAAGTGTTGTTCGAGGTGGGCGGTAGCTGTGGCTATGCGTTACTACCAGCTTGGTTCCACAATCCGGTAGAATCCTATCGTCGGGCATTGCCTCTCATGCTTTATCATATGCCTTATTGAGCCCACTACGATTTTGATTTGCGTTGTAACTACGGAGTGCATACTGATAGCCCAGTAGTTTATGGTGGAGTTTACAATACTATATAGACTATGTTGCCTATAAAATGTGTTAAAGGGGATATGGGTAACACCTTAATGCTATTTTCAATACTTTATTTTACTGATAGACACTACATATATATAGCGTGTTTTATTACAATAGATAGTTTAACGGATCCTTAGGAGATGGAAAATCCTAAAACATCTCTTATGTTATTGCATGTACAATATACACCTGATAGGAGATGTAAACTCCCATAAACATCCCTACAGCCATTACACTCATATTTATTTGCCATTGATTTAACTTACATAAGATCTTTTAGTTTCGGCTCGAGTGTTTTTGTCTTTTCATTACCCTCGGGTCAGCTTGAGAATTTCAGTGTTGAAGACTTTATTTCTGGAAGATGAAGATAGAGATTTGTACACTACTTATATACATACATACATACATACATGTATATGTATTCCACTGCATCTTGTTGTTCCACTGCATTATCCTATTATACCTGTTTGTATGTATAACTCTAATTGTATTGTAAATGTATAATCAAATATATATTATAAAATAGCTTCATGAACTGTTTATTTGAGTATTATATTTTGTCATTCCGCTGTGAAATTCTGTGTTTAGTTTTTCCTTCTTTTCACTTATTTTCTTATTTACCACAATGAAAATCCTCCCTTTGAATGACTTCAGTTGACATGTGTGATTTATTATCGATTTAAACCGTCCAAAAAGGTGGATCGTAACAGTTGGCAACAGAGCTTTGGTTTACGAATGCCTCAGCTTGTTCGGGGTTAACTCATTAGAGATAATGTAATGACCCGCCTTTCATAACACAGAAAGACGCATCATTAAGAAGAAGAAAGGGATAGAAAAGAGAAAAGATAGAAAAGAAAGAACTAAACAACATCAGAATCTCACAGCAGAACGAATAAATTATATTAATCAAATAAAATATTACATAGTATCATAAACATCAGAGTTATACAGCTCAAACTACACAAACTAGACAGTTATAAACACCTTTCTAGATATTACAATTCATGTACATAACAGAAAATAGATACAACTCAAACACAGCGGAACCACTATATATATCTACACACTGAAGCCACCTGCTCCATATCTCCCCTAGTACTCTTCAAAGCAAACCTGAATCCCTCGACTACTCATACGTAATAGGAGTACCCAAGAGTTTGATAAAACAGAAAATAAACAGTCGGGTCAGACAGGGGTCTAGTGTGAGTAAACGGTTAAAGGTTGCTTAACTTTAGAAAATCTTTTGAAAAGAAAACTATCACGTAAGACTCCCTATAAATAAACATGCGTAAGTTTTTACCTTACGCTAACCAAAACATTTGATAGGAAATCCAGTGATATTATAATAGGGTCTAGGGTTTTCAAAATAAAATACAGAAATAGCTGGAATGCTTATATCTCACGTTCCAACATAGTTGGGCACAATCAAAACCGTACATGCACTTATTGGATTTTGGATTCCATATAATGGCAAGGCTACTGGGGTACCGCCCGTCACAATACGTGGCCTAGATCATTGTATCGAGGAGTATGCCCGCTCCTCTGCAACACAAGACCGGAACCATCCCTTAGTGGACAGTCCTGAACAAGACCACCCCGGCAGTTGCCATGATCAACCGCCCACAAAGTCGAAATAAAAAGGGACCTTTAGATAGGGGTAAATCTCGTCCTACTTGGGCATGACTCACTTAGCCTTGCTGCACCTCTCCTGTTTTAGCCATTCTCGGTTGACGAGGCTTGAGGCTGCGATTACCTTTATAGGACATATCTATCTTAGAATTCTCATCGTCCACCTGAGGATGTTCTGAAAGCATTCAATCCATACAAGTTTGTTCCGGGTTTGAACGAAACCGAAGGCACTATCTCGCTACACTCGTTTTGGAATCGCCCTCGGAGTTAACGACAATAGCCCTTGCACTCTGAATCACCATCTCGAACCTATAAGTACTATTTCCGTCAAACTCATCTCGGAATCACCCCCAGAATTTTACTGACGAATAGTTCTTACACTTCGAGACTTCTCTCTTCACTTGATATTCACGACTTAACGTTTAATTTGGATCGATGTCGTTTTCGGAATTCCAAATTTGGAAACTCGATCTCGGTCTCATCGAATCCAAACGACATCTTAATGTCCAAGTGATTTAAGTTCAACAATTTAATTCAATTTAAACATTGAATTCACACAGCATCATTTATTGATAAATATCACACATTTATCATAGATATATCAAATATCATATCACAGAATATCACAACATATCATCCAATAGATATCAACCAAACCAGATATTCCACAACAATCATACACAAACAGACATCATAAATTCCTTTATAATTAATTTAATCATCTTAAATTAATTACCTGAGAATTAAACAACTAATCCTGCTTAAACAATCATTAATTAATTATAATTAATTAATTAATCACTCTTAAATCATCTTCATAATTCGATTAATTAATCTTCAAATGTAGATTAATTATCTTTTAATCATATTTTTAATTAATCACCTAGATTAATTGTTCTTTAATTAACTATATAATTGGCCTTTAAATTAATTACACGGATTAATTTATCTTTAATCGTTAATTAATCTGAATTAGTTTCTAATTAATAAATTAACAATGATTAATTTCATAAATCCTTAAATAATTACACTAATTAATTATTACTTCTTTCTCACTTCATTGATTAATTATCTTATAATTAATCACATTTATTAATTAATTATACAATTAACTATTCATTAATTACATAAATTAATGACCCTCTAATTACTTAATCAATCAATCTTTCTCATCGTTACATTTAATTATTAATTATAAACTTGATTACAATTATTATCAAAGCTGATTAATCACGATCAGTAATTAACTTCCTTTAATTACTTCACCAATTAAACCAAATCCTTGATTAATTACATTAATCAATCATTTAATTACACTGAGTAATTGTCTCTTAATTACTTCCCTTAAGTAATTATACCTCTTTAATTACTATCCATCAAGTAATTTCCTTAATTAATTACATTCAGTAATTACTCATTAATTACTTCACTAAGTAATTACACGTTTTTAATTACATTAAGTACGTATACTAAATCCCATCATTAAGTAATTCTTTTTAATTATCTAAAATTATCCACAATAACATAATTAATTACACTGAGTAATTATTGCTTTAATTACTTCACTAAGTATTATGTTTAAATAATTCTTCTTAATCATTTAGTAATTAACTTCTTAATTACTTATTAACTGATTATTTCTTAATCAATTAACCTTGATTAATTAATTTTAGTTAAGTAATTAAATATAGTTAATTAATTACACTAACTAATTTACCTTAATTTAATTACCTAAATTAATCATTTAAGTAAATTAAGTAATAATACTTTAGTTACCTTTATAATTAAAATTTGACTAAGATAAACCATACATTCCATTAACTTTTATCAATCATTTAAAAAAAATTAAATTCAAAAGCTTGTAATTGGTTTACACAAAAACATCATCTTTTAATTTATCATTAGCTTTAATTTATCAAAGTTAAATACCTTACTTTAATCATATTTAAATTACTCCAATAACATTTTTGTTTGAAACATTATTATATAATTTAACAAAGAAAAATTGAAACAAACTATTTTTAAACAAAAGTTTAAATTTTAAAAATCCAAACTTTAAAGCTAAAATTCCTTTTAAATCAAGCATTAATTCATTATGAAACTAATTAAAACACTAGTTCAAATTTCAGTTTGCTTTCAAATTTTAGAAAATTCATTTTATAGTACAAAATCCGGTTAATACTAACTTTTAAGAACAAATTATTTAAAAACAAAAATTAACTTAACTTGTTTAAACATAAAGTTTTAATTAAAACATTCAAACACCTATAAACTGTTTTAAATTTTGTTTTAAAAATTTAGTTTGCATTAAATTCCAGAAATGCCACTACAAGAAATTTGATTTTTAGTGGCGCTCAAAAAACGCTACAAAAAGTTTTGGTGGCGTTTTGATAAACGCCAATAGAAAACATGCGACTAAAAATCCAGGATTTTTGGTTGCATTTATTTTAACGCCACTATAATGAATTTTTGGCAGCGTTTTTTAAACGCTACTAAAGATCTTTTTTGCAGCGTGTATAAAACGCTAGCAAAAGGTTTTTTGGCGCTACGAGTAGAATTTCCAACTTTACCCCTACTTTATGGTTGCGTTTACTCAACGCCACTATATGTATTTTCGTAGCGTTTTTGAAATGCTGCTAAAAGTTATTGATCATTTTGCACCATTTTTCTTGCTATTATTTCCTATTGATGATCTATTTTATTTCTACTATATCAATTAACAATCACTCACATAATCATCATATTCGAACGGTTAAAAAAAATATTAATCATATAATCAAATAAGATATCCATAACCATTCTAATATAGTAGATTTTTTATAAAATGACCAACATACAATAACCATTCGTATATAAATTTACAAATCTAGTACTAATAAAATGTTATACCAAACCGGTGCTAACAAAACACTTGATTATCCATAATTCTTTGTTGCATGTAGAAGTAAAAACTAGGAACACAAAAGTTCAACCTTGCTCTCTTCGAAAGTCCAATGCCTGCACAAGTGAAAGCACAACGTATAGATAAACAATTATATTAATTCGTAGGACTGCAAATCTGATATCAAACATCTACAGCGTTGTACAAGTGTATCATTCCCATCAACGTGATATGAGTGAGATTTGTTAGAGTGTTGATTTCTCAATTCCAGATTCCATATGTTCATTTACTTCTATAATTATAAGAGGTTTATGCTTCTACTACATAATATCTGAAATAAATAATCTTATATTCTCCTAATAACATGCAAGGTGTACATTGAGAAAGATACAATATCACACCTGGACATAATCAATCACAAGTTCTTGAGCCAAACTTTCTTTTTTCTCCTTACTAGGGTATCTCCTAAAAACTTTCATACAGTTTCTGCAAACAAATAATAAGGTACTGAAATGACAAGTATTTTCTTTAGTTATATGCATGTTAATGAATCATTTAACATAGACACTTTTTACCTATGGAATCAGATAGCATTACCAATAGATATAGAATCAGAGAGCATTTATTTCTCTCGCTGTTCATAAATAAGGAAGTAAAAGATGCAAAATCAGTATTTAGAAAGAAACTTGATGTTAGTTGGATATAATAAGAGCAACAAGGCATTACAATGCTAAATACGTAGAACTGCTACTCTAAAATTTAAGAAATTATTTACCGGAGGAATTACACCGTAACTTTGTCCTTCCTAATACGGGACATTTCCTTCATGATCGGCTATAATATAGCATGTCTCACCAGGTGCTTTGGATCCTATAATCCTGTCTACAGTGGCAATTATTGTTCTATACGGTTCCTTAGGTTTGTATAGGTTGATAGGTGGCTCTTTAACATCTTCGAGTTCAACAGGCTTTGCTGAAACCTTACTTTTGCTTGCTTGTTGTACCAGCATGCATAATATCTTTGTGTCATATTTTGGTCCCAAACTAGGAATTTTCAACTCCACAGGTGAAAAAGTTTTTGGGCACCCCTAAGTTGGATTAGTAGATCTTCTCACCATTGGCATGCCATCTTGACCCAATTGACTATATATAGAACTTAGCTCGGTCTTTGAAAGCTTTGTTGCACTTAGATAAGAAATGTGGAAAGGTCTGCATGATGAAACTCCAATAGTAAACCATTCACCAGGTGCTTATTAGGACATTTGTGCCAATGGAACTGCAACACCCTTTAGTTGAAGCCTAGCTAACTTCCTCGACTACTTATGAGAAATTGAATCGAACATCACAATCTCATCAATAATGTTTGACAGATGTAGTCTGAAATGCTTCCTCACCTCCTCCATCACTCACTCTCTTGCTATTTTCATCGAAGATTTGCCCACCATGCCAGCAAACAAGTTATGAAATACAAGAGATAGTCTATCCAAAGCTGCTATTCATCAGCCACACCAAGACTTGCACAAATCCATCACACTTCAACACCATCAAATTTCCTCTACCACCACCAACAGTATCCATCCATCACATCCCATTCACCAGTGCCTTCATCTTCAACATACCACAAGACAACAACCACCAATACAAAACATTCCCTACCTAACTTTACCGACCCTACCAGTCACTAATGGCCAACACCCTACTGAACCACCTTCAATTGTCTTCATCACCTGACCGTTGCTACTGTTTCAAAGTGCTAGCATCTACGACCACTGCCTTTTACTATTTTCCCATCATTAGCCTGTACACCTTGTCATCATACTAACTTCTCCACTTCCACCACTTGATAACTACATTGAATTCTCACATCAACCAGCAGACATCACTCCCCTAACAACCAATCAAACTTCCCACTGCAGCAGTTCGAGTCTCTACCTAAACATCCCTGCACCAAATCAACCAATCGAACACCTCGCCGAAATTGGACTCACATCTACCCACTGTTTAAAATCCCACTTCAACATAGATATCACCACACCTCTTCTTTCAATCCAAACCACTGCAAAGCAACCACTCACTGCTACCGGCCGCTGTCCAATATTCGACTTCCCCACCACTTCGTTACCGAGTTAAAGCAACCAGTCACCAATACTCCATTCGACAGTGCCCTTCACCAAACACTGCTCCTCCACCTTACATCCCAATACCCCTGCCTATCTGCCTCACCTTACATCACTAAAACAACAGTGACCATCTCTGCACCAAAGAAAACTGTTTAAATTTCAAAGCCAAATTATCTATAAGAACTAGTGAATAAAGTTATGAAATACAAGAAGAATTAATTGCTTTGGTTGGACTGCAATTGGTTCATACAAAGGATTTTATTTTGTTTCATACCTGGCTGTATGAATCAATAACACAACAAATGTGGGCTTGCTATATGAATCTCTGCTATTAGATTGTAATGAAGTAGTTAAGTCATAAATCATCCTTTAACCTTGTACATTGTAGATGATAGAAATAAAATTAAGTAACTAGTAAATCGATTCCTAAGATATTATCCATTTTGTATTAACTTTTGCAGAACATAAAATTGCTTCTGATAAAACAATTGTGTAAGTTAATTAAATAACATGACAGCGATTTAAGTCAAATTCATTTCACAGACTAGTATAATTGCAAACAAGAAGAAATGCCTAAGAACATAAATTATGGATTTTGTAATATCCCGGGATTTCCAGGGGTTTAAAATGCTGATAATCGCTTAATTTAATTATTTGAAATTGATAAAATTGTTGTTTTCAAAGATAATTAACCAAGTAATATTTTTATTTTGGTTATAAATTGGTTTTATAATAAGAATAATTATTTTATTGTATAAATAAATTCTAAATTGGTGTATTGTTTTCAAAATTTATAAGTACGTTTAAAATGTATTTAAATATGTGTATTTTAAATTGATTTCAAAATAGGATATATTATTGGTAATAAATAATGAGCTTATTTTAAAATAGTTGTTTATATTGATTTAAATTTATTTTAGATTTGACTTTTTAATTTGACTTTGGAAATGAATATAAATTTGAATTTAAAGGTATACGTTCATATTTAAAATAAATAATATATATATAATTTGGTTTTAAAAAAATATATAGATAATATTTTAATTAAAAATAAGATTTTGTTTTATTTTTCTTTTATAGAAGTTCATCTAAACAAATTTGATTTGCGTTTATTTAATAAAGAATAAATACAAAGGCTTTTTAAAATAGTACTTAAAATAAGTTTGAATGTTGTATATAATTTTATTTAAATTATATTTAGTTACATTTCTTTTTAAAGATTGTATTTTATATAGATTTAGCAACATTTGTAAATGTGTAAGTGTATTTGTTTATTTGTTATTTAATAAGAAAAGCATTTTTAAAATTTAGAAAACACATCAGTAATTAGGAAAAATAATTTTAAAAGCTTTTAAATTTCTTTAGAGTTAAAAATGAACTCAATAGTGACAAATGTTTAATTCTTAAGCACCTTGATAACAAGTGTAAAACATTTGTGTAAATAAAAGACAAGTGTCCATTTTTATTTCTATTTTCTTTTTTTTATTAAATCTGAAAATTTTCCTATATAAACACCCTTTCTCATTTCCTTTAATTCTTTGTTCATTTCAAAAAAAGAAAACTAAATCCATCATGCATCTTCACTTCTACTCCCCAAAACCAGAAATCTTCAATTAAAATCTGCATAAATTCTTCAATTCAAACCATGTTCAAAAACCTGAAATCTTTTTAAATGAAAAACTTGTTAACCTCTCCTTAAAACAATCTGTAGCATTCAACCTTCACATCAAACAATGCTTTGATCATTCCTGCTTCATGTTGAATCATCTCAGTCAATAAAGAAACCAAGTACTAAAGTAATTACACTGGTCTGCATCATTTTTCTTGTGCATGCAAAATCTGGAAGCAAATTTAGTGAAATGGTTCCTGTTCTTTTCTTCAAAACCCCTGCACTGCATTTCTTGTATAAGGTGAGTAAACATTTTAACTATAACTTAAGTGGTTAATTATCTTTTGCTTGACAAATTTCTGGAAATAATTGAAGTTTGCATGTGTGTATATAAATGTATAATCTATGTGTATGGATGTGAACCAACTGTTCATGTATGATTTGATGATCTTCTCTGTTTTAAACTACAGAGAATAGTAATAGAAAAAATATATTTAACAACTCATCTGGGATTTGTTATGTTGAAATTGTGTATGCTGGTTCCATTTTCATCTCTGTACTTTACTTTAGAATCTGAGAAAAGAAAATCAAATCTTTAAGCTATTTTATTTAAACAATTGTTAAGTCATAGATTTAAATCAAACAAGTTAGTTTAAGTATAAATTAAAAAAAAGGTACTCTGTAAATTTAGGAATTCAGCAATAAATCTAACCCCATTGTTAAATTCAAATGTCATAATTGGATTTAACAATTATATAAACAAAATTTTCTCTGGAAGTTATGATTTTTAAAAATCAAAATCAAATTTTTAGTTAAGCATTTAACATGTAATTGGGTATTTACTAAAATTTGGGGTTATGCAAATTTCTGTTAATATGTGAATCTGGAATGCTTAAGTTGGTTAATGGAGTTAGGTAAAGCATCAGTGAGTATTGTAAAAATGGTTAATGCATTTTTAAATCACTGAGAAGTTTTGAATTTGCTCAGATTGATTTTAAACCTAGTTATGGAAGCCTACTGTAAATTTGATTTCTGCATGACCAATATTGCGTCGAGTTGTTTGATTTTTAGGGATAAGCTTGCGCGGTGAGTCAGCAAGCTATTGTGGGGTTTTTCTGGTAATGTTTTTGGGCTTAGTTCACCTGAAGAACTCGATTTTGATTCGAGGCAATGGTGATATTTTGTTGGTCGTAGAGGGTTGCGGGGTGTTTGGGTGACGTGTGGGTGGGTTCGCCGATGGCCAGAGGTGGCTCTGGCACCGGTGCAGGTGCACGTTGGAGCTGTTGTGTCAGCATGATGGGTTTTGTTTTGGGTTTGGGTACTGGGTTGTAGCTCGGGTAGAAAGGGAGTAGGACTCGGGAAGGAGCTCGTGTATTTTGGTTGTGGCTCGGGGAAACTCGCGTGGCTCTGGTTTTGAGTTGATGTGTCAACTGTTTTGTTTTAACAGTTTATTTTAAGTTTTAATTTAAATAGTTTTTAAGGATTTAAAATCCTTGTGCTTTGTTTCTTAGATTCCAATAAGGGTTGAAACCAAATTAAAGTGTTAACAAATATTTTAAATTTAAATAAATAAGTTTTAAACTTTAAAATAGTTTAAATTAAAGTAAAATGCTTGTCTTGAATTGAATTGTTTCTATAAA
This sequence comes from Allium cepa, assembly GCA_030765085.1. Classification (NCBI taxonomy): domain Eukaryota; kingdom Viridiplantae; phylum Streptophyta; class Magnoliopsida; order Asparagales; family Amaryllidaceae; genus Allium; species Allium cepa. Next base: position 46,704,760 of record CM060940.1, on the reverse strand, counting down.
CAAATTTGTACAATGTTTTAAATTTTCAATGTTATTTTCAAAATTTACTTTGGAAATATAAAATAGGAAATTTATAAATGATTTATTGATTAACAATTAAAGTTTAAGATAATTTATTAACCTGAATTAGGAATTGTTAAATTAATGATTAAAGGAAATTAATTGATGTTTTCTTTATTATTTAATTTAATTAATGAATTAAGTTAAATAAAGATTTCAAGATTTATTTAAGATAATGTTTTATCTTAAAATAATTAATTATGTATTAATAACTTTTAATTAGTTAGTTAATTAAGGAATTTTAAGTTAATTAATTTATTTAATTATTATTTTAAAAAGGGGTTAATTAAGTAATTAATTAAGTATAATTATTTATTTAATTAACTATTAATTAAGATGATGATTTAATTAATGACAAATGATTAATTAAATTGTAGTTACTTATTAACTAAGTAATTAAAAGTTTAATTAAAATAGTAATTAAATAACAAAGGTTTTATTAAGTTTTAATTGAGTTTTCTTAGTTAATAATTAAAGGATTACTAAAAATAAATGCTAATTAATTAAGAATTAATTAACTATTTTATTTAAGGTTAATTAATTGTAATTAAGGATTAATTAATTATATTTATGGATTAATTAACTTGTAATTAAGATTGTTAATAATTAAGTTTATTAATTAATGATTAAGAGTTGATTAATTAGTTAATTAAGGTTAATTAATTAATTATAAAAGTAATTAGTGATTAATTACTTTTGATTAAAGGATTGATTAATAATTAAGGTTTGTTAATTAATATTTGAAGATAATTAATCTATTAATTGAAGGTTAATTTGGATTAATGAGTAATTAGGGATGAATTACTTAATTTTGTTTTATGAGATGATTGAAATTAAGTAATTAATTAATTTGTTAATTAATCAAGTATGGTCACTTGATAAATGATTAAGTATGATTACTTAATAAAATTTTGATAAGGTTAATTACTTAAGATAAGTAATTGATTAATTACAGAGGTAATTGAGTTTGGTAAATTACTGATTGGAAAGTAATTTTAAATTGGGTAATTACTTGTTAAAATAATTAAAGGTTTTATTTGATTAATTAAAAGTAATTCATTTAAGCATGATTAATTAATGTAATTAATCAAGAAATAATGTAATTTATTAAAGTTAATTAATCAATGGAAGTAATTAATTAAGGTTCATTAATTGATATGATTAATGAAAATAATTAAGGATTTATTTCTTTATTAAGAGTTAATTAATCAAGGTTGATTATGATTAATTAATTGATTTAACTAATGTTTATTTAAGCAAGATTTATTGTGATGAAGGTAATTAATTTAATTAATTTTAAAATTAATTAAGTGATTAGGTAATTAATTTAATTCACTTTAAATTAATTAGAGATAGTTAATTTAATTCAGTTTAAATTAATTATATTGTGGTATGAGTGAATCATTGCTTATGTATGAATGGATGACATTGATTGTCTTGAATGCTTTGTGATCTCAGTAATGAGATAAGTATGTCTGTGTGATATGAATGCTTGGTTGCATTGTGATGATTACATAGATTATCAATTGGGATGTTGATATGTGAATTATCTATTATGATATTGATAATATGGATTACCTGTTATTTGATAATGCTGATTATCAATTATTGTTCTGTAGTTATCTATCTGTGTGTATATAGATACTGTATTGATTTGTTTAAACCTTTAAAACAACTTGAATCTAAAAGACACGCTTTGGATTTCGATGAGACCGGGATCGGGTTTCCATAATTGGATATCCGAAAACCACATCGATTCCAATTAAACGTTAGGTCGTTAATCCAAGTGGAGCTTTGTGAAGACTCGAGGTGTAAGGGCTATACGTCAGTATAACTCTATGGGTGATTCCGTAATGAGTTGACGGAATTAGTACTTATAGATTCGAGATGGTGGTTTAGAGTGCAAGGGTAATTGTCGTTAACTCTGAGGGTGATTCCAAAATGAGTGTAACGAGATAATGCCTTCAGTTTCGTTCGAACCCGGAACGAACTTGTATGTATTGAATGCTTTCAGCACATCGTAAGGTGGACGATGAGCATTCTAAGTGAGGTGTTTACTAAAGGTAATCGTAACCTCAAGCCTCATCAACCGGGAATGGCTAAAACAGGGGAGGTGCAGCAAAGCTTCATGGGTCGCACCTACTGTTGAGTAAGATTTACCCCTGTCTAGAGGTCCCTTTTATTTTGGCTGTGTGGACGGTTGAATAGCTACAACCGTCGGGGTTGTCTTATTCGGAACTGTTCAGTAAGGAACGGGTCCGACTTTGTGTTGCAGAGGAGTTAGGGTGGCTCCTCGGTACGGTGATCTAGGCCACGTACTGTGACGGGCGGTACCCCAGTAGCCCTGCCATTGTATGGAATCAAAAATCCAGTAAGTGCCAACGGTTTTGATTGTATTACCCACTTTTGTGGCTAGTAGCTGGAATTTAATCATGTAACAATTTCGGCTATTTCTTATTTATTTGAAAACCCTAGACACTATTATAATATCATAGAATTTCCTATCAAATGTTTTGGTTAGCGTAAGGTAAAAACTTTTCCATGTTTATGTGTGGGAAGTCTTACGTGATACCTTTTCTTTCAAAGGTTTTTAAAGTTAAGCAACTTTAACCGTTTACTCACACCAGACCCATGTCTGACCCGGAGTTTATTCTGTTTTTCTTAAACTCTTGGCTACTCAAATTTTTACGAGTAGCCAAGGGATTCAGGTTAGGATTTTAGGTTGGCTTGACGAATTCTGGAGGAGCAAATGGAGCAGGAGGCTTCTGCGCAAAGCTATAGAGTTTTCCGCTGGGTGTTCTCTGAGTTATTTATTTTGAGATGTATTGAGTTGTATAACTAGACAGGTGTTTGTAACTGTCTAGTACGAGTAGATTATGCTGTGTATCTCTGATGTATATGATACTATGTAAAGTATTATGTGATTAATATAATTATTCGTTCCGCTTTTAGATTCTGATGTTGTTTTCTTTCTTCTTCTCTATCTTTTCTCTTTTTCTATCCCTTTCTTTCTTAAAGATGATGCGATTTTCTAGAGGTAGAAAGTCGGGTCGTCGCAGTTGGTATCAGAGCATTAGGTTGAGTGAATACCTAGGCTCCGTAGTGGTGTCTTTGTTGAGAGAGCGTACTTGTAATTTTTATATAACTATATATATATATATATATTTATTCTACCTATCGATTGGGTTACCTGTTTAGGTTTTCCAATATAAGTTATAAAGGTAGATGAGTAGTGGTGTGTGTAACACGACTACCATTGGTTGGAGTTTGAATGTTGAGGTTGGAAGTGTATTTGTCGAGACTGTAGACCTAATACCGTCTCGAGTAATCTTTATATTTGGTGTAAGGATTTCATTGATCTCCAAAGGAAACTTGTTAAGGTTCGGAGTTCATCTTTGAAGTGTAAGTTTGTTCGCGCTCGTGTAAGCAGATTTTTGAGAATTGGGATCTGTCGGTTAGACAGAAGTAAGTGATAGTATCTTAGCAACCTCAGGAAGTAGTAGCTACGTGATGAGATGCAGTGACTATGGATGTTTCCGAAGATGTTTTCTTTCGGAGCAAGTTTAAGGAAGTGTGTCTGCTTCAGAGTTGTAGCTGAGTTCGGCAAGATGTATGTGTTTGCTTGGAAGTTCGAGTTTCTCAAGGAGCTTTGGGTAAGGAGTTTTTGGCATCCGTGTTAGCAGTACAACTCGGGAGTGTTCTATGTTTCAGCAGGAAGTTCTTTTTGGCTTAGCATTTCCTGGAAGTGGAATTCTGAAGCAGCAGTACGGATCTGTTTCTTTGATGGATTAGTTGTTTGAGGATAAAATGTTCTGATTAGTGGAAAGAGAACAGTATGTTTAGAAATTAAGGATGGGTTGATCGCAAAAGTGACTTGCGATAGTTTGATGATTATCTTAGATAGTCTTTGCCTGGATTTGTGGCAATTCTAGAGGATGTAGAAGTTATGGAATTGCTGAAGATTTTTCTGGATATATCTTTAGGAGAGTTATAGATTTGCCCGCATTGGAGATTGAGTTCTGAATCGACTTGATATCAGGAGTGATACCGGTGATTCAACTGGGTAGAAGGTTGTCTCCTAGGTTGGTGGCTTGGTGAAGCAGCTCTGTATTTCTTGGAACTTCTGTTGAACCTTATTTCCGAGATGTGATGTTTGGTCGGCGCCCGTGTTCATTTGTTGACATTTTCATCTTCTCCAGATCAGAGTTGTGCAGCGGAAGCAAGGTGGCTGTTGACTTGAGTAGAAGCAGTTGGATGTTGCAGTATTTTGGATTAGAGAGTTTCTACTGAATTTATTTTTCAGACTCTAAGGCAAGTTGGCGGGTGATTCTGTTCTGTCTTTTATAGATGGGAGAAGTTGTTTCCTACTGTTGATAGTAAAGTTTGGTTTGATTTTTGGATTAATCTTGTAAGGATCTGTTTATGAGTTTGTTGTGATCTAGTTTGTTTGTAGAAGCATCAGCAAAGGTTGAGCTGATCAGGAAGGATCTATAGGCAACCCGGATCATTCGGGAAGTTTTAAGTTTAAGTAACGGAAGAATTTGGAATTCGAAGCTGGGGACTTCAATGTTGTTGAGTTTTCTCTGGTAAAGGAAGTAATAATTTTTGGTAAGCTTCGAGGCATATTGGATTCTTTTGAGTTTTTGTAGAGATCGGTACTTTGGTTTGAAGAGTTGAATTGCCAGTTCGGAAGACTGGAATTCAAATTATTTCACGTGTCTCTGAGGGCGTACGTGTTTTGGTTCATCACTGGTTTTGAGACCAGTAGTTTTGTGAGGTTTTAGATGTTGATCAGACTTGTCTATGGTCTGGTATCTTGGGTAGATTATAGATCTAGCTGAGTGGGAACTCAGTAGCTTAGCAGTATAGCTAGTTTGGGTTTAGTAGAGTGAGTATCCCTGTGTCTGTACTGGGGAGACTCGAGATAATTTAGGAAGCTTATCCGGATCTATGTCCGGATAACTAATGTTAATTATTTGATTGAATTGGTTGTTTGGATGAAATTATTTGTTGATCTATAGTGTATGGCTGTTATGTTTGTTTGAATTGGTTGAAAATAAAATAAAACTTTGGATCATCTTTGTTTTAAATTTCGAGGATGAAATTCTGTTAAGGGGGGAGGATTGTAATATCCCGGAATTTCCAAGAGTTTAAAATGCAGATAATCGCTTAATTTAATTATTTGAAATTGATAAAATTGTTATTTTCAATGATAATTAACCAAGTTATATTTTAATTTTGGTTATAAATTGGTTTTATAATAAGAATAATTATTTTATTGTATAAATAAATTCTAAATTGGTGTATTGTTTTCAAAATTTATAAGTATGTTTAAAATGTATTTAAATCTGTGTATTTTAAATTGATTTCAAAATAGGATATATTATTGGTAATAAATAATGAGCTTATTTTAAAATAGTTGTTTATATTGATTTAAATTTATTTTAGATTTGGCTTTTTAATTTGACTTTGGAAATGAATATAAATTTGAATTTAAAGGTATACATTCATATTTAAAATAAGTAATATATATAATTTGGTTTTAAAAAAATATAGATAATATTTTAATTAGAAGTAAGATTTTGTTTTATTTTTCTTTTATAGAAGTTTATCTAAACAAATTTGATTTGTGTTTATTAAATAAAGAATAAATACAAAGGCTTTTAAAATAGTATTTAAAATAAGTTCGAAATGTTGTATATAATTTTATTTAAATTATATTTAGTTGCATTTCTTTTTAAAGATTGTATTTTATATAGATTTAGCAACATTTGTAAATGTGTAAGTGTATTTTTTTATTTGATATTTAATAAGAAAAGCATTTTTAAAATTTAGAAAACACATTAGTAATTAGGAAAAATAATTTTAAAAGCTTTTAAATTTCTTCAGAGTTAAAATAAACTCAATAGTGACAAATGTTTAATTCTCAAACACCTTGATAACAAGTGTAAAACATTTGTGTAAATAAAAGACAAGTGTCCATTTTTATTTCTTTTTTCTTTTTTTATTAAATCTGAAAATTTTCCTATATAAACACCCTTTCTCATTTCCTTTAATTCTTTGTTCATTTCAAAAAAAGAAAACTAAATCCATCATGCATCTTCATTTCTACTCCCCAAAACCAGAAATCTTCAATTAAAATCTGCATAAATTCTTCAATTCAAACCATGTTCAAAAACCTGAAATCTTTTTAAATGAAAAACCTGTTAACCTCTCCTCAAAACAATCTGTAGCATTCAACCTGCACATCAAACAATGCTTTGATCATTCCTGCTTTAAGTTGAATCATCTCAGTCAATAAAGAAACCAAGTACTAAAGCAATTACACTGGTCTGCATCATTTTTCTTGTGCATGCAAAATCTAGAAGCAAATTCAGTGAAATGGTTCCTGTTCTTTCCTTCAAAACCCCTGCACTGCATTTCTTCTATAAGGTGAGTAAACATTTTAACTATAACTTAAGTGGTTAATTATCTTTTGCTTGACAAATTTCTGGAAATAATTGAAGTTTGCATGTGTGTATATAAATGTATAATCTATGTATATGGATGTGAACCAACTGTGCATGTATGATTTGATGATCTTCTCTATTTTAAACTACATAGAATAGGAATAGAAAAAATATATTTAACAACTCATTTAGGATTTGTTATGTTGAAATTCTGTATGCTGGTTCCATTTTCATCTCTATACTTTTCTTTAGAATCTGAGAAAAGAAAATCAAATCTTTAAGCTATTTTATTTAAACAATTGTTAAGTCATAGATTTAAATCAAACAAGTTAGTTTAAGTATAAATTAAAAAAAAAAAGATACTCTGGAAATTTAGGAATTCAGCAATAAATCTAACCCCATTGTTAAATTCAAATGTCATAATTGGATTGAACAATTATATAAAGAAAATTGTCTCTGGAAGTTATGATTTTTAAAAATCAAAATTAAATTTTTAGTTAAGCATTGAACATGTAATTGGGTATTTACTGAAATTTGGGTTTATGCAAATTGAACTTGTAATTAGTTAGTTAATTAAGGAATTTTAAGTTAATTAATTTATTTAATTATTATTTTAAAAAGGGGTTAATTAAGTAAATAATTAAGTATAATTATTTATTTAATTAACTATTAATTAAGATGATGATTTAATTAATGACAAATGATTAATTAAATTGTAATTACTTATTAACTAAGTAACTAAGAGTTAATTAAAATAGTAATTAATTAACAAAGGTTTTATTAAGTTTTAATTGAGTTTTCTTAGTTAATAATTAAAGGATTATTAAAAATAAATGCTAATTAATTAAGAATTAATTAACTATTTTATTTAAGGTTAATTAATTATAATTAAGGATTAATTAATTATATTTATGGATTAATTAATTTGTAACTAAGATTGTTAATAATTAAGTTTATTAATTAATGATTAAGAGTTGATTAATTAGTTAATTAAGGTTAATTAATTAATTATAAAAGTAATTAGTGATTAATTACTTTTGATTAAAGGATTGATTAATAATTAAGGTTTATTAATTAATATTAATTTGGATTAATGAGTAATTAGGGATGAATTACTCAAAAAAATTTTATGAGATGATTGAAATTAAGTAATTAATTAATTTGTTAAAGTATGGTCACTTGATAAACGATTAAGTATGATTACTTAATAAAATTTTGATAAGGTTAATTACTTAAGATAAGTAATTGATTAATTACAGATGTAATTGAGTTAGGTAAATTACTGATTGGAAAGTAATTTTAAATTGGGTAATTACTTGTTAAAATAATTAAAGGTTTTATTTGATTAATTAAAAGTAATTAATTTAAGCATGATTAATTAATGTAATTAATCAAGAAATAATGTAATTAATTAAAGTTAATTAATCAATGGAAGTAATTAATTAAGGTTCATTAGTTGATATGATTAATGAAAATAATTAAGGATTTATTTCTTTACTAAGAGTTAATTAATCTTGATTATGATTAATTAATTGATTTAACTAATGTTTATTTAAGCAAGATTTATTACGATGAAGGTAATTAATTTAATTAATTTTAAAATTAACTAAGTGATTAGGTAATTAATTTAATTGACTTTAAATTAAATAGAGATAGTTAATTTAATTCAGTTTAAATTAATTATATTATGGTATGAGTGAATCATTGCTTATGTATGAATGGATGACATTGATTGTCTTGAATGCTTTGTGATCTCAGTAATGAGATAAGTATGTTTGTGTGATATGAATGCTTGGTTGCATTGTGATGATTACATAGATTATCAATTGGGATGTTGATATGTGAACTATCTATTACGATATTGATAATATGGATTACTTGTTATTTGATAATGCTGATTATCAATTATTGTTCTGTAGTTATCTATCTGTGTGTATATAGATACTGTATTGATTTGTTTAAACCTTTAAAACAACTTGAACCTAAAAGACACGCTTTGGATTTCGATGAGACCGGGATCGGGTTTCCATAATTGGATATCCGAAAACCACATCGATTCCAATTAAATGTTAGGTCGTTAATCCAAGTGGAGCATTGTGAAGACTCGAGGTGTAAGGGCTATACGTCAGTATAACTCTGTGGGTGATTCCGTAATGAGTTAACGGAATTAGTTCTTATAGATTCGAGATAGTGGTTTAGAGTGCAAGGGTTATTGCCGTTAACTCTGAGGGTGATTCCAAAATGAGTGTAACGAGATAATGCCTTCGGTTTCGTTTGTACCGGAACGAACTTGTATGGATTGAATGCTTTCAGCACATCGTTAGGTGGACGATGAGCATTCTAAGTGAAGTGTTCACTAAAGGTAATCGTAACCTCAAGCCTCATCAATCAGGAATGGCTAAAACAGGGGAGGTGCAGCAAAGCTTCGTGGGTCGCACCCACTGGAGAGTAAGATTTACCCCTGTCTAGAGGTCCCTTTTATTTCGGCTGTGTGGACGGTTGAATAGCTACAACCGTCGGGGTTGTCTTATTCGGAACTGTTCAGTAAGGAACGGGTCCGGCTTTGTGTTACAGGGGAGTTAGGGTGGCTCCTCGGCACAGTGATCTAGGCTACGTACTGTGATGGACGGTACCCCAGTAGCCCTGCCATTGTATGGAATCCAAAATCCAATAAGTGCCAACGGTTTTGATTGTATTACCCACTTTTGTGGCTAGTTGCTGGAATTTAATCATGTAACAATTTTGGCTATTTCTTATTTATTTGAAAACCCAAGACACTATTATAATATCACAGAATTTCCTATCAAATGTTTTGGTTAGCGTAAGGTAAAAACTTTTCCATGTTTATGTGTGGGAAGTCTTACGTGATACCTTTTCTTTCAAAGGTTTTTAAAGTTAAGCAACTTTAACCGTTTACTCACACCAGACCTATGTCTGACCCGGAGTTTATTTTGTTTTTACTAAACTCTTGGGTACTCAAATTTTGAGGAGTAGCCAAGGGATTCAGGTTAGGATTTTAGGTTGACTTGACGAATTATGGAGGAACAAACGGAGCAGGAGGCTTCTGCGTATAGCTATAGAGTTTTCCGCTGTGTGTTCTCTGAGTTATTTATTTTGAGATGTATTGAGTTGTATAACTAGACAGGTGTTTGTAACTGTCTAGTATGAGTTGATTATGCTGTGTATCTCTGATGTATATGATACTATGTAAAGTATTATGTGATTAATATAATTTATTTGTTCCGCTGTTTGGATTCTGATATTGTTTTCTTTCTTCTTCTCTATCTTTTCTCTTTTTCTATCCCTTTCTTTCTTAAAGATGATGCGATTTTTGGGAGGTAGAAAGTCGGGTCGTCACAGATTTAGTTGTCAGTGGGCGATGGTTTGGGAAAATAAACTTATCTGCCGCTTTCTCCAGCTATGGCTAATTGCTAAAAACACTTTCAACCGCTAAAGTAGGTCTTCTTTTAAACTATATTATAAACACTACTCCCCAACTCATCAGAGAGACATGTGAGCCAAAATGGAAATACAATGCTTGATAAAAATAAAAAGCATTAACTTCTTTGAACTAAGTAGAAAAATTGAGTTTGCAAGAGAACTGTATAGTAAGCATTATGTGAACAGAGATTAAGTTTTGAGATTTATATTTGATGCATAGAAGCACATTCATTTAATCATATTTTAGATACGATTCCCTCCATATGCAAGAGAACTGTACATTAAGTATTATGTGAATCATGTGGTCTTTTTCTTGAATTCCATGTTGGTACAATTTAAGTGCTCATGCTATCCATTTTATCTCAAAAGGTGAATTGTTGCTTAAGCGATCATAAAAAGTACTCAAAGACTGATTTACTAAATTGGCAAGTACATACCTTAGAAACCTTAATATTTTAGGATGTGTCCTTTTTTAGTTGAAACACGGTTAAACGTTTTTTACATGAAAACTAAGTAGGAATGTCTTTGGACTGTGGTTCCAAAGTTCTTTGTTGAAACCTCACACAAATCAGTTAGCACTTTATAATAAAATAAAAACTTGCACATTAGTTCTTACATTAGTAAGTGGCTTAGAATAGTTTCAGTGTCATGTAGGGTTAATATTGCACACTTTATAAAGAATCATAAATTAATTCACTTCCTAGTAGGAACATAACATTGTCTAATAATACTTTGTATCAAATTTGTGATATCAGATATGACCTGAAGGTTCACGAGTAATTTTGAGTAATTGAACATTGCAGCGTAGAAAATCATGTATATATTTAAAGCCCACTCCATTGACTAGTTTGTTTAACATTTGTTACATGACATTTGGTGCTTATTCGACAATAAGATAGAGATGGGATTAGAGTTTATTTTGTTCGCATTTGAAAGTTAGCAAATTTTACAAAGAAACTAAGCTAACAAGTAAGGGGGGAAAATCATATATTTCAAAGTTTGATAATTTTATAAGACGAGTAGATCCATTATAAGTAGTAAAATATGATTTCTATACCTCATCATTACACTTAAATAATAAATATTACAACATGCACTCTTTAACATATAAATCTTCTTTTCAAATGCGTTTGATATAAATTCATATGCATCCCCTTTTGATTTAGGTACTTAAAGTTTTAGAACTAACCAGTTTTCTAGGATAAGCAGGATTATCTCCATAAAAAAATAAATCAAAAAATAATTATTTTAATATAACAAATAAATTCATTGCTTAATAGCAATGGATGCCAGTTCTATCTAGCCTAACAGTGAGTTATGTCACATAGATAAAAATTATTATCTACACAAAACTAATTCTTGACTCACCATAATATCACGGTATTAGGCACCACGGTACTCAGAGCAGCAGGCCCTTCCAATCCCTATCGAAAGCCCCACCAAAGTCTGACACTGCTCCAACCAGCGCTGTAGTCTTCCAAGCCGTATCCTCCGTCGTGAGGTTACACTAGTCGATTACTGCGAAGATATGACTTGCTGAGGCTGCGACATGACAATTAGTTGAGGCAAGATGTGAGTTTGAGGCGCAACGGCAGTATGAGGTCAAGGCGCGATTTGATGTCGACTAGGAGGTAGGGTTTTGATTTATCGTTCAAGAATGAGAATCGCTATTTTAAATTTCAGATCTAAAAGGAAACTTTCAAGCTTTTCCTTTGTTCTTTGGGGAAGAGAAGGTTAATAAAATTTGTCAAATAATAAGCGGGAAAAAAAGAAAAAATGAGCGGCCGAAGAAAAAATATCATCAAAATAGTAATAAGTTATTCGTGGGAACACTTATTAGCATAGTAGCTGCGTTTCTTTCTTTAATTTTGTTTTTCTGTATTATCAGTAGTTGCACTTAAGCTTAAACGCTACTAACTAATGCATCTAATGGTTAGATTTCTTGTAGTGTGCATTTTTATACTTTGGAAACTGACAAGAATTTATCAGGATTCAAATCCTGGAACCGAATTACATGAGGCAAACAAACCCTATCTCCTCAACCACTCCAAGTCGCATACCCCAAACATGCGACAATCCTTCCTACTATCTTCGAGTCACACTCGATCGAACACGAGACCCACTTCGAGAATGCAACGAAATCCATGGCCAATGCTTCCCAAAACAACAGCAGATGCTACAATTGAGCTCGTGCACGTGCACGCAGGAATCGATCGACGACAACCATCACCGAAATGCCCCACAAGTCGCCTCTGACCCCTTCAACTACTTCGTCCCCTTGGTGTAACAACCCTAAATTTTGAACAATTTAAAAATGAAAATATTTAATCAATTTTAAATATTTGAATGATGATTGACTTGAATTTCAAATTTTCAGGATAAATCGACGATTAAACTTTAGAATTTAATCTATTGAAAGTTGAATAAAAATTTGAATTGACTTTGGAGTTTGAAATTGAATATTGAATTTGTATTTTAAATTCAAACTAATGACTTAGAAAAATAATTTGGATTTAAGGATTTTTATTTATTTAAATTAATAAAGGATGGTTAGTTTTAATAACATTTTTTCTTTTCTTTAAAATAAAAAGGAATAAAATTTTATTAATACAAAATAAATAAATAAATACACCTAGTTAAAATTTTAACAACAAAATTAAACAAACAAAGTAAAGAAAATAATTATACAAAACAAATTGAATTTAAAAATGAAAAAATAATAATAATATATAAAATAAAAAAAAGAGTACGCTGCCTTACTTTGATCAGCTAAAAACACGCCTTAATCTATGCCTTCCATCACGCTAAAAATCACATCTACTTTCCCTTTTTATTCGATACCCCTTTCCTCCATTTCAAAGCAGAAATCAACCGGAAAAAAAAAGAATAAACAAAATAATGGCGGCTCTGTTGTTTCGTCCCTCTTCGCTTTCAAATTAGGGCTTCAGCTTCTTTGCGTTCGCTCGTCCTCGTTGCTCACTCGTCTTCACAATTAGGGCTTCAGCTTCAATTCGTTCGCGACCGCTTCGGTGAAAGGTGAGTGACCCTCACATCTAATTCGTGCTCGGTATGTTGCTTTAACAGTTTAATTTTTGATTTGAATGTCGATGAGTTTGATGATTTTTCATGCTACTTGATTTCCATGGCTTTGATTTTTGCTTTGCATTTGTATGATATTGAGCATTGTTTTTGATACTCAAATTTCATGTTGGCTTCGGCTCGTGATGACGTTCTTGTTCCTCTGACTTCGGTCAGTAGCCCACGGCATGACTTAAATTTGCAAATTTTCTTCTTCTTCATGTGGAATTTGCATATTTGTGCACTGCTGTGTATTGGTTTCTTGATGTATTGACTTTAGCTTGCTTCTGATTTTACTGAATTTTGATTGTCTCGAATAATTTGCTTCGAGACAGTTTTGTTGCATTGTGATCTTGTGGTGGCTGTATTTTTAGTTGCAGTTGCCCTTGTATCCTTGTGTGCCTTATTGCTGGTACATTGCCTTTGGGGCCTTCATGTTCATGTGTGTCTGGTCACATGTTCTTGGATTTGTATATTTTTGGGTTCATCCCTGAGTACTGTTCGATCTGTTATTTGCACACTGCTTTTGTACCTGTTTACTTCATATCTTCCCCGTGTATGGGGTGCTTCTCTGACCTTTTTGACACATATACCATATTTCATATTAATCTTCACTGTAACATGTCATGTTGCACTGTCTGTTTGTTTCCTCTGTTGTTGTTGGTTGAAGATGTCGACATATTGTCTCGGGTAATATGAGAATCTACTCGAAGATTTGGTGTGTGTGGGCCGAAGTAAATTTAGTTACTAACTGGAAAAATGTTTTATATGCATTTGAACTTGAACTGTTTGCTTGGAAAGCTAAAAGAAAATTTGAATTTCAAATCAATGGTTAACTTAGTTTAATCAAAGTTTAAAAGTGAGTTCCAGTTAGTTGTGAAACTTGGAATCTTTAAAAGAAAATTTGGGCTTCATGTAGCTATGTACACCATTGTCCACTGATATATGCCATTCACTGTTGCCTAGCTTGAGTCTTGAATTTCAGACTTGAGCCTGTTGCGCACTTCATATTGTGTAGCCACCTGATCATATATGTTAACTATGTATGCTTGATGTGTACCTTTGATTCTCCTGACTTGAAACTTGATTAATTTGTATCGCTGGGTATTTCTTGACCATTCGCCTGTTGTAAATCTCGTTGTGCATTCCTTGTTCATGCTTTTCATACATCATTCACTGATCTGCATTTCATGTTGTTGGTATATATGTACACAATTGTGCATGATTATTTGACACCTCTTGTATGCCATCAGTTGCCACTGCCCTCACTTGTACATGTTCCTTGAACCAGAATATGTTGCATTGGTCTGTGTCATTGAAGTAGTTGCCACTGTGTACACTTCTGTTGTCACTGTGTTCATTTCTATTGATTTGGTGCCTTCATTATTGTTGTATTCTTCCATTTAACAACTGTTTGTTTCACTTTAGTGTACATGCAGCTTGGAGTCAGTTTCCTTGTAGTGCTTACATTCTTGAAACTATTTTGATTTCTGGAATTACTTGAGTTTCTTGTTGCATTTTCAAATTGCTGTTTCGATTTGGTCTGGTTGGACTTGAGACTGTAGCATTCATTCATGCTTCATTGTGTAGTTGTGTTGCCATATTGCAGTTGATGTTGAGTCATGATATTAGTGACTTGACCTCTGCAGTTTCATTTTAATGAAAATTTTGCACTTGTTGAAATGTGCAGTAATAAGTTGTTTGGAACTTGTTTTCTTGGGTTTACTTGGGTATATGCAAAACAATTGCATTTCGACCTTGCCTTGTTGCATGGGTTTTGGTGTTGCAGTTGTGTTGAGTCACTGACTTGACCTCTACAACTTTGATTTCTGATAGAATTCTATCTTGAAATGATTTCACATGTTGTTGTGGCGAGGTAGTGCATGAAAGCGTGAACTGCAGCCACACAGCGTGGTATTGTTTATTGATATCCTATTTTGTTTTGATTTATGATATTTTGCATATTTCATTACGGTAGTGGCGAGGCAGTGCACGCAAGCGTGAACTGCAGCCACACAGAGTTAACATTTTAAATGTGGCGAAGCCGTATACGCGTGTATGTACTGCAGCCCTACCAAATCTAATGTTTTAAATGATGTTTTTTTCTTGATGAAAATTGTTTTATGTTGCCAGTTCAATATATTCTGAATCGCATTTTGATGATTTTGTTGTAAATTGCTGTTTAGGCAATTCTGTTAATTTCTAAATTTTCTTATTCGAAAATCCCTTCATCTATCTTCATTGATAATTTGAATCTACTGATTTATTGTTTAACACTGCTAAGTGTTATATTTACCGTTATCCTATTTCTTGTTAAAGGATCGGATAAGTAAATTCATCTTTGACTGTCGTCTAATTGTTGATTATTATTGCCTCTATGCACTAATAACTGAGTTTGAATTATACTGACCTGTGTATTATTTTCTTTTGAACGTAATACTCGGGTCAGACCCAGTATTTTACAGCTTGAAGATTTTCAGGCCGCGAAGTTAGAGAGAGTTGGGGAAATTTCTTCACTTTAGCTTTTCGGGAAATTTTTGTACTTAAAAGAAATATTCCGCTGTATAAAATTTAATTCATTGTACAAACTCTGATATATGTAAGAAAAATTCATTCATGTGAAATATTATGATTATCTGTTGTGATTTTGTGTCTGATTCTGTTTAAACTTTATAAACTGAATAACAATCCGTCATTTTGAACGTTTCAAGTTGGTTTAATTACCGACTAGGGGCGATCAGAGCGGTGGGTCGTTACAAAAGTGGTATAAGAGCTTTGGTTTACACAAAGCTCAGTTATGATGTTTAATATGAATAGTTACTAGGATCACTTTAAAGAAAAATGTTTTTCAAATTTAAAAGAAGTATGAAATTGTTTTGTTTGAAAAATAAAAGGTATTTTCAAAATTCAAATCTTTTTCGGATATTCCCCTCTCTAAATTTAGGTTTGCGATAGTTTCTCATTCGAAAATCCATTACCGAATTGTTGAGATTTATGAAAAATAAAATATAAGTGAAGTGAATTAATGAATTGGTTTAAATTAAATGTTTTGAATATCTCCAAAGTAATAATTGGGAAGTAAAATGACATGTCAATTTATTATAACCAAGAGGATCATCAAACTATAACTTGGGAATTTAATTCTGAATTCTTTTGAAAATTGATTTCAAATATTTTTGAAGAATGATTTAGTAAATGAATGGATTATAAGTATTTAACTTATAATATGGACTTTTGGTATATAATTGAGTTATATAAATTGAATAGAATTAATAAAGAAGATTTATAAATCGAAGTTTTATAAATAGAAATGGAATTTGTAAAGATTGTTTATAAATTCGAAACCAATTGAATATGATAAATGAAAAATAGAAGTTATTAAAGGAGATATATCCGTGATTTTGGACATCGAATTATCCTTTAAGTTAAATATTGTGATAATGAAAATTGGTTGGGAAATTTTATCCACGATTTTGGACAGTGGATAATATTTTAAATAAATGTGTAGAAACATTGAATTGAATAAATAAGTATATTCACGATTTTGGACAGTGAATATATTATTGAATAAAACAGATATGTTTTAAGGAAGTGATATTATGAAATGAAGTTAATGGTTTTAAAGATGTTTTTAAAATGCATTAAGTATCGAATACATAGATTCAACATTGATTGTTGAAATAGGCGTTTTCGAGAAATAAGGAAATGGAGAACTATAACACTGTTGTTATAGTAAATGATTTCCGAAAGGAAATTGTAACGTTTGCGATTTTTCGTTGCCGAAAAACCGTACCGTTAGGGTTTTTAGAAAAAGAAAAAGTAGAAGAAGAGAGAAAAAGATAGAACAGAACAGAAGAAATAATAGAACAACATCAGAATCTCACAATTCACAGCGGAACAACATACAATAGATAAATGAATAATCTTTAAACAAAGAACTATAACAGTTATTACATTGCATCATATTACATTACATCATCAGAGTGTACAACCACAAACAACATCAACAGCGGAAAAGAAATACTATATACTAGTAATACGCCATGCCATCCATCTTGCCTCCAGCAACTCCTGAATATCCTCATAAACCTTAACTCTTGATTTCCCGTATGGAAATTGGTGGGCACCCAGAGTTTAGGAAGGAAAACAGAAAACTCCGAGTCAGTCATGTGACTGGTGTGAGAACTCAAAACAGTTTATCTTTAAAATCAAAATAGAGGAATATTTTAAAGTCAATTCGCAATGCTTTTAAAAATGAGACTACCATAAGGCCTCCCGCACACGCACACAATGCAAACGCAGAATCGGAGGAGATTTCTCCTTATGATAGTCAAAGATGCTTGATACGCATTAAAAAGAAACATTTGATATTATTACTAGTGCATAGTGAGGAAAACATTTCAAAAGTAAAATATTAATCTTAGCCAGCATAGACATTTCGAACTATGCCTACTATAGCTACCATCTAAACAGTGGTGACCACCATAAGTAAATGGCAGGTTCTACAACTAAAACCGTACAGGGTTTCGTATTGGGAATTGAATTTCCAACAAATGGTCAGGGCAAGGAACTTCCCATTGCCACATGGAAACGCCTCTGGAATGACGTCCCGAGAACCAAACCGGATCTCTGCCAACACAAGGCCGGGTTACCCCTAACTGGGTAACTATTGACACGAATATGTCATCCCCCGATCGTAACCGATCTATCCGAGGATCCTCGATTTCCAACAACCACAAAATATGCAGCAACAACATAGGTTAAATATCTGGGCTCCATACCATGATACCACCTCTATCCAGAAGGAATGACATACACTAAAGGGGCGCTACCCCCTAATAACCTTGCCGCATCCTTCCTGTTTTGAGCATTTCCGGGGTGTGAGGTCCGACGAAGTCTCGTCCACAAACCCACACTTTATACAAAAGCCGTGCTTTGGGTCAACAAATGATCATAGAAATGATCACCAAGATAAATGATCAAATAAATGATCCTATCACAAAGATCAAACAATGATCATTTCACAGCAACACTCAACATGCCACACTACCAAATTGGGAGTATATCACTAATAACCTTCAACTATATAACCTCTGAGCTCGTACGTCTCAAAGAAGGGTGTTAAGCTAAGAGAATAAATTCTCCGCCACCAATAGAAATATATTTGAAAGAAATCAGCTTTATATCTCAATTTGTAATATCAGACATACAATCCATACAAGTCTGTTCCGGGATCGAACAGAACCGAAGGCACTTGCAAAGAAGTCCTTGCAATCCGGATATTCACTAATCACGACCCGGACTTCCCGTCACTAAAGGTGATAAAACCTCTATATCGGAGATCAGCCGATGTAGAGTATCTCGACGGTAATCCTTCCGTTTTCACAAATATTCGGTCTTCAACACCGGTCATCAAATGCAATCCATAACGACGTATCACATACTCGGAATGGGTTATACGACCCCAAGGTCCTTTCCAGGCTAACCCGAATAGTGAGCGCTTATTCAAAAATAAGTGTGGCATTCAAATTCAAGCAATTCACAACAAATACCTATTTAAAGGTAAATATTGATAGTCGGATTATTTAACTATCAATAGGCATGCTCAACATCACCAAATCCAAATAATTTCCCAAATTATTTACTTTCCAAAATATCTTTACTAGATATAAAATTTCCCACACTTCAAACATTTGAAAACTAATTTTCAAATCACTTTTCAATCCTTTACCATTTTTGAAAACGAATTTCAATCATTTTCCTTTCTCGGAAATACTTTCATTTCAAAGTGGTTTGTTTAAACCAATTAAATAAATCCTAAACGATTTACTTTATATTTACGTTCCAAATCCGTAAATTAATTCCCATAATTTCAAAAATAAATCAACATTTATTTTTAAACAAATTCCCCTTTTTATTTATAAATTCCATAGTGAATTTACATTCCAAAATATTTATGAATATACGATTTCAAGTATTCATTTTCAATTTACCTTCAAAAAGAAAATTCTCAAAACATTTCATTTTACATTGGAAAAACATTTCCATACTTATTTATTAATAAGTAATTCACAAATCCATTCAATTTCAACACTTGGAAAATATTCAATATACTCGAATCGAAAATTAAGTATATAGTTTGTGACGCCCCACCTCTATACCCACGCTAGCCAAGAACATTACGGCGAATGCTGTCAACTAGCAAGGAGAATAAGGCTGTTGAGGAGCGACCATCCATGTAATTGCTTTGCGCGAGCATCGATATGTCAGATAGTATAACATGCATTTCTTATCAAGAGGGAAATCCGACATACCGACACAAACTCAAAGCTACTACACAGTGGCTATAATATCTTCAGAAACAAATACAGAAATAAACATAACATAAATCAGTCATAGATAATTCATATCACAAAGGTGGAAATAGATATGAATATTACACATGAAAGTGTACATTAGAGTAGTGGTCAAAAAGATCCACAATAATACAACGGAATAGATACCAGTGCTAGACAAAAGAATAAGTATACATCATAGAGTCTCTATCTTAAATGTATACAACAAAAACTACTAAACTTAAGTAGTTAGCCAAAAGATCAGATGAAAGTCCGTTAAGGAGTCAAGCAGAAGCACCTGTAAAATCTCAGTCTGACCCGAGTATTATTTAAGAAGAAAATAATAAACGGATCAGTCTAGCTATAAATATCAGATGAAGTGATATATAATAAGAGATATGACATAAACATATAATAATCACAATGCCAAGCTGTGATAAATAAGTAATTGAAAATGAACAAGAGATTAGTCAATATCACAATAATCTACTCAAGATAAAAAGGAATGTCATACTCCTAATTTCATTCACCAAGCCACGATAATTGATAAATCAAATCAATAGAAATCACGAAGATAGGTGAAGCATAAATTCCAGAAATCAACACACGAAATCCAGAAATCACAATCAAAGGGAACAACGACGTCGTACAGCGGGACATCCGATGAACCAAATCACAATAAAATGGATGGCCAATCCCAAAAACTGGACATCGACGCACCTAGAAAGACACGCCCCATGAACAGTCGAACATCGACGCACCTAGAAAGATACGCCCCATGCTCTAGCATCGACGCACCTAGAAAGATACGCCCCATGCACAAATAAACATCGATGCACCTAGAAATATACACCCCATGTAATGTCAAACATTGACGCACCTAGAAAGATACGCCCCATGCTCTAGCATTGACGCACCTAGAAAGATACACCCCATGCAAAGTCGAACATCGACCTAGAAAGATACGCTCCATGCATAGACGAACATCGACGCACCTAGAAAGATACGCCCCATGTCCCGACTTATTGAGCCGATTGCTCCACGAAGTAAACAAAAGATATGTGTGAGTCGAAATCACACAAATGGTGTCTAGGCTAACCAAAAAGCAAAAAGGTATGTGTGAGTCGAAATCACACAAATGGTGTCTAGCCTAACCTTGCAAACAAAAAGACATCGCACAATTGCTAGTCTAAATCATCAAATGATCGTCCTGATCAAAGAGAAGTGTCAATTACAGTAAGCTAGTAAATATATGAGCTTAGCTTCATGTCCCATAACCACTAGCTTAACTTAAATATTTACGAACAAATTGTAGATCTCCACTAGAAAATTGTCACAAGAGATTCAATCGAACAAGTCCAAGAATTAACCAACGAAGTAAACGCAAGCGTTTCATACCCTTTGTTTTACTAAGTCGTTTAATTAGATTTCTCATACGAGTGAGGTAAAGGTTTATATATACTAATAGATTGGAAAACGGTTTTATAAACGAATTTGGTATTAAAATAGTATTGAAATCGTTTGAGGAAAGAGTTTTGATATTTACTACTAGTATAGAAAACCTTTATATTTTTAAGTGACAAATCATAGAAGTGATTGTAGAAACAATCAACTCATAAAGATTCACATTCAAAGACGTGAATAAAATCCAAAGAAATCGATACCGAATCCATTAAAATGGATATTCCCATAAATCACGAAAAAAATGTCATCAAAGTCGATAATAAGTGATAATAACAAAAGGGAATCAACACGAATCGATTGAAGTTGGAATCCTCAAGCAAATAGGCAAAACTTGCAAATAGGAGCAGGTCGGTCGACCGGACTCCCTGAGTCGGTTGACCGAACCAAAAACAGAAGTGCACGGGGTAGCAGGACGGTCGACCGGACCCTGAGCTCGGTCGACCGAGCCCTGTAGCCTCCACTTCCAAACAGAGGCAGGAAGTGCCCGTTCTACAGGTCGGTCGGCCAGCGCAGGGGCTCGGTCGGCCGAACCTGTTGCTGGCACTCCCATGCCCTATTTCAAATGAGGTGCAAATCTCGATCAATTTGCAATCGCACGAGCAACGGTGCTAAGGGTTTATTCCAATTGACTACCTGGCCCTATATGCTCCTCGATGCATCATCAAAAACATGTTTAAACATCAAAGTTAGGATTTTTAACGAATTGAACTCAAAACACTAAAAATTGAAATATTCACCAAATCAATCCAAACCAAAAGCAAATGCACACGAATAAGTGTTAGGAATTCATACCTAACATTCGAAGATAAATATATGCATAGATGTGAGATAAAAATCTCACCTTTGAATTCGAAAACAATGAATGAGAAGCTTGAAGACGAAGGAAGATCAACCACACTTCAATCTCAACACAAGAAGCTTGAATCTAAGCTTAAAAGAAGAACATTTCCCAAATTAGGTTTAGGAATTTTCTGAAATTGAAAGGAGAAATGTTTGGAGAAGAAGAAGGAGATGCTTACTAATGGGTTCTCTTTGAATTTGGAGCAAGAACTTGAGCTAGCAAGAGGAACTAGGGCTTGGAGTTTCTAATTCCCATTCTCTTCCACCATTTTTGCTTGAGCTTGAGTTTTAGGAAAATAGAAAAGAAGTGAATGAAGAGGAGAGGGGTTGGGACTGAATTAGTAAGTGGCAAATGGGTTCAGCCCAAACCAAAACCCTAAGTGAAAAGTAGCAAAACTCAACTTTCTCCAAACATATCGATGCTTATACTCAAAAAGGTCGCAAACGGCATTTTGAACTCAATGGGGGTGGTCACGAGTCCCAATTCGGCTGTTTGCAAAAAGTAGCTTTTCGGACTAAAATCTGACTAACGATAAAATATTTAAATAAAATATTTAAATATAAAATCGATAAATATGCGGGTTGTTACAGACTCCCCTCCTTAAAGAAATTGCATCCTCGCAATACTTAAGAGGAAAATAAGAAGTAACAACCATGGAAGCATATCAACACAAAAGAAAACTTGAAATAGGAAGTTCACCATAAAGTGCACGAAAGAGTTAGCAAGAAATCTGGTGAAACTTCAATTTCCACAATATTATCGGGCTCAAGAATGAAAACCGGAATCCCTAAGGCATTTCCGTAGATAAACGACGTGGGGAACGTCAAGAATACTAGAAAATTGAGCCGGTGCAACGGCGTAGTACAAAAACGGTACGGCCGAGGAACTAGAAACTCAAATAATTTGGGACATCAGCATAGTACAAAAACGGTACACCCAATGAACCAAAGCAAAGACATTGATGTAGTACAAACGGTACATCCAATGAATCAAAATCAAAGACATTGATGTAGTACAAACGGTACATCCAATGAATCAAATAGCAAAGACATTGATGTAGTACAAACGGTACATCCAATGAATCAAATAGCAAAAACATTGACGTAGTACAAACAGTACATCCAATGAATCCAAAAAGCAAAGTCATTGATGTAGTACAAATGGTACATCCAATGAATCAAAAGGAAAGACATTGATGTAGTACAAACGGTACATCCAATAAATCAAAAGCAAAGACATTGATGTAGTACAAACGGTACATTCAATGAATTAAATAGCAAAAACATTGATGTAGTAAAAACGCTACATCCAATGAATCCAAAAAGCAAATTCATTGATGTAGTATAAATGGTACATCCAATGAATCAAAAGGAAAGACATTGATGCAGTACAAATGGTACATCCAATGAATCAAAAGCAAAAACATTGATGTAGTACAAACGGTACATCCAATGAATCCAAAAAGCAAAGTCATTGATGTAGTACAAACGGTACATCCAATGAATCAAAAGGAAAGACATTGATGTAGTACAAACGCTACATCCAATGAATCAAAAGCAAAAACATTGATGTAGTACAAACGGTACATCCAATGAATCCAAAAAGCAAAGTCATTGATGTAGTACAAACGGTACATCCAATGAATCAAAAGGAAAGACATTGATGTAGTACAAACGGTACATCCAATGAATCAAAAGAAAAGACATTGATGTAGTACAAATGGTACATCCAATGAATCAAAAGCAAAGACATTGATGTAGTACAAACGGTACATCCAATGAATCAAATAGCAAAAACATTGATGTAGTACAAACGGTACATCCAATGAATCCAAAAAGCAAAGTCATTGATGTAGTACAAACGGTACATCCAATGAATCAAAAGGAAAGACATTGATGTAGTACAAACGGTACATCCAATGAATCAAAAGCAAAAAACATTGATGTAGTACAAACGGTACATCCAATGAATCCAAAAAGCAAAGTCATTGATGTAGTACAAACGGTACATCCAATGAATCAAAAGGAAAGACATTGATGTAGTACAAACGGTACATCCAATGAATCAAAAGCAAAGTCATTGATGTAGTACAAATGGTACATCCAATGAATCCAAAAAGCAAAGTCATTGATGTAGTACAAACGGTACATCCAATGAATCAAAAGGAAAGACATTGATGTAGTACAAACGGTACATCCAATGAAAACGGTACACCCAATGAATCAAAAGGAAAGTCATTGATGTAGTACAAACGGTACATCCAATGAATCAAAAGCAAAGACATTGCTGTAGTACAAACGGTACATCCAATGAATCAAAAGCAAAGACATTGATGTAGTACAAACGGTACATCCAATGAATCAAATAAGACGGACCATCGATGTAGTATAATAACAGTACATCCGATGAACCGAACACCATAAAGAACACCGGACACTAATCCATAAAAGGAATGAGATAAAGCTCAATAAAACGAAGTGTACCAAAACGTCCGATGAACTTGATAAAAAGATGATTCCATTCAGACAACATCAAAGAATCAACCACTTGTTGCTTACGACAAAGCGCATTGGCAACACGATTTCCCTTCCAGGAATAAAAAGGATATCAAGATCATAAGATGCTAGGAACTCGTGTCAACATGAAGTTCCTTATGAGAAAATAAATATTCCAAAGATTTATGATCGAGGTAGAGAACAAATTTCTCACCCAAATATGATGATGCCAAATTCCAAAAGTAGAAACAATAACCGCGAGCACTAGATCATGAGTGGCATACCTAGTCTCGATAAGCTTTAATGGTTTAGAAGCACAAGAGATAGCACGTTCTCCTTTGCAAGAGAACGGCATCCAAACCAATACGACTAGTATCGGTACAAATAGCAAAGTCTTGGTTCCCCTCCAGGAATCACAAGAATAAGAGTATTAAAAAGAAAGAATTTCTTTTAAATAATCTTATTTCCTGAAAAGTTAAAACTTTCAAAATTACATTTATCATTATGTAATAATCATTCTAGAAAAATTTACATTTTTACAAGTCAATATATCATGTCTGACTGTCTCATCTAAGCGTTTAGGAAATTCCTATCGATAACGTTGATCAAGCGCATCGACCAGAATTATTAACACACTAAATGGGCAATACAATCACAAAATCATCTTCTATATAGTAAACATGTTTCTTAAAAACCTTTAAGAATATTCTTTGCTTGTTTAAGAGCAAATCAAATTGTACTTATAAATAAATCTTATGAAAAAGATTTTGCAAAATTTTAAATTGCCATTTTCATCCAAAAATCAATAAATAAAAGAATGGTGTCATCGAAATATTCATAGGATATTCGATTTATAAAATGGATGAAATAAGCTGGACAAACTGAATGACATAATAATTAATTCATAGGAATCATAACGAGTGCGGAGTGCGTAAGTGAAATGCTAACTTCCGCAACTCGTAGCAAATGAAAACCGGTGGTAAGGTCAGACTGAAAAGACCTTAGCACCACGCAAAGATTACTTAGGTGATAAATCCTAAGACAAGCTCAAAAATACCGGAAAAGCTTCGCAAATTATTTAGATAAGAGAAACAACACTTTCCTTATAAGTTTGCTTAAGGAATAAAATGATGCCATCAAGTTGGAATAAAAATCAAAAAGGAAAAATAGAAATCCTGCTTAACAGATTGAAAATGTCAAAGATGAATAGTCCATACGGGACAAATAGGATATGCGCTTCACAACGATTAAGCCAATCCTTACAAAAATCAATTCCGAAGCATAAGTAAAAATATCGGCTCGGAAAGATAAATCACATAAAATAATTTCGACATCAAATAAAAGCGAATTGAGTGTTGCAGATCTACCATCCGGATTCGCAATCCTCAAAGAAGTCATCAAGCACAAAATATTTTCAAAGAAAAGAATCGACAAGTTCTTTTGATATAAAATAGTGAGATGAAACCCATATCAAAAAGAACTCAAATAAGAAGATCACAAAATAAAACAATGCCATCAAGGATTGAGTGAAAAACACCTTGACCAAGAGAAGAGTTGCTAGGGGCTTGCACAATATTTAGCTTTCTCATGTCTTTGTTCAAAAGTTTGGGACACGCAGATAAAAGATGACCCGGTTTCTTGCAATAGCGACAAGAATGGGGTTTTGGACACATATTCGCATAGTGTTCCATATAATTACAATTGTAGCATCCTCCACGATTAGGGATTGGAGTCTTTGCTACAAAAGTAGTTTGCTTCACTCTCTTATTGGGATTAAGGCTCTTGAACTTAGTTTGCCTCTTCTTGGAAGTCCCAATATCACAAACACTTCCTTTACCAACCTCTCCATGAAGAAGAGTAACATCCACAAGCTGATTGAAAGAAACTTCAAGTTTCAAAGGTAGAACCATTTCGGGGTTCTTACTCAAAGCATAGATAAACTCTTGATTCTTTACAAGATCCAAAAGTTGTTGAGCAGACATAAATACTCCATCCTGGGGAGTAGAACTAGATTGACCGGCGCTGGGACGGCCTGGTCTAACCATTTCTCTTCTTTTAGAAAGAAAGAAAGAAGAGGAAAAAGTTACTCTCAAAACAAATATCAAGCAATCTTGATAGATAAAACAAAGAATCATAAAAGAAAGTAGGATAGAACGGTACGAAGACCCGAATAAAATCCTAAAGCACAACTCCTAAGAAAGACTTAGGACATGATCCTAGCTAAATTATTCTATATTGTTCCGAAGTTTGGCTCTGATACCAAGCTTTGACGCCCCACCTCTATACCCACGCTAGCGAAGAACATTACGGTGAATACTGTCAACTAGCACGAAGAATAAGGCTGTTGAGGAGCGACCATCCATGTAATTGCTTTGCGCGAGCATCGATATGTCAGATAGTATAACATGCATTTCTTATCAAGAGGCAAATCCGATATACCGACACAAACTCAAAGCTACTACACAGTGGCTATAATATCTTCAGAAACAAATACATAAATAAACATAACATAAATCAGTCACAGATAATTCATATCACAAAGGCGGAAATAGATATGAATATTACACATGAAGGTGTACATCAGAGTAGTGGTCAAAAAGATCCACAATAATACAACGGAATAGATACCAGTGCTAGACAAAAGAATAAGTATACATCATAGAGTCTGTATCTCAAATGTATACAACAAAAACTACTAAACTTAAGTAGTTAGCCAAAAGATCAGATGAAAGTCCGATAAGGAGTCAAGCAGAAGCACCTGTAAAATCTCAGTCTGACCCGAGTATTATTTAAGAAGAAAATAATAAACGGATCAGTCTAGCTATAAATATCAGATGAAGTGATATATAATAAGAGATATGACATAAACATATAATAATCACAATGCCAAGCTGTGATAAATAAGTAATTGAAAATCAACAAGAGATTAATCAATATCACAATAATCTACTCAAGATAAAAAGGAATGTCATACTCCTAATTTCATTCACCAAGCCACAATAATTGATAAATCAAATCAATAGAAATCACGAAGATAGGTGAAGCATAAATTCCAGAAATCAACACACGAAATCTAGAAATCACAATCAAAGGGAACAACGACGTCGTACAATGGGACATCCGATGAACCAAATCACAGTAAAAAGGATGGCCAATCCCAAAAACTGGGCATTGACGCACCTAGAAATACACGCCCCATGAACAGTCGAACATCGACGCACCTAGAAAGATACGCCCCGTGCTCTAGCATCGACGCACCTAGAAAGATACGCCCCATGCACAAATAAACATCGATGCACCTAGAAAGATACACCCCATGTAATGTCGAACATCGACGCACCTGGAAAGATATGCCCCATGCTCTAGCATCGACGCACCTAGAAAGATACACCCCATGCAAAGTCGAACATCGACGCACCTAGAAAGATACGCCCCATGCATAGACGAACATCGATGCACCTGGAAAGATACGCCCCATGCTCTAGCATCGACGCACCTAGAAAGATACACCCCATGCAAAGTCGAACATCGACGCACCTCGAAAGATACGCCCCATGCATAGACGGACATCGACGCACCTAGAAAGATATGCCCCATGTCCCGACTTATTGAGCCGATTGCTCTACGAAGTAAACAAAAGATATGTGTGAGTCGAAATCACACAAATGGTTTCTAGGCTAACCAAAAAGCAAAAAGGTATGTGTGAGTCGAAATCACACAAATGGTGTCTAGCCTAACCTTGCAAACAAAAAGACATCGCACAATTGCTAGTCTAAATCATCAAATGATCATCATGATCAAAGAGAAGTGTCAATTACAGTAAGCTAGTAAATATATGAGCTTAGCTTCATCTCCCATAACCACTAGCTTAACTTAAATATTTACGAACAAATTGTAGATCTCCACTAGAAAATTGTCACAAGAGATTCAATCGAACAAGTCCAAGAATTAACCAACGAAGTAAACGCAAGCGTTTCATACCACTTGTTTTACTAAGTCGTTTAATTAGATTTCTCATACGAGTGAGGTAAAGATTTATATATACTAATAGATTGGAAAACGGTTTTATAAACGAATTTGGTATTAAAATAGTAATGAAATCGTTTGAGGAAAGAGTTTTGATATTTACTACTAGTATAGAAAACCTTTACATTTTTAAGTGACAAATCATAGAAGTGATTGTAGAAACAATCAACTCATAAAGATTCACATTCAAAGACGTGAATAAAATCCAAAGAAATCGATACCGAATCCATCAAAATGGATATTCCCATAAATCACGAAGAAAATGTCATCAAAGTCGATAATAAGTGATAATAACAAAAGGGAATCAACACGAATCGATTAAAGTTGGAATCCTCAAGCAAATAGGCAAAACTTGCAAATAGGAGCAGGTCGGTCGACCGGACTCCCTGAGTCGGTTGACCGAACCAAAAACAGAAGTGCACGGGTAGTAGGTCGGTCGACCGGACCCTGAGCTCGGTCGACCGAGCCCTGTAGCCTGCACTTCCAAACAGAGGCAGGAAGTGCCCGTTCTACAGGTCGGTCGGCCGGCCAAGGGGCTCGGTCGGCCGAACCTGTTGCTGGCACTCCCATGCCCTATTTCAAATGAGGTGCAAATCTCAATCAATTTGCAATCGCACGAGCAACGGCGCTAAGGGTTTATGCCAATCGACTACCCGGCCCTATATGCTCCTCGATGCATCACCAAAAACATGTTTTAACATCAAAGTTAGGATTTTTAACGAACTGAACTCAAAACACTAAAAATTGGAATATTCACCAAATCAATCCAAACCAAAAGCAAATGCACACGAATAAGTGTTAGGAATTCATACCTAACATTCGAAGATAAATATAAGCATAGATGTGAGATAAAAATCTCACCTTTGAATCCGAAAACAATGAATGAGAAGCTTGAAGACGAAGGAAGATCAACCACACTTCAATCTCAACACAAAAAGCTTGAATCTAAGCTTAAAAGAAGAACATTTCCCAAATTAGGTTTAGGAATTTTCTGAAACTGGAAGGAGAAATGTTTGGAGAAGAAGAAGGAGATGCTTACTAATGGGTTCGCTTTGAATTTGGAGCAAGAACTTGAGCTAGCAAGAGGAACTAGGGCTTGGAGTTTCTAATTCCCATTCTCTTCCACCATTTTTGCTTGCGCTTGAGTTTTAGGAAAATAGAACAGATGTGAATGAACAGGAGAGGGGTTGGGACTGAATTAGTAAGTGGCAAATGGGTTCAGCCCAAACCAAAACCCTAAGTGAAAAGTAGCAAAATTCAACTTTCTCCAAACATATCGAAGCTTATACTCAAAAAGGTCGCAAACGGCATTTTGAACTCAATGGGGGTGGTCTCGAGTCCCAATTCGGCTGTTTGCAAAAAGTAGCTTTTCGGACTAAAATCCGACTAACGATAAAATATTTAAATATAAAATCGATAAATATGCGGGTTGTTACATATTTCATTCTTTAAGAAATCATTTTCTTAACACATTTATTTGGGCCAAAACGAATGTTACGTAAAACATCGTTACGACGACCCAAAATCACTAGTATAGGGATTCAAAGTTTAAATAGATATATAAATCCCAATACTATACAAACCATTTCCTTTCGGAAACCATTTACTATAACAAAAGTGTTATAGCCCACCATTTCATTCTATTTCTCGAAAACGTCTATTTCAACAATGAATGTTGAAATCTATGTATTGGATACTTAATGCATTTTAAAACGTCTTTAAAATCAATAACTTCATTTCATAATGTTCCTTCTCCAAAAACATATCCATTTCATATAATAATATATTCACTGTCCAAAATCGTGAATATAATTCCTTTCATATATTCCTATATCCAACTTATCAAATTCAATTGATTTCGGATTTATAAACAACGTTTATAAACTCCATTTATATTTTTATAAACTTCTATTTATAAAAATCCTTTTTATATCTCATTTTAAATGCCAAAATCCGATTTATAAGTTGATCACTTATAAATCTTATATTTTACAAAATCTATCCATTTTACATCTTCATATTTCGTAAATTTATAAATTTCAGTTCACTTATGGAATCCATTTTTATTTCACTTTATTACTTATAAAAACTCGTTTTATAATTCCAATATTTTTAATTTATAAATATCAATTTTATAAATCTTTTATATAAACCGTTTATAATAATTCAAAATTCCCAGTTAAACCAATTTATTCTTTTAATAACTTAAAAATCGTTATTTAAAGCTTATATACTTCAAAATCATACTTAAGCATTATTTTCCAAAAATCATAACTTTTATGAAAATAAAATTTTAACGTTTATTTATTTTAACAGTTCAAATTTAATAAAACATATACTTTTGAAAATCACTTTAAAATTCCTTTTAAAACCAAAAATCATTATTTTTAAAACTTCAGAAATGGATCTGATGATGCAGCAGCACCAAATAGTCAATCACGACATCCAAATATCATATATCGATATGATAATCAACAAATATCAAAATATCTGTAAATAAATCAATACAGTTGAGGAATCCAGTTGGATCCCTCCAACCTGTTTCCCTACATCCAAAGATGTTAGCACAATACCAATTCCGCTCCAGTACGGAACTATCGCGGTATATGGGATTTATAAAATATCATCCGCTTAATAGACGGCGCAATAGGGTCTCATCCGTTATACAATACGGGAAATCAACAACTGCAATATATACATATGCCAATATATATATTGCTATTATATATAATACTAATTTCACTGTTTATGAAATATTCGCGGTATATGTTTTTAATAAATAACATCCGCTTACTAACGGCGCATAATGTCTATTTTAACAATCAATAGATAGCAATCATCATTCAAACATGCATTCAAGAATTTTAAATATAACTATTTAAAATAAAATCGAAACCGATTCGATTGAGTGAGAAGTTCTCACCTTGATTTCAATTTCGTTTTCAGCTTTTATTTCGAATAAAATTAAACGGACGTTTAATTTTACCCGAAATTTTTGCTAGATCCAAACGACTCCAATCCAATTCCATAGCGTAGTGCTCATCCATACGATTCCAACGCAACTGGTTTCGCGCGTTTTCGACCTCGTCTGAAAAAGATATGATTTTTCAAAGTTTACACGATTTTATATTCATAAATTTACAACTTTTATTTATATTTTCTAAACCTATGAACACGGGCCGTTGGATTTCATTCTTGCTCCAGAACCCTTCCAGAAAACGAACCACGCACGCAACCCATTATCTCACGAACTAGGGCTCAAAGCCGCTCCCTCCACGTCGTTCGAAACTCCATCATACTACCACCAAATCGAAGGCCTATGCGAACTCCATCTTCACCATGAAAAGCATTGAGCTCGGCCCCCCATTGTCACGAAAAACGTGACCGAACGCGCAGCCTTCATTGGCCCATTTCGGCGAATCCAAACCACTTCAACTCGAATCCACCGTTGGATGTGACAATCTCGTGATGATCTTCAACTTTGCAGTTGAAACTTTGTTGTAAAAGTTGATAGATTTGAAGAAATTAACGAAGAAAGAAAGGAGCAATTTCGGCCATTAATTCTTCGTGGCAGCTGTGTATTAGGTTTAGGGTTTTGATATAAATTTGTGAATTATGTGGCATTTTATAGAAAAATACGCGACACTATTCATCCCGGATTTTCCGAACTCCAATTTACGCGCGCTGACCAGCTTTCCTAGGGTTTACCCCACGTTCCGGACGCAATGGAACAGGTTTCGGAAGCTAATTCGGTCATCTATGCAATTTATGGCAATAAACGATCGATTTAAAATTAAACCGATTAAACGATTTTCTAGGCGTTTTAGCTTGCATCGGACAAACGGTAAATCCGATTGACACGAAATTTGAAACCTTACAATAATATCACATTACGGATTCGATGAAACTGGTTTCGTCGAAATCCGAGACTTTTTGAAAAATTACTATTTTAACTCACCAAATTAATATCAAAAACAATTTCGATGCGTTTCGAGCTGCCACGATCAAACGATATGTAACAACCCGCATATTTGTCGATTTTATATTTAAATATTTTATTTAAATATTTTATCAATACTCGAAATTTAGTCCGAAAAGCTACTTTTTGCATACGGTCGAATTAGGACTCGGGACCACTCCCATTGAGTTTAAAATGCCGTTTGCGACCTTTTTGAGTATAAGCTTCGATATGTTTGGAGAAAGTTGATTTTTGCTACTTTTCACTTTGGGTTTGGGTTTGGGCTCAGCCCTATGTTTAACTTATACTCAAATTTGAGCCACTCTTCCCCATTCACCCTCATTTTCTTCCTCTTTTCAGTTCTAAGGCAATAATGGTGGGAGAGATTGGAAATTAAAACTCCAAAACCCAAGTTCCTCTTGCAACCTTAAATTCCTAGCTCCAAATTCAAGAGAACCCATTGGTAAGCATTCTCTTCTTCTTCTCCAACTTATTCTCTTACCAATTTCAGAAATTCCTAAAGCTAATTTTGGGAATGTTCTTGTTTTGAGCATAAATTCAAGCTCATTTGGGTTGTGTTGAAGAGAGGTTGATTCTCCATTTGCTTTCAAGCTTCTTCTTGTTTGATTTTGTAAAAAGGTGAGATTTTTATCTCACATCTATGCTTATATTTATCTTCGATTGTTAGGTATGAATTCCTAAGACTTATTCGTGTGCAATTGCTTTTGGTTTGGATTGATTTGGTGAATATTCCAATCTTTGGTGTTTTGGGTTCAATCCTTTAAAAATCATAACTTTGATGTTTGAACATGTGTTTGGTGATGCATCGAGGAGCATATAGGGCCGAGTTGTTGATTAGCATAATCCCTTAGCGCCGTTGCTCGAGAGAATGCAATTTGGCGGAGGTTGGACCTCAATTGGATGGACTGGGAGGGGACTGGCAATAGGTCCGGTCGACCGAGCACTGCAGCCGGCCGACCGACCTGCTGCCAAGTGCATAAGCACTCCCCTGTTTAAAGGTTCGGTCGACCGAGTATAGTGTTCAGCCGACCGACCTATTTCCCGAGGAACTTTGAGAACAGGGTCCGGTCGACCGAGCTCTATAGCCGGCCGACCGACCTGCTGCATTTTTGCCTATTTCGCCTAGTTGTTTGAATTTCCAACTTTAATCGATTCGTGCTGTTTCCTATGTGTTGTTATCATTTGTTATGACTTTGATGACTCCTTTTTAGGGATTTTTGAATATCCATTTTGATGGATTCTTTATCGGTTTCATTGGATTTTTATTCACATCTTCGTATGTGAATTTTAGTGATTGATTGTTCCTACAATCTTCTTTGTGTTTTGTCATTTTAAAAAAATAAAGGTTTTCTATACTAGTAGTAAATATCGAAACTCTTTCCTCAAACGATTTCAATAATATTTTAATACCAAGTTCGTTTATAAAACCGTTTTCCAATCTATTAGTATATATAAACCTTTACCTCACTCATATGAGAAATCTAATTAAACGACTTAGTAAAACAAGTGGTATGAAACGCTTGCGTTCACTTTGTCGGCTAATTCTTGGACTTGTTCGATTGAATCTCTTGTGACAATTTTATAGTGGAGATCTACAGTTTGTTCGTAAATATTTAAGTTAAGCAAGTGGTTATGGGACATGAAGCTAAACTCATATATTTACTAGCTTAGTGTAATTGACACTTCTCGTTGATCATGACGATCATCTTTGTGATTTAGACTAGCAATGTGCGATGTCTCTTTGTCTGCGAGGGAGACTAAACCCCGTTTTGTGGAGTTTCGACTCAATTTGGTAGGGTAGCAACCCATGGTCTTCGGGCCGTTTGTGGAGCTTCGGCTCAATTTGTGATGGTTAGCAACCATGGAATTAGCGTTCAGTTTGTGATACACGTGTTGGCGAGCTTTATGCTCCCGTTTGTGATAGGCCTCCCCCCTTTTGTGATTTCTGGATTTCTTGAGATGATTTCTAGAATTTGTGTTTCACCAATTTTCGTGATTTCTATCGATAAGCTATATCGATATTTGTGTATTGGTGAATTTGTGCGTCATTGACTTTTGTAATTTCTGGATTTCTTGAGATGATTTCTAAAATTTGTGTCTCACCAATTTTCGTGATTTCCATCGATAAGCTATATCGATATTTGTGTATTGGTGAATTTGTGTGTCATTGACTTTTGTGATTGGCATTGATATAATATGTCATTTATTGTGGTTTTGTGAACGAAATGAGGAGTATGACATTTCTTTGTTTCTTGTGTAGATTTGGTGATATTGATTAATCTCTCGTTGATTTTCAATTACTTATATATATCGCAGCTTGGCATTGTGATTATTATGTGTTTAGTCATATCTCTTATTCTATATCGTTTCATCTGATATTTATAGTCAGACTGATCCGTTTATTATTTTCTTATTAAATAATACTCGGGTCAGACCGAGATGTTACAGGTATTTCTGCTTGACTTCTCCCCTGGGATTGATTTCTCTGACTTTTGGCAAACTGCTTAAATTAGTAGTTTATTTTGTTATATACACTTGAGATATAGACTCATTGTTGTATTCTTTTGTATAGCACGTGTTGCTATTCTTTTGTATTATTGTGGATCTTTTTGACCACTACTCTGATATACACTTCCATGTGTTAATTATATATTCATATCTTCTTCCGCCTTTGTGATATGAATTATTTGTGACTGATTTATGTTATGTTTATTTCTGTATTTGTTTCCAAAGATATTATAGCCACTGTGTAGTAGCTTTGAGTTTGTGTCGGTATGTCGGATTTCCTCTTGATAAAGTATTGCGTGTTATACTATCTGACATATCGATGCTCGCACAAAGCAATTACACGGATGGTCGCTCCTCAACAGCCTTATTCTCCGTGCTAGTCGACAGCATTCACCGAAATGTTCTTGTCTAGCATGGTTATAGAGGTGGGGAGTCACAGCTTGGTATCGGAGCCAAACTTCGGAACAATATGGAATATTATAACAAGGATCATCGTCCTAAGTCTTTCTTAGGAGTCGTGCTTTAGGATTTTATTCGGATCTACGTACCGTTCTATCCTATTTTCTTTTATGATTCCTTATTTTGTCTATCAAGATTGGTTGATATTCATTAGTGAATAATCTTCTTCTTGGTCTTCTTTCTTTCTAAGGAAGAGGAATGTCTAGACCAGGCCGTCCCAGAGCTGGACCATCTAGTGTTCCACCCCAAGATGGAGTTTTTATGACTGCTCAACAGCTTCTTGATTTAGTGACGAATGCTCAAGCAGGTGGAGCTAACCCGGAACCTACTCACCCAAAGTCGGGATTTGCACGCTTGTGTAGCGATTACACTAATTTGGGTGGGGAGCCATTCAAAGGTTCCGAAACTGTTATTGAAGTACAGGCTTGGTTAAGGTCATGCGATCGAATCTTTTCTCGCATGAATCTTATTGACCTTCACCGAGTTCAGGTGGCCTCTAGTATGCTCCGAGAAAGAGCATTGGACTGGTACGAGCTTCTTATTTCTGAGATTAATGAAGCGGATCTCACCTGGGAGAAATTCCGGGAACGCCTCGAGTTGAAATTTGTACCGGAAGCAGAGAAAGTGACATTGGCTCGACGATTTATAGACCTTGTTCAAGGTGAGTCCTCCGTGACTGATTACGTCGCCTCCTTCGAGTCGCTTTCTAAATACGGGGTTGAATACATCAACACCCCTTTAAAGAAGAACCAGAGGTTCGTCTATGGCTTAAACAAAAATCTCAAGAAGCCATTACTTCTAAAATTAGAAGTTTCTTTCGACCAACTCGTTGATATCGCTCTTCGTCTTGAAGAGGCGGATAGGGAGAACGATGTTGAAGTGGTGGGTTCCAAACCAAACTTCAACAACAAGAAGAGGCCAAACAAATTCAAAGGCCCCTATTCTAATAAGAAAGGGAAGCAAGCAACCTCCGTGGCATAGACTTCTTCCTTTGGTCATGGGGAATGCTATAATTGTGGTTCGAAGGACCATTATGCGAACAAGTGCCCAAGGTCTCTCTCTTGTCGCTACTGCAAAGTTCCCGGTCTTGTTATATCTTCATGCCCCAAGCTTCAGGGCAGGAAGGAGGGAAAGTTAAATGTTGCTCAAGCCCCTGTCAACACTTCTCGTGGCCAAGGTATTTCTCATTCTATTCTGGATGGAATTATTTTATTTCATGATCATCCTATTCAAGTTCTTTTTGATACGGGTGCGTCCCATTCTTTTATATCAAAAGAACTTGTTGATACTTTTTCTTTGGATGTTTTGTGTTTAATGACTTCTTTGAGAATTGCGAATCGGTTGGTGGATCCGCGACAATCAGTTTATTGTGTAAAGATGTCGAGATTATTTTGTGTGATTTTTCTTTCCGAGCCGATTTGCATGTCATGCGTTATTTAGGCTTTGGAATGATTTTGGGAATGGATTGGCTTAACCGTTATGAAGCCCATATCCTATGTCCTGAGCGGATTATTCATCTTCGACATCCTCAATCTGTTAAGCAGATTTCTATTAATCTTAAAGATTCAGATTCCAGCTTGGTTGCATCTTTATGTTCTTTAAATCCTCGTGATGACGATGATGACGATGAGGGTGATATTATTTCTCTTATTCACGTCGTTTGTGAATTTTCCGACTTATTCGAGCCCGTTTTAGGATTACCACCTAAGCGAGCAATTGAGTTCAGAATTAATCTTATTCCTGGAGCTCAACCTATCACTCGCCCTCCGTATCGTATGTCCAGTAAAGAAAACGAGGAGATGCGTAAACAATTATCTGAATTGGAGACGAAGCAATTTATTCACTCTAGTTCCTCGCCTTGGGGAGCTTCAGCTATTTTTGTGAAGAAATCCGATGGAACACTTAGGCTTTGCGTTGACTACCGCAAGCTTAATGATCTTACTATCAAAAATAAATATCCTTTACCTCGGATTGATGATCTATTCGATCAACTTAGTGGTGCTAGAGTCTTTTCACTATTAGACTTAGCTACTGGATTTCATTAGCTTCGTGTTGCAGAGGATAGTATTCCTTTGACATCGTTCCATACTCGTTATGGATCTTATGAATGGCTTGTTATGCCATTTGGTCTAACGAATGCTCCGGCGTATTTCGTTGACCTTATGAATAGAGTTTTCAAAGACTTCCTCGACCGGTTTGTTCTCATCTTTATTGATGATATTCTTGTGTATTCTAAAACCGAGGAGGAGCATGAAAAACATCTTCGGATTGTGTTGGAAACTCTTAGGAGTAATCAATTAAAGGCAAAATTTTCTAAATGCCACTTTTGGCAATCTCGTGTGAAGTTTCTCGGTCATGTTATTTCCGAATCCGGAATTTCCGTGGATCCTTCAAAGATTGAAGCGATTCAAGATTGGAAGAGACCGGAAAGTGTGATAGAGATTGGTAGTTTTCTCGGATTGGCGGGTTATTACCGCCGTTTTATCAAAGATTTTTCTAAGATTGTCATACCTCTCACTAGTTTGACGAAGAAAGGTGTTAAATACATTTGGTCGGACAAATGTGAAGCTTCTTTTCAGAGATTAAAAGAGCTTCTTTCTGATGCTCCTATTCTTGTTATTCCCGAGGGGAATCAGGATTTCGTTGTTTATACCGATGCTAGTCGCGTTGGTTTGGGTGTCGTTCTTATACATAGAGAACGTGTTATTGCTTATGCTTCTAGGCAATTGAAGCCTGTCGAGACTAGATATGCCACTCATGATTTAGAACTCGCGGCTATTGTTTTTGCTCTTCGGATTTGGCGTCATTATCTTTTAGGAGAGAAATTTGTTCTTTATACCGATCATAAATCCTTGAAGTATTTATTCTCTCAAAAGGAACTTAATTTGCGTCAACAGCGTTGGCTCGAATTTCTTGCACCATATGATCTTGATATTCTTTATACTCCCGGTAAGGGTAATCGTGTCGCCGATGCCCTTAGCCGTAAACAACAAGCTGTTGTTTCTATGATGATATCCGAATGGAACGATCTCGAGATTTTATCCACTTGCGAAATTCGAGACCGTGTTTCCAATTTATGTTCATCTCTTGTTTTATGTAGCCTTGAGGCTCATCCTTCTCTTTTTGACCGCATTCTTAAAGCTCAAGGGCTAGATCCTGAATTGGCTCTTCTTGACCAAAATATTAAGGATAAGATTGATATTGAAGGTTTGAAGGACTTTGATATCGATTCTCGTGGCGGCCTTCGAAAATTTGGTAGACTTATCGTACCAAATATTGGTGATCTTCGTAAAGATATTTTAGAAGATTCCCATCGTTCTAAATTTACCATTCATCCCGGTAGTAGTAAAATGTATGCGGATATGAAGTGGCTTTATTATTGGGAGGGAATGAAACTTGACATCGCTAACTTCGTTAAGCGTTGCATGACTTGCCAACTCGTTAAGGCCGAGCATCAAAGGCCCGGTGGGTTATTGCAACCTTTAGAAATTCCAATTTGGAAGTGGGACAATATTTCCATGGATTTCATAGATGGCCTTCCCCGTTCTCGATCGGGTCATGATAGCTTATGGGTGATCGTTGATAGACTTACTAAATCCGCCCATTTTATTCCCGTTCGGTCTAACCGAACCGTTCCTCTTTTGGCCAAGCTCTTTATCAAAGAGATTGTTAAATTGCATGAAGTTCCTACTTCTATTGTTAGTGATCGTGATCCATTGTTTACTAGTGGATTTTGGAAGAGTCTTCAAAAATGATGCAGCTAAGGCCAGAGAAGAAATTGTGCAATCTTTAATTCCTGAAAACATGAGTTTGTGGTGTAGTTTGATGAGTCGTCCACGACTCAATGAAAGCTTGAGTCGTTTCCGACCTAAGGAGTTACAGGGGGAAGTGATAACCATAGGTCGAATGGAGGAGGTATCGGACTTGAGTCGTTCACGAGTCAATGGAAGCATGAGGCGCTTCCGAGCTAACTGGATATCAGAAGGAGACTGTGCTGAGTCAACGAGTTACGACTCATGATGAGTCGCCCTAATTGAGTCGTTAAGGAGTTATACCGCAATGTGTCCGTGTAGTGTATTTTCTTCAGTCAGTTAGGTCGGTAACGACCTTGCCTAAGTCGTTTGCATTTTTGTTTGTTGTAAAGGGGATGAGTCGCTTTATGTTAAGTCGGTGCCGACTTAAGGGTTGTCTCGGTTATGTGTATATATGAGTCGTTGTTTCTTTGAGTCGTCTGTATATATTGGTGTTAGGTCGTTGTTGACATATTGAGTCGCATGGTGTTTGAGTCGCTACCGAGTCAATATGAGTCGTAAGTCTTGTGATGAGTCGGTCAGGTCATGAGTCGTATGCGACTTATGGGCTGTGTTGTAAACGTCTATAAATAGGGAGTGAGTTGTAACTTTTTAGTTGTTGATTTTTGAAATAAATTTTCTTGTTGATTGCTTTGAGCTTTCTTCTCCAATTGGTAGTTGAGTGTAATCTCCTATCTCCACTTACGTCATTCGAGTGCGCTCGAATCCACGTTTATTGAAGCCGATTCACGGAATCTAGTGCGCTAGATCAACGTACGAAGAATTGTAGATCTTTGAACACGGTATAGTGCGCTATCAACGTGTTTGAGATAGCTAGAATTCGGTATCTTCGGATCAACGAATTTGGGCATTTCGGTATCTTCATTCCATCGATTGCTACTTTCACCGATTGAAGTTTGTTTTGATTAATCCGCTGCGTCAGTTTTGGTATCAGAGCCATACTTAGCCAATCATAGCTAAGTTTATTCTTGGAGCCAAGTATTTGAAGTTGAAGTTTGAAGTTGTTCATCACGTTCATATTGAAGTTGCAACAAGAGGGAGAACTTTCGATCCATTCCATTTTGGATCAAAGTGTTGGAAGTGTTTGAATTTGAAGTTAGGACGTGTATACTTGTGAAGTAGCCGAGCCTAGTGAAGGGTCTTGAAGCTTGAGCCGTGACTTATTGTTGTTTGTTGAAGTGTTGTGTTGATTCAATCATGCCGCCAAGGAGAGCTAACCGCCGTCAAAATGATGCAGCTTTGTATCGAAGAGAAGAGGCCGATCAAATGGAACAACGTATGCATGAGAAGATTGATGAAGGCATTGGTAGGTTGGAGAAGCTTATGATTGATATGAATCAAAGTAGAAGAAGAAATTCACCTGAATCCATCCGTGGGGGTAGTAGAGTGTCATCACATTCAAAACGGGAGAGGAGAGAAAGTCAAGAGCCTAGGAGTGTTGATAAACGAAGTAGGAGGAATGTTGATGATCATGATAGACGGGATGTTGGTAGTAGGAGTGGTAGTAGAGATGCTGGAGGGCGTGAAAGACAACGATATGCATCAGACTTTGATGAGGAGTTTGATGGTGAGAGGGGAAGTATTCATTTCAGAGATCGAGATCAGGGACAACGTCAGTATCGGGTTATTGATGATGATCGACGTTGGGAATCGGGAATGAAGATGGAGATTCCGAAATTTAAAGGAGGGATGGTAGCTGAAGAATTCTTAGATTGGTTATCTAATGTGGAGGAAATCTTTGATTTCAAGGAGGTTCCGGAGAATCGAAGGGTGAAGTTAGTTGCTACAAGGCTGAGGGGAAGAGCTTTGGCATGGTGGCAGCAAACTAAACTTACTCGTGAACGAATGGGGAAGTCAAAGATAGAATCTTGGGAGAAGATGAAGAAATTGATGAGGGCTACATTTTTGCCATACAACTATCAATCGCTTATGTACCAGAGATTGCAGAATCTAAGGCAGGGGACGAAATCAGTAAATGATTATGCTGATGAATTTTACCAACTCATTGCCAGAAATGATATTATGGAGACGGAAGAACAGCTAACTGCTAGATTCATTAGGGGATTGAGAATGCAGATCCAGGATATGGTTAATATGTTTGATCCTAGATCAGTAGCAGAGGCACATCAGAAAGCGTTGGCTTGGGAGAAGCAAGGAAGATGTGGAGGTGGTGTGTTTACTAATTCCAATAATCAAGCGAGGGGTGTTAGTGGAAGTTCTAATGTTCCTAAACCTGTCAATAAGCCAGTGGTGAAGGAGGCTGAGAAGGCGAAGGTTAGCAGTAGTTTCAAATGTTACAATTGCCAGGAGTTGGGTCATAAAAGCAATGAAAGTCCGAGGCCGAAGAAGAGAGCAATGGTTGCAGAAGTTGAGGAGGATGATGATGAGGAGGCAGAATGTTCAAATGTACCTTATGTTGAGGAGGAAGAAGAATTGTCTGGAGATGAAGGTTGTAATCTTATGATGAGGAGGTCATGTCTTACACCAAAGCAAGAGGAGGATTGTAGTTGGTTGAGGAGCAATATTTTCCAGTCGACATGCACTATTCTGGGAAGAGTTTGTAAATTCGTTATTGATGCTGGGAGTTGCGATAACATTATCTCTACAGAGGCAGTAAAGAAGTTGGAATTGAAAACCGAGAAGCGTCCTAA
This sequence comes from Allium cepa, assembly GCA_030765085.1. Classification (NCBI taxonomy): domain Eukaryota; kingdom Viridiplantae; phylum Streptophyta; class Magnoliopsida; order Asparagales; family Amaryllidaceae; genus Allium; species Allium cepa. Next base: position 46,663,162 of record CM060940.1, on the reverse strand, counting down.
ACCGTACAAGTTAGCTTGGTTAAGGAAAGGAGGCAAGGTGAAAGTTGGAAGGAGAGATTGTGTTAAATTTTCAATTGGGAAGAAATACAAGGATGAAATTTGGTGCGATGTTGTAGACATGGACGTATGTCATTTGTTGTTGGGCAGACCATGGCAGTTTGATAGAGCAGTACAACATGATGGTCGTGCTAATAGCTATAGTTTCATGTTCGAAGGTACTAAAATCATTTTAGTTCCCAAGAAGCAACAACAGAAGGAGAGCAAGCTGGAAGAGACTGAAGAGCTGAAAACTTTATTATCTTTGAAGGAGTTTGTTAAGGAAGTTGAAGATGAGCCTGAAGTCTATTTGTTGATTGGGCGAGAGAGTAGAGAAGAGGTTGAAATTCCAGAAGAAGCAAAGCCAGTTTTGAAAGAGTTTGAAGATGTATTTCCAGAGGAGTTGCCTAAAGCGTTACCGCCACTGAGAGACATTCAACATCAAATTGATCTTGTTCCGGGAGCAGTTTTACCACACCGACCACATTATCGAATGAGTCCGAAGGAACATGAGGAGTTACGAAGGCAGGTGGAAGAGTTGTTAGAACAGGGACGTGTTCAGGAAAGCTTGAGTCCTTGTGCAGTACCAGCTTTGTTGGTGCCGAAGAAGGATGGAACATGGAGGATGTGCACAGATAGTAGGGCTTTGAACAAGATTACTGTACGTTACAGATTTCCTATGCCAAGGTTGGATGACTTGCTGGATCAGTTGAGTGGAGCAACTATCTTTTCGAAGATTGATTTGAAGAGTGGTTATCACCAGATTCGAATTAGACCTGGAGACGAGTGGAAGACAGCGTTCAAGACGAGAGAAGGGTTATACGAATGGTTGGTTATGCCATTTGGTTTATCAAATGCACCTAGTACATTCATGCGGGTGATGAATCAAATCTTTAGACCATTCATTGGGAAGTTTGTGGTAGTTTATTTTGATGATATTCTGATATACAGCAGGAGTATGGAGGAACATGTTCTACATTTAAGGAAAGTGTTGGTTATTCTTCGTGAGGAACAATTTTATGCTGCTACAAAGAAATGCGTGTTCATGACGCATAGCGTTCTATTTCTAGGGTATGTTGTTTCGGAGGAAGGAATTCAAGTTGATCAAAATAAAGTTGAAGCTATTAGAAATTGGCCACAGCCGAGAACTATCACTGAAGTTAGAAGTTTTCATGGATTGGCATCATTCTACCGAAGGTTTATTCCACACTTCAGTAGCGTGATGGCACCAGTTACTGATTGCATGAAAGGAAAACAGTTTGTATGGTCAGAGGAAGCGGGAGTTGCTTTTGAGAAGATCAAGGAACTATTAACGACGGCACCAATTCTTGTTTTACCGAATTTTCAGTTGTTGTTTGAATTGCATACTGATGCTTCGAAAGTTGGTATTGGAGGAGTTCTGAGTCAGAATGGGAAGCCAGTTGCTTATTTCAGTGAGAAGTTGTCAGGGGCAAAAATGAGATACAGTACATATGACGTTGAATTCTATGCTGCTGTGCAAGCGATTAAACATTGGAGACATTATCTATTTCAGAAGGAATTTGTTCTGTACACTGATCATGAGGCGTTGAAGCATTTGCAGGGGCAGGACAAGATTTCTGCGAGACATGCATCATGGATTGCCTATTTGCAACAATTTACTTTCGTTGTTAAACATAAGTCGGGAGTGACGAATCGGGTAGCTGATGCTTTGAGTAGGAGGAGTCATCTATTAACGACAATGAAAGTTGAAGTGACGGGTTTCGAGCTATTGCCAGAGCTAATTGAAGAAGATCCTTATTTTAAGAAATCTGTTGAACAAGTTAAGGAAGGAAACGCTGATGAATTCATATTGGTGGATGGTTTTCTGTTTAAAGGAAATCGTTTATGCATTCCGGATTGTAGCTTGAGATTGAAGATTATCAAGGAGTTACACGAGGAAGGGCATGTGGGCCGTGATCGTACTTTGCAATTGATTTCGCAGTCTTACTTTTGGCCGTCGATGAGGAAAGAAGTGGGATGGTTTGTGGAGCGATGTCATATTTGCCAAGTTTCGAAAGGAACCGCGACCAATGCTGGGTTGTATATACCGTTGCCTGTACCGGCTAGACCATGGGTTGATGTGAGTATGGACTTTGTATTGGGATTGCCGAAAACGCATCGTGGTAATGATTCTATATATGTAGTGGTTGACAGATTTTCTAAAATGGCACATTTTATTGCTTGCAAGAAGACAACGGATGCTGTTCGTGTTGCTCAGTTATTTTTCAAGGAGATCTATCGACTTCATGGATTGCCAGAGTCTATTGTGTCGGATAGAGATACTCGTTTTCTGAGTCACTTTTGGTTAAGTTTGTGGAAGATGATGGGAACGAAGTTGAACTTTAGCAGCGCGTATCATCCGCAGACAGATGGTCAAACCGAAGTTGTGAACAGATCATTGGGGAATTTGTTGCGATGTTTGGTGAAAGATAATCTGAAAAGTTGGGACATGAAGTTATGCCAGGCAGAGTTTGCTCATAATCATGCAGTGAATCGTAGCACATGATTCAGTCCATTCCAGATTGTATATTCAAATTTACCCAGGGGACCGTTGGATTTGGCAGTAGTACCACAACTGAAGGGGACGGTTAAACGAGCTGTAGACTTTGTTGACGGGTTGACGGAATGTCATAAGATCGTTCAAGAACGATTAGAAAAGTCAAATGAGAAGTATAAGCGGGCTGCTGATTTGAAACGACGGAGTGTTGAATTTAAGGAAGGTGATTTGGTTTATGCTGTATTGACGAAGGATCGATTTCCAGTGGGTGCTTATAACAAGTTGAAGGCGCGGAAAATTGGTCCAATTGAAATTGTGAAGAAAATTAATGAAAATGCTTATAAGTTGAAGCTGCCCGAAGATGTTTACACGTCTGACGTGTTCAATGTTAAACATCTTGTTCCATATTACGGAGGTAAACAATCAGATGAAGAAGAATGCACAAATTCGAGGACGAATTTTTCTCAACCGGGGGAGGATGATGCAGCTAAGGCCAGAGAAGAAATTGTGCAATCTTTAATTCCTGAAAACATGAGTTTGTGGTGTAGTTTGATGAGTCGTCCACGACTCAATGAAAGCTTGAGTCGTTTCCGACCTAAGGAGTTACAAGGGGAAGTGATAACCATAGGTCGAATGGAGGAGGTATCGGACTTGAGTCGTTCACGAGTCAATGGAAGCATGAGGCACTTCCGAGCTAACTGGATATCAGAAGGAGACTGTGCTGAGTAAACGAGTTACGACTCATGATGAGTCGCCCTAATTGAGTCGTTAAGGAGTTATACCGTAATGTGTCTGTGTAGTGTATTTTCTTCAGTCAGTTAGGTCGGTAACGACCTTGCCTAAGTCATTTGCATTTTTGTTTGTAGTAAAGGGGATGAGTCGCTTCATGTTAAGTCGGTGCCGACTTAAGGGTTGTCTCGGTTATGTGTATATATGAGTCGTTGTTTCTTTGAGTCGTCTGTATATATTGGTGTTAGGTCGTTGTTGACATATATTGAGTCGCATGGTGTTTGAGTCGCTACCGAGTCAATATGAGTCGTAAGTCTTGTGATGAGTCGGTCAGGTCTTGAGTCGTATGCGACTTATGGGCTGTGTTGTAAACGTCTATAAATAGGGAGTGAGTTGTAACTTTTTAGTTGTTGATTTTTGAAATAAAATTTCTTGTTGATTGCTTTGAGCTTTCTTCTCCAATTGGTAGTTGAGTGTAATCTCCTATCTCCACTTACGTCATTCGAGTGCGCTCGAATCCACGTTTGTTGAAGCCGATTCACGGAATCTAGTGCGCTAGATCAACGTACGAAGAATCGTAGATCTTTGAACACGGTATAGTGCGCTATCAACGTGTTTGAGATAGCTAGAATTCGGTATCTTCGGATCAACGAATTTGGGCATTTCGGTATCTTCATTCCATCGATCGCTACTTTCACCGATTGAAGTTTGTTTTGATTAATCCGCTGCGTCAAAAAAGCTTTGGGAATGAAGCTTAATTTTAGCACCGCTTATCATCCTCAGTCCGATGGACAAACTGAGCGTGTGAATCAAACTCTTGAAGATCTTCTTCGTGCATGTGTTCTTGATTTTGGTGGAAGTTGGGAAGATCATATTTCACTTGTTGAATTTTCCTATAATAATAGCTTCCAATCTAGTATTGGTATGGCACCTTTCGAGGCACTCTATGGAAGGCCATGCCGATCTCCTTCTTGTTGGCTTGAGGCCGGTGAGAAGCTGGTTTTAGGTCCAGATTTTATTCGTGATTCCACAGAAAAGATTGATCTTATTCATCATAGGATGAAAGAAGCCCAGAGTAGACAAAAATCCTATGCCGATAACCGGAGAAGGAAGTTAGAATTTTCTGTGGGAGATCTTGTGTTCATTCGTGTTTCACCTGTGAAAGGTGTTGTACGTTTCAGTCGATCAGGAAAATTGGTGCCTCGATATATTGGGCCATTTCCTATCACTGAACGTATTGGTACCATGGCTTATCGCCTTTTATTACCGGCTCAATTTTCTGCTATCCATGACGTGTTTCACGTTTCTCAACTTCGGAAATGTCTTCAAGATTCCAATTCTATTCTTAAGCCCGGTGTTGTGGAAGAGATTGAAGTTTCGCCTAATTTAACTTATGAGCAACATCCTATTCGTACCATTGCTTCGGAGGTCAAACGACTTCGAAATAAAGATGTTCCTCTCGTTAAAGTTCAATGGTCTTCAAATCCTAAGGATTGTTCTTGGGAATCTAGAGAGTACATCAAGCGAACACATCTGGACTTACTTTATCATGCTCTTTGGGGTGAACTTCTTATTTCAAATTTCTTTTGTGTTGAATATGCTTTTATGGTTGTTACTACATATCTTCTTCTTGTATATTGCGAGGACGCAATTTCTTTAAGGAGGGGAGTCTGTAACAACCCGCATATTTGTCGATTTTATATTTAAATATTTTATTTAAATATTTTATCAATACTCGGAATTTAGTCCGAAAAGCTACTTTTTGCATACGGTTGAATTAGGACTCGGGACCACTCCCATTGAGTTTAAAATGCCGTTTGCGACCTTTTTGAGTATAAGCTTCGATATGTTTGGAGAAAGTTGATTTTTGCTACTTTTCACTTTGGGTTTGGGTTTAGGCTCAGCCCTATGTTTAACTTATACTCAAATATGAGCCACTCTTCCCCATTCACCCTCATTTTCTTCCTCTTTTCAGTTCTAAGGAAATAATGGTGGGAGAGATTGGAAATTAAAACTCCAAAACCCTAGTTCCTCTTGCAACCTCAAATTCCTAGCTCCAAATTTAAGAGAACCCATTGGTAAGCATTCTCTTCTTCTTCTCCAACTTATTCTCTTACCAATTTCAGAAATTCCTAAACCTAATTTTGGGAATGTTCTTGTTTTGAGCATAGATTCAAGCTCATTTGGGTTGTGTTGAAGAGAGGTTGATTATCCATTTTCTTTCAAGCTTCTTCTTGTTTGATTTTGTAAAAAGGTGAGATTTTTATCTCACATCTATGCTTATATTTATCTTCGATTGTTAGGTATGAATTCCTAACACTTATTCGTGTGAAATTGCTTTTGGTTTGGATTGATTTGGTGAATATTCCAATTTTTGGTGTTTTGGGTTCAATCCTTTAAAAATCATAACTTTGATGTTTGAACATGTGTTTGGTGATGCATCGAGGAGCATATAGGGCCGGGTAGTTGATTAGCATAATCCCTTAGTGTCGTTGCTCGAGAGAATGCAATTTGGTAGAGGTTGGACCTCAATTGGATGGACTGGGAGGGGACTGGCAACAGGTCCGGTCGACCGAGCACTGCAGCCGGCCGACCGACCTGCTGCCAAGTGCATAAGCACTCCCCTGTTTAAAGGTTCGGTCGACCGAGTACAGTGTTCGGCCGACCGACCTGTTTCCCGAGGAACTTTGAGAACAGGGTCCGGTCGACCGAGCTCTGTAGCCGGCCGACCGACCTGCTGCATTTTTGCCTATTTCGCCTAGTTGTTTGAATTTCCAACTTTAATTGATTCGTGTTGTTTCCTATGTGTTATTATCATTTGTTATGACTTTGATGACTCCTTTTTAGGGATTTTTGAATATCCATTTTGATGGATTCTTTATCGGTTTCATTGGATTTTTATTCACATCGTCGTATGTGAATTTTAGTGATTGATTGTTCCTACAATCTTCTTTGTGTTTTGTCACTTTAAAAATATAAAGGTTTTCTATACTAGTAGTAAATATCGAAACTCTTTCTTCAAACGATTTCAATACTACTTTAATACCAAATTCGTTTATAAAACCGTTTTCCAATCTATTAGTATATATAAACCTTTACCTCACTCGTATGAGAAATCTAATTAAACAACTTAGTAAAACAAGTGGTATGAAACGCTTGCATTCACTTTGTCGGTTAATTCTTGGACTTATTCGATTGAATCCCTTGTGACAATTTTATAGTGGAGATCTACAGTTTGTTCGTAAATATTTAAGTTAAGCAAGTGGTTATGGGACATGAAGCTAAACTCATATATTTACTAGCTTAGTGTAATTAACACTTCTCGTTGATCATGACGACCATCTTTGTGATTTAGACTAGCAATGTGCGATGTCTCTTTGTCTGCGAGGGAGACTAAACCCCGTTTTATGGAGTTTCGACTCAATTTGGTGGGGTAGCAACCTATGGTCTTTGGGCCGTTTGTTGAGCTTCGGCTCAATTTGTGATGGTTAGCAACCATGGAATTAGCGTTCCGTTTGTGATACACGTGTTGGCGAGCTTTATGCTCCCGTTTGTGATAGGCCTCCCCCCCTTTGTGATTTCTGGATTTCTTGAGATGATTTCTAGAATTTGTGTTTCACCAATTTTCGTGATTTCCATCGATAAGCTATATCGATATTTGTGTATTGGTGAATTTGTGCGTCATTGACTTTTGTGATTTCTGGATTTCTTGAGATGATTTCTAGAATTTGTGTTTCACCAATTTTCGTGATTTCCATCGATAAGCTATATCGATATTTGTGTATTGGTGAATTTGTGTGTCATTGACTTTTGTGATTGGCATTGATATAATATGTCATTTATTGTGGTTTGGTGAACGAAATGAGGACTATGACATTTCTTTGTTTCTTGTGTAGATTTGGTGATATTGATTAATCTCTCGTTGATTTTCAATTACTTATATATATATCACATCTTGGCATTGTGATTATTATGTGTTTAGTCATATCTCTTATTCTATATCGTTTCATCTGATATTTATAGTTAGACTGATCCGTTTATTATTTCCTTATTAAATAATACTCGGGTCAGACCGAGATGTTACAGGTGTTTCTGCTTGACTTCTCCCCTGGGATTGATTTCTCTGACTTTTGGCAAACTGCTTAAATTAGTAGTTTATTTTGTTATATACACTTGAGATATAGACTCATTGTTGTATTCTTTTGTATAGCACGTGTTGCTATTCTTTTGTATTATTGTGGATCTTTTTGACCACTACTCTGATATACACTTCCATGTGTTAATTATATATTCATATCTTCTTCCGCCTTTGTGATATGAATTATCTGTGACTGATTTATGTTATGTTTATTTCTGTATTTGTTTCCGAAGATATTATACCCACTGTGTAGTAGCTTTGAGTTTGTGTCGGCATGTCGGATTTCCTCTTGATAAAGTATTGTGTGATATACTATCTGACATATCGATGCTCGCACAAAGCAATTACACGGATGGTCGCTCCTCAACAGCCTTATTCTCCTTGCTAGTCGACAGCATTCACCGAAATGTTCTTGTCTAGCGTGGGTATAGAGGTGGGGCGTCACACGATAACTCCGATTGCTACGAAAATTGAAATCCGATAATAACTAACTATTACGGATCCAATGAAACTAGTTTCGTCCAATTCTGAGACTGTTCAAAAATTGGCTATTTTTCAGTCGATAATTAAATATTAAAATATTCAATTTTCACAAATAAACTCTTAATTCAATTTTAAAAATTCTATAGTATCATTCTAACTTCAATATGATAAAATAAAATTTTACAAATCATTTTCAATCATATTTAACCCAATTTTCAATTATTTCTGGAATTTCAACTACTAAATTATCGATTTAATTTATCCAATTAAATCCAATTATTCGAAATAAAATTTATTCGACTTATAAATTTCACTTATTAATATTTAAATTTAATTAAATATTCAAATTTTAATTAATAAAAATTCTGGGTCGTTACAGACTTCCACCCTTAAAAGAATTTCGTCCTCGAAATTACAAAGTAAGTAAAAGTTGCAGAATTAATTAACTTGCCAAAATCTATAGTTAAACTTTTACAACCCTTTACTAAGTTTTCAACTCATACTTAGTTATCTTTTGGAAACCAAACTATATCATTTAACTTTCAATTCCAAAATCAAAGTTATAGTTTTCACAAATTTCCTAAATTTTCTCAAAATTTTTCTAACGCCTTAAATTTTCGGAAAAATTTGCCATAGTCTCCTTTGCGCGGCTCGATCCGAAATAAAAAATGACAGTATATATATCACAAATATACATCTCATCAAGTGATGAGGCATCCCGCAGGGAAAAAAGTGTAAAAGTACGGTATGTAATCCGAGATATGTACCTTATTAATTATTAGCGAGCATATACGGCTAATATAGCGCGAAAGCGAGCTCCAAATGCGAAGCAAGCGCAATCTGCACCTACTAAACACTCAACAACAACATGAGAATCATGCATATATGAAAATAGTATCAATATATAACATATAGCAACATAACAACTACATGTGCCAACATAGCAATGCATTCAATAGCAATAAATGCAACTACCAAATCAATATAAATTTACTTCTCATTAACATTTAATGAATTGGTTTTCCAATTAATTCACATTAACATTGGACTTTACTAACATTCATTCATGTCCAATTTTCAGTTAGTTTACATTCAATAATTAAATCCAATTCACATTCAATTCTATTCAAATTCATTTTCTTCCAATTTGAATTCAATTACATAGCTTCCAATTTCGCTAATTCAATTTCATTAACACTTAATGAATTATACACAATCAATCAACAATCAAATAACAACCAATGTTTATTCAATACAACCAAATTTATTCACCTTACATTCAATTTGGTTCAACACTTTTAATTCCAATTGGATCATATTAAATTGACTTCCATTCAATTTATTCAACTAGCTTTTAATGAATTAACACTTATATATTCATTATTTCCTATCAATTGTTTACATTTAATTGATTAACATTCAATCCATTTATCATTCCTATAAATATTTTAAATAGGATTCCAGAGTCCTTTCAAATCTTTCAAAACCATTTTTGAAATCAATTCAAATTATCTTTTGAATTTCAAAACCCAAACTCAAATTTTTTTTTCCAATCAACTTTCTTTTAAACAATTTGGCAGCAATCCCTCTTTTGGAAACCCGAAAATGAACACCGATGATGTTGCAATCATCATCGGAATTATTTTCCAGCAACCAAAAAGAGTTTAGAACTTTAATTTCTCCAAAACAATTTTCCCAAAATATGAAATCTTTTCAAAACACTTCTCTGGAAATTTTTTTTTCAGCTTATAAATCACATTTATAAATCTTTTACTTATATAATTTCACTTCTTATATATAAGATTATTTCACAATTGTAATCATATTAATTATAATTCCATACTTATAATTCAATTGCTTATACAATTCATTCTTTCACAGCTGTTGTTTTTATTTAACTTATTCAACAACCAAACAATCAATTCATATATACTTTAATAATTCTGAAAAATTATTCCTTTATATATAAAAATATAATAAAGGTAAAATTATTTCATTTACCCAATTTAAAATAGTATCGTGTCGAATTGTTCTATTCAAGTGTTTAGAGATCCCTATCAACAACGTTAATTACTCGTGTTGACCAAAATCCATATACCACTCAACAAACCAATCATCGCAATATAAAACAATTTATATTCACTAACAAATACGCACTCGTATCTATTATTACACTCAAACTCATTCTAGAGTACTACTGACTCTATCTCTAATGAGTAATACCCAACAGAGCCATAGTTGTCACTTAACCATAAGCTCTGATACCAAATGTAGCGATCGACGACAGCGGTCACAACCGGTAGGCTTTTCAACCATCCCATCCCTACCGTGGCTTACATTGATATCCCAAACTTGCTTTTACGGCCAGCCTCTCGACTGACTCAGCTTACGCCTAACCAACCCCGTAAAGACGACGTGTGGGGGCAAGAGTCTCCCGTTCGCCACCAAACTGCGAAGCGAGAACCCCCCATCACGTTTCACCAAGACAAAGCAAGACTGGTGTGAGAACTCAAAACAGTTTATCTTTAAAATCAAAATAGAGGAATATTTTAAAGTCAATTCGCAATGCTTTTAAAAATGAGACTACCATAACGCCTCCCGCACACACACACAATGCAAACGCAGAATCGGAGGAGATTTCTCCTTATGATAGTCAAAGATGCTTGATAGGCATTAAAAAGAAACATTTGATATTATTACTAGTGCATAGTGAGGAAAACATTTCAAAAGTAGAATATTAATCTTAGCCAGCATAGACATTTCGAACTATGCCTACTATAGCTACCATCTAAACAGTGGTGACCACCATAAGTAAATGGCAGGTTCTACAACTAAAACCGTACAGGGTTTCGTATTGGGAATTGGATTTCCAACAAATGGTCAGGCCAAGGAACTTCCCATTGCCACATGGAAACGCCTATGGAATGACGTCCCGAGAACCAAACCGGATCTCTGCTAACACAAGGCCGGGTTACCCCTAACTGGGTAACTACTGACATGAATATGTCATCCCCCGATCGTAACCGATCTATCCGAGGATCCTCGATTTCCAACAACCACAAAATATGCAGCAACAACAAAGGTTAAATATCTGGGCTCCATACCATGATACCACCTCTATCCAGAAGGAATGAAATACACTAAAGGGGCGCTACCCCCTAATAACCTTGCCGCATCCTTCCTGTTTTGACCATTTTCGGGGTGTGAGGTCCGACTGACGCAGCGGATAAATCAAAGCAAACTTCAATCGATGTGAGTAGCAATCGGTGGATTGAACAATACTGAAAATGCCCAAATCCGTTGATCTCAAGAGATACCGGATTCTAGCTATCCTTAACACGTTGATCGCGCACGATACCGTGATGAAGGATCTACGATTCTTCGACGTTGATCAAGCGCACTTGATTCCGTGAATCGGCTTCAACGTTCGTTGATTCGAGCGCACTCGAATGCCGATGTGGAGATAGGAGATTTTCACTCGACTACCAATTTAAAGAAAGCACAAAGCAATCAAATGGAAATTTTATTCAATTTTCAACTCACTTTACAAATGACACGACTTACCTATTTATAGGCTCAACAGACGACTTAAAAAAAAAATTACAACACAATATGTACACGACTTAAACTACACAGTACAACGACTCAAACTTGCGACTCAAGGTTTGAACACGGTACAAGTTCTCGCGACTCAAAAATATAAGTCATTCGCGACTCAAGATTAACTCACGATTTAAAAAAAATATGCAGTTACTTCAGGTTAACTCCGCTCCGACTTAACGAAACTCGGTAACGACTCAACAAAGACAAATCAATTCCTTTACGCGACTCATCACTGTCTCGGTAACGCTTCAATGATGCTTCAGTAATCTCAGAAATCTCGCAACGACTTATCGATACTTAGGGATTTAGGGATTGAATCGGTAACGAACTTCTTCTTCTACCCGACTCATCAATACTGGACTTGAATCGGTCACGAGTTATTGGAAATGTCGCGACTTATAGGATTGATGGAAAAAGGTTTATCTCGTGTCTCGGTTATATGATTGAGGGGAAAAAGGTAAGTCGTAGGTTGCAATTGGAGATGAGTCGGTGGAAGGTGATGTGTTGTCGCGACTTAGGGCAGAGGGAATGAGTCGGCAGAGGGGATGAGTCGTGGGTTATTGGTTTCGAACGAGGTAACTTCATCATCCTCCCCTCGTTGGATAGAATTCGTCCTCGAATTCACACTTTCGTCATCTTCGATGAAATCCTTCCCACAATACGGAATTATATGTTTGACATTGAAAACATCAGAAGTATGAACATTTTCCGGCAACTTTAACCGATATGCATTATCATTGATCTTCTTCAGGATTTCTAATGGACCAATCTTTCGTGCTTTCAACTTATTGTAAGCTCCAACTGGAAAACGATCTTTTGTCAAAACCGCGTAAACCAAATCACCTTCTTTGAAGACTACACTTCTTCGTTTCTTATCCGCCTTTTGTTTATACTTCTCATTTGTCTTTTCCAATCGTTCCTGAACGATTCTATGGCATTCCGTCAACCCATCAACAAAATCAGCAGCCCGCTTAACTGTCCCCTTCGGTTGTGGAACCATCGTCAAATCCAACGGCCCCTTCGGTAAGCTTGAATATACAATCTGAAATGGACTGAAGCCTGTACTTCGGTTATTTGCATGATTGTGAGCAAATTCAGCTTGACACAACTTCACATCCCAACTCTTTAAATTGTCTTTCACAAGACATCGTAACAAGTTTCCCAACGATCTATTCACCACCTCTGTCTGCCCATCTGTTTGCGGATGATAAGCACTACTAAAATTCAGCTTCGTTCCCACCATCTTCCACAAACTAAGCCAAAAATGGCTTAAAAATCTGGTATCCCTGTCTGAAACAATAGACTCCGGCAACCCATGTAAACGATAGATTTCTTTAAAATATAACTGAGCAACACGAACAACATCTTCCGTTTTCTTACAGGCTATAAAATTTGCCATCTTCGAGAATCTGTCAACCACCACAAATATAGAATCATTACCCCTTTGAGTTCTTGGCAAACCCAAAACAAAGTCCATACTCACATCAACCCATGGTTTAGCGGGTACGGGCAACGGCATATACAACCCAGCATTGGTCGCAGTTCCTTTCGAAACCTGGCAGATATGACATCGCTCCACAAACCTTTCCACTTCTTTCCTCATTGACGGCCAAAAGTATGATTGAGCAATCAAATGCAAAGTACGGTCACGGCCAACATGTCCTTCCTCGTGTAACTCCTTGATAATCTTCAATCTCAAACTGCTCTCTGGAATACATAACCGATTTCCTTTAAACAGAAAACCATCAACCAACACAAATTCATCAGTACTTCCTTCCTTGACTTTCTCAACAAATTTCACAAAGTAAGGATCTTCTTCAATCAGCTCTGGCAATAATTCAAACCCTGTCACTTCAACTTTCATTGTCGTTAATAAATGACTCCTCCTACTCAAAGCATCAGCTACCCGATTCGTCACCCCAGACTTGTGTTTGACAACAAAAGTAAATTGCTGTAAATAGGCAATCCACGATGCATGTCTTGCTGAAATCTTGTCCTGCCCCTGCATATGCTTCAACGCCTCATGATCAGTGTACAGAACAAATTCTTTCTGAAACAGATAGTGTCTCCAATGCTTAACAGCCTGAACAATTGCGTAAAACTCCACATCATACGTGCTATACCTCATCTTTGCTCCTGATAACTTCTCACTAAAATAAGCAACTGGCCTTCCATTCTGACTTAAAACTCCGCCAATACCAACCTTTGAAGCATCGGTATGTAATTCAAATAGTAACTGAAAATCTGGTAAAATAAGAATCGGTGCTGTCGTCAATAGTTCCTTGATCTTCTCAAAAGCAACCCCCGCTTCCTCTGATCATACAAACTGTTTCCCTTTCATGCAATCAGTAACCGGAGCCATCACGCTACTGAAGTGTGGAATGAATCTTCGGTAGAATGACGCTAGCCCATGAAAACTTCTCACTTCTGTTATTGTCCTCGGTTGTGCCAATTTCTGACTGCTTCAACTTTATTCTGGTCCACCTGTATACCTTCTCCTGACACAACATACCCCAGAAATAAAACACTATGTGTCATGAACACGCATTTCTTCGTAGCAGCATAAAATTGTTCCTCACGAAGAATAATCAGCACTTCCCTCAAATGTTGAACATGCTCCTCCATATTCCGGCTATATATCAGAATATCATCGAAATAAACCACCACGAACTTCCCAATGAATGGTCTAAAGATTTGATTCATCACCCGAATGAATGTACTAGGTGCATTTGATAAACCAAATGGCATAACCAACCATTCGTATAACCCCTCTCTTGTCTTGAAGGCTGTCTTCCATTCGTCTCCAGGTCTAATCCGAATTTGATGATATCCGCTTTTCAAATCAATCTTCGAAAAGATAGTAGCCCCACTCAACTGATCTAGCAAGTCATCCAACCTCGGCATTGGAAATCTATATCTCACAGTAATCTTATTCAAGGCTCGACTGTCAGTGCACATCCTCCACGTCCCGTCCTTCTTCGGTACTAATAAAGCCGGCACAACACATGGACTTAAACTTTCCTACACACGTCCCTGCTCAAGTAACTCTTCCACCTGTCTCCTCAACTCTTCATGTTCCTTCGGACTCATTCGATAATGTGGTCTATGCGGTAATACTGCTCCCGGAACAAGATCGATTTGATGTTGAATGTCTCTCAGTGGCGGTAACTCCTTAGGCAACTCTTCTGGAAATACATCTTCAAATTCTTTCAAAACTGGCTTCACTCTGGAATTTCAACCTCTTCACTACAATCTCGTCCAATCAACAAGAATACTTCAGGCTTTTCTTCAACTTCCTTAACAAACTCCTTCAAAGTTAACAAAGTTTTCAGCTCTTCAATCTCCTCAGATTTACTCTCTCCCTGTTGTCTCTTCTTTGGAACTAGAATAATCTTAACGCCTTCAAACATAAAACTGTAGCTATTGGTTCGACCGTCATGTTGCACTGCTCGATCATACTGCCACGGCCTTCCCAAAAGTAAATGACAAACATCCATCTCAACTACATCACACCAGATTTTGTCTTTATATTTCTTCCCAATAGAAAATGGAACTCGAACTCGCTTATCTACCTTCACCTCTCCTCCTTTTCTCAGCCACGCTAACTTATAAGGATTTGGATGTTTTTCCGTTTTCAATTTCAATTTTCTCACCGCTTCTGTAGAAATAATATTGTCGCAACTTCCTGCATCAATCACAAACTTACAAACGTTTCCCAGAATAGTGCATGTAGATTGAAAAATGTTGCTCCTCAACCAACTAGTTTCATCTTCTTGCTTTGGTGTTAAACAAGACCTCCTCATCATTAGATTACATCCTTCATCTCCCGATGCGATGTCCTGTTCATTCTCCTCAATTGGACTATCTTCACCATCAACAGCATTCTCACTTTCAACCTCAGCTATCATAGGTCGTTTCTTCGGTTTTGGACACTCATTGCTTTTATGACCTATTTCCTAGCAATTGTAGCATTTGAAACCATTGTTAACCTTCGCCTTCTCACTCTCCTTTACTACGGGTTTACTGACAGGTTTAGAAACATTAGAACTTCCGCTAACACCCTTCACTTGATTGTTAGAATTAGTAAACACACCACCTCCATGCCTTCCCTACTTCTCCCAAGCCAACGCCTTTTGGTGTGCTTCCGCCACAGATCTCGGATCAAACATATTAACCATATCCTGGATCTGCATTCGTAACCCTCCAACAAATCTAGCAGTCAATTGTTCTTCCGTCTCCATTATATCATTCCTGGCAATGAGTTGGTAAAATTCATCGGCGTAATCGTTGACTGATTTCGTTCCCTGCCTTAGATTCTGCAATCTCTGGTACATAAGTGATTGATAGTTGTATGGTAAAAATGTAGCTCTCATCAATTTCTTCATTTTCTCCCAATCTACAATCTTCGACTTTCCCATCCGTTCTCGTGTAAGTTTAGTTTGCTGCCACCATGCCAAAGCTCTCCCCCTTAACCTAGTAGCAACCAACTTCACTCGACGATTCTCCGGAATCTCCTTGAAATAAAAAATTTCTTCAACATTTGACAACCAGTCTAAGAATTCTTCAGCAACCATTCCACCTTTAAATTCGAGAATCTCCATCTTCATTCCCGATTCACATCGACGATCATCATCTACATCTCGATTCTGACGTCGTGTTTGCTCTCTATCTCGATAATGAACACTTCCCCTATCACCATCAAACTCCTCATCAAAGTCTGATGTATAGCGTTGTCGATTACGACCTCCAACATCTCTACTACCACTCCTTCGATCAACATTCCTATCACGATTATCAACACTTCTATGATCCTGATCTTCTCTTCTCTCTCGATCTGAATGTATCGAAGTTCTACTTCTCCCATGGCTCGATTCAGGTGAAACTCTTCTTCTACTTTGATTCATTTCAAGCATCATTCTCTCTAATCGATCAATTCCTTCGTTCAACTTTTCTGTAAAACTCTCGTGGATTCGTTGCTCCATTTCATCAGCCTCTTCTCTTCCATATAAAGCATTAATATTGCGATGATGTTGGGCTCGTCTCGGAGGCATGATTGAACTTCAAACAAACTTCAACAAATTGAACACAAAACTTCAACAAACAACAAGTCACGGCTCACACTAGCCCGCACAAACTCCTTGGCTCGGCACAAAGTAACTCGGTTCAACACTATCTCGTTAGAATGCAACGACCTAGGATAGGTCGGCACGATTCAACACTTCAAACTCTAATTTGGCGCGCAAATTCTTCCCCACAAATTCAAACACCTTTCCACACTTTGATCCAAAGTGAGATGGATCGAAACTCCCAACTTGTTGCAACTTCACGATGAACACGATGAACTTCAAATTCCTCAACAATGGAAAATCCAATTTCCAAACTTCAATTTCTCGAAACCCAAATCTCCAAATGATGCAACTTCTTGCGATCTAGCTTTGATACCAAACTGACGCAGCGGATAAATCAAAACAAACTTCAATCGATGTGAGTAGCAATCGGTGGATTGAACAATACTGAAAATGCCCAAATCCGTTGATCTCAAGAGATACCGGATTCTAGCTATCCTTAACACGTTGATCGCGCACGATACCGTGATGAAGGATCTACGATTCTTCGACGTTGATCAAGCGCACTTGATTCCGTGAATCGGCTTCAACGTTCGTTGATTCGAGCGCACTCGAATGCCGAAGTGGAGATAGGAGATTTTCACTCGACTACCAATTTAAAGAAAGCACAAAGCAATCAAATGGAAATTTTATTCAATTTTCAACTATTTATAGGCTCAACAGACGACTTAAAAAAAAAATTACAACACAATATGTACACGACTTAAACTACACAGTACAACGACTCAAACTTGCGACTCAAGATTTGAACACGGTACAAGTTCTCGCGACTCAAAAATATAAGTCGTTCGCGACTCAAGATTAACTCACGATTTAAAAAAAATATGCAGTTACTTCAGGTTAACTCGGCTCCGACTTAACGAAACTCGGTACCGACTCAACAAAGACGAATCAATTCCTTTACGCGACTCATCACTGTCTCGGTAATGCTTCAATGATGCTTCAGTAATCTCAGAAATCTCACAACGACTTATCGATGCTTAGGGATTTAGGGATTGAATCGGTAACGAACTTCTTCTTCTACGCGACTCATCGATACTGGACTTGAACCGGTCACGAGTTATTGGAAATGTCGCGACTTATAGGGTTGATGGAAAAAGGTTTATCTCGTGTCTCGGTTATATGATTGAGGGGAAAAAGGTAAGTCGTAGGTTGCAATTGGAGATGAGTCGGTGGAAGGTGATGTGTTGTTCGCGACTTAGGGCAGAGGGAATGAGTCGGCAGAGGGGATGAGGCATGGGTTATTGGTTTCGAACGAGGTAACTTCATCACCGACGAAGTCTCGTCCACAAAGCCACACTTTATACAAAAGTCGTGCTTTGGGTCAACAAATGATCATAGAAATGATCACCAAGATAAATAATCAAATAAATGATCCTATCACAAATGATCAAACAATGATCATTTCACAGCAACACTCAGCATGCCACACTACCAAATTGGGAGTATATCACTAATAACCTTCAACTATATAACCTCTGAGCTCGTACGTCTCAGAGAAGGGTGTTAAGCTAAGAGAATAAATTCTCCGCCACCAACAGAAATATATTTGAAAGAAATCAGCTTTATATCTCAATTTGTAATGTCAGACATACAATCCATACAAGTCTGTTTCGGGATCGAACAGAACCGAAGGCACTTACAAAGAAGTCCTTGCAATCCGGATATTCACTAATCACGACCGGACTTCCCGTCACTAAGGGTGATAAAACCTTTATATCGGAGATCAGCCGATGTAGAGTAACTCGACGGTAATCCTTCCGTTTTCACAAATATCCGGTCTTCAACACCGGTCATCAAATGCAATCCATAACGACGTATCACATACTCGGAATGGGTTATACGACCCCAAGGTCCTTTCGCGGCTAACCCGAATAGTGAGCGTTTATTCAAAAATAAGTGTGGCATTCAAATTCAAGCAATTCACAACAAATACCTATTTAAAGGTAAATATTGATAGTCGGATTATTTAACTATCAATAGGCATGCTCAACATCACCAAATCCAAATAATTTCCCAAATTATTTACTTTCCAAAATATCTCTACTCGATATAAAATTTCCCACACTTCAAACATTTGAAAACTAATTTTCAAATCACTTTTCAATCCTTTACCATTTTTGAAAACAAATTTCAATCATTTTCCTTTCTTGGAAATACTTTTATTTCAAAATGGTTTATTTAAACCAATTAAATAAATCCTTAGCGATTTACTTTATATTTACGTTCCAAATCCGTAAATTAATTCCCATAATTTCAAAAATAAATCAACATTTATTTTTAAACAAATTCCCCTTTTTATTTATAAATTCCATAGTGAATTTACATTCCAAAATATTTATGAATATACGATTTCAAGTATTCATTTTCAATTTTCCTTCAAAAAGATAAATTCTCAAAACATTTCATTTTACATTGGAAAAACATTTCCATACCTATTTATTAATAAGTAATTCACAAATCCATTCAATTTCAACACTTGGAAAATATTCAATATACTCGAATCGAAAATTAAGTATATATTTCATTCTTTAAGAAATCATTTTCTTAACACATTTTTTTGGGCCAAAACGAATGTTACGTAAAACATCGTTACGACGACCCAAAATCACTAGTATAGGGATTCAAAGTTTAAATAGATATATAAATCCTAATACTATACAAACCATTTGCTTTCGGAAACCATTTACTATAACAACAGTGTTATAGTCCACCATTTCCTTCTATTTCTCGAAAACGTCTATTTCAACAATGAATGTTGAAATTTATGTATTCGATACTTAATGCATTTTAAAACGTCTTTAGAATCATTAACTTCATTTCACAATGTTCCTTCCCCAAAAACATATCCATTTCATTTAATAATATATTCACTGTCCAAAATCGTGAATATAATTCCTTTCATATATTCCTATATCCAACTTATCAAATTTAATTGATTTCGGATTTATAAACAATGTTTATAAACTCCATTTATATTTTTATAAACTTCTATTTATAAAAATCCTTTTTATATCTCATTTTAAATGCCAAAATCCGATTTATAAGTTGATCACTTATAAATCTTATATTTTACAAAATTTATCCATTTTATATCTTCGTATTTCATAAATTTATAAATTTCAATTCACTTATGGAATCCATTTTTATTTCACTTTATTACTTATAAAAACTCGTTTTATAATTCCAGTATTTTTAATTTATAAATATCAATTTTATAAATCTTTTATATAAACCGTTTATAATAATTCAAAATTCCCAATTAAACCAATTTATTCTTTTAATAACTTAAAAATCGTTATTTAAAGCTTATATACTTCAAAATCATACTTAAGCATTATTTCCCAAAAATCATAACTTTATGAAAATAAAATTTTAACGTTTATTTATTTTAACAATTCAAATTTAATAAAACGTATACTTTTGAAAATCACTTTAAAATTCCTTTTAAAACCAAAAATCATTATTTTTAAAACTTCAGAAATGGATCTGATGATGCAGCAGCACCAAATAGTCAATCACGACATCCAAATATCATATATCGATATGATAATCAACAAATATCAAAATATCTGTAAATAAATCAATACAGTTGAGAAATCCAGTTGGATCCCTCCAACCTGTTTCCCTGCATCCAAAGATGTTAGCATAATACCAATTCCGCTCTAGTACGGAATTATCGCGGTATATGGGATTTATAAAATATTATCCGCTTAATAGATGGCGCAATAGGGTCTCATCCGCTATACAATGCGGGAAATCAACAAGTGCAATATATACATATGCCAATATATATATATATATATATTGCTATTATATATAATACCAATTTCACGGTTTATGAAATATTCGTGGTATATGTTTTTAATAAATAACATCCGCTTACTAACGGTGCATAATGTATATTTTAACAATCAATAGATAACAATCATCATTCAAACATGCATTCAAGAATTTTAAATATAACTATTTAAAATAAAATCGAAACAGATTCGATTGAGTGAGAAGTTCTCACCGTGATTTCAATTTCGTTTTCAGCTTTTATTTCGAATAAAATTAAATGGACGTTTAATTTTACCTGAAATTTTCGCTAGCTCCAAACGACTCCAATCCAATTCCATAGCGTAGTGCTCGTCCATACGATTCCAACGCAACTAGTTTCGCGCGTTTTCGACCTCGTATGAAAAAGAAATGATTTTTCAAAGTTTACACGATTTTATATTCATAAATTTACAACTTTTATTTATATTTTCTAAACCTATGAACACGGGCCGTTGGATTTCCATCTTGCTCTAGATCCTAGCCGCTCCCTTCCATCTTCTCACGCGTTCATCCCTTCCAGAAAACGAACCACGCACGCAACCCATTATCTCACGAACTAGGGCTCAAAGCCGCTCCCTCCACGTCGTTCGAAACTCCATCATACTACCACCAAATCGAAGGCCTATGCGAACTCCATCTTCACCATGAAAAGCATTGAGCTCGGCCCCCCCATTGTCACGAGAAACGTGACTGAACGCGCAGCCTTCATTGGCCCATTTCGGCGAATCCAAACCACTTCAACTCGAATCCACCGTTGGATGTGACAATCTCGTGATGATCTTCAACTTTGCAGTTGAAACTTTGTTGTAAAAGTTGATAGATTTGAAGAAATTAACGAAGAAAGAAAGGAGCAATTTCGGCCATTAATTCTTGGTGGCGGCTGTGTATTAGATTTAGGGTTTTGATATAAATTTGTGAATTATGTGGCCTTTTATAGAAAAATACGCGACACTATTCATCCCGGATTTTCCGAACTCCAATTTACGCGTGGTGACTAGCGTTTCTAGGGTTTACCCCACGTTTCGGACGCAATGGAACAGGTTTTGGAAGCTAATTCGGTCATCTGTACAAGTTATGGGAATAAACGATCGATTTAAAATTAAACCGATTAGACGATTTTCTAGGCGTTTTAGCTTGCATCGGACAAACGGTAAATCCGATTGACACGAAATTTGAAAACTTACAATAATATCACATTACGGATCCGATGAAACTAGTTTCATCGAAATCTAAGACTTTTTGAAAAATGACTATTTTAACTCGCCAAATTAATATCAAAAACAATTTCGATGCGTTTCGAGCTGGCACGATCAAACGATAACTCCGATTGCTACGAAAATTGAAATCCGATAATAACTAACTATTACGGATCTAATGAAACCAGTTTCGTCCAATTCGGAGACTGTTCAAAAATTGGTTATTTTTCAGTCGATAATTAAATATTAAAATATTCAATTTTCACAAATAAACACTTAATTCAATTTTAAAAGTTCTATAATATCATTCTAACTTCAATATGATAAAATAAAATTTTACAAATCATTTTCAATCATATTTAACCCAATTTTCAATTATTTATGGAATTTCAACTATTAAATTATCGATTTAATTTATCCAATTAAATCCAATTATTCGAAATAAAATTTATTCGACTTATAAATTTCAATTATTAATATTTAAATTTAATTAAATATTCAAATTTTAATTAATAAAAATTCTGGTTCGTTACAGAAATGTTTATATAGTATTGGGATTTATATATCTATCTTAAATTCGAATCCCTATACTAGTGATTTTTGAGTTGTCGTAACGATGTTTTACGTAACATTCGTTTTGACTCAAATAAATGTGTTTAAAAGAACGCTTTCCTTAAAGAATGGAATATATACTTGATTATGATTTAAGTATATTGAATATTTTCCAAGTGTTGAAAATGAATGGATTTGTGAATTACTTATTATTAAATAAGTATGGAAATGTTTTCCAATATGAAATGGAAGGTTTGAAATTTTATCTTTTAAAGATAAATTGAAAAAAATGAATATTTGAAATTTGTTTCAAATGGTTAAGTGTGGAAAATTATATATATCTTGTAAAGATATTTTTGGAGAATTTGAACAATTAGTTCAACTTGAATTTTTTTCACAAAAAGATTGAATCTTGAGTTAAATTGAGTTTAACTTCGACATCAAAAACAATATAAGTTGAGCTTTGAATTTTGGATAGTCGATTTGGATTGTATGTCTAACATTGTGAATTGATGACATAGCAATTGATCTCTATTAAATATATATCTGTTGGTGGCGGAGAATTTATTCTTTTAGCTTAACACCCTTCTTTGAGACGTACGAGCTTACAGGTTATATATCGGTAGACATCAATTATGTGTTGAGAATTGACGATGTAACGTGAAATCCAAATCAAATGTGAAGTCGATAATGAATTGGATTATGAATGTGAATTGGGTTTGAGATAACCTTAAATTTTCAAATCGATTTAGAGGAAAATTTTAAACGAGATGGAAAATTTTGGAATCCTCTATTTGTTATGAGTGTGAATTGAGTTTTCGTAATTTATATATGTGAATGTAATAATTCGAAAACTATCAGTTTGGAAAGTCATTATTATGAAAATCCTATGCAAGTTTACATAGGTATGATATGTACGAAATGTGAAATGAAGTACTATATGTATATGACATATGTTTTCTAAACTGAGGATGTGGAAATGTACCTTCCATTTATAATTTGTGAAGGTGATTGGAACTCGGAGTGAGTGTCCATTGGAAATCGTAGCTACGTAGAATTTCCATTAGTGGAATGTCCATTGGGACTGGAATCCCCCACGATGGATCATCGTGTTGGGATTATGTGAATTGATGCTGGCGTAATTCGTGGGGCGTGATGCCTACAGTTACAAGCGATTCTACTGGGATAGTAGCGCAACCGCCGCGTAAACTGCGATCTAGAGGCCAAAGCATAATTTGAGGGGCGAGATGCCTACGGTCAGGAGCGATTCTACTGTGATAGTAGCGTAACCGCTGTGTGAACCGCGATCTATGGCAACAACCATGGCGAAATTCAAGAGAGATGTGAAATCTACAGTTACAAGCGATTCTACTGGGATAGTAGCGTAATCGCGGGGTAAACTGTGATCCATGGGGGAACTTGCTTTCCATATCCATTTTTAAAAGAATTTTTAAAAGTATTTTCACTGGGAGTTGAAGCAAGTATATTTAGTACTTGGAGATTTTTAGTCTTGCGCCTGGCCAGCGTATGCCTAATGTCTGTGAGAACGACGATAGACTTGTTAAATTTCGAGTTAGCAAGTATTTTCAAAACTTTAGATAGCAAATCAATAGTCTGAAATAAAAATTACATGATTCCACCTTAATGAACTAAGGAAGAAGATTTTTAAAATATCTTGAAAGCCCACAGCTTTGAAAAAAAAAATATAGATATAATATGCAAATCATTAGCATGAAGAGTTTCAAGTTTAAAATTGAGTTTTGTAAGTCGAAAATTTTGGGTAAAAGACTTTTACGTCTTGATTTTAGAAAATAATGAACAAAGCTAGTGAGATAATATAAAAGAAATGAATCCTATATTTATTTATAAGATTCGAACTTGGTAAAAATTGTGCAGGGTATAAATATCGGTGAGATTTTAGTAATCGTTTTTCCTAACTTATAATTTCGGGACGAAATTCTATAAGGAGGGAAGATTGTAACAACCCTGAATTTTGAACAATTTAAAAATGAAAATATTTAATTAATTTTAAATATTCGAATGATGATTGGCTTGAATTTCAAATTTTCAGGATAAATTGACGATTAAATTTTAGAATTTAATCTATTGAAAGTTGAATAAAAATTTGAATTGACTTTGGAGTTTGAAACTGAATATTGAATTTGTATTCTAAATTCAAACTAATGACTTAGAAAAATAATTTGGATTTAAGGATTTTTATTTATTTAAATTAATAAAGGATGGTTAGTTTTAATAACATTTTTTATTTTCTTTAAAATAAAAAGGAATAAAATTTTAATTAATACAAAATAAATAAAGAAATACACCTAGTTAAAATTTTAACAACAAAATTAAACAAAACAAAGTAAAAAAAATAATTATACAAAACAAATTGAATTTAAAAATGAAAAAATAATAATAATATATAAAATAAAAAAAAGAGTACGCTGCCTTACTTTGATCAGCTAAAAACACGCCTTAATCTATGCCTTCCATTACGATAAAAATCACGTCTCCTTTCCCTTTTTATTTGATACCCCTTTCCTCCATTTCAAAGTAGAAATCAACCGGAAAAAAAAAACAAAATAATGGCGGCTCTGTTGTTTCGTCCCTCTTCGCTTTCAAATTAGGGCTTCAGCTTCTTTGCGTTCGCTCGTCCTCGTTGCTCGCTCGTCTACAGAATTCGGGCTTCAGCTTCAATTCTTTCGCGACCGCTTCGGTGAAAGGTGAGTGACCCTCGCATCTAATTCGTGCTCGGTATGTTGCTTTAACAGTTTAATTTTTGATTTGAATGTCGATGAGTTTGATGATTTTTCATGCTACTTGATTTCCATGGCTTTGATTTTTGCTTTGCATTTGTATGATATTGAGCATTGTTTTTGATACTCAAATTTCATGTTGGCTTCGGCTCGTGATGACATTCTTGTTCCTCTGACTTCGGTCAGTAGCCCACGGCATGACTTAAATTTGCAAATGTGCTTCTTCTTTATGTGGAATTTGCATATTTGTGCACTGCCGTGTATTGGTTTCTTGATGTATTGACTTCAGCTTGCTTCTGATTTTACTGAATTTTGATTGTCTCGACTAATTTGCTTCGAGACAGTTTTGTTGCATTGTGATCTTGTGGTGGCTGTATTTTTAGTTGCAGTTGCCATTGTATCCTTGTGTGCCTTATTGCTGGTACATTACCTTTGTGGCCTTCATGTTCATGTGTGTCTGGTCACATGTTCTTGGATTTGTATATTTTTGGGTTCATCCCTGAGTACTGTTCGATCTGTTATTTGCACACTGCTTTTGTACCTGTTTGCTTCATATCTTCCCCATGTATGGGGTGCTTCTCTGACATTTTTGACACATATACTATATTTCATATTAATCTTCACTGTAACATGTCATGTTGCACTGTCTGTTTGTTTCCTCTATTGTTGTTGGTTGAAGATGTTGGCATATTGTCTCGGGTAATATGAGAATCTACTCGAAGATTTGGTGTGTGTGGGCCGAAGAAAATTTAGTTACTAACTGGAAAAATGTTTTATATGCATTTGAACTCGAACTGTTTGCCTGGAAAGCTAAAAGAAAATTTGAATTTCAAATCAATGGTTAACTTAGTTTAACCAAAGTTTAAAAGTGAGTTCCAGTTAGTTGTGAAACCTGGAATCTTTAAAAGAAAATTTGGGCTTCATGTAGCTATGTACACCATTGTCCACTGATATATGCCATTCACTGTTGCCTAGCTTGAGTCTTGAATTTCAGACTTGAGCCTGTTGCGCACTTCATATTGTGTATCCACCTGATCATATATGTTAACTATGTATGCTTGATGTGTACCTTTGATTCTCCTGACTTGAAACTTGATTAATTTGTATCGCTGGGTATTTCTTGACCATTCACCTGTTGTAAATCTCGTTGTGCATTCCTTGTTCATGCTTTTCATACATCATTCACTGATCTGCATTTCATGTTGTTGGTATATATGTACACAATTGTGCATGCTTATTTGACACCTCTTGTATACCATCAGCTGCCACTGCCCTCACTTGTACATGTTCCTTGAACCAGAATATGTTGCATTGGTCTGTGTCATTGAAGTAGTTGTCACTGTGTACACTTCTGTTGCGATTGTGTTCATTTCTATTGATTTGGTGCCTTCATTATTGTTGTATTCTTCCATTTGACAACTGTTTGTTTCACTTGAGTGTACATGCAGCTTGGAGTCAGTTTCCTTGTAGTGCTTACATTCTTGAAACTATTTTGATTTATGGAATTACTTGAGTTTCTTGTTGCATTTTCAAATTGCTGTTTCAATTTGGTCTGGTTGGACTTGAGACTGTAGCATTCATTCATGCTTCATTGTGTATTTGTGTTGCCATATTGCAGTTGATGTTGAGTCATGATATTAGTGACTTTACCTCTGTAGTTTCATTTTTATGAAAATTTTACACTTGTTGAAATGTGCAGTAATAAGTTGTTTGGAACTTGTATTCTTGGGTTTACTTGGGTATATGCAAAACAATTGCATTTCGACCTTGCCTTGTTGCATGGGTTTTGGTGTTGCAGTTGTGTTGAGTCACTGACTTGACCTCTGCAACTTTGATTTCTGATAGTATTCTATCTTGAGATGATTTCACATGTTGTTGTGGCGAGGCAGTGCACGCAAGCGTGAACTACAGCCACACGGCGTGGTATTGTTTATTGATATCCTATTTTGTTTTGATTTATGATCTTTTGCATATTTCATTACGGTAGTGGTGAGACAGTGCACGCAAGCGTGAATTGCAGCCACACAAAGTTAACATTTTAAATGTGGCGAGGCCGTATACGCGTGTGTGTACTGCAGCCCTACCAAATCTATTGTTTTAAATGATGTTTTCTTTTTGATGAAAATTGTTTTATGTTGCCAGTTCAATATATTTTGAATCGCATTTTGATGATTTTGTTGTAAATTGCCGTTTAGGCAATTCTGTTATTTTCTAAATTTTCTTCATCAAAAATCCCTTCATCTATCTTCATTGATAATCTGAATCTACTGATTTATTGTTTAACACTGCTAAGTGTTATATTTACCGTTATCCGATTTCTTGTTAAAGGATCGGATAAGTAAATTCATCTTTGACTGTCGTCTAATTGTTGATTATTATTGCCTCTATGCACTAATAACTGAGTTTGAATTAGATTGACCTGTGTATTATTTTCTTTTGAACGTAATACTCCGGTCAGACCCAGTATTTTACAGCTTGAAGATTTTCAGGCCGCGAAGTTAGAGAGAGTTGGGGAAATTGCTTCACTTTAGCTTTTCGGGAAATTTTTGTACTTAAAAGAAATATTCCGCTGTAAATTCATTGTACAAACTCTGATATATGTAAGAAAAATTCATTCATGTGAAATATTATGATTATCTGTTGTGATTTTGTGGCTGATTCTGTTTAAACTTTATAAACTGAACAACAATCCGTCATTTTGAACGTTTCAAGTTGGTTTAATTACCGACTAGGGGCGGTCAGAGCGGCGGGTCGTTACACTTGGATTTACAAAAACGCCACAGATACGAAAAAATGTGCTTCAGCACCTTAACTGAAAGAAACTCGACTGAAGAAAAACACTGCCGTTGGCGAAACCCATCACCGGAGGTCCTGCCACCTCGTACACACACGCACCTCGAACCACATAAACTATTCCCCCATAAGCGATTCGACTCGAAACAATGACGATGACGATACTGCACTCGATTTCGAACCAAACAGAAAGCAGATACAAACCCTACTTACCCCCTTCATGGCCACCACGGTCACCATAAAAATCTCTCAGCATTTTTCCTGCAACACCAGTCACCATGACCACCTCCATGCCGAAGCTCGACCTCCATCTCAACTCCAATCAATGGCAATCGACCAATAACCCAATTTCAAAAGACTCCCAATTTCTCTCTGAATACTAAATTAAAAATTACAATCTTCATCTTAAAATTCATGATTTTTGAACAACAATTCAGATCATATGATCAGAAGTTTAAATTATTGAATTTGTTTTTTACCCATATTTTGATTTTTCCATTGCAAATCTAAAATTTACAGTTTATTGTTCAATATAAATTTTAAGATTTATTTTTTTACACAAATTTACCTCATTACGATCAGATTTCTTTCAATGATTAATGATTATCAATGATTAACTTAGAATATAGGAATTTTTATGAAACTGAAACATGCATAAGAACAGGAGTTTAAGAACTTTCATATCTATAGGTATTCAAACAGCTAAATAAACATGCATTCAAATCTTCAAATCAAGCATGCAAACATTGATATTATGTTTATTATATTATTCATTTCACAGAACAACATATGAAAGATTTAAAACTATTTTTATAAAAGTGATTTACTCACCAGAGTTAAAAAACAGAGAACATTGCATTTTTATTTCTGGACTTGAATTTTCTTTGCATTTTAACTTCTGTTGAAACATTGAAATCTTGCTTGATGAATTTACATGTGGACTCCCAGTTGAGGTTGAAACCATGATTTCAGGTTGCAATTGGATCTGAGTTTGAAAAGCTTCATATTGTCTTTTTCTTCTTTGGTTACAGATTTGAATTTTTTTTCTGGTTTCAGCTTGAAGTTTGCATTTGGTTTCTTTTCTTTTTTAGTTGAAGACAATTAAAGATGATCGTAGCTGAAGAAAACAAAAATAGGCCTTTCCTTTCAACCTTAATAAAAAAACAAAATTTCTTTAAAACAAAGACTTGCCACTTGTTACATGAATAAATTCATGTATTAACAAATGCCAAACCCCTTTATTATTTTGTAAACAAGTGTATTTCATAAATTTCTTATGTTGCCAAGTGCTTTAAGAATTACATTAATTACATTTTTTTTATAAATGAATTAATCCTTAATTACCATATTAATCTAATACTCATGTTATATATATAACTATGAAATGTATTTATAACTTTGTGCTTAATTTATAATTATTTAAAACTCCATTTCCTAAAGATAAGTTTAAAAGTAAGAAAGTAACATTTATTTAAATTTTATTTTAAAGTTTAAACTAAAGTTATTTTATCTAACATTGATATTATATATAAAAACTAATCTATTTTCAAAAACCAATTTAAAAGAAAACAATTTAAACTTTTATAACAATGTACTATTTCCAAGCTATTATTCTTTTAATAAAAATAAATTTTCCTTTAACCGTTTTATAAATAAAAATTGATTTTAAATAGCTTTTAAAAAGCATTTTATTAAATCAAATCAAAAACCTTCCAAATCACTATAAAAACATATGTACATTATAAATTTGAAAACACATTTTCTGTTTAAGTTTAATCCATTTTTTCTATTTATAATATATATATAAAAATATAAATATTCATTATAAATAGAACATCTTAAATATTAGCTTCAGAAATTATTTGAATTTTAAAACAGAAATCCAAATCACTATATATAAACATATGTATTAGAATTTGAAAATATTTTTATTAAATTTAAATTGAACCAATTTTATTTTTACAATGTATACATATATAAATTACAAATAGAATATCTTTATTAACTTAAAAAGATTAATTATTATTAATTAGATATATATTATTATCCTTTTGAAAAGAATAAACATTTCAAATTAACTTATTATTATTATTGAGTTTCTAAAAAGATAACATTTGTTAAATTAGATTAATTATTAGTTTTGAATATATATTATTTGCTTAAATTAGATTATTAAATCAATATAACATATTTTAAAATAAATTATAAATGGAAATTATTTAATAAGTACTGCTCAAAATTCCGGGACATCACATATAGGGTTGTAATACCCTAGAATGAGTTTGTTTGAGCGTATTTATATAAGACGCGTATTTGTTAGTGCTATATAAATGTTTTGTTATTGTGTTAATTTGTTTTGTTGAGTACTTTGAATTCTGGTCGGTACATAGGAAACTTGGCATCGATAGCAATTTCTAAACACATAATATGGCAGACGACACAATATTGTCTTTGAAATATAGGTCAATGAAATAGTACCTAGCATTATGTTTTGTACATAAAAGAATAATTTTTATAAATGGATATTGTCGTTTGTGATAAGTTTGTTTGTTTGGAATTGAAATTTTATAAATATTGGTTGCAAAATAGGATTTACAAATAAAGTGAATATGAATTGGAAATTTGAGAACTTAGGTTCTGGAGTTATTAAACTGGTTTTCAAAGACTTTGCAATATAATATTAGTATTATTTGGAAGTATTTTGGTATATAAATATTTTCTGTGTGCTTTGAAAGAAGTTTTTGAAAGAATTTTAAAAAGGAAACAAATTATATACTCCCCTCTTCTATCGCCGGAAAATAATTTCAGCGATGATGGCGACATCATCGACGTTCATTTTCAAGTTTCAAAATAGGAGGACCAATGTATTAGTTTTGCTACACATTTATCTTGATAAACAGATTTCGATTTTATTTCTTAAGTATGATTTGATATATATATATATATATATATATAAATAGAAGATATCAATATATATTATTTCGTTATGATATGAAATGGAACCCGGAGCGTTCAATGAAACTGTAAAGAAATTGGAGATTTGTCACATGTAAATTAAAAGGTAATGAAATTTAGAAGATGTAAATAATTGAATATTTTTCTT
Source organism: Allium cepa (assembly GCA_030765085.1). NCBI lineage: Eukaryota > Viridiplantae > Streptophyta > Magnoliopsida > Asparagales > Amaryllidaceae > Allium > Allium cepa. Next base: position 46,632,304 of record CM060940.1, on the reverse strand, counting down.
ATAAATTTGTATAACACTCGGTTACATTCAAAAAACTTATATAATACTTACCAGAAATGTTTAATAGTTAAAATTTTAATATGAATATGTAATATTTTATACAAGTAAAACTTCAGTAATCGAGTTATGTCTACAAATAATAATTATCATATGGCAAGAAATATTTTAAGCATAAGTCAATATTTTGAAATGTTACCAATAAAACTAAATAGTAAAAAGCGAATACTTTTTAAGTAAATGATTATAAACTCAAGAAAATGACTAAAATGATTTATTGTTGGATATTAATATTAAAATGGTTATTAAAGTTATAAGTAATAATAAATGTGAAATAAACTGCAATTAAATTTACTTAATACTTTAATAATGGATTCAGACGATTTCAAATGTTGAATGGGAAATAAATTATATATGTAATGAAGGTAAATTAATAAAAGATAATTTTTATTCGAATGAATTAATAAAAATGAAAAGTAAATGATGTGAAAAGAAACCAATAGAATAAAATTTATAAATTGTACGTAGATCATTTTATTCGCATAACAGTTCTGATTCAAATTTGAATATAAGATTTGTAGTAACTCACACCAGTTCGAATTAAGATTTTTGCTTGATTCTTAATGGTGAACAATTGGTACAAATTTTTGGTATGAATTTGAAGTTTCCTATCATGGTTTATGGTTATGCAAGAAAAACGGAAATTTCGAATCAAGAAATCAGACTAGAGTCCGCACTAGAGTAGTCGGGTTAACAATATTAGTTCAAATGTTGAATGTGTGCATTCAAGCAAGCGATTAAGATTGATATTGTGTATAAAAGATTTATGTACATCGTACAAATTTAAATAATACTTAAATTATTTATTGCTTTGACTGATGGGAAGTTTTGGAAATGATACTTAAAATTGTTTGAGGATTTTTGAATAATCTCTTTAGTTATTATCTAAGGCTGTTGAGCGTAAGGTACCCTGATTAATTTATTTATCACCCTTGTACAATGAAAATTTTCTGAACTAAACAAACCATTAGATTGGTGGCTATGGATGTGTGATGGATTCTTTTGATGTATAAAATGGTTGTACTGCTTTGGTTGCATATAATTATTGTATATTGTATGTTGCTTTTGCTATTTATTTGAAACAACTAAAATATTATTCTTTCACATCATTTTAACTCTTTTTGGATTATACAAGTGAAATACAGGTTTAGGAAAGCAACAACTACTGCTTTTGGTTTTGTAAATAAAGTTGTATGTCCAAAAAATAGGTACATTTTCGGATTATGGTTTTTGTAACGATATTTTCTTTTTTTTCCAATGGTTTGGAATGCTTTATTATTAAAATATAATACACACACATATATTGTAATTATTGATATTATTATTTTTTCGGTTCTAACTTCTAAAAGGATATAATTATTGATTTAAAGGAAGAAATATAGGTTTATTTAAATTGTGGTTTAATTACAAGAATTGGAAAATAATTTATTTAAGTTATTTATTACTCTGGTGTATTAGCAACAAATTTATAAACATGTTTAAATAAACTAACGGAAATAATTGTTCTATTTTTCATTCATTTTAATTTATTTGTTTTGAAATTTAACTTTATAATTAATTGCAACTAATGTAATTGAAATATTTCAATTAAAAGGAAAGAAAACATTGACTGCAATTAATTTATTTAATAAAATAAATGCACGATTTTTGTTAAACAGAAAGGCATTTCAATTGAAATAAAAGATCTTTTTGAGAAAACCAAATTGAACATTTTCATTTTTGAGGCAAGTATAATTTTATTTATTATGTGTTGATAACAAAAACTAAATGTGTACAAATTGAGTGTTATTTGAGCTATTGAAATTAATTTGGTTACGTTTCAAAAATTGAATTTCAAAAGGTTGTGCGACGTACATAGTCCCTTTATTTTTTCATGTTATTAATTATTGCTTGTGTGTTTCAAAATAGTTACCTTGTTATTAATACTTGATCTGTTCATTTCTCTTTTTATTTAATACCCGAGCCTTGACTTTTAGAATATATTTAACTCTTGCTATCTCATTTTTAGTTGTAAAAAATTTCATTTGCCCTTGGTTTGCAAACTTTCTCATTCCTACGTACATTTCCTTATGCATTATTAAAGCCTGAAGCATTCAAAACAAAATGTGACATTCATTTTTGTCCCTCCAAACATCATTTCCTTATTAAATAACCTTCAATTTTATTTCTTTATTTGCATTTTGTTTCTCCTTACATCTCATATTCATTTATTTAAAATTGTTATTTGCTAAAGGTATATCCTTATCATAAAATTGTTCACATTTTAAACTGGTCCCTTCATTTTTTATCACCACCTCATTTCCTATGTTCAGATCTCCATTTCAGATATGTTGACTTATGTAAAAAAGATTAAGTGACTTGAAAGTGAAATTAATGTTAAATGGCAACTTAAATTACTACTTTTGGGATTGTAAAGCTCTTTTGGAATTTATAAAGTGTGGTTTTGGATTAACTTCAATTTTCTATTCAATTTGACTTTAAAGTTTATAAATGATTTTTAAGTTAAATTTTTTTTTAAAGGTATTTATACATAATAACTTGTTTATAAAAATGGGTTTTACTGAGTAAAAAGGTTTACGTAAAGTGATTTAAAAGGATGAGTTGCAAAAGATATTTTGTAAAGGAATTTTCTTAAAGAAAATTTATCAAATCAGTTATAAATGGGGAAGGTTTTATAAATGATTTTAAGGCTTTGTAAAGAGGTTTTGTAAATTGACTTATGGACTTATAAAAGTGTTTTATGATTTGATTTTGTAAATTTATGAATATATTTAAATGTGAAGTGAGCTTTTAAAGGGAATCTTAAAAAAAGATAAGCGAATTGATTTATGGTGAGTAATGTTTTCAGAAAGAAACTTGGAGAGACAAAAACTTTTGTATAGTTTGGTAACTATACTTATACAGTTGAGACCAGTATATACATGTTTTTCAATGTATAAAAGGGATGTATGGGTTTAAGAATAAGGTTTTGTAAAGATCCTTTGATCGAATATTTATAAACTGATTTTAATTAATTAAATATTAAATCCATATTTAAATGTCTGTTTGTTTAATAGCTAAATAATGACTATCAAATCTGGAAAAAGAGTTATGACTTTGGAAATATCTCGGAGAAACATGAGAATTATAGGTACAGTTACCATCAAAGGTTCTACAATATATGCATAATCTCATTTCATTGTTTTAGGACAAATGACAAGGAAATCGATCCACTAACGTTAGGAGGTGATCTATGCTCTTATCTTTGTCTATTATTTCCTAAATAACCGAGGTTGAGTTTACCGAAAATTATTTAAAAGTTGTTTCGAAGAGTCCATGATCGGATATGTTATCTGAAAACCACTTTTACCAAACTCAATTTTTTCGACTTGAAGACATCTCGAAGAATATTGAATCGAAGATAGAGCTTTGATGAGGGCTATTTTCTATGAATCTTGGATAGGACTCCCAAAAAGAATGTAATAGAAGTAGTGCCTTGGGTTTTTTTCTGACCCAAAATGAACTTGTATGGATGAATGCAGCATTGCATTGTTGCTTGAAGCATAATGTCAGCATTCCAAGTGGGAAGTGCTAAATAAAGGTATACACTCAAGTCTCATCAGCTGGGAAATGACAAAAATCGGACATGTAGTAGGTCCAAGTGGTTCACACCCATTAGGATATAGTCGTCCCAAATCTGGGTCGATTACTATCTCCTCATCTATGCTTCAGGGCCTAAAGTAGGGTGATCTTATTCGATACTACCAGTCAAGTGGTAGGTCACTCCTGTAAAGTAGGGTATAAGATGTTCTGTCAGATCCTAATACATTTTATCTAGAGATGTACCATCGGAAGGTAGTTACTTATCTTGTCATAGTATAGAATCCAATCTGTGATACGTGGCTTTAAGGTTTTTATTTTAGGATCTAGTATGCTGGAATTTAATTAATGTAACAATTTCGGCAATGATTAAAGACTATTTGTACTTTAGATTATTTGAATATAAATGGATTTTCTATAGAATATGTTTTAATTATCGTAAGGTAAACTCGTTCGACTTTATGTGTGGCGTGGTCTTAGAAGATACCTTTGATTTTAAATGGGTTTTAAACATAATAACTCTGTTATTTGAGTTTACACATACTGGACATATGTCTAACCTAGAGTTTTATTTTATTTTCCTAAAACTCTTGGGTGCTAAAATTTTTTATGGGCATCCAAGTAGTTCAGGTTTCCACGGATGCATCATGGTGGAGCTTGGAGCAGGAGGGTTCATCGATAGCTAGTTATTTCCTTGTTTTTCATTGTATTATAGTGATCATATATCTGATATTTATGGACAAACTATTAAAAGTTTCTAAGGGTAGGATTGTATTAGTATAATCCTGATGTATCATTTTGGAAATGACTATGTAAAGAATTTGTTGATCAATATATGTTATTCTGTTGCATTGTGAGATTCTGTGATTGTTTAGTTTCTTCTTTTCTTCTATCTCCTTTCTTTCTCCCAGCAAAATGTCTTTCCGACACTTAGTTATTCGACACACGAATGCTGTGGACGTACTAATGTCGACTTCTAGGGTTTGAAAATGCAGGTTGATACAACATGGTGTCAAAGCACAAGGCTAAGCAAAAACCTTAGCCCTCGTAGGGTAAAATCATTTGAGATTTGATAGGTGAGATCCTCGAATGAGTATGAGTGTATTATATATAAGAGTGCGTATTTGTTAGTGATATAAAATGTTTTATATTGTGTTGTTTGATTTTTTTAAGTGGCCTATGAATTTTAGTCGGCGTGCCCGATAAAAATTATAGATAGGGATTCTAAATACTTAAACAAGACCGATGGACGTAATATTCTTTTGAAATTAGATAAATGAAATAATTGTACACAAAATATAATTTATATATAAAGAATGATTATGAAAATAATATATTACTATCTAATATAGTTTTTTGAGGTGTTGTTTGTTAAGAGACAATAATATTCCATTATTAATTCAATTATGAATTTGTTAGACATGCTTGCCTAATTGAGCATTGTCTATTGTTAGTCTACGTAGGTAGCATTCCTTTTTAAGATTTAGGCTGGGTAAGTAGAGATATGGAAAATATTAGAACGAACACCTTGTGAATTAAGTTTAATAATTCGACTATAAAGCGTTCGATTGATAATGTGGGGTTAAATTTGATTTAATAAAAAAACATTAATAAAAGTTAATATTTAAAAAATAAATTATTAGAGAAAATAGTTTTATAAAAGTTGATTATATAAAATGAATTTATAAGAAGGAATCTTTCAAATAAAAAGAATATAAGTTGAAACTTGAGGACTAAAATACCGAGATTTTTGAAAAATGGTTTTCAAGGATTGGAAAAAATAGCAGTATTACTATGTGAAAATATTTTTTGTTCAAGTATAAGATTCTAGGAATGAAAAGTTAACTAAAAAGTGTTTTCTTCGGATTAGTAGGGAAAAATAAGTCTTGATTGTTTTATGACAATTTGGATAGTCTTCTAAGTGATGATCAGATGTTTGCCTACGCGATCATTAGGGGATACTTGGTAAATTATTCTCTTTATCATTGTACAATTGAAAAAAATTTAACCAAAGCGAACCCAAAGTGAGTTGGTGATAAATAATTTGTTGGAAATATGAGAAGTATTATTTCAAAAATGGGGTTTTGAAATAAAGGTAATGTTCTTAAGTTAACTAGTTTGAATCGCTTGAAAATAACTTAAACTTAGGAAAGAGATATGTCGGGATGTAAACATTTCTCTGGAGTACTACCCTTCCGAGGGAGTGTATAAAACTGTTTGGCAGCACCCATTTTCTTAGTATCATTTTGGCGTCATTCAAGCATTTATATATATATATATATAAATATATATATATGTGCGTGTGTGTGTGTGTGATAACCTGGATTTTGGGATATCTGAACTAATTGGTTATTAGCAGAATTAAACTTATTAATATAATAATTTGTTCATCGAACAAATAAATTCTACTAATTAAAAATGCATATATATGGATTTCGAACTATAATAAATATTGTACTACAATATCTGAAAATGATAGCGAATTAATAAATTTCATCAATAGATAAATGTAAAGTGTTGAAAACTTTAAGTATATACATATATAAGAATATGAAGTGTGTATATTTATATTATGATTTGGAAATTTTATTTTGAAAATTTAAAATATATAAGTATATTAAAAATCACTAATACATATACTTTTACAAATATTTTAACACACATTTAAAACATATATAATATTTAAAAATATGGAAATTTTATTAACATTTAAAAGTTAAATGTGGTGCATGAATAAAAGACAAGTGTAAGAAAATTGGATCATGTATTAGCATTTTTAAATTATATAGCTAGCTAATAATAAAAGTGTCAATATTTCTTTTGCTCAAAGTTCACAAAATGAAGTTACGAATTTCCCTTCATTACTTTCTCTATTCTGTTCTCTTTCAAGTCAAAAACTTAAAAGATTGAAACCTGGAGAAAAAAAAGAGAGAATCAAAGATTTAAACCTGAAAACAAGATACAGATCAAACTGTTTCAAATCATCAAATCAGAAAGAAAGCAGCTTCAAAACAAATATCAATGCATCAACTCAGATCAAGAATCAAAGCATGCAGATCGTCTCAACTATATTTCTAGATTTTAAAAAACTTCTGGGCCCCTTTGTTCTACTTTGAAAGAGGTGAGTAAACAAATTGTGTTGCAAAGATTAAACCTGGTATTGATTTTTGACATGCAAGATGAAATTTTGCAGTGATATAGTTGTTGCATGAGCGATGGCTGTGATTAGTAAATAGAATATGCCTGAGAAACAAAAACCGAGATAGGAAAAAAGAAAAAAATAATCATCATTTTAATTACAAACTCAAAACTCATTCAATATCAAGGCAAAACAGATTTACAGGGTCAAACTGCAATCTCAACCAGAATCATTCTCTGTTCAAAGTGATTCGAGTGAGTAAATATCTTTTTTAACTTGTGTATTTGTTTTTTTATGATATGTGGTTGCGGTATGGATTTAATAAACAATTCTGTAAATTTTCTGTTGCTTTGGAAATCCTTTATCACCTGTTCTTCCATATATTTGGTACAGAGCAAAGTACAGTAGGAATTTTTAATCCTTCTGCTTGCAAAACACTTTAAACTTAGGAATATAAATTTAATAAGTTTGTTTATACTGAAATCCGGGCTTGGAGTTTTGTTTGGAAGGTTGACAGAGAATATGGATACTGCAAATTCAAAGTTTACAGTAAAAAAAAGTAAGTAACCATATGATTAAAATTTGAATATCTTAAATTGATATTTTGATTTTATACCCGGAATATACATTCAAAAATAGGATTTTTAAAGCAAGAATGAAAATTTTTAGTTTAGAAATTTACGAGCAGTTTACAGATGAACAAAAACTACATTTCTATCAATATCTTTTAATCCAATAAATTTTAGAGGTTGAAATTTGTGGAGAGGCCAGCTTGACGATCTACGAAGTTAGGAAAAATATTCATTTATTTTTCTACTGTAGAAAGTTATGGATCAAGGCAAAAATAGGTTTTAACTCGCGATTTTGAGCATGGTCAGAGACGAAGTGATTTCGCCTCCTCTGGGTGGTCGAGCGGCACGGTATGCAAAGGGGTGATAGCGTGGAGACTGGGGTTGTCATGGCCGGAGTTTCGAGACTCCTGGGTGGTTGACGTCGCCAAAATGTGGAAATTTATACCGGATCATTAAGGTCTGTAAGCTCAAATTGGTCAAATATTTATTTTCGAGTTCGTACAGGGGTTTAGTTGGTTCGATCGATGGAGTGATCGAGAATCGATTTGTAGGTGATCATCTCAGGCGTCGAAGGTGTGTCGACGGCATGTGCAATTGCACGGTGGGTCGCATGCACGATTGATGATCTGGGTTTGGTTTTTGAAGATGCACGAGTAAATGAAGTTGTTGCTTCGGGTTTAGGTTGAGTACGAGGGTGAGTTACCTGATGCTTTAATTTTATATTTACGTTTAAACCTTAGACCACAGAGAAAAAAATATAGGAAGAAGAAGATGGACACGAGAGGACGAGAGAGATGACTCGGGTGATATAGGTGGGTAACTCGAAGTGCTATTCGAGATTTAACCAGGGGAAGTCTCGGGTTTCCTCAAACTGCAGTATGTTAATTTAAAGCGTAACGTTAAGTGAAAAGATTTTCATCAAGATTTCAATACTGTAAACTTAATAAGTGTTTCACAGATTTATGTTAAAACTTTAATGCAAGTTTTAATTATCTTAATTAATGCTTAATGATGTTTTAAATTCTTATTATTTTAATTAAGTAATTATTTTATGTTAAGTATAAAGTAAATTAACACAAAGTTTGTAGTCAAAATAATAAATTGGTTTTCAAAGTTAAAGTGGATTTCTTTTAAATGCTAATTAAGATGAATAATTAATATTAATTAATTAATTTTAGAAAGTAATTAAGAATAATTACTTTATAATTGTAATTAGAGATTAGCTAATTAATGATTATGTGATTAATAAATTTGTAGTTAACTACATAAAGTTAATTAACGAATGATTAGTAGATACGTAATTAAGTAACTTAATGACTAATGATTAATTAACTAGTAATTAAGGAATATCTAATTTGTGATTAAGTTGTTAATCAATAATTAAGGTTTATTAAATATCGGTTAAAGAATAATTAATCTGCAATTTAAGGTTTATTAAATGGGTTTAAGGGATAGATTACCCGATTGAAATTAATTTGTTGATTAATTAAAGGTAATCTCTTGCAGATTAATTAAATATAAATACTTGATGTGATTTAGTGAAGAAATTCACAAATTACAGGATGTAATAAACTAAAAGGAATTAATTAATGGGAAGTAATTAAAGGGTAATTAATTAGTAGAAGTAATTAAGGATAGATTACTTAGAGTAATTAATCAAAAAGGATTAATAATTAAGCAAGGGGTTAATTACATAAGTAAGTAATTATAGAGGGATAGTTACGGTTTATGAGTAATTTGGGTTGATTAATGGATGCAATTAATTAAGGATAATCATTCATGGAATGTGGTAGGTATAATTACTTAATGGAAGTAATTAGATAATGATGATAATCTTAATGTAACTAAAGATGAATGATTATGGGATGGTAAATCAATTGGGTTGTAATTAATTAATAAGAAGGACTTTAAGGTAATTGATTTAATTCAATTATGGTTAATTAGATCTATTCGGGATGGTGTGATTGGTTTATCTTGCTTATTTATGTTTAAGTGATTGTTTAAATGCCATGAATTGATTGATAACCCTGATATGAAATGGTTCGTGTTATGATGTGTTTGGGTAGGCAATGATAATGTGGTTATTTATCAATGATGAATTCCTGAGTAAAGGTGACATCTTTATTTAAAGATGAATTGCATTTCACTTGAATAATTTGTGTTACGATGAACTGAATTCGAAGAGACCGGATTCGGGTATTAGTTATACCCGAAACCACTTCGATTCTTTAATCAATAGGGTGTAATGGAATGATGTAAGTGAATTGGACCATATAATCTAAGTTCTGGCACTTAGAAATTGCTTTGTGAAATAAGTGATGTCTATAGCAACGTGTGAAGTTGTAATTTGATATAAGTACCCCAGGTTTATATGAGATGTACACTTTTGTATTCCATGTTAGATGAGTTTACTCACGCTGGTTTTCAGCCTGACCCGGGTGTTACTTTGATGTAATGCTCGGGTCAGACCGAGTATTACAGATTTTCAGGTAAGGACGTTCTGGAGCTCAGGAGGCGAGCTGGATGGCTGGGACGTATGGAGTGTTTACTACTGTGTATAGTATAGTTGGCTTGGACATGTTGATTTAAACTATCCGGTGTATTGATATGGTTGTCAATCTGATGTATAAAAAGAAAATTATACTAATGATGATTCTTCTTTGTAAAATCGTTATTTATGTTATATTATATTTTGATCCGCTGCGAATATGAGGTTTCTATGACTGGCTTCTGTTTCTGCTTCTTCCTCTTTTCTTCTTTTCACTAACTATTTGGAATTTTCGGAATCGAAATTTCCGGGTTGTTACATTTGGTATCAGAGTTGAAGGTTAAGCGAGAACCTTGGCTCTGGTGGGATTACTCATTAAGGATAGGGTAAGTGGTACCCTAGGATGGGTTGAGTATATATATATATATATATATATATATATATATATGTGTGTGTGTGTGTGTATATATATATGTATGTATATATGTATATGTATATATATGTATGTATATGAGAGCGTACTTGTTATTTTCTTATATAGAGATTTTAAATGATTTTATATAAGGAAATATTTTGATATATAAAGCAATATTTCACTCTAATATATATTAAGGAATTGGTTGTTAAATTTTTGGCATTAAATTAAGAAGTAATATAATACAACCAAATTGAAATCTGGAATTGGGATTAAATTAAGTGGTATTAAAAATACAACTAAATTGGAATTAAATAAAGATAAGTTTGAAATGGGTTTAAACTAAAATTGAAATCTTGAATTGGAGAAGTATTTCAAAATAAGATGAATTAGAATTAGTTTCAAACCAGATGGTTATTATGTTTTATAATGGGATGATTGTTTTCCAATTAACAATAAAATGTTTTAAGAAAAGTAACCAGTTGAAGAGAGTAACTTGTAAATTTGAAGGGATGTAAATTAAAGTGGGTTTCAAATTGTGAAGTTTTGAATTCTAAATTTAAACATTTGAATTGGTTTCAAAATGTTAAAGGAGACAATATTATTCAAACTATTTTGATTATGATCTTATTTTAAAATAAGAAATGTTATTTAATATATTCGAATGAAAGGGTCCTATTTCAAACAAGGGTTGTTTGAAATTTTAAAGGAATCTGTTTGAATTTAAAACCAAAGGTGGTTTAAATTTTAAAAGTAACCAGGTGTGTAAAGGAAATAAACTCTAAGGTTTAGTTTTAAATTTGGAATGAGATGTGATACCCAAAGTGATAACTTTTTTGAACTTAATAAGTGGGAAGATTATTTATGAGAAATTTAAAATTTGAAATGGAAGTTCAAATTGGGTAAGGTTGACTGGGTTAAGTGAATTAAGTTCAACTTGGGGAAAAGCTAAATAAGTTCGAATGGTCAACCTGATTTGGAAATTTCAAGATGAAATTGGGATTTAACTTGGAAAGTTAAATGGTTGATTTAAAATGGAAATTATGAGTGATATCAAATTGGGTTTGAGATCTGGAAATTGAAAATGTATGGATATTTTTTTTTAAAATAATTTGAAAGAGTCCATCCTGTTGTTATTAATAATCTTTAAAATATAAATTGAATTTGTTTAAGTGAATAAGAAATAAATTGTGGTGATATATCCATTATTGAGATAAAAGAAAAATCTAACTTCAATTTGAAATTAAGGATATGGAATTACTTTGAATTGAAAATATGAATGATTGAATTTGTAAATTAAACTTGTTTAAGAATTGATTTCAAACTAGAAGATAAAATTGGGTGATAAGATGAATTTTTAAGATAGAAATTGTTTTGAACTCTTATGTGAAATTTGAAATGAGTAAGTAAAGATAATTTAATATGAAAATTCTAGAATTTGAACTCAGAAATTAAATTGTTTAAAAGATTTTAATAAAGGTTAACTTGGTTTAAAGGGTTAAACCAACCTTAGTGGATTTAACTCGAATTTATATAATTCGAGATGATTTAAAGCGAGATTGATTTTGAAATTAGTTCAAATTGAAATTTGATTTAAAATATTTTGATTTAAAATAATTTGGATTTGTGATTTAAAGTTAATTAAGTAAGAATCAAATTGAATTTGATTTGAAGTTGTAAAGAAATTAAGGATTAATTCAACTTGAATTGGGAATAAATCAATTTCAATAGAAATTGGGGTTATTTAAATTGGAATTGGGTCGGTTTAAATGGAGGTGGAGATCTAAATTGAATTGATAGGGAAGTGAACAGTTTTGACTCTGGACTATTTTCAATATATATTGTTTTGATATAAACTTATTTTTTTTTAAGCTATTAAATATATGCAACCTTTCTATCTTAAAGCCAAATTATTTTATACTTGTTTTACAATTATTTTTGGAACTATTAACTTTTTTCAACTGTTTTATAAACTAATTACTATTTTTCAACTATTTTACAAACAAATTACTATTTTACAACTATTTTGCTATTATCTAAAATTTCTATAATTATTTTAACTGTTTTCTAACTATTTTACACCTATTTTACAAACTAGTAATTATTTTCCAACTACTTATCTATTTTAAAATTTTTTAAGCTATTTTCTAAATAAACTGGTCAGAGTTCAAACTGTTATTGGTTAAATACCTAATCGAGATAAGAATAGATGTGATAATCCAAATGGATTGAAGCAATTGTGAGTAAGTGAATGAAAATCAAAGGGAATGTGAATAGAATTGGAATTGATTTGGCTAATAACCCATAAAGATGAATACGTAGGATGTACGTATGCTATTCTATTCACATAGTGATTTGATCCAGATTCGAGCACAGGATTTTGAGATAGTATGTCGATTCGAATTAGGATTTTTTTTCTTCGATTTTCGACGGCGATCCTGGATATGGATTGTTTATGGGTTCTAGATATTCTCTATCATAGGCTATGCAAGGAGAATGAGGGTTTATGATCAAGAAACCAGATCGGTGTCCGCACTAGAAAGTCGGATGGACGATACTAGTTCAGAAGTGAAATTGTATGATCGAGTGAGCGATCAGATTGGTATGGCGTACGAATGATATGTGTACATCGTATGGATTTGAATGAAATTGATATTGAAAGGAGTAATCAAATTTGAATATTTGATTTTGGATAAATAAAGTTATATATCTTTGTTATATAAGATAAAACTCGCCTTGATGAATCTTTTGACAGAAGAAAAGGGTTTTTGAAAATTTTTGAAGTATAAAAGGAGTTTTATACAAGTTTGAAATGATCCAAAGTTTTGAAAATTATACATATCTGTATATATATAAAGGATCTTATGAGGATTTTAGAAAAGGTTTTGGGAACCTTTGGTTTTGGAAAGGCTTTTGATTTTTGGGTAAAATCAATATGAGAACTTGGAAAGCCTAGTTTGATTATTATCGATTTTGGAATAATCGATTTTGTGTAAAGGTGCTTTGTATGAGATCATACTAGGTGTAAGATTTGAAGATACTATATGTGTATAGTATGAAATGTTTTGATGATGGCTCTGGGGTAAAAGGCGCTCCCTTGAAATGGACTTCTCAGGAGTGCCACAGGGTGGTGCTGCCTTGAGCCCTAAAGGGGGCTTCTAATGTTGATCCTCCGGGGAGTCCGGACAAAAATAGTTCCTAGGGATTATGAGTAGAGTATACCATAGCGAAAGTCGTGTATGTCGCGGAGAGCCAACAGTCTGCATTTGATTTTATATCGGTAGACTGGGACCTATGGTATAACATAGCGAAAGTCGTGTGTGCTGCTGAGAGCCAACAGTCTGTGTTTGATTTTATATCGGTAGACTGCGACCTATGTATGAGTAGAAAAGTTTCATTTTGACAGTGAAAATCAGAGGCCGTTGAGAGCTTGCAGTTACATGGACTTTTGCCGCGATGGCAACGTAATCCTGGAGTGTAACTGCGATCTGTCATGTGGGATCCATGGAGTAATCGAGAGGCCACGGAGAGCCATTAGTTACATGGACTTTTCTTTGATGGCAATGTAACCCTGGAATGTAACTGCGACCATGCACGGGGTGATGATTTCCCGAGCATTCTCATCAAAGATATATCCTCTATTTCCAAAAATTGTTTTCAATATTTTCAATAAAATTATTTTTCAAGTATTCTCACTGGGTGTTGAAAACGGGTCTGCTAAGTACTTATAGAGTCGTACGCCTGATCAACGTATGACCGAATTTTTGTGAGAACAAGGATGGACTAGTTAAAACATCGAGTTATAAAAAGTATTTTCATAAAAACTGTTTTATAATATTATATAGATTTTCAAAATGTTTTAAGAATGGTCAAAGAATAATTTTTCTGATAAAAGCATTTTAATAAAATTTTGGCTTCGTTCCTTTTCGAGGACGAAAAGACACAAAGGGGGAGGAATGTGATAACCTGGATTTTGGGATATCTGAATTAATTGATTACTAGCAGAATTAAACTTATTTATATAACAATTTGTGAATTGAACAAATAAATTCTACTAATTAAAAATGCATATATATGGATTTGGAACTATAATAAATATTGTATTACAATATCTGAAAATGATAGCGAATTAATAAATTTCATCAATAGATAAATGTAAATTTTGTAGTGTTGAAAACTTTAAATATATACATATATAAGAATATGAAGTGTGTATATTTATATCATGATTTGGAAATTTTATTTTGAAAATTTAAAATATATAAGTATATTAAAAATCACTAATACATGTATTTTTACAAATATTTTAACATACATTTAAAACATATATAATATTTAAACATAAGATAAATAAAATATGGAAATTTTATTAACATTTAAAAGTTAATTGTGGTGCATGAATAAAAGACTAGTGTAAGAAAATTGGATCATATATTAACATTTTTAAAATTATATAGCTAGCTAATAATACAAGTGTCAATATTTCTTTTGCTCAAATTTCACAAAATCAAGTTACGAATTTCCCTGCATTACTTTCTCTATTCTGTTCTCTTTCAAGTCGAAAACTTAAAAGATTGAAACATGGAAAAAAAAGAAAAAAAAGAGAGAATCAAAGATTTAAACCTGAAACAAGATACAGATACAACTGTTTCAAATCATCAAATCGGAAAGAAAGCAGCTTCAAAACAAAGATCAATGCATCAACTCAGATCAAGAATCAAAGCATGCAGATCGTCTCAACTAAATTTCCAGATTTTAAAAAACATCCAGGCACCTCTGTTCTCCTTTCAAAGAGGTAAGTAAACAAATTGTGTTGCAAAGATTAAACCTGGTATTGATTTTTGACATGCAAGATGAAATTTTGCAGTGATATAGTTGTTGCATGAGTGATGGCTGTGATATAGTTCTTCCATATATTTGGTATAGAGCAAAGTACAGTAGGAATTTTTAATCCTTCTACTTGAAAAACACTTTAAACTTAGGAATCTAAATTTAATAAGTTTGTTTATATTTAAATCAGGGCTTGGAGTTTTATTTGGAAGGTTGACAGAGAATATGGATACTGCAAATTGAAAGTTTACAATAAAAAAATAAAATAAGTAACCATATGATTAAAATTCGAATATCTTAAATTGATATTTTGATTTTATATCCGGAATATACATTTAAAAATAGGATTTTTAAAGCAAGAATGAAAATTTTTAGTTTAGAAATTTACGAGCAGTTTACAGATGAACAAAAACTACATTTCTATCAATTTCTTTTAATCCAACAAATTTTAGAGGTTGAAATTTGTGGAGGGGCTAGCTTGACGATCTACGATGTCAGGAAAAATATTAATTTAGTTTTCTATTGTAGAAAGTTATGAATCGAGGCAAAAATAGGGTTTAACTTGCGATTTTGAACATGGTCGGAGACGAAGTGATTTCGCCTCCTCTGGGTGATCGAGCGGCACGGTATGCAAAGGGGTGATAGCGTGGAGACTAAGGTTGTCAAGGCCGGAGTTGCGAGACTCCTGAGCAGTTGACGTCGCCAAAATGTGGAAATTTATACCGGGGCATTAAGGTCTGGAAGCTCGAATTGGTCAAATTTTTATTTTCGAGTTTGTACAGGGGTTTAGTTGGTTTGATCGATGGAGTGATCGAGAGTCGATTTGTGGGGGATCATCTCAGGCGTCGGAGGTGTGTCGGTGGCGTGTGCAAGCGCACGATGGGTCGCATGCACGGTTGATGATCTAGGTTTGGTTTTTGAAGATGCACGAGTAAATGAAGTTGTTGCTTCGGGTTTAGGTCGAGTATGAGAGTGAGTTACCTGATGCTTTAATTTTATACTTAAGTTTAAACCTTAATGTTTGCACAAAAAATGGGCAAACACCTCAAAGTCGTACGATTTAGTTGATTATATGTTGTTCTTAGCGATTTGGGTGATTTATGCAAATATGTAAAAAGCAGGGACTAAACTGTAAAAGACACACAGATTTATAGTGGTTCGGCCAGAACGTGCCTACATCCACTTTATATGTTATTCTCCTCTTTCTCTTCAGATTACAAGTACAAAGCTTTGGTTACAAGTATATGAAAGTTGTTTGAAAGTTCCTTCCGTGCTTGAGCTCTCAAACTTGTCACCCATTGTTGTACCCCTGCCCCTCTATTTATAGAGTGAGGCTGGGGGTAGAGGTCTTGGATGTATATAGCTGCTGGTGGACCTGGGCCGAAGCAATCTGGTCTGGCAACGTTGGTTCGACAACACCCTGGTTCGGCGGTGAGTGGAATGTTGATTGGACCGGTAGTGTATGGAGCGTGGGTTGGTTCGGCAGCTCCGGTCCGGTAGTGGTTGGTTTGGTGGAGGTTGACTCGGTGGTGAGTTGGTTCGGTGTGGCCTTGGACCGGTGGAGCTTGGTCCGGTGGAGGTGATTCGGTGGAGCTCGTTCGGTAGTACATGGAAGTGTGGTTGGTTCGGCTAGGAAGGGAAGTGGAGTTGGTTCGGTATTGAAGGGGTGTACTTAGTTCGGTAGTGAGTTGGGAATGCCGAATGAACTTCTATATTTGGGAAGGCCGAATGAGCTCTTGTATTGGGAACGCCGGATGAACCAATGCATCTTGAATGCCGAATGAGATTTCGCTCTACATTGCCGAATGAAACTTTAAACCTTTGATACCGAATGGACTTTTATACTTGAATCATGAGTGAAATCCCAGACTTATATACGCTTGCTGGCTGCTTCTTCTTGGTTCGGTCGTGGTGGAAACGCACCTAACACTGATATTCCAGTTTTGACCAAAAATGGGATAACACTTAAACTACAGAGAAAAAAATATAGGAAGAAGAAGTTGGACACGAGAGGACGAGAGAAATGACTCAGGTGATATAGGTGGGTAACTCGAAGTTCTATTCGAGATTCAACCAGGGGATGTCTTGGGTTTCCTCAGACTGCAGTATGTTAATTTAAAGCGTAAAGTTAGGTGAAAAGATTTTCATCAAGATTTCAATACTGTAAACTTAATAAGTGTTTAACAGATTTATGTTAAAACTTTAATGCAAGTTTTAGTTATCTTAATTAATGCTTAATGATGTTTTATATTCTTATTATTTTAATTAAGTAATTACTTTAAGTTAAGTATAAAGTAAATTAACACTAAGTTTGTAGTTAAAATAATAAATTGGTTTTCAAAGTTAAAGAGGATTTCTTTTAAATGTTAATTAAGATGAATAATTAATATTAATTAATTATTTTTAGAAAGTAACAAAGAATAATTACTTTGTAATTGTAATTAGAGATTAGCTAATTAATGATTATGTGATTAACAAATTTGTAGTTAACTACATAAAGTTAATTAATGATTAGTAGATACATAATTAAGTAACTTAATGACTAATGATTAATTAACTAGTAATTAAGGAATATCTAATTTGTGATTAAGTTGTTAATCAATAATTAAGGTTTATTAATTATTGGTTAAAGAATAATTAATCTGCAATTAAGGTTTATTAAATGGGTTTAAGGGATGGATTAACCGATTGAAATTAATTTGTTGATTAATTAAAGGTAATCTCTTGCAGATTAATTAAATATAAATACTTGATGTGATTTAGTGAATAAGTACACAAATTACAGGATGTAATAAACTAAAAGGAACTAATTAGTGGGAAGTAATTAAAGGGTAATTACTTAGTAGAAGTAATTAAGGATAGATTACTTGGAGTAATTAATCAAAAAGGATTAATAACTAAGTAAGGGGTTAATTACTTAAGTAAGTAATTACAGAGGGGTAATTACCGTTTGTGAGTAATTTGGGTTGATTAATGGATGCAATTAATTAAGGATAATCATTCGTGGAATGTGGTAGGTATAATTACTTAGTGGAAGTAATTAGATAATGATGATAATCTTAATGTAATTAAAGATGAATGATTATGGGATGGTAAATCAATTGGGTTGTAATTAATTAATAAGCAGGACTTTAAGCTAATTGATTTAATTCAATTATGGTTAATTAGATCTATTCGGGATGGTGTGATTGGTTTATCTTGCTTATGTATGATTAAGTGATTGTTTAAATGCCCTGAATTGGTTGATATCCCTGATATGAAATGGTTCGTGATACGATGTGTTTGGGTGGGTAATGATAATGTGGTTATTTATCAATGATAAATTGCTGAGTAAAGTTGAATTGCATTTCACTTGAATAATTTGTGTTATGATGAACTGAATTCGAGGAGACCGGAGTCGGGTATTAGTTAATGTCCGAAACCACTTCGATTCTTTACAAATTGATACTTGAAATCAATAGGGTGTAATGGAATGATTTAAGTGAATTGGACCATATAATCTAAGTTCTGGCACTTGGAAATTGCTTTGTGAAATAAGTGATGTCTATAGCAACGTGTGAAGTTGTAATTTGATATAAGT
Source organism: Allium cepa (assembly GCA_030765085.1). NCBI lineage: Eukaryota > Viridiplantae > Streptophyta > Magnoliopsida > Asparagales > Amaryllidaceae > Allium > Allium cepa. Next base: position 46,613,644 of record CM060940.1, on the reverse strand, counting down.
ACCCCGGGTTTATATGAGATGTACACTTTTGTATTCCATGTTAGATGAGTTTACTCATGCTGGTTTCCAGCCTGACCCGGGTGTTACTTTGATGTAATGCTCGGGTCAGACCAAGTATTACATATTTTCAGGTAAGGACGTTCTGGAGCTCAGGAGGCAAGCTGGATGGCTGGAACGTATGGATTGTTTACTGCTGTGTATAGTATAGTTGGCATGGACATGTTGTTTTAAACTGTCCGGTGTATTGATATGGTTGTAACTCTGTCGTATAACAATAAAATTGTACTAACGATGATTCTTCTTTGTAAAACCGTTATTTATGTTATATTATATTTTGATCCGTTATGAATGTGAGGTTTCTGTGACTGGCTTCTGTTTTTGCTTCTTTCTCTTTTCTTCTTTTCACTAACTATGTGGAATTTCCGGAATCGAAATTTTCGGGTTGTTACAATATATATATATATATATATTCTATGATTAATATACATTGTTTCAATTTAATAAGTTTTTGAAATAAAACTCGGGTATTTGGATCTTTATTTCTCATAGGGAAATAAGTGCAAAATGGAATAGTGAATCAAGTAGGGGTATATACTCTTAGGATGTAGAGGACAGTTTTACAAGTTGAATCTAAGTAATATTTTTATGAAATGTTTCATAAATATTTTAGTGGGAATAAAATTGGTATTAGGGAGAACCGATTAAATAAGTTCGTAAGTTGGATGTAGATCATTTCTCGTTTTATATAGTTTGATCTGAGATTTGAGCACATGACTTTGAGATGTTTTACACAATTCTAAATAAGGATCTATTGCACATTTCTAATAACGAGCACTTGATGAGGATTTTTGGTATGGGACCAAAGTTTTCTATCATAGTATATGACTATGTAAGGAGAACAGAGGTTCCTAACTGAGGAACCTGATCGGAGTCCATACTAGAGAATCGAGAGAGTGATACTAGTTCGGAAGTGAAGTTATGTAATCGAGTAGTGATCAAATCATATTTTTATATAAGAATAATCTTTGTACATCATAGGAACTGATGTATAGCATTAAGTATTTTCTAGGATAGGTTGAGGTGTAATTTCGAGAAAGAAATTCTTTTGAGGGGAAAGATTGTAACAGCCTAAAATTTCACTATATTGATTTTCATATATTGAATTAATTTTAAATATTAAAATAATAGGTTTAATACTTAAAAAAAAACTGTTTTAAATAATAATTAATGATGATGAAATCATTCTCAAAATTAGTTCACAAAAATATATAGTTTAACGGAAAATAGAAATTTTGATTGAAATTCGTTTTCCAGATTTTTGACTTTTCATCGGCTAAAGGTTATTGAAAACGTTGTAGACGCTCTAAAATATATGTATACACATTTGTAAATTTATTAGCAAATGTGTGTAGTATGTATGTATGTATGTATGTATCCATGTATGTATTACCTAAAGTAAATGTATGTGTATATGTACTTAAGAAAAAAATGTGTATGTCACCACGTAGGCAAATATGAGTACAACTAAGTACCATAACATGTTTTATTTTGGATATGAGGATGGCAACAAGAAGGGGTGCTTGTTCATTAAGAGGAGGAAGGCTAGGTGAGGTGGAAAGAGGATAGTGAAGGGTATAGGATAAGGTTAATTTGATAACTCATCTTATTTTATTTTATATAAAACAATTTTCCTTATTTTCCTTTCCATTCATTTTCATTTTCCTTATTTTTATAAACTTCTTCCTCTTTGCTAAGGTACTAAAAGCGTTACAAGGATTTTAATTTAAAATCTTAATTTTTAAAAATTGAATTCTTACATTAAAAACTTAGTTTTAAATCACTTGTTTCCATCTCCAAGCTCTCCATTTTTAGTTCGACTTCATTCTGCCATAACTTCCTCTATACTACTCCAAATCACGATTTTTTTTTTCAAATCATGCATAATTCCATTGAATACAACTTTTGTTAGCACCAATTTTTCAAATTTTGAATTTTTTGGGTAAAATTGCATTGTTTTCTGGCTTATTTTTAGACCCATATAATTAGGGTCGAAAAGACCACTCCTTCTTTTGGGAATATCTCCTAAGAAAAAACCAAAATTGAATGAATCTTTTTTTAAAATTGTAGAAAGAAAATATTTCTAAATCTTTTATTTTTACCACTTGTCCAAATTCCTAAATAAACATGGCCAAACGTCAAGGGGAAGATGACCCATTTGTGTGGTTTTCCAAGCTTTGCAAGTCTAAAGAAATTCAAGTTTTCAACGATTTTTGGCTTGTGAACTTCTAGTTTTTGTAAAGATATTTCCTTTGCTTATATGCTGGTGCTATATTTGATGTTAAGGTTTGGATTATGATATGGTTTATATGTATATGTATATGTATATGATATTTCATGTTTATACATTAGACTTGAATCGATGGATTAAAGTGATGTGTTTGGTTTTAAAGTGGCGATTATGTTTATCTGGTAGTTGTAAAAATCGTATGTGTTATAAACATGTTTATAGGGTGTATGTTAGATAGCATCTTGTTTGTAAAAGTGATATGGAATTTCTTATGGAAACCACAGTAATACTTTGAAATCATAAGCCTTTGTTCCAAACTTTGTTTTTCTTATGTTTCAAAAAAGAAAAAAATAAACTTTAAGGTGAAGTTTCAAAAGGAAATATAAAAAATAAGTTGATATTATAGGCATCCATAGCGATAATAGCTACGGATGTAGTGTCACTTAAAAATCTAACTTCTGCAAAAATTTGGTTTATCAACTTAGATTGTTTTGAAAATGTTTTATAAACTTAATAATGATGGTTTATGAAGTTAATTAAGTTTTTAATGATTAAATTTTTATTAATTAATTTTTAGTAATAAATTAAGCTTAACAAGTGTTTATTAGTTATAATTACTAAAGATTAGTTATTAATTAATCATCTTATAAAGATAAGATTAATGTTAATTATTTATTAATTAAGAAAGTTTAATTTTCAATTAAATACAATATAAGTATATAATTTATTTTTAATTAATTATTAATTAAGTTAAGGTTAATTATTTATAAAAAAGTAATTATTAATTATATTTAATTATAAATTAATTAATGCTTTAATTTAAAATAAATTATTTACTTAAGGTTGAATTTATTAAAATTAATTCAAGGTTATTTTATTACTTAATTATGATTACTTAATATTTAATTATCTGTGAAGGTTTAGACTACTACTTAATAATAAATAAATGATTAATAGGTTAAATTATCCATATAATAGTTAACTATTGTTTAATTAGTTACTAAATGTTTAACTATTTCTTAACTTATAACTAATAAGTTAAGCCTTATTTTAGATTGGTTATGATTTAAATAAGGTTATAAGTTGTAAATAATTATTTTAAAAAGGAGTTTAAGCATTTCTTTGTTTTTCACGAATCAAAATATTTTAAAGGCGCTTCTTTTTCAAAGATGGTTTTGAACTCAAGGAATTTAAATGTTGGTACAATTAAGTAGACAAATAACTATGAATGAGTTACGATGTAATTGTTTATATTTGTATGGACAACTATTAGCATAACAAAGCCCAGTCCTCTTATAAATCGATTGTTTGATTGTGTGGATATTTAATAGCAGAATAAATCCATTTTCTATATAAATTGATTATTCGATCTTGGACATGTGCTAAGTAGAATAAATCTTCGTTCTACTATTAATCTATTGAATTGTTTGGACATCTATTTAGTAGGACAAATCACCATCTTTCTATTAAGTTATTTGGAAATGAATATGCAAGTTAAATTGTATCAACATGTCATTCCATTATTTGGATATGAATTGCATCTACAAATATGTTGACTTGCTAAAAAAGGTAAAGTGACTTGAGAGTGATATGAATGTTAAATGGAAACTTAATTTACTACCATTGGGATTGCTAAGCTCCTTTTGAATTTATAAAGTACGTTTTTGAATTAATTTCAATTCTCTAATCAATTTAGGTTCAAAGTTTATAAATGATTTTCCAAGTTATATTACTACTTTTTAAAGGCATTTATAAATAATTACTTGTTTATAAAAATGGGTTTTACTAAGTAAAATGGTTTATATAAAGTGATTTAAAATGATGATTTGCAAAAGATATTTTGTAGAGGAATTTTCTTAAAGAAGATTTATCAAATGAGTTTTAAAATAGCGAAGGTTTTATAAATGATTTTAGGGGTTTTTAAAGAGGTTTTGTAAATTGACTTGTAGACTTATAAAAGTTTTCTATAAATTGATTTTGGAAATATATAAAGATATTTAAATGTGAAGTGAGCTTTCAAGGGGAACCATTATAAAGTATAAGTGTATCGATTTATAGTAAGTAATATTTTCAAAAAGAAATCTGAAGAGAAGGAAACTTTTGTAAAGTCTAGTAAGTATTCTTGTACCATTGAGATAAGTATATAAATGTTCGTCTATGTATAAAAGGGATGTAACGTGTGATGACCTGTCTCCTCTACCCTCGAAATTCGATGCTAACACATCCACGGTATTCACGTGTTGTAATTCCAAGTGCGATAGATTATTAAAGGTAAAGTGAAATAAAGTTAGAATATAGAAACATAAATTCTCATATTGCATTTAACTATATAGATATATAGTACATACAACCACTCTCACAAGGGTACATCAGGGTTATGGTATGAATTAACCCAGCCAAGAATAATTATAACTGCCCGCTTCCATGCATGCTAGTACAAACAAACTAGACACAGTGAAAAATAAAAAAGGTAGATAGATATCCACAAAATATTCTCAACCTTCATGCTCTAAAACTACTCCTAAAATGCTTCACCAAAATGCTCCTGAAATGATCCTGGCTACTTGGTTGCCTACAAAAATAGGGCACTTAGAGTCTAAGAGAAGAGAAAATAAACTCCATATCAATTATGGGATTGGTGTAAGAAAACTTATAAGGACGTATACTTTTGAAACCAAGGTATCTCATAAGACAATATCACACATAAAAACGGATGAGATTTTTCCCTTATGGTAAGAAAACAATTGCTACATAAAATCATTTTATATTGTTTTTAATGAAAAATTTGAAACATTTGCAAGAGAAAGCTTATTAATCTTAGCCGAAATTAATACACTGATTAAATTTCAGCATACTAGCCATAAAGTAGGCTCTATAATCAAAATGGAAGGCATGTATTGGAGAATGGATTTCCAACAAATGACTAGGTAAGGGACTACCTCACTGTAGTACATCGCTAGAGAAATGTAAAAAACCCAACTGATGGTCCTTACCAACATAAGGCCGGTCTATCTCTAACTATACAGTAATGATAACGTCATCACCTTGGTCATTACTGACGTATCTAAGACGTCTTGTAGCATTCATCCACAATAACTAATACTCGAACGTTATAGAGGGTAGGAATATATTTTAAAGGGAATAATCAAACCCTAATGGTTACGAACCACGTCGCCTTGCTGGATCTACCCTGTTTCGGTCATTTTCTGGTGTGAGGCATGAATTTACGATTACCTTTCACATAGAACATCATCATCCCTCTTTGAATTCCACATTGCCATTCCATAATCACACAACTGATTTCTACACGTATAACTCCTAAGCTTCTATGTCTTACAAGAGGGTGTTAAGCAAAGAGAATTTGCATTCTCTACCACTAAACTAATTTTACATTTATAGAGATCAATCAGTGTGATTTTAAAATGCAATGTTAGACATTCGTCCATACCAGTTGCCCATGACTAGGATTAACCAAAGGAACATCACCTATCGCATCCCGTCGAGGAATCATCCCTAGGATCAGTAGCAAGCAATCCTTGCAAATCAAAGATTTTCATCAAGGAGCACTACTGCTAAATATATGATATGGTGAATTTCACTTCGAGGGATTAGTAGCAAGTAGCCTTACACCTGGAATATCCTCGTCATCAATGACCTTATCTTCATCATATTTTACTTCGAAATGTAAATTTTTTCGAATTGTTTTTTGAATAGTTATAACCCAAATCCGATCTAGGTCTCTTCGAATCATCTTATTGGAAAAAAATGTTAAAGTGTGGGTCATTATTAAACAACATTTTCATTTAGCAATATCTTTAGAAATATATGTATATGTATGTATGTATGTACGTGAATATATATATATATATATATATATATATATATTCATTTTAGAATATACAGATTTATTATATCTCCCTTTAAATTATTTCCATTTATTTCTTGGAAATTATTTCTAAAGGGTATCTTCTCTTTTGGGAAAACTTATATAGGATCTTTTTAAAGCATCCGGGCTTTTCTTTCGATCTACTCCACCTCTCACCTAAAAAGAAAAACAGAGGCCAGGTTAGTTTAGGGTACTGATTGCTCCATCCCTAATTAATCTTAGTTACACACATTGTTTTATATTTCTAGATCTCACAGGTGGGACTAATGTAATCATCGTTTCTGCATACTCCTTTTGTTATTACATTCAAGGAAATGATTTCAATAATATTGTTTAAGTATTATATAAAATTCCACCTAACCATTTATCTAAACTATTAATAAAACTTCCAAATCACCTTTAAAATACTAAATTTATTATTCAAAAACATTTATAACAGACTCACGAAAGAATAGTTAAGCTTAAATTTATACTTTTAAAGTTTACTGAAACTGCTCTAGAAAAGTGTTGGAGATAGTGCTTAAAATCGATTAAAACAACGTTCCTATTATTTGGAAATCCAAATTTACAATTCAAATCTCTTTTAAAACATTTTGTCATATTTATTAAATTCTATTTCATATTTTTAAACATTTAAAAAATATTCATTTTAAATTTTTTATACTTCGGTCACTTAACTGTAAAAGCGTGATTTTTTGGAAAACTTGATTGGACATATTTTAAATTCTTTTAAATTATATCTTAATTTTTATATTGCATTTGAAAACTATAATGGGAAGAGACCAAAAAATTCTTATTTCAAAGAAGTTAGATTTTGAATCCTTGTATAAATGGATTTTACTTTTGCGGTGCGAAATCACGAACAACCGTTACGTAGCGCGCCTATTTCTAGTTGTTTTCCTACTCTTTTCAAATCTTTTCCCAAAATCATGTTAAATACTTTAAAAACATTTCTATGTCATTTAAAGTCACTTTCTATTTTTTTAAAGAGGTTCACAAGTCGTATACACTTTTGAATTTAAATAAGGAAGTGATTCCTTTTGTGAATTTTCGACGTTAATTTATCGTGAATTATTATAATATTAACAAAACAATCATTCACCATTCATATAACATCCAAAACTGATATTAGGCAACACTATAAGTACATAAGCATGTCATAACATAAGAGTAGAGAAGAGATAGAGTTTTCTCACAATTTTGCTAACTTTGCAATGACTTTGACAATGACTTTGCTACTATTTCCCAAAACTTCTTGAAATCTAGTTATAGCTCCGTTATCCTAGAATTTGAGATGAAAAAGAGGCCAACATGCCCTCTTTGTGGAGCAACCTTAGGTGGAAAGGTGGATGGAACTTACTAACTTGAACTTGACTTAAGTGGTATACTTTTTTGTCTATTACTTTACTATAAATTTGTTACGGTTTTGGAAATTTTTAATATAGTGGAATGGAAGCCCTTAAAAAGCTAAAGAAGAAGAAGGAGAATCTTAGAAAAGAAAGTAAGAAGTGTAAAGAAATGGGAAGGAAGGCCTTGAATTACTTAAGGCTTAAGCTTTGTTATTGTACATTTTTACCTCTCCCATCACCTCATAGCACATTGCCCAAGGTATATCCATTTGCTTCCATCACTTCAAGTCCTCTTTTCTTACTTTCTAGCTCTTGAGGGATGTATTTGGATGGGTTTATGTCTTATAGTGAAGATTAGATTGGTTTCCATGAGATTTTGTTGACTTTTGGTAAAATATCTTACTTCACTTAACTTTAAAATTTGTTAAAGCAATTATTTATTTATATTGTTATATATATGTATTACTAGGTGTGTTATATGTGTTAAAGTGTTTTAACTTCCAACGTTGCGGTATTTGAATACAACTTTTGATCGTAAGACGGTTTGAATACGAAATCCGATTTCAGGTCACATTTTTATGTTTTTGTTAAAATATTTATATCTGTAAACAACACTTGAAAATAAATTTTTATAATTTTATTTAGTAATAAAAAGGCCTTATTTAATTTTTTTTTAATCATTAAAAAACTTAATTTTACTGAAAACTAACTTTTGTCACTTTTTACCGGTATATGCAAATGTTCCTATTTTTGCGTAAAAACATATCTTGAAATCATACATAATATTATTTATGTTATAAAAACTTATATTTTAATATTTAATATCCATTAAATATTATATCTTAGTGCGATCGAACCTTGAGTACATTCTCCCCCTCAAACGAATTTCATCCTCGAAATTTAAGATAAGAAGAAGATAGCTAATAGGGAAGTATATTCGATACGATAAAATTGTACACAAGTATTAAGAAGTGACTACACTACAAGCGGTGTGTATACCATGACAGTATAATCTATACAGTCTATACATCCATCCTAAACTCACGATATTCCTTTCTTATTCTATCCTCTATTTCCCAACTGCAATCCTTGGCATGTGATATCCCGGAATTTTTGCCCATATCAATTTAATAATCTTTATATAAAATTAAATTGATATTGACAATATTGATTAATAAAATATGTTTTGGTTTAGTAATCAGAATAAATAAATATTTAATTAGTGATTTACCTTCTAAAGGCTAAAATAAATGTTTTAAATTATAATGTATATATATATATATATTTGTATACATATTGTAGTTTATCTTTATTTTGGGATTTAATAAATAAATAAAGTTTTGTTTTTAAATTCTAATAAAATATTGAGTAATTAGGAAATTATGTTTTAAATTAATATTAAGCTTTTAAAAATCTATTTAAACTAGTAATTATATGGTTTGATAATATTTAAAAATAAATATTAAATTGTTTAAAATTTGTCTTAACTTTATTTTTTTAAATTTAAATAAAGGTTGATTTTATTTCTTTTTAAATATTATTTGATTAAATACGAATTGAGAATATTTTATATAAGTTTAAAATACAAATAGCATATGGTTTAAAATTTATTTATTTATGAAAAGTGCTTTTTAATTCTTTTTACATATCATATAAAAATTGTTAAATTGTTAATTTCAAGCTATAATAATAAATGTACTATTTTTTTCCCATAAATATAAAGAAGAATTAAATAGGAAAATAGAATCTTCATATTAAATTAAATAAATTGATTTTAATTTGGGATTCGAAGGATTTATTTGAATTTGGAATTTTATTTTGAAATCTAAAATTTATTGATTCTTTAAAATATTTGTATAAGTTTTAATTTATAAATTGTTTTATTTACATTTTTTTAAAATAAGAAAATCATATATATGCATTCAAACATAAAATGAATTAAAGAAAACTTTTTTTAAACATTTAAAGTATAACTGAATTAAATAAAGACAAGTGTTAACTATTAAACAAATCTAAGCTACATGTGTTAATTGTTAAACAAACAAAATGACAAGTGTCGTTTGATTTTAATCTTTTCTTTATTTTAATTAACAGCCTTTTAAAACATTTTTCACTTTCCTTTATTATCTTTTAAAAATCAAATGCTAGTTGAATCAAAAGAAAACATTTCACTTAAAATCTGAAAACTCAAAACCCCTCAAAACCAAATCTGCATGCAACTACATTTGCATCTCTGGAAGATCAACTGCATTTTCAAAATCAATCAACCAAAATATTAACCTGCAAAATGAATTCCTACATCTTTATCAAGGCCTGCATGCATCTATGATGGTCAGGAATTCAAATGCAAGCAATCTGGGTTGAAGTCTGCATCTTTTTCAAAATTTGAAGAATAAAATGACCTGCATGCATTTAAAATAATAAGCACTTCAGTTCAATTGGCATGACACTGCAACAATTAAATCAGACGGGATTCAAAGCTTTAAAATTTGGGTACTTTGTTCTTCAAATTTAAGGTGAGTAACATTTTTTATTTAATCATTTAAGTTTAGCATGGTAGCATGATTTATTTATGTGAATAATCATGAATGGTGATCAATAAGTTTCTGTGTATATACATATCTAAGAATAATCTGTAGATATTGGGATAAAATGTGTGCATATCTATCTACGACCCTCTACTTCTCGCTTAGGACTCGGTTTTTTTTTTAAATTATACCTCTATCTCTAGATCATGCCAATGTTATGATTAGATTACGAACTTGTATGCTAAATATAAATCTGATGTATGAAAATTTAATAAGGTAAATTAAATTCAAAATCTTTTCTGGAAACCAAAAATGTTCAGTGAACATGAAATTGTTTTAAACATAAATTCCTTAATTTATTGAATTAAGATTGGGATCTCAAAACATTCTAGAAAACATGATTTTTAACTCAGGAAATACAATTTATAGTTTAAGATTATAGGGGCAGTTCACTTTTATCTGAAAATATGAATTTGTAAAATTCTGTCGATCTTGGAAATCTGGGAGTTTGAAGTTTCATGTGAATGAAGATGAGTTGTAACAACCCTGTATTTTGTAATTATTTTAATTGTATATTTAAATTATTCTAATTTGAATTCCTGATTTCAAAAAAAACTTTTTTTATTTACTTAAATGAATTAATTTTGTTATTTTAAATATAAATCTTGATTGGTATGTGAATGATAACTTCAAACCTGAATATATTGAATATTTTACAAAAAAGGTGAATTTTGGTCAATCTGGTCAAACTTTGACTTTTAAATTTAAATTTTAAAAGTTTGATAGTTTGAATTTTGTCTTTTTTATGAAAGTAAATAAAATTTCAAGAACAATGCTTTTCGTTTCGTTGAAATCCGAATAATATTGTGAAAGTTATGCTTTTTACAAAATTGGGTGTAAATTGTTTTATTTAACAATATTGTTTATTTTAAATTATATAAATAAATTTTTTTATTTTTCATATCTTATTCTAAATTCTATTATATGTTATGTTACATATATTTTTACCTTTTAAATATTTTTAAAGTGATGTTTGAATTTTTCCAAAGCTCATTGAATTTATTTTCTATTTTTAAAGGTTAGTTTCCATTTTTCTGCTATTTTCTTCATTTAAATTATATTTAATTAAAATTTATTTATTACTTTTTATGTATGCATTTTATTTTTATGTTTTTATCTTTATTTATAAATATTTTTCATGTACATACAATTTTCCCAATGTTCATTTCATTTATTTTCAAATTTTCAAGCCTAATTTACATTTTCTTTGTTATTTTCTTAATTTAATTATATTTAATTAATATTTATTTACTTATTTTTTTTATTTGCTATATTTTCGTATTTTATCTGTATTTATACATATTTTACATGTTTTTAAATTTTAAAAAGAAATGGTGGAAATTTGAAAGGTTTGTGACTCTTTATTTGCTTAAGCCTTTTTGTATTCTGTCTTTTCATTTCTCAACCAACATCTCTTCAATTGGCTGCCTTAACTCCATTCTTCAGCCGTGTATTCTTCTTTCTTTTTCATGTGAAAGGGAAGACTTCTCATCTCCTAAAACTCACGGCCATGAAGGGAAAAAAAAGAAAATAACAATGGCTTTCTTTTTACATTTTTCCCTCTTCTTCATTGATTTAGCCTTCCTCTTCTTCAAGTTTGCTTAGCCTCACCTCTCTCCTTGCTGACCGCCATCCTCTCCACCATCTACAGCAGCACCAACCCCCTCTCCTCTGACCACCACCTCTGGCCATGACCGTTAGATGAAGCCACCACCTCAAATTTGCAAAGCACTTCACCAAAACAATGCTTGCCAAGCCTATACTCCACTATTGCCTTCATAGTTGCCTTTGGCCACCCCTTAGCCGCCACCACCATTATCTACTTCACCTCTGGCTGCCCCTTTCACTACTGTCTAGATCTGTCCTGACATGAAAACCCCATGGCCGAGCCTATATGTGGTCATAGCCAAGTCAAAATGCACCAAAAACTTCACATATTTGCCTTGAACCCATGTATGCTTCATGTTGTAACTCTTCCACCACCTTCATCCACTTGTAACCTGACCTTTATGGTTTCCATACCTGACCCAAACCAGAGTCTAGTGTGGTGAGATCAATCCCATTTGATCATGTGACAAGCTTATGTTGTCGTGTGCAAGTCTTTTGCTTCTAAGGTTTGGTCATCTTTCTTGTTTTGCAACTGTTCTGCAAACTAAAGTTGTTGATTGTATTTGTATGTCGATATCTATATTTGTGCTTATGTATGTTATATTTTGTGTTGTTTACAAGGGTCTCCATCAATTCAAATCAAATCATGCTTGTCGTGCCTTTGGAATCGCTCTTGTGTGTGCTGTTTGTCTCTAGCTTCGTAAAAGGTGAGTCTTTCTCAGTCTGACATTTATACTTATGAAATAGTGAATTGATGACAAGTGTTTAGTAATATAAAATGTTATGCAAGTTAATGATGATCATATGATATGCTATGCCATGTTATTACCATGTTAAAACTGTGAATTATCACCTGACATCTGATATATGACATTATATTGTGACATTGACATTGTTTATATTGTTTATGCATATATTCACACTACAAGTTCCCTGTTAGGATAGAATCACTATAGGTTGAAATGATACATACCCGAACGGACTTTAGATTAGTGAAAAATTGTTATGGGCTGAAATGATAGGCCTGAGCGATTTTTGTTGTATTTTATTTGACTTGGGATTGCGGGTTTAAAATGATAGAACCCGGGTTTTCTTTGTAAACTACGGATTGAAATGATATATATCTGTATCACTTGATCTAGGTTAGAGAATTATATACAGACCCCGTGGTATAATTTTAAATGATTTTTATTAAAATATGTATTTTTTAAAAAATATGAAATTTTGATTTAAAATTTTATATTTTATGGTTTTAAGAAAATTAAATATTAAGTCTTGAAATTGTGAATTTAAGTATGTAAATTTGAAGTAAATGTGATTTTTGACTTTAAATTTTATTTTAAAATGTAAATAAATAATGGAAATTAAATTTAAAGTTTTGAAATGATATTTTAAGTAAAATGTTAAGTTTTATTAAATTTATAAGTAAATAAATAGTGAATTTTGACTTAATAAATTAATGGAATTTTTAAATTGAATATTGGATCTTAAAATTTTATTGTGATAAATCATATGTTAAAATTATTTAAATGTGAAATTTTGAAGTCTACAAATATGATTTATAAGTTTAAAATTTCTTAAATTGAAGTTTTATTGTTTTGAAAAGTAAAAATAAAATCTGGAATAGCATTTCCAAAATGTTGTAGTCTTTTGACAGCATTTTAAATGCTGTTGTTTTTGAACTTGACTATGTTTGAAATAACTAAATATCTATTACGGCATGTTATAAATACTATTATTCTTGAACTGAACTTATTTGGAAACTATAAGCTACTATAGTACTGTGTAAATGTTGTCGTGGCTTTAATTTGACAATGTTTTGAAATGTTATAAAATTTAACATTGTTTGTGTTATATTTTAAAGTGTTAAATGATTTAACTTTTGAAAAGTTATTATTTGTGAATATAAGGAGTTTTGAATATATTTTAATATTTAAATTTGAATTTTTAAGGAATTTAAATTGAATTTGAATTTAAATAAAGTTTACTTGGTTATGTGTTAAATGGAATGAAATGTAATAAGATAGATGAATTGGTGAATGTGATTTTGAAAGGTGTTTTGTAATGATATTTGAAATAATAAATGAATGATATGTTTGATTTTAAAATGATATTTAGATTTGAATATTTGAATTTGAATTCAAATAATGATATGATAATGAGGCTTTGAAAGGAGATGATATTTTAATGATTTTGAAATGGTTTGGAAATGATTGATCTTTATTTTGATAAAGAATATGAATGTGGAATAATATTTGATTTTGATTTATTTGATAAAGGAATATTTGAAGTTTGTATTTGTATGAAAAGATATTTGGTTTAATTTTAATTTAAGTTTTTTAACAATGTTGGATTTATGAAATGAATATTTCAAAATGAAATAATAATGAAATTAGATTTGAGATATGAATATATGGAATTATAAAGTTTAGCTTTGAAATGTGGGATATTAAAGTTTGGAAATATATTAAAATTGGATTGTTTATTTTGTAGATCAAATCTATATTTGAAATCTGTAAGATTTGAAATGTTTTGTTAGAAAACTAAACTGAATTGAAACTGATGGTTTGAATTAAATTAAATTGGAAATTTGAAATTTTGGTTTAATGGAATAAATTTGTAAAGTGTAAAGAATTAAAAGATTGATTTCAAATGTATGATTTCAGAATGTTATGATTTTCGAAGTGTAATGATTTCAAGTATTTTGGTTTCGAAAAAGTTATGCTTTGAAAGTATTATGAATTTTTTTAAAAGGTGAATATATGTTTGAAATGGAAATGATAAACTATTTGATTTGAATATAGTTTTGAAATAAAATGATTTTGGTTTCGAAGTATAACTATTTTGAAAGGGGTATAGTTTTGAAATGAAATGTTTTGATTTTTGAAGTATAAACTATTTTAAAATGGCCATGGCGTTATAATAAAGATTGGTTGTTAAAGAGACCGAGATCGGAAGTTGTCATACTCTCTGCCAACTTCGAAAACCACTTTAACAACTGTGTACACGGTGGAGATTCCAGAATGAAGTAGGATGTTGGCGACGTTCTTGAGGTATATTACGCGGACCCAGCTCCCATGAGTTGGCATAAGGTGGCTAAAACATGAGCGATCTCGAGCCAAAAGGGGTGGCTCCTCTGGTCGGACACATTCCTTCGATACTATACTCTTACTGGTGATTGATTAGATGGTCATCCTCTGATTTTGATATGGTAGTGTGTTCCGAGGTGGACGTATGTGGCTGATGCGTTACCACCCACCCGTGTGCGTAATTGGTATATCTACCCTGGCATTGCCTTGTGTGCCGTGTCACCTACCATACCGAGCCTTTACTACGAGTTTGTTTTTCTCCCGTAGCCCGTGTGGTATCCTCTAACAGTCACCCGGAGTGGAGATGGCATGATATTGGATGGACTACTGGGACTATTATGTGTGAAGGGTGATATGGGTAGCCCGGAATGCTATTTAAAAGTATGTTTATTTTACTTTAGACATTATTATAGTAGCGCAATATTACTATATAGTAAATAGTTTAACGGATCCATAAAGGATGGGCGATCCCAAGCATCCTTTAAGTTACTGATGCATTTTGTTACTGTTAACTTGAGTTTATTTACAGTTCATAAGTATTTATGTCCTGACTCGAGTATTTTGTATTTTGCTTTACGCTCGAGTCAGATTGAGTGAGCTAGCATTCAAGATTCACCTTCGGAGTTGGAGCTTTTCTTGAAGATGCAGTCATCTGTTTTGCTTCCTGTATCTAGTGATTTTAGTGATGTATTCTGATTTGTACCTGATGTATCTTGTTACTCTTCTGTTGTATCTTGTTTAACTCTGATGTATCTTATTTTTATATAGTAGCTTCTTGAACTACTATCTCTTTTATTTCCGCTGCATTATTATTTACTCTGTGTATGTGATCTGTGATTATGTATTTACTGTATATTCTGAGTTTGCCAAATTTTATTTACAATGCGATATTTTGAGCAATTCAAGTCCGACATGTACGGATGCGAATGGTTGAAAATACCGGGTTGTTACAGTTGGTATCAGAGCTTTGGTAGCTCTAGGCAAAACTCAGCATATAGAGTAAATGAATTTACAGTATCATTTTCATTCGAGTTTGAATCTCTTCCTTTTGACTCGATTCCTTTGATTTTGGAACGTTCCCTGCGGTTTCAAAATCCATTTCGTGTCCCTCACTATTCATCTTCATTCGATTCTGGAGTATCCCATAACTCCACTTTGAATGATCTTTATAATGAGTCGGCGGTCTCGCCAACCTCAAATTTATTTGTAATGGGGGGAACTCCTTTACAACAGCATCGATTCATCAGAGATTCTATATCCTCGGTTTAGATGCTAGTATCTCTCATAATTTCAAACTCTACATCTTGAGATCGAATGTCGATTTACCCAATGAATCCACATCGGTCTTATTCTTTAAGTCACGGTTGACCCGGTTAAGGTTGCCCGCGATTTATATAAGCTTATCCATCTTTCTATTCTGTTATTTAATTATCTCATCCTTGTTTCCAACTTATCTTCAAATCATTCTTGAAGTGTAATTTTAAAATAATATTTAAAATGTTTAATATATTGTGTTTTTGAGTTGTTGATGTTGATTTGGGTTTCTGATCGATTCGTCTGATCAATGCTATCGATAAGATTTACAAAACACTTGAACAGAACAAACTGACAAAATATGTTGTTTTTTTCAAATTTAGTAATGAAATAAATTTTGTAACTATATTATAAATCTTTCCTGAATTTTATTGAATGGTTGTTAAGAAATAATATTTGGTTTTATATATCATTATCTCTTGTTTCATTTATAAAAAAGTGAACTATGAACATGATTATAAATTTATTTGGAAATTTAAAATGAATTTAAACAAGAATTTAGGAATTTAATTTCCAATGGTTCCAAACATTGTGTTTAAAGTTTAAAAGAATGTACTCTTTAACGTATTTTCGAATAGAAATTTGTTTCCAAAGAATTTTAAAGTTTAAAATTAGTGCTCTTCTCCTTGTCGCTGGAAAATAACTTCGAGGATGACTGCGGCATCATCGACATTCATTTTCGAGTTTCAAGTGAAGAGACCATTCTGTAGTCTTGCTACAGTTTTCTTTTGGGGAATTTAATTGATTTGACTGGATTTATAGCATATGCTGATACATGATTTAAATTTGAATGGATATTTATATATATAGTATATGTGCATTTAGTTATCTCAAAATAGTTTGGAATTTATTGGAAATTTAATACATAAATTTTATCTTCAAAGATAATTTCTAAGTATAATTTCAAGATTTGGATAAATATTCAAGCTTGAAATAATTGAATTAGAAAGTTTTATTTGTATAATACACAATTTCATTCCAATATAAATTACCTTAATTTTTAGAAGTTGAATATGTAATTGGATAATATACAATAAAAAAAGATTTTATAATTAAAATTTGAGTGGTTATAATAAATGTTATATACTTAAATTTTAGTTATAAAAGGATTAACAGAGGTAAATAAAGAAAAAGTGTAACGGAATAATTTACAATATAAAATGATGATAAAGGAACTAAGAATAAATTTAAGGCAGTTACAATGAGTGTAAATATAATTAACATAGGTGATAAAATATATTGAGAGAAATTTTTTTAATTATAATTAGGAATAAAGAAGAATTAATGTTATTGAGTACATTTTAGTACAATAAATGATTTTTTTTCAAATCAATGATTTTAGATATTGTTAATTAAGGATAATAGGATGATAAGATAATGAAATTAAAGATAGTTATATTTATTTAACTTATGTAAAATTAATTTTCAATATAAGTTGAAATTTTCATGGTTTCAAATTTATTTTCTTATTTTGTTTTTTCAAACTATTGTCCTTATTTTCCTTATCATGCTACAGAATGGGAGGCTATTGCTTATACCAGTCTGTTTAGAAATCTTTCTATAAAGTTTGGAACTCATTTTGAATCTGAGCACTACTTGCTATCCATAGACTGTCGGTTAAGTGGAAGGGGTGAATCAGATTCTAAAAGATTTTTCGTGCTTGTATTCTTGATTTTGGAGGATCTTGGGAAGATCATCTCCACATTGTTAACTTACATATAGCAATAGTTATCAAGCATAATTTCAATCATCTTGTCATCTTGTCTTCATCTTATTTTATTCTATCTTTTTCTGTGCTTTCTCGTATCTCATTCCTTTTTCGAGGACGAAAAGTTTTGAGTGGGGGAGAGTGTAACAACCTTGTATTTTGTGATTATTTTAATTGTATATTTAAATTATTCTAATTTGAATTCCTGATTTCAAAAAAAAACTTTGTAAATGAATTAATTTTGTTATTTTAAATATAAATCTTGATTGGTATGTGAATGATAACTTCAAACCTGAATATATTGAATATTTTGCAAAAAAAGTGAATTTGGGTCAATCTGGTCAAACTTTGACTTTTAAATTTAAAATTTAAAAGTTTGATAATTTGAATTTTGTCTTTTTTATGAAATTAAATAAAATTTCAAGAACAATGCTTTTTGTTTCGTTGAAATCCGAATAATATTGTGAAAGTTATGCTTTTTACAAAATTGGGTGTAAATTGTTTTATTTAACAATATTGTTTATTTTAAATTATATAAATAATTTTTATTTTTATTTTTCATATCTTATTCTAAATTCTATTATATGTTATGTTACATATAGTTTTACCTTTTAAATATTTTTAAAGTGATGTTTGAATTTTTCCAAAGCTCATTGAATTTATTTTCTATTTTTAAAGGTTAGTTTCCATTTTTCTGCTATTTTCTTCATTTAAATTATATTTAATTAAAATTTATTTATTAATTTTTATGTATTCATTTTATTTTTATGTTTTTTTCTTTATTTATAAATATTTTTCATGTGCATACAATTTTTTCAAAGTTCATTTCATTTATTTTCAAATTTTCAAGCCTAATTTACATTTTCTTTGTTATTTTCTTAATTTAATTAATATTTATTTGCTTATTTTTGTTTATTTGCTATATTTTCATGTTTTATCTGTATTTATACATATTTTACATGTATTTAAATTTAAAAAAAAATGGTGGAAATTTGAAAGGTTTGTGACTCTTTATTTGCTTAAGCCTTTTTGTATTATGTCCTTTCATTTCTCAACCAACATCCCTTCAATTGGCTGCGTTAACTTCATTCTTCAGCCGTGTATTCTTCTTTCTTTTGCACGTGAAAGGGAGACTTATCATCCCCTAAAAATCACAGCCATGAAGGAAAAAAAAAAGAAAAAAAACAATGGCTTTTCTTTTCACATTTTTCCCTCTTCTTCATTGATTTAGCCTTCCTCTTCTTCAAGTTTGCTTAGCCTCACCTCTCTCCTTGCTGACCACCATCCTCTCCACCATCTACAGTAGCACCAACCCCCTCTCCTCTGACCACCACCTCTGGCCATGACCATTAGATGAAGCCACCACCTCAAATTTGCAAAGCACTTCACCAAGATAATGTTAGCCAAGCCTATACTCCACTATTGCCTTCATAGTTGCCTTTGGCCACCCCTTAGCCACCACCACCATCATCTACTTCACCTCTAGCTTCCCCTTTCACTACTGTCCAGATCTATCCTGACATGAAGACCCCATGGCCGAGCCTATATGTGTCATAGCCAAGTCAAAATGCACCAAAAACTTCACATATTTGCCTTGAACCCATGTATGCTTCATGTTGTAACTCTTCCACCACCTTCATCCACTTGTAACCTGTCCTTTATGGTTTCCATACCTGACCCATACCAGAGCCTAGTGTGGTGAGATCAAGCCCATTTGATCATGTGACAAGCTTATGTTGTCGTGTGCAAGTCTTTTGCTTCTAAGGTTTGGTCATCTTTCTTGTTTTGCAACTGTTCTGCAAACTAAAGTTGTTGATTATATTTGTATGTCGATATCTATATTTGTGCTTATGTATGTTATATTTTGTGTTGTTTACAAGGGTCTCCATCAATTCAAATCAAATCGTGCTTGTCGTGCCTTTGGAATCGCTCTTGTGTGTGTTGTTTGTCTCTAGCTTCGTAAAAGGTGAGTCTTTCTCACTCTGACATTTATACTTATGAAATAGTGAATTGATGACAAGTGTTTAGCAATATAAAATGTTACGCAAGTTAATGATGATCATATGATATGCAATGCCATGTTATTACCATGTTAAAACTGTTTATTATCACCTGGCATCTGATATATGACATTATATTGTGACACTGACATTGCTTATATTGTTTATGCATATATTCACACTGCAAGTTCCCTGTTAGAATAGAATGTAACAACCCGCATATTTGACGAGTTTGTATTTAAATATTTTATTTAAATATTAACTCGTTAATCGGATTTTGGTCCGAAAAGCTACTTTTTGCAAACGGTCAAATTAGGACTCGAGACCACTTCCATTGAGTTCGAAATGTCGTTTACAACTTTTTTAAGTATAAACATCGATAGGTTTGGAGTTAGTGAAATTTCACTAACTTTTCCCGCTTTGGACTTTGGATTAGTTTAGCCTATTAAGCCCAAGTTCCAACCCTCTTCTCCTCACTCTTCATAAATTTCCTAAATAATCAAGCTTTGGCATTAATGGTGGAGGGAATGGGAAATTAAAATTCCAAAACTCAAATTCAATTGCAATCCATCTTTCTACTCCAAATTCAAGAAGAAGACATTGGATTCAAGCTTCTTGTGCTTAGATAGAAGAAGGATTGATTCTTGCTTGCTTAAATCTTCATTTTCATTGATATTTGGTGCAAAGGTGAGATTTTTATCTCACAATTCTAGTCTATAACTATATTGGACTATTGGGAATGATTCCCTATCACTTTAGCATGCACATTTGCATTTGGTTTGGATTGGATTGGCGAAAAACTCCAAATTTTAGTGTTTTTGGGGAGAAACTGCTGTTAGGTCGTTCTGGCCGTTTTTGGCACGTTCGGAGTTAGGTCGCTTCAGTTGGGTCGCTCGCGAGTCAACACTAGGTCGTATGACCCTTGAGTCGTTAGGTCGTTAGACCCTTGAGTCGTTAGGTCGCTTGGCCATAGCTCGTTAGGTCGTATGACCCTTGAGTCGTTAGGTCGTATGACCCTTGAGTCGTTAGGTCGTATGACCCTTGAGTCGTTAGGTCGTATGACCCTTGAGTCGTTAGGTCGTTAGACCCTTGAGTCGTTAGGTCGTATGACCCTTGAGTCGTTAGGTCGTATGACCCTTGAGTCGTTAGGTCGTATGACCCTTGAGTCGTTAGGTCGTTAGACCCTTGAGTCGTTAGGTCGTTTGGCCATAGCTCGTTAGGTCGTATGACCCTTGAGTCGTTAGGTCGTTAGACCCTTGAGTCGTTAGGTCGTATGACCCTTGAGTCGTTAGGTCGTATGACCCTTGAGTCGTTAGGTCGTTAGACCCTTGAGTCGTTAGGTCGTATGACCCTTGAGTCGTTAGGTCGTATGACCCTTGAGTCATTAGATCGTATGACCCTTGAGTCGTTAGGTCGTTAGACCCTTGAGTCGTTAGGTCGTATGACCCTTGAGTCGTTAGGTCGTATGACCCTTGAGTCGTTAGGTCGTATGACCCTTGAGTCGTTAGGTCGTTAGACCCTTGAGTCGTTAGGTCGTTTGGCCATAGCTCGTTAGGTCGTATGACCCTTGAGTCGTTAGGTCGTATGACCCTTGAGTCGTTAGGTCGTTAGACCCTTGAGTCGTTAGGTCGTTAGACCTCATTTTGTCTTCACTAGGTCGTACCGTTTTGGTCGGGGCGCTGCCCTGCACCTCGCCGGGAGCGCTGCCCCCTGGACCCCCACGACCTGACCGGGCAGGTCGAACCCCGTAAGCGGTGGCGTTGCCCCCGCACCCCCACCTCGGGGGGTTGCCACCCCCCCTGGACCCCCCTCCTCCGTAGGGGATCTTATCTGAAAAACATTCAACAGAACTTGCTTTGTTGAGATGCTGAGTTGACCATTCTTCGAGACAAACCATCTCTGGTTATCTCGGCCACGTTTGGTCGTTGGGGAACTTCCACTTTGATGCTTTTGAGCTGATTTCCTTGGATTTTATTCACATCTCCGAATGTGATCTTTGTGATGATTGTTTCTACAATCTCTTCTGTGATTTGTCATTTTAAAAATATAAAGGTTTCAATACTAGTAGTAAATATCAAAACTCTTTCAACAAAATGATTTCAACTCTATTTTCCGTAACAAAGCTCTTTTCTTAAACCGTTTTCCAATCTATTAGTATATACAAACCTTTACCTCACTCGGATGAGAAATCTAATTAAACGACTTAGTAAAACAAGTGGTATGAAACGCTTGCGTTCACTTCGTCGGTTAATTCTTGGACTTGTTCGATTGAACCACTTGTGACACATTTTATTAGTGAAGATTTACAGTTCGTTCGTAAATATTTAAGTTAAGCAAGTGGTTATGGGACATGAAGCTAAACTTCTATATTTACTAGCTTAGTGAAATTGACACTTCTCGTTGATCATGACGATCATTCTGATGATTTAGACTAGCAACTGTGCGATGTCTCTTGTTGCGAGGTTAGACTAGACACCACTTATGTGATTCCACTCACACATACCTTTTTGCTTTTTGGTTAGTCTGGACCTTAATCTGTGTGATTCCATTCACACATGTGGGGTAGCTCCCCTTGGTCTTCGGACCGTCATGTGATAGGCCTCTTTCTCTTTTCTATGATTTCTGGACTTCTTGCATTGATTTCTAGAATTTATGTCATTGACTTGTTATGAGTACAAGTTGGGGTATGATGCCCTTTCCGAATCTTTGAGAAGATTCTTGTGATATTGATTATCTCTTATTGATTGATCTTCTGTTGATCATTATTTACATACTTATAGTGGTATGTCATTATGGATGTTTATGTTTATGCCATATCTTTTATGTTATATCATGTCATTTGATATTTATGGCTAGACTGACCCGTTTATTATTTTCTTAAATAATACTCGGGTCAGACCGAGATGTTACAGGTGCTTCTGCTTGACTTCTTCCCAGGGATTCATCACTCTGACTTTTGGGTAACTGTTTAGATTAGCAGTTTTTGTTGTATACACTTGAGATATAGACTCATAGTTGTATTCTTTTGTATAGCACGTGTTGCTATTCTTTTGTATTATCGTGGATCTTACTGACCACTACTCTGATGTACACTTTCATGTGTTAGTTATATATTCATATCTTCTTCCGCATTTGTGATATGGATATCTGGGACTGATTTGTGATATGATTATTTCTATGTTTGTTTCCGAAGATTATTTATAGCCACCGTGTGATAAGCAATTACATGGATGGTCGCTCCTCAACAGCCTTATTCTCCGTGCTAGTTGACAGCACTACTCCGGAGTGTTCTTGGCTAGCGTGGGTATAGAGGTGGGGCGTCACATAGAATCACTATGAGTTGAAATGATACATACCCGAACGGACTTTAGATTAGGGAAAAATCATTATGGGCTGAAATGATAGGCCTGAACGATTTTTATTGTATTTTATTTGACATGGGATTGCAGGTTTAAAATGATAGAACCCGGGTTTTCTTTGTAAACTACGGATTGAAATGATATATATCTGTATCACTTGATCTAGGTTAGAAAATTATATACAAATGTCGTGGTATATTTTTAAATTATTTTTATTAAAATATGTATTTTTTTAAAAGTATGAAATTTTGATTCAAAAATTTATATTTTATGGTTTTAAGAAAATTAAATATTAAGTCTTGAAATTGTGAATTTAAGTATGTAAATTTGAAGTAATTGTGATTTTTGACTTTCCATTTTATTTTAAAATGTAACTAAATAATGGAAATTAAATTTAAAGTTTTGAAATGATATTTTAAGTAAAATGTTAAGTTTTATTAAATTTAAAAGTTAATAAATAGTGAATTTTGACTTAATAAATTAATGGAGTTTTTAAATTGAATATTTGATCTTAAATTTTATTGTGATAAATCATATGTTAAAATTATTTAAATGTGAAATTTTGAAGTGTACAAATATGATTTATAAGTTTAAAATTTGTTAAATTGAAGTTTTATTGTTTTGAAAAGTTAAAATAAAATCTGGAATTTTATAGCATTTCCAAAATGTTGTAGTCTTTTGACTGCATTTTAAATGCTGTTGTTTTTGAACTTGACTATGTTTGAAATAACTAAATATCTATTACGGCATGTTATAAATGCCGTTACTCTTGAACTAAACTAGTTTGGAAACTATAAGCTACTATAGTACTGTATAAATGTTGTCGTGGCTTTAATTTGACAATGTTTTGAAATGTTATAAATTTTAACACTGTTTGTGTTATATTTTAAACTGTTAAATGATTTAACTTTTGAAAATTTATTATTTGTGAATATAAGGAGTTTTGAATATATTTTAATATTTAAATTTGAATTTTTAAGGAATTTAAATTGAATTTGAATTTAAATAAAGTTTACTTGGTTATGTATTAAATGGAATGAAATGTAATAAGATAAATGAATTGGTGAATGTGATTTTGAAAGGTGCTTTGTAATGAGATTTGAAATAATAAATGAATGATATGTTTGATTTTAAAATGATATTTAGATTTGAATATTTGAATTTGAATTCAAATAATGATATGATAATGAGGTTTTGAAAGGATATGATATTTTAATGATTTTGAAATGGTTTGGAAATGATTGATCTTTATTTTGATAAAGAATATGAATGTGGAATAATATTTGATTTTGATTTATTTGATAAAGGAATATTTGAAGTTTATATTTGTATGAAAAGATATTTGGTTTAATTGTAATTTAAGTTTTTTAATAATGTTGGATTTATGAAATGAATATTTCAAAACGAAATAGTAATGAAATTAGATTTGAGATATGAATATATGGAATTATAAAGTTTAGTTTTGAAATGTGGGATATTAAAGTTTGGAAATATATTAAAATTGGATTGTTTATTTTGTAGATCAAGTCTATATTTGAAATTTGTAAGATTTGAAATGTTTTGTTAGAAAACTAAACTGAATTGAAACTGATGGTTTGAATTAAATTAAATTGGAAATTTGAAATTTTGGTTTAATGGAATAAATTTGTGAAGTGTAAAGAATTAAAAGATTGATTTCAAATGTATGATTTCGGAATGTTATGATTTTCAAAGTGTAATGATTTCAAGTATTTTGGTTTCGAAAAACTTATCCTTTGAAAGTATTATGAATTTTTTCAAAAGGTGAATATATGTTTGAAATGGAAATGATAAACTATTTGGTTTGAATATAGTTTTGAAATAAAATGATTTTGGTTTCGAAGTATAGCTATTTTGAAAGGGATATAGTTTTGAAATGAAATGGTTTGATTTTTGAAGTATAAACTATATTAAAATGGCCATGGCGTTATAATAACGATTGGTTGTTAAAGAGACCGGGATCGGAATTTCTCATACTCTCTTCCAACTCCGAAACCACTTTAACAACTGTGTACGCGGTGGAGATTCCAGAATGAAGTAGGATGTTGGCGACGTTCTTGAGGTATATTATGTGGACCCAACTCCCATGAGTTGGCATAAGGTGGCTAAAACTGGAGCGATCTCGAGCCAAATGGGGTATCTCCTCTGGTCGGACACATTCCTTCGATACTATACTCTACTGGTGATTGATTAGATGGCCATCCTCCGATTTTGATATGGGATGTGTGTTCCGAGGTGGGCGTATGTGGCTGCTGCGTTACCACCAGCCCGTGTGCGTAATTGGTATATCTACCCTGGCATTGCCTTGTGTGCCGTGTCACCTACCATACCGAGCTTTACTACGAGTTTGTTTTTCTCCCGTATCCTCTGACAGTCACCCGGAGTGGAGATGGCATGATATTGGATGGACTACTGGGACTATTATGTGTGAAGGGTGATATGGGTAGCCCGAAACGCTATTTAAAAGTATGTTTATTTTACTTTAGACATTATTATAGTAGCGCAATATTACTACATAGTAAATAGTTTAACGGATCCTTAAAGGATGGGCGATCCCAAGCATCCTTTAAGTTACTGATGCATTTTGTTACTGTTCACTTGAGTTTATTTACAGTTCATAAGTATTTATGTCCTGACTCGAGTGTTTTGTATTTTGCTTTACGCTCGAGTCAGATTGAGTGAGCTAGCATTCAAGATTCACCTTCGGAGTTGGAGCTTTTCTTGAAGATGCAGCCATCTATTTTGCTTTCTGTATCCAGTGATTTTAGTGAGGTATTCTGATTTGTACCTGATGTATCTTGTTACTCTTCTGTTGTATCTTGTTTAACTCTGATGTATCTTATTTTTATACAGTAGCTTCATGAGCTACTATCTCTTTTATTTCCGCTGCATTATTTTTTACTCTGTGTCTGTGATCTGTGATTTTGTATTTACTGTATATTATGAGATTTGCCAAATTTTATTCACAATGCGGTATTTTGAGCAATTCAAGTCCGACATGTGCGGATGCGAATGGTTGAAAATACCGGGTTGTTGCATGAGTGATCAGGAACTTCATTAAAATTATCAACCTGATGATTTAATCTTTGGATTAGCAGAGAAATGGAAAATTGATCTGTAACGCTAGTCTTGTGAACAGTTAGAAAATTCGACCTTTCCTCTCTCTAGGGTTGATCTAGTGTTAAGGGTTTTTGAAGGATGGTTGTTGGGTTCAAGTGGAGAAACTAGCCGGAATTGTAGCTTAAAGGATGGTCGGAGGAAGGAGAACACGCCGTTGACAGGTGTGGGGTTTGGGATGGACTGTGGTTTCCAGGTTTTAGAAGTGGGGTTGGCTTTTGATTTATGGTGAAATGGAGTTTTCTGATGATTAGGTGTTCAAGTTGAATTCAAGGGTGGATGGTGGATGTGGATGATCGTCACTGATGATCGGAAAGTTGTCCATGGATTTGTGCATGTGCACAGTAGTCATATGGAGGAGATTTGGTTTCTGGAGTATGGTGAAGATGTGGTGCTCGGGTCATTTCAGTTTTTGCTCGAAGTTAGGTGAAAGTTTACTCGAAGTAAATCAATTTTGGCTCGATTAGTTTATTTTTAATTTTTCAGGTTTGTTTCCTGAAACCTGAACTGCTTCAGGTTTTTAAATTTTAAAACTAAAATAAAAAAAAGAACCAAAGCAAGTTTAAATCTAAACTTGAAGAAAGTTTAAATTTGGAATCAAATGAATTTGAATTTCAGTGTTCAAATAAATAATGTTCAGAAATGAGTATTTAACGGATAAATCTGTATAGTATTTTTAAATCTGGAAATAAGATTTAAAACAAGTTTTAAAATTAAGTTAAAATCTAGGTTTGAAATCTTGAATTCAAAATTGAATTTGAATATGATGTAAAAAAAAATTAAGCTACAAGTTTTGATGTTATAATTAAGTTAGAATATTGCAATTTATAACATTTGTTTTTATAAATCTGAAAGGAGATTTTAAAACAGAAATTTAAATTTAAATTTTTGAATCTAAAAACTGAAACACAATTTAAATTTTAGTTTTAATATAAATAAGCTTTGAATTTAAATGTTTCAAAAATCACTTGAATATATTTAAAGTATAATTTAAATTTATTTAAATTGATTATGGATTAAAAACTATTTTTAAAATTTGCCTTAGGAGATGAGTAATCCTTTTAAAAAGATTTTAAATAATTAAACCTTATTTAAGTTTAAATTTGATTTCATTTTAATTTTAATTTAAAATGGAATTTAGAGAAATTTAAAAGCAATTTGTTTTTAAATTACTTTGATAATGATAATTAAATCATTAATGAGATTAATGATTTTCATTGTTTTGAACTTATTAATTTATTATTTGATCAGGGTAACTAAGATTTTAATTAATTAATTAAATTAATAATTAGGTTAATTAATTAAATAATTAAGAATTTTATTTAATTAATTAAAAGGATTAAGTAAGTTAATTAAACTTGATTAAATTGTGATTTAGAAATTAATTAAATAAGATTTGATTAATTTAATTAATGAATTGAATTTATTAATCAAGTAATTAATAACCAATTAAGTTTTTAATGATCACTTGAATAATTAAATAATAAGAAATAAATTAATGAGTTTCTTTAAATAAATTAAGAATTAATATTGATTAATTCAGTTAATTACTCTGGAAAAGTAATTAAAGATTTGTTATTGGTTAATGAAGGTCATTAGCTTAGTATTATTTTATAATTAATTAATGTAATTAATTTTAATGATTAATTGTATTAATTAATTTAAAGATAATCATTTGAGAATTATTTAAGTATAATTACTTAATGTAAGTAATTAAGGAAATTATTTACTAATTGTAATTAATTAATTATATTTTTGATTAATTAAGTTGATTAATTTAGTTTAATTAATTTTATTTAATCACTGGTTGATTTGAGAGTAATTACAAATGTAATTAAAAATGAATAATTACTTAGTGAAGTAATTAAGAAGATAAATTACTTAATGTAATTTAATATAAAGATATTTGGATAATGGAGGAGCCTTGGCAAATTAATTACTTTGTGTAATTAATAAGTAATTAGTATCAGATTAATTACTTAAGTAAGGAATTAATAATTAATTACTTAGTGTAATTAATTTAGGTATTTATATTGAGTTATTTGAAGATAATAAAAGGATGTAATTAATGTAATAATGATTAATTACTTAATGGGATTAATCAAGAATGATTTATCAAATAGGATAATTGATAATTAATTTAATGCAGTTATTTTAAATAAAATAATTTAGGATCATTGGTTTAAATAATTAATGATGTAATTAAGGATTGATTAATAAGAACAATTAATCAATGAAGGAATTAAATAATGTAATTAATTAAGGATTAATGTAAATAATTATAATTAATTAATTAATGAAGTTAATTACCAATTTGGTTTGGAATAATTAATTTATGAAATTAATTGAAGGTTAATTACTTGAATGTAATAAAAGGATAATTAATCAAGATGATTAATTAGGGTAATTTGTCGAGAATAATTAATTGATTGATTTATAATTAATTAAGGAATCCGTAAGCAAGATTTGTATGGACGAGTAATTAATTTAATTCATTTTAAATTAATTAAGAAAGAAGTAATTAATTTAATTCATTTTAAATTAATTAAAGAATGGATTAATAAGTCATTACTTATGAATGTTGATTGATACTGATTACCCTGAGTGGTTGAGATCTCGGATATGAGATAAATGATGTTGTGTGATTTGGATGCTATGGTTGCATTGAGTTGATAATATAAATTATCTGTTTGAGTTGATAATATAGATTATCTATTGTGATGATGATATGAATTACCTATTTTGATATGGATCATCTGTTTACTTATGATAATGTTGATTATCTATTGTGATGTTGAAATTATCTAACTGTGTGTGTATATAGACAATATTGAATTGAATTGTTTTAAACTTTAAAACAACTTGGACCTAAAAGACACGCTTTGGATTTCGATGAGACCTGGATCGGGTTTCCATAATTGGATATCCGAAAACCACATCGATCCAAATTAACGATAGGTCGAGAATCTTATGTGAAGAGTGAAGACTCGAGGTGTAAGGACTATACGTCAGTAGTGGGGGTGATTCCGTGATGAGTTTGACGGAACTAGTTCTTATAGGTTCGAGATGGTGATTTAGAATGCAAGGGTTATTGTCGTTAACTCCGAGGGTGATTCCAAAATGAGTGTAATGAGATAATGCCTTCGGTTTCGTTCGAACCCGGAATGAACTTGTATATATTGAATGCTTTCGGAACATCGTCAAGTGGACGATGAGCATTCTAAGAGATGTGTTCTCTAAAGGTAATCGTAGCCTCAAGCATCATCAACCGGGAATGGCTAAAACAGGGGAGGTGCAGCAAGGTTTCGTGGGTAGCTCCCACTAGAGAGCGAGATTGATCCCTGTCTAGAAGTCCCTTTATATTCGGCTGTGTGGGCAGTTGGTTGCAAACAACTGCGGGGTTGTCTTATTTGGAACTGTTCAGTAAGGAATGGTTCCGGCCTTGTGTTACAGGGGAGTTAGGGTGGCTCTTCGGTACAGTGATCTATGCCATGTACTGTGACGGGCGGTACCCCAGTAGCCCTGCCATTGTATGGAATCCAAAATCCAATAAGTGCCAACGGTTTTGATTGTATTATCCACTTTTGTGGCTAGTAGCTGGAATTTAATAGATGTAACAATTTAGGCTATTTCCTATTTATTTGAAAACCCTAAACACTATTATAATATCATCAGATTTCCTATCAAATGTTTTGGTTAGCGTAAGGTAAAAACTTTTCCATGTTTATGTGTGGGAAGTCTTACGTGATACCTTTCTTTTCAAAAGGTTTTTAAAGTTAAGCAACCTTAACCTGTTACTCACACCAGACCCATGTCTGACCTGGAGTTTATCTTTTGTTTTCTTAAACTCTCTGGTACTCAAATATTTACGATTAGTCAAGGGATTCAGGTTGGCTTTGACGAATATTGGTGGAGCAATGGAGCAGGAGGCTTCTACGTTGTAGATATTTAGTTTCCGCTGTGTTTTCCCTGTGATGTGTCGTATTGAGTTGTAAATACTAGACAGGTGTTTATAACTGACTAGTATATGTGATGTGTATGTTGTGTATCTCTTATTATTGTTATATATTATGTAAATACTTATGTTATTAATATAATTTATTCATTCCGCTGTTGAGATTCTTGTGTTGTTTCTTCTTTCTCTTCTTTCTTTTCTTCTTCTATCCCTTTCTTTCTTAATTGATGATGCGATTTTATGGGAGTAGAAAGTCGGGTCGTCATAGTTGGTATCAGAGCATTAGGTTGAGTGAATACCTAGGCTCTGGAATGGTGTCTATCTTGAGAGAGCGTATTTGTAATTTTTAATATGTTTATATATATTTATTTCTACCTATCTGTTGGGTTACCTGTTCGGGTTTTCCAATATGGGTTATAAAGGTAGATTAAGGTAGTGGTGTGTATAACACAACCGATTGGTTGGAGTTTGAATGTTTGAGGTTGGAAGTGTATTTGTCGAGACTGTAGATCGAGTACCGTCTCGAGTGAGTTTTGCAGTGGTGTAAGGACTTCATTGATCTCTGAGGGTAACCTGTTAAGGTTCGGAGTTTATCTTTGAAGTTGGATGATTAGAGTTTGGATCTGTTGGCTGAGCAGAAGCGAGTGATGGTATCTTGATACCTCAGGAAATAGTAGCTGCGTGATGTGATGCAGTGACTATGGATATTTCCGAAGATAATTCTTTGGAACAAGTTTAAGGAAGTAGGTCTGCTTTAGTGTTGTAGCTGAGTTCACCTGGGTGTTTCTGTTTGATTTAAGTCCGAGTTTCTCGAAGAGCTTTGGATTGAGAATTCTTTGGCATTGGTATCAGCATTGCAGCTTAGAGTGTGCTGTGTGTCGGCAAAATTTTCTGGCTTAGCAGTTTTATGAAGATGGAGTTTTGATGCAGCTGAGTGAATCCATTTCTTCGATGGGTTGGCAAGACCAGCATGAGCTGTTCTAATTGGTTTAGACAGAACAATTTTCTTTGGAATTAGATTG
The DNA here is from genome assembly GCA_030765085.1 of Allium cepa. Classification (NCBI taxonomy): domain Eukaryota; kingdom Viridiplantae; phylum Streptophyta; class Magnoliopsida; order Asparagales; family Amaryllidaceae; genus Allium; species Allium cepa. The sequence continues at coordinate 46,582,344 of CM060940.1, read as the reverse complement.
AGTTGATCGCAAAAGTGACTTGCGATGGTTGAGTGTTCTCTTCGATTGTTGGAGATTTTTCTGAATATTTTAAGAGAAGTCAGAGTTTGTCTTCATCTAGAGATTCAGTGGTACCGGTGGTTCAACTAGTTGAAGGTTGGTTCCTTAAGATGGAGTTGTTGAAGCAACTCAGGATTTGAGGAACTTCTGAGTTTTCTCTGGGTTATCAGAGATCTTTTTAGTTATACTGTCCAGTTGTGCTTGTGTTCTTCATCAGCATTCTTTTCTGCTCCAGATCAGAGTTGTGCAGCGAAAGCAGTTTGGCAGTGCATCTGCTTTTATTTTCCGGATAGGAGAAGTTTGTTTTCTTCTGATGGTTGTGAGTGGAGTTGTTCTTGATCTTGGTTGATCGGGGAGGATCATTCTAGTGGATTGGATTTGGTCTAGTTTGTTTCTTGTGACATCAGCAAGGGTTGAGCTGATCAGGTAGGAAGTAAGCAGCCCGAGATAGTCCGAAGAATCTTGTGAATCTGAAGTTGGAGATTCTGGATAAATTTCGCAGTTTTTAGGAGCTATAATTTTGGTAAGGTTGGGTAAGCTAGCTCCGAGATGTTTTGGATTTCTTCTGTGTTCTATTTTGGATAATTGTTTAATTTTCTTGATTGAATTTCCAGTTTGGACAGCTGGAATTCGATGTGTCCACGTATCTCTGAGGGAGTACGTGTATGATCTATTTCTGGTTTTGGAATCAGCTGTTCTGGGAAATTTTGGTTGTTGAGTCTGACTTGTCTGTAGTCTGAAGTTTTGTTCAGTTGTAGATCTAGATGAGTAGGAGTTCTGTAGCTTAGTAGTGTTGATTGTTTGGGTTCTATAGAGCGAGTATCCCGGTGTTTACTTGGGAAACTCGAGGAAACACTATCCAGAATTTTGTCTGGATAGTTAATTTTGTTTGATTGGATGAATTGATTGCTAGGGTTGTTAGCATATATTTGATATGTGCTTGTGCTTTAAAATTAAATATCTTTAAAATAGGTTATTAAATTACCTTTGTTTTAAATTTCGAGGACGAAATTCTTTTAAGGGGGAAGGAATGTGATATCCCGGAATTTTTGACAATATCAATTTAATAATCTTTATATAAAATTAAATTGATATTGACGATATTGATTAATAAAATATGTTTTGGTTTTGTGATCAGAACAAATAAATATTTAATTAGTGATTTACCTTCTAAAGGCCAAAATAAATGTTTTAAATTATAATGTATATATATATATTTGTATATATATTAGTGTTTATCTTTGTTTTGGGATTTAATAAATAAATAAAGTTTTGTTTTAAATTCTAATAAAATATCGAGTAATTAGGAAATTATGTTTTAAATTAATATTAGGCTTTTAAAAATCTATTTAAACTAGTAATTATATGATTTGATAATATTTAAAAATAAATATTAAATTGTTTAAAATTTGTCTTAGCTCAATTTTTGTTTTAAATTTAAATAAAGGTTGATTTTATTTCTTTTTAAATATTATTTAATTAAATATGAATTGAGAATATTTTATATAAGTTTAAAATACAAATAACATATGGTTTAAAATTTATTTATTTATAAAAAGTGATTTATAATTCTTTTTATATATCATGTAAGAATTGTTAAATTGTTATTTTCAAGCCATAATAATAAATGTACTATTTTTTTCCCATATATATAAAGAAGAATTAAAATAGGAAAATGGAATCTTCATTTTAAATTAAATAAGTTGATTTTAATTTGGGATTCAAAGGATTTATTTGAATTTGGAATTTTGTTTTGAAATTCAAATTAATTGATTCTTTAAAATATTTGTTTAAGTTTTAATTTATAAATTGTTTTACTTACATTTTCTTAAAATAAGAAAATCATATATATGCATTCAAACATAAAATGAATTAACGAAAACTCTTTTTAAACATTTAAAGTATAACTTAATTAAATAAAGACAAGTGTTAACTATTAAACAAATCTAAGCTACATGTGTTAATTGTAAACAAACAAAATGACAAATGTCATTTGATTTTAATCTTTTCTTTATTTTAATTAAAGTATTTTCAGCCTTTTATAACATTTTTCACTTTCCTTTATTATCTTTTAAAAATCAAATGCTAGTTGAATCAAAAGAAAACATTTCACTTAAAATCTGAAAACTCAAAACCCCTCAAAACCAAATCTGCATGCAACTACATTTGCATCTCTGGAAGATCAACTGCATTTTCAAAATCAATCAACCAAAATATCAACCTGCAAAATGAATTCCTGCATATTTATCAAGGCCTGCATGCATCTATGTTGGTCAGGAATTCAAATGCAAGCAACCTGGGTTGAAGTCTGCATCTTTTTCAAAATTTGAAGAATAAAATGACCTGCATGCATTTAAAATAAAAAGCACTTCACTTCAATTAGCACGACACTGCAACAATTAAATCAGACAGGATTCAAAGCTTTAAAATTTGGGTACTTTGTTCTTCAGATTTAAGGCGACTAACATTTTTTATTTAATAATTTAAGTTTAACATGGTTGCATGATTTATTTCTGTGAATAATCATGAATGGTGATCAGTAAGTTTCTATATATATATATATATATATATATATATATATATATATATATATATATATATATATATATATATATAAGAATAATCTGTAGATATTGGGATAAAATGCGTGCATGTCTATCTACGACCCTCTACTTCTAGCTTAAGACTCGGTTTTTTTTTAAATTATACCCCTATCTCTGGATCATGCCAATGTTATGATTAGATTACAAACTTGTTTGCTAAACATAAATCTAAAGTATGAAAATTTAACAAGTTAAATTAAATTCAAAATCTTTTCTGGAAACCAAAAATGTTCAGTAAACATGAAATTGTTTTAAACATAAATTCCTTAATTTATTGAACTAAGATTGGGATCTGAAAACATTCTAGAAAACATGATTTTTAACTCGAGAAATACAATTTATATTTTAAGATTATAGGGGCAGTTCACTTTTATCTGAAAATATGAATTTGTAGAATTCTGTTGATCTTGGAAATCTGGGAGTTTGAAGTTTCATGTGAATGAAGATTGTTGAATATGCGCTAATATGATTTTTGTTTGATGATAATAAACATATATATATATATATATTCATCTAAATGTATTTGTTAATGTACTATTTTATTCTTTCATAGATTAAATAAATATTTGTTGAATGAAATAAATTACACAGAATTTGAATTCAAACAGAATAAGTTACACAGAATTTGAATTCAAACAGAAATTTTATTCAAACAAATATTTATTACAATTTTGAATAGTACAAATTCAAGCTCTCACTATACATATACAATTTTGATTCTAATTACATCACAATTCAATTTACATAAATTCCTCACTACATATCACTCACTCTCGTAGTTTATCTTCAATTTCATTCCAGTTATAATCCAGCATCTGAGAAATCTGCAAAAATATTCATTAACGCAGTAAAATTGAAAAAGAAATATTTTTGCAATATAAAATAAAATATGGATTTTTGAAAATATTATTTTCCTCGGTTATTTGGGTTGTTCATCATCATTTACATTTGAATTCATCATACACGAACAATGTGACATGCACAGTGTATCACTGTACATGCCACAAGGCCCTGCACATCGATATACACTTGATAATGCCACAGGGACAGGTGAGCACAGGTCAAACCCAAATGAAAAGACGGGTTCAACTCACGTGCAATATATTTAAAATCACGTCACCAGCACAAGGTCAAACCCGAGTATTTGAAACTTGATTCAACTTAATTGAAATTTCAAAAATCAACATGAAATGATCAAGAACCAAACAGCAATGCATGCAAGTGCAGACCAAATGCAAGACCAAAGTGCAACAGAAAATCAGTGCAACCTGAAGTCAAGGCAACATGAAGCATGCAAGATCGAGCACAAGATATGGAAACAACAACAATGCAATAGTATCACAACGTCACAGCAAACAAGGTGCACCAGACCAGGCTACATGATGATCAAAGTCAACAATATCAATAACAAGTGAGGTGGCTACACAACTATATACATGGACACAAAAGAAAGCTGTTGTATTCAAGTAACCAAAAATGCATACCAACCAAAATGAAGAACCAGAAGTACAAGTGCAGTTTAAATGGCCGGGCAAGTGTACAACTAAACCAACAAACATGACCAAAGGCAAATCAGTAAAAAGAAATGACAAGAGAGACAAGTGCTGCACCTAAAGGCTGGTTCAATATAAACATGACCAGGTTACATAATATCAAAGTTCAGGTCAGACCAAACATCAAGACCAACTGAAGAATGTAAATGAACTCGACCAAGTACACATTAAAACTCAACAAGGCATAGCAATGGAAACAGTGTGGCCGAGAACTGATACAAGAAATCATGGAATGGCAGTATCAATGTCAGGCACACATGAAGTACACAAGTGCAACAAGCAACAGTGTGCAAGTGATAAATGCACATGTCAACAGCAGATGAAGGCAACATAAAGCATGTCGAGCTCAATACAACCCAGTATGCGAAATGGAGAGTATGCAACATAATGAAGCAGTGCAAGACCAAAATTGCAAGCATACAAAATACTCATGAAATAAATGGAATGCAACTACAATAATCAAATAGACTGTAAGATGTATCCAAGCATAAGGCATGAGACCACAGTGCATCAGGTCGAGGCTGTATACCAAACTGAAACAAGCCAGAAGTTCAAATCAGTGCACAACAACATTAATGCAGTAATAACCAGAATGGATGTAAACAATAATGAAGATTACAGCAAAATCTAGTGCCAACATGAACAAAAACCAGTAGTGAATTCAAAAAACCAATACACATGAAGACTGAACAACACTGTGCACATTGATACATGATCAACACAGTGCATGTATGAAGTGCATCAGTGTGCAAAGAGCTCGAGGCAATATGAGTGCAGACATACACATATATACATACATGAATGTATGTATACAAATGATCAGAACTTCAACCAAACAGTACAGTGAAAAAGTGAAGATTACAAGATGAACCAGATCAGTATACAGGGATAAGGCTCAGTGGTGAAACAACAACGTCAGCAAACAACAACAGCAGACAACAAGACTGAAGCAACTCAAAGACCAAGTTGAAGTCGGACTGTTCTTAACAGTTCTAAGTAACCGAGATCAAAATGATAAACAACTCGAAGTCAAGTAATAAAAATCATCATCATGGAACAGATGGTACAGTTCAAAACAGTGGATGAACGAAATTCAACAGTGCAGAGATGACCAAGTAAGAAATCAAGTGTGTGTAAATTGAAAAAGTCAAAGCAAACTAAAAGAGGAAAGTCTCTGCCGTGTTAATCAAGGAAAATCGAACGTTTGAAAATTAAGACCGTGCACATCAAGTCACAGAAATCAGGAAAGCAAGAATTAGGAAAGTAATGAAATCAGACGAACGGTTTAAAGGAAATCGAAATCCATATATAAACCCACAATCATCATTGGCAATGATCATCGAGTTCGAGTACAAAAATCAAAAAAGCAAAAACAAGGAAATTACATACCGAAGCAAAAAGTGAACTTGATCAAATAGGAGCGGCCGACATCATCTCAAGAGACGATCAATTACAAAGCAAGGAAGTCAAGCAATTGTAATCGCCATCAACGAAACCCTAGTTTCTGAAGAGAAGAACGAAGCTCTAATTTCAGTTGCAAAGAGGAATGAAAGCCTCCATTATTTCAAAACCCTAAAATTGCATCAGATAATAAAAAAAGGGGAAGTGGCCGTATTTTTGTGGGTCGGGTTGTTTTAGTTAACGGCTTTAGTTGATATTAGGGTTTTTAGTTTTAAATTGTTTTAAGTTTGTTTTATATTTTCTTTTAAGGTTCAAATCTTGGTAAATCACCACCTAGGTTTTAGGTAGTGTCAGATTGTCTAGTTAGAATTAGTTCAGTGAGCAGGGTATGCGAGTTTGCAAAACTCTATAGGCGGTAGCAGGGTGTGCGAGTCTGTTAGAGTGTTTGTAAGCGGGAGACTGTTTAATTCTAATAGAAATATGGGAATGCAGAAGTAGGCAGGGATTGCCGAAGCTGCGTAGATTTTGTGTGTGAATTACTTTTCAGCATATTTATTTCTGCAGTTTGTTCTTAATTCGAGAAAATTTGCTATAACCCTATTCACCCCCACTCTAGGGTTAATCTAGATCCTACAAGTGGTATCAAAGCACGGTATTTTTCTTTAACTCTAGAATCATGAATCTACCAAATAATGCTTTTTCTGAGGGGCAATCTATTGCTAGGCCACCCATGTTCAATGGGAATGATTATGCTTATTGGAAAGTTCGGATGGGTATTTATCTTAGCTCTGTTCATTATGATGTTTGGGACATTATTGAAACTGGCTATAAATCTCCCACTATAACTGTTGGTGACACTGAGAGTCCTAAACCTAAGGATAGGTGAGATGCTAACGATAAGAGATTAAAAACTACAAATGCTAAAGCCATGAATGCTTTGATCTGTGCTCTTGATAAGTTCTCATTGTAAAACTGCACAGGAAATTTGGCATATCTTGAAGGTGACACATGAAGGAACTTCTCAAGTCAAGGAGTCTCGTCTAGCCCTATTCAGCCATGAACACGAGAACATTGTGATGGAGAAAGGCGAGAGCATAAAGGACATGTTTGGACGCTTTTCAACTTTGGTGTACAACGCTAGAGCGCTTGGGAAGGTATCCACTGAGGTAGAGCTTGTGAGGAAGGTGCTACGAGTTTTACCAATGAACTTTGAGGCAAAAGTCACGGCAATACAAGAATCGAAAGATCTGAGTAAATTAAGCATGAAGGAGTTGATCGGCAACTTGATGACATATGAGCTTGAGCTAAAAGTAAAGGAGGAAAGAAACAACTCTGAATCAAAGAAGAAGACGATTGCCTTAAAGAACAAAGAAGAGAGCGATGAAGAAGAAGAGGATCCAATTGAAGAGCTTGCAATGTCTGTCAATAATCTTAGAAAATTGTCAATATTCAGGCCACACAAGAAGAAAATAAGTGGTAATAGGTCAAAAGATTCAAACGATTCCGATAATGAATTGATGTGCCTTAACTACAAGAAGCCTGGCCACTTCAAACAACAATGCCCACTTCTCAAAAACAACAAAGGAAAGAAAAAGAAGAAGAAGGCATTTGCAGTGACTTGGGATGATGAAGAAGGAGAGGAAGTTTCGAATAATAGCTCAGAGGAGGCTAACTTGTGTCTTGTGGAAAAATGAGATTCAGAAGCAAGCTCAGAGGAATCTAGTGAGGGAGGTGACTATTCTTATAAAGAACTTGTTTTTATGTGTCTTGATCTTACTAAAGAAGTTGATACTCTTGAATCTAAAATTGAAAAACTGAAATCTGATAGGAGAGAACTTGCTCGTGAAAATTTTAGGTTAGAAAGTGAACTTGAAAATATTCAAAACCTAGACTGTAAAAAATGTAAAATTTTAGATTCAGAATTATCAAGACTTAAGAATAGCTTTGAGAATCTTGAAAAAGAAAAATTGAGTCTTAAGGAAATCATTGACACTAGGAAAAAGGATTTTATAAATTGATGCACCTCACTTGTAACTGAAAACACAAATCTAAAAACCAAAGTCCAAAATCTTGAGAAATCTCTGAATAACTTTTCAAGAGGAGAAAAATCATTCAACATGTTATTGGGAAATCAAATTTTTGCTAACAATATAAAAGGATTAGGCTTTGGGAAAACACAAGTTGATGGTAATACAAAAGGTAAGAGTTTCATTGCTAGATGTGAAATAATTGGACACCGTGTTGAAAATTGTAGTCATAGGAATAAGAACACAAAGTTTATACAAGTTTGGGTTCCTAAGAATTCTACAAACAAATTTCATGTCTATTAGAACAAGAATAAAAGGACTAAACAAGTTTGGGTTCCAAAGGGATTATTTATTCATAATGCTTCAGCCACTAACAATCATGGACCTATAAATAGGTCACAAAAATCTTTCATCGTGTAGGTATGGTGGCAGGATAAGGAACAACAACAGTGTTCTCTGGATTTTGGCTGTTCCGGAAATACAACGGGCAACAAAGCAAAATTCCTTAGCCTAGTACAAAGGTGACAGAATCACCATGGGCTAGGACGAAAAATTATCGTAAAGGTAAAACAGGTGAAGGTATATTAAATGTGATAATCTGTAACGTATTTTGAATTAAATCGGCCAATAATAATGTGATGATAAAGAGATGATGATTTCTTGTTCGACATTGTTGGCCAATTATATTTATGCTAAAAACACTATTCTTTGAATTACTTCATATGTATTTGTTTGGATTAAACATTGTGTTTTGTTGGATGACAATGCATTTGGTTATAATTCGGCTAACTCTATATTCACAGTTTCTGATTATTTACACGACTTCAATTCAAATTCAAGAATGCTGTAAAAATTTGTGAGTTTGATTTTTCATGCACGCTTCATGGTTTGGTCGATCAAATTCAAGTGATGATAATTTTTGAGTGAAAAAGAAATTCAGATGCAGATTACACTGGTAATCCAGTTGATAGAAAAATTACTAGTTGAATGTGATTTTTAAGACATTTAGTAACTACATCGTTTTTCAAAGAAATATCTACATATTTTTCATTTTAAATAATTTTCAAATTGTAGAAAAATTTCTCATATATCCCCCTCGAGAAAATCATTTTTAATCATATTTTCAGATTAGTCATTATGCTAAATTGATTTCATAATTATTTTTGAATTTAATTTAAATGACAATTTTAACTAGTCTAACTCCCTAATAATTATCGAAAAGATAAATAGTGATTGAGAAAAAAAGTGATGAGTGTTGATATTTTTCATACATTACTCAAGACAGTATATTATAGAAAAATTTCTTTAGAAATTCAAACAAGAGTTATAAAACTTTTTGTTGGGTAAAGATTCCACGACCATTTCTATATCTATCATATTTCTATCGACCATTGTTTATCAAATCTTAAATATAGTTTGTCGATATGTGGTACTATAATCAGGGATCATTTGTTTTTCATTTCACATTTTTTTGTAAAAATAAATAAATACCAAAGTATTCACTCTCATTTAAAATTCCTCACGGTTATGCATGGGTGAATTACTTGGATTTTTGATTATGTGCTTCCATGCTCATTTAAAAGTCCTCACGGTTATGCATGTGTGGAAGGCATGTCAAATTTGATTGATTAAATAGACAAGTTGATTCTAATCCCATTTAAAAGTCCTCATGGTCATGCGTGGTTAGAAGATACTTGAATTCATTTTTTTAAAAATAAAATTGGAATACTACTAACCTCATTTAAAAGTCCTAACGGTTATGCATGATTAGTAGATATTCAAATTCCTGATATAAATGTACCACAAGTAGATACAATTGTATGATTTTATATTAGAACATCATTTCAATTCTTTCTAAAAGTGGAATATGCGCCTAACAAGGGTAGTTATGATTTTTGTTTGATTTTTATTGAAGTTTAACATTTATATTCAATTTGAGTTTAATGTTGGATTAATATCGATCACTTTATCCCTATTTTCTCTAACACTATTATTCTTTTGCTGATAATAAAAGGGGGAGAGAAAAGTGAAAATTTTGTCAAATAGAATCAAGCAAAGGTCAAATAATTTTCCATTTACATCTAGGCTTATTTATATATTTCTATTTATATGCATATATGTAGGGGGAGCATCGTGTAGAGGGGAAGCATTTAAATAGGGGGAGCAATTAGAGTATGCCATTGATCAAATACATTTAACACAATCAAAATCTTAAATATATGTTTGTTATCATCAAAAGGGGGAGATTGTTGAATATGCGCTCATATGATTTTTGTTTGATGATAATAAACATATATATATATTCATTTAAATGTATTTGTTAATATACTATTTTATTCTTTCATAGATTAAATAAATATTTGTTGAACAAAATAAATTACACAGAATTTGAATTCAAACAGAAATTTTATTCAAACAAATATTTATTACAATTTTGAATAGTACAAATTCAAGCTCTCACTATACATATACAATTTTGATTCTAATTACACCACAATTCAATTTACATAAATTCCTCACTACATATCACTCACTCTAGTAGTTTATCTTCAATTTCGTTCCAGTTATAATCCAACATCTGAGAAATCTGCAAAAATATTCACTAACGCGGTAAAATTGAAAAAGAAATATTTTTGCAATATAAAATAAAATATGGATTTTGGAAAATATTATTTGCCTCAGTTATTTGGATTGTTCGTCATCATTCACATTTGAATTCATCATACACGAACAATGTGACATGCACAGTTTATCACTGTACATGCCACAAGGCCATTCACATCGATATACACTTGATAATGCTATAGGGACAGGTGAGCACATGTCAAACCCAAATGAAAAGTCGGGTTCAACTCACGTGCAATATACTTAAAATCACGTCACGAGCACAAGGTCAAACCCGAGTTTTTGAAACTGGATTCAACTCAAGTGAAATTTCAAAAATCAACATGAAATGATCAAGAACCAAACAGCAATGCATGCTAGTGCAGACCAAATGCAAGACCAAAGTGCAACAGAAAATCAGTGCAACCCGAAGTCAAGGCAACATGAAGCATGCAAGCTCGAGCACAAGATATGGAAACAACAACAATGCAATAGTGTCATAATGTCACAGCAAACAAGGTGCACCATACCAGGCTATATGATGATCAAAGTCAACAGTATCAATAACAAGTGAGGTAGCTATACAACTATATACATGGAAATAAAAGAAAGATGTTGTATTCAAGTAACCAAAAATGCAGACCAACCAGAATGAAGAACCAGAAGTACAAGTGCAGTTTAAATGGCCGGGCAGGTGCACAACTAAACCAACAAACAAGATCAAAGGCAAATCAGTAAAAAGAAATGACAAGAGAGACAAGTGCTGCACCTAACGACTAGTTCAATATAAACATGACCAGGTTACATAATATCAAAGTTCAGGTCAGACCAAACATCAAGACCAACTGAAGAATGCAAATGAACTCGACCAAGTACACATTAAAACTCAACAAGGCATAGCAATGGAAACAGTGTGGCCGAGAACTGATACAAGAAAATCATGGAATGGCGATATCAATGTCAGGTACATATGTAGTACACAAGTGCAACAAGCAGCAGTGTGCAAGTGACAAATGCACATGATAACAGCACATGAAGGCAACATAAAGCGTGTCGAGCTCAATACAACCCAGTATGCAAAATGGAGAGAATGCAACATAGTGAAGCAGTGTAAGACCAAAATTGCAAGCATACAAAATAATCATGAAATAAATGGAATGCAACTACAGTGATCAAAGAGACTGTAAGATGTATGCAAGCATAAGGAATGAAACCACAGTGCATCAGGTCGAGGCTGTATACCAAACTGAAACAAGCCAGAAGTTCAAATCAGTGCACAACAACATGAATGCAGTAACAACCAGAATGGATGTAAACAATAATGAAGATTACAGCAAAATCCAGTGCCAACATGAACAGAGACTAGTAGTGAATTCAAAAAACCAATACACATGAAGATTGAACACCACTATGCACATTGATACATGATCAACACAGTGCATGTATGAATTGCATCAGTATGCAAAGAGCTCGAGGCAATATGAGTGCAGACATACACATATATACATACATGAATGTATGTATACAAATGATCAGAACTTCAACCAGACAGTACAGTGAAAAAGTGAAGATTACAAGATGAACCAGATCAGTATACATGGATAAGGCTCAGTGGTGAAAGAACAACCTCGGCAAACAACAACAGCAGACAACAAGACTGAAGCAAGTCAAAGACCAAGTTGAAGTCGCGCTGTTCTTAACAGTTCTAAGTAACCAAAATCAAAATGATAAACAACTCGAAGTCAAGTAATAAAATTCATCATCATGGAACAGATGGTACAGTTCGAAACAATGGATGAATGAAATTCAACAGTGTAGAGATGACCAAGTAAGAAATCAAGTGTGTGTAAATTGAAAATTTCAAAGCAAACTAAAAGAGGAAAGTCTCTGCCGTATTAATCAAGGAAAATCGAACGTTTGAAAATCAAGACCGTGCGCACCAAGTCACAGAAATCAGGAAAGCAAGAATTAGGAAAGTAATGAAATCAAACGAACGTATTAAAGGAAATCGAAATCCATATATAAACCTACAATCATCATTGGCAATGATCATCCAGTTCGAGTACGAAAATCAGAAAAGCAAAAACAAGGAAATTACATACTGAAGCAAACAGTGAACTCGATCAAATAGGAGCGGCCAACATCATCTAAAGAGACGATTAATTACAAAGCAAGGAAGTCAAGCAATTGTAATCGCCATCAACGAAACCCTAGTTTCTGAAGAGAAGAACGAAGCTCTAATTTCAGTTGCAAGGAGGAACGAAAGCCGCCATTCTTTCAAAACCCTAAAATTGCATCATATAATAAAAAAAAGGGGAAGTGGCCGTATTTTTGTGGGTCGGGTTTTTTTAGTTAACGGCTTTAGTTGATATTAGGGTTTTTAGTTTTAAATTGTTTTAAGTTTGTTTTAAATTTTCTTTTAAGGTTCGAATCTTGGTAAATCACCACCTAGGTCTTTAGGTAGTGCCAGATTGTCTAGTTAGAATTAGTTCAGTGAGAAGGGTGTGCGAGTTTGCAAAACTCTATAGGCGGTAGCAGGGTGTGCGAGTCTGTTAGAGTGTTTGTAAGCGGGAGACTGTTTAATTCTAATAGAAATCTGGGAATGCAGCAGTAGGTAGGGGTTGCCGAAGCTGGGTAAATTTTGTGTGTGATTTAATTTTCAGCATATTTATTTCTGCAGTTTGTTTTTAATTCGAGAAAATTGGCTATAACCCTATTCACCCCCCTCTAGGGTTAATCTAGATCCTATAAAGATGAGTGATCAGGAACTTCATTAAAATTATCAACCTGATGATTTAATCTTTGGATTGGCAGAGAAATGGAAAATTGATCTGTAACCCTAGTCTTGTAAACAGTTACAAAATTCAACCTTTCCTCTCTCTAGGGTTGATCGAGTGTTAAGGGTTTTTGATGGATGGTTGTTGGGTTCAAGAGGAGGAACTACCCGGAATTGTAGCTTAAAGGATGGTCGGAGGAAGGAGAACACGCCATTGATGGGTGTGGGGTTTGGGGTGCACTGTGGTTTCCAGGTTTTAGAAGTGGGGTTGGCTTTTGATTTTTGGTGAAATGGCGTTTTCTGATGATTAGGTGTTCAAGTTGGATTCAAGGGTGGATGGTGGATGTGGATGATCGTCACTGATAATCGGAAAGTTGTCCATGGATTTGTGCATGTGCACAGTAGTCATATGGAGGAGATTTGGTTTCTGGAATATGGTGAAGATGTGATGCTCGGGTCATTTCAGTTTTTGCTCGAAGTTAGGTGAAAGTTTACTCGAAGTAAATCAGTTTTGGCTCGGGTATTTATTTTTAATTTTTCAGGTTTGTTTCTTGAAACCTGAACTGCTTTAGGTTTTGAATTTTAAAACTAAAATAAAAAAGAAGAAGCAAAGCAAGTTTAAATATAAACTTGAAGCAAGTTTAAATTTGGATTCAAATGAATTTGAATTTCAATGTTCAAATAAATAATGTGCAGAAATGAGTATTTGAGGATAAATCTGTACAGTATTTTTAAATCTAGAAATAAGATTTGAAACAAGTTTTAAAATTAAGTTAATATCTGGGTTTGAAATCCTGAATTCAAAATTGAATTTGAATATGAAGTTTAAAAAAAAAATAAGTTACAAGTTTTGATGTTATAATTAAGTTAGAATATTACAATTTATAACATTTGTTTTTATAAATCTGAAAGGAGATTTTAAAACAGAAATTTAAATTTAAATTTTTGAATCTGAAAACTAAAACACAATTTAAATTTTAGTTGTAATATAAATAAGATTTGAATTTAAATGTTTCAAAAATCACTTGAATATATTTAAAGTATAACTTAAATTTATTTAAATTGATTATGGATTAAAAACTATTTTTAAAATTTGCCTTAGGAGATGAGCAATCCTTTTAAAAAGATTTTAAATAATTAAACCTTGTTTAAGTTTAAATTTGATTTCATTTTAATTTTAATTTAAAATGGAATTTAGAGAAATTTAAAAGCAATTTGTTTTTAAATTACTTTGATAATGATAATTAAATCATTAATGAGATTAATGATTTTCATTGTTTTGAACTTAATAATTTATTATTTGATCAGGGTAATTAAGATTTTAATTAATTAATTTAATTAATTAATAATTAGGTTAATTAATTAAATAATTAAGTGTTTTATTGAATTAATTAAAAGGATTAAGTAAGTTAATTAAACTTGATTAAAGTGTGATTTATAAATTAATTAAATAAGATTTGATTAATTTAATTAATGAATTGAATTTATTAATCAAGTAATTAATAACCAATTAAGTTTTTAATGATCACTTGATTAATTGAATAATTAGAAATAAACTAATGAGTTTCTTTAAATAAATTAAGAATTAATATTGATTAATTTAGTTAATTACTTTGGAAAAGTAATTAAAGATTTGTTATTGGTTAATGAAGGTCATTAGCTTAGTATTATTTTATAATTAATTAATGTAATTAATTTTAATGATTAATTGTATTAATTAATTTAAAGATAATCATTTGAGAATTATTTAAGTATAATTATTTAATGAAAGTAATTAAGGAAAATAATTACTAATTGTAATTAATTAAATTTATTTTTGATTAATTAAGTTTATTAATTTAGTTTAATTAATTTTATTTAATAACTGGCTGATTTGAGAGTAATTACAAATGTAATTAAAAATGAATAATTGCTTAGTGAAGTAATTAAGAAGATAAATTACTTGATGTAATTTAATATAAAGATATTTGGATAATGGAGGAGCCTTGGCAAATTAATTACTTTGTGTAATTAATATGTAATTAGTATACAGATTAATTACTTAAGTAAGGAATTAATAATTAATTACTTAGTGTAATTAATTTAGGTATTGATATTGAGTTATTTGAAGATAATAAAAGGATGTAATTAATGTAATAATGATTAATTACTTAGTGGGATTAATCAAGAATGATTTATCAAATAAGATAATTGATAATTAATTTAATGGAGTTATTTTCAATAAAATAATTTGGGATCCTTAGTTTAAATAATTAATGATGTAATTAAGGATTAATTAATAAGAAAAATTAATCAATGAAGGAATTAAAAAATATAATTAATTAAGGGTTAATGTAAATAATTATAATTAATTAATTAATGAAGTTAATTACTAATTTGGTTTGGAATAATTGATTTGTGAAATTAATTGAAGGTTAATTACTTGAATGTAATAAAAGGATAATTAATCAAGATGATTAATTAGGGTAATTGGTTGAGAGTAATTAATTGATTGATTTATAAATAATTAGAGAATGTGTGAGCATGATTTATATGGACGAGTAATTAATTTAATTCATTTTAAATTAATTAAGAAAGAAGTAATTAATTTAATTCATTTTAAATTAATTAAAGATTGGATTAATAGGTCATTACTTATGAATGTTGATTGATACTGATTACCTTGAGTGGTTGAGATGTCAGATATGAGATAAATGATGTTGTGTGATTTGGATGCTATGGTTGCATTGAGTTGATAATATGAATTATCTGTTGTGATGATGATATGAATTACCTATTTTGATATGGATCATCTGTTTATTATGATAATGTTGATTATCTATTGTGTTGTTGAGAATTATCTATCTGTGTGTATATCGACAATATTGAATTGAATTGTTTTAAACTTTAAAACAACTTGGACCTAAAAGACACGCTTTGGATTTCGATGAGACCGGGATTGGGTTTCCATAATTGGATATCCGAAAACCACATCGATCTAAATTAACGATAGGTCTAGAATCTTATGTGAAGAGTGAAGACTTGAGGTGTAATGACTATACGTCAGTATAACTCTGGAGGTGATTCCGTGATGAGTTTGACGGAACTAGTTCGTATAGGTTCGAGATGGTGACTTAGAATGCAAGGGTTATCGTCATTAACTCTGAGGGTGATTCCAAAATGAGTGTAACGAGATAATGCCTTCGGTTTCGTTCGAACCCGAAATGAACTTGTATCGATTGAATGCTTTCAGAACATCGTCAGGTGGACGATGAGAATTCTAAGAGATGTGTTCGCTGAAGGTAATCGTAGCCTCAAGCCTCATCAACAGGGAATGGCTAAAACAGGGGAGGTGCAGCAAGGTTTCGTGAGTAGCTCCCATTGGAGAGCGAGATTGATCCCTGTCTAGAAGTTCCTTTATATTCGGCTGTGTGGGCAGTTGGTTGCAAACAACTGCGTGGTTGTCTTGTTTGGAACTTTTCGGTAAGGAATGGTTCCGGCCTTGTGCTGCAGGGGAGTTAGGGTGGCTCCTCGGTACGGTGATCTAGGCCACGTACTATGATGGGCGGTACCCCAGTAGCCCTGCCATTGTATGGAATCCAAAATCCAATAAGTGCCAACGGTTTTGATTGTATTACCCACTTTTATGGCTAGTAGCTGGAATTTGATAGATGTAACAATTTCGGCTATTTCTTGTTTATTTGAAAACCCTAGAAACTATTATAATATCATCAGATTTCCTATAAAATGTTTTGGTTAGCGTAAGGTAAAAACTTTTCCATGTTTATGTGTGGGAAGTCTTACGTGATACCTTTCTTTTCAAAAGGTTTTTAAAGTTAAGAAACCTTAACCTGTTACTCACACCAAACCCATGTCTGACCCAGAGTTTATCTTTTGTTTTCTTAAACTCTCGGATACTCAAATATTTATGAGTACTCAAGGGATTCAGGTTGGCTTTGACGAATATTGGAGGAGCAATGGAGCAGGAGGCTTCTGCGTTGTAGATATTTAGTTTCTGCTGTGTTTTCTCTGTATTGTGTCGTATTGAGTTGTAAATACTAGACAGTGTTTATAACTGACTAGTATATGTGATGTGTATGCTGCGTATCTCTGATTATTGTTGTATATTATGTAAATACTTATATTGTTAATATAATTTATTCGTTACGTTGTTGAGATTCTTGTGTCGTTTCTTCTTTCTCTTCTTTCTTTTCTTCTTCTATCCCTTTCTTACTTAATTGATGATGCGATTTTCTGGGAGTAGAAAGTCGGGCCGTCACAGTTGGTATCAGAGCATTAGGTTGAGTGAATACATAGGCTCTGGAATGGTGTCTATCTTGAGAGAGCGTATTTGTAATTTTTAATATATTTTTATATATTTATTTCTACCTATATGTTGGGTTACCTGTTCGAGTTTTCCAATATGGGTTATAAAGGTAGATTAAGGTGGTGTGTATAACACAACTACCGATTGGTTGGAATTTGAATGTTTGAGGTTGGAAGTGTATCTATGGAGACTGTAGATCGAATATCGTCTCGAGTGAGTTTTGCAGTGGTGTAAGGACTTCATTGATCTCTGAAGGTAACCTTTTAAGGTTCAGAGTTTATCTTTGAAGTTGGAAGAGTAGAGTTTGGATCTGTTGGCTGAACAGAAGCGATTGATGGTATCTTGATACCTCAGGAAATAGTAGCTACGTGATGTGATGCAGTGACTATGGATATTTCCGAAGATAATTCTTTGGAACAAGTTTAAGGAAGTAGGTCTGCTTTAGTGTTGTAGCTGAGTTCACCTGGGTGTTTCTGTTTGATTTGAAGTCCGAGTTTCTTGAAGAGCTTTGGATTGAGAATTCTTTGGCATTAGTATCAGCAGTGCAGCTCAGAGTGTGCTGTGTGTCGGCAAAATTTTCTAGCTTAGCAGTTTTATGAAGATGGAGTTCTGATGCAGCTGAGTGAATCCATTTCTTCGATGGGTTGGAAAGAACAGCATAAGCTGTTCTAATTGGTTTAGAGAGAACAATTTTCTTTGGAATTAGATTGAGTTGATCGCAAAAGTGACTTGCGATGGTTGAGTGTTCTCTTCGCTTGTTGGAGATTTTTCTGAATATTTTAAGAGAAGTCAGAGTTTGTCTTCATCTAGAGATTCAGTGGTACCGGTGGTTCAACTAGTTGAAGGTTGGTTCCTTGAGATGGAGTTGTTGAAGCAACTCAGGATTTGAGGAACTTCTGAGTTTTCTCTGGGTTATCAGTGATCTTGTTAGTTATGCTGTCCAGTTGTGCTTGTGTTCTTCATCAGCATTCTTTTCTGCTCCAGATCAGAGTTGTGCAGCGAAAGCAGTTTGCAAGTGCATCTGCTTTTCTTTTCCGGATAGGAGAAGTTTGTTTTCTTCTGATGGTTGTGAGTGGAGTTGTTCTTGATCTTGGTTGATCGGGGAGGATCATTCTAGTGGATTGGATTTGGTCTAGTTTGTTTCTTGTGACATCAGCAAGGGTTGAGCTGATCAGGTAGGAAGTAGGCAGCCCGAGATAGTCCGAAGAATCTTGTGAATCTGAAGTTGGAGATTCTGGATAAATTTCTCAGTTTTTATGAGCTATAATTTTGGTAAGGTTGTGTAAGCTAGCTCCGAGATGTTTTGGATTTCTTCTGTGTTCTGTTTCAGATAAGTATTTAATTTTCTGGATTGAATTGCCAGTTTGGACAACTGGAATTCGATGTTTTCACGTATCTCTGAGGGAGAACGTGTATGATCTATTTTTGGTTTTGGAATCAGCTGTTCTGGGAAATTTTGGTTGTTGAGTCAGACTTGTCTGTAGTCTGAAGTTTTGTTCAGTTGTAGATCTAGATGAGTAGGAGTTCTGTAGCTTAGCAGTTTTGATTATTTGGGTTCTATAGAGTGAGTATCCCGGTGTTTACTTGGGAAGCTCGAGGAAACTCTATCCAGAATTTTGTCTGGATAGTTAATTTTGTTTGATTGGATGAATTGATTGCTAGGGTTGTTAGCATATGTTTGATATATGCTTGTGCTTTAAAATTAAATACCTTTAAAATAGGTTATTAAATTACCTTTGTTTTAAATTTTGAGGACGATATTCTTTTAAGGGGGAAGGAATGTGATATCCCGGAATTTTTGACAATATCAACTTAATAATCTTTATATAAAATTAAATTGATATTGACAATATTGATTAATAAAATATGTTTTGGTTTAGTAATCAGAATTAATAAACATTTAATTAGTGATTTACCTTCTAAAGGCTAAAATAAATGTTTTAAATTATAATGTATATATATATTTGTATATATATTGTAGTTTATCTTTGTTTTGGGATTTAATAAATAAATAAAGTTTTGTTTTTAAATTCTAATAAAATATTGAGTAATTAGGAAATTATGTTTTAAATTATTATTAAGATTTTAAAAATCTATATAAACTAGTAATTAAATGGTTTGATAATATTTAAAAATAAATATTAAATAGTTTAAAATTTGTCTTAGCTTAATTTTTTTAAATTTAAATAAAGATTGATTTTATTTCTTTTTAAATATTATTTGATTAAACATGAATAGAGAATATTTTATATAAGTTTAAAATACAAATTGCATACGGTTTAAAATTTATTTATTTATAAAAAGTGATTTATAATTCTTTTTATATATCATATAAAAATTGTTAAATTGTTATTTTCAAGCCATAATAATAAATGTACTATTTTTTCCCCATAAATATAAAGAAGAATTAAAATAGGAAAATAGAATCTTCATTTTAAATTAAATAAATTGATTTTAGTTTGAGATTCAAAGGATTTATTTGAATCTGGAATTTTATTTTGAAATTCAAATTAATTGATTCTTTAAAATATTTGTATAAGTTTTAATTTATAAATTGTTTTATTTACATTTTCTTAAAATAAAAAAATCATATATAAGCATTCAAACATAAAATGAATTAAAGAAAAGACTTTTTAAACATTTAAAGTATAACTTAATTAAATAAAGAAAAGCGTTAACAATTAAACAAATCTAAGCAACATGTGTTAATTGTAAAACAAACAAAATGACAAGTGTCATTTGATTTTAATCTTTTCTTTATTTTAATAAAAGTATTTTCAGGCTTTTAAAACGTTTTTCACTTTCCTTAATTATCTTTTAAAAATCAAATGCTAGTTGAATCAAAAGAAAATATTTCACCTAAAATCTGAAAACTCAAAACCCCTCAAAACCAAATCTGCATGCAACTACATTTGCAACTCTGGAAGGTCAACTGCATTTTCAAAATCAATCAACCAAAATATCAACCTGCAAAATGAATTCCTCCATCTTTATTTAGTCCTGCATGCATCTATGTTGGTCAGGAATTCAAATGCAAGCAACCTGGGTTGAAGTCTGCATCTTTTTCAAAATTTGAAGAATAAAATGACCTGCATGCATTTAAAATAAGAAGCACTTCAGTTCAATTAGCATGACACTGCAACAATTAAATCAGACAGGATTCAAAGCTTTAAAATTCGGGTACTCTGTTCTTCAGATTTAAGGTGAGTAACATTTTTTATTTAATAATTTAAGTTTAGTATGGTTCCATGATTTATTTCTGTGAATAATCATGAATGTTGATCAGTAAGTTTCTGTGTATATATATATATATATATATATATATATATATATATAAGAATAATCTGTAGATATTAGGACAAAATGTGTGCATGTCTATCTATGAGCCTCTGCTTCTAGCTTAAGACTAAGTTTTGTTTTTTATTTTTAAATTATACCCCTATCTCTAGATCATGCCAATGTTATGATTAGATTGCAAACTTGTTTGCTAAACATAAATCTGAAGTATGAAAATTGAATAAGGTAAATTAAATTCAAAATCTTTTCTGGAAACCAAAAATGTTCAGTAAACATTAAATTGTTTAAAACATAAATTCCTTAATTTATTGAATTAAGAGTGGGATCTGAAAACATTCTAGAAAACATGATTTTTATCTCAGGAAATACAACTTATAGTTTAAGAATATAGGGGTAGTTCACTTTTATCTGAAAATATGAATTTGTAAAATTCTGTTGATCTTGGAAATCTGGGAGTTTGAAGTTTCATGTGAATGAAGATGAGTGATCAGGAACTTCATTAAAATTATCAACCTGATGATTTAATCTTTGGATTAGCAAAGAAATGGAAAATTGATCTGTAACCCTAGTCTTGTGAACAGTTAGAAAATTCGACCCTTCCTCTTTCTAGGGTTGATCGACTGTTAAGGGTTTTTGAAGGATGGTTGCTGGGTTCAAGAGGAGGAACTAGCCGGACTTGTAGCTTAAACGCTGGTCGGAGGAAGGAGAACATGCCATTGACAGGTGTGGGGTTTGGGGTGCACTAAGGTTTCCAGGTTTTAGAAGTGGGGTTGGCTTTTGATTTTTGGTTAAATGGAGTTTTCTGATGATTAGGTGTTCATGTTGGATTCAAGGGTGGATGGTGGATGTGGATGATCATCACCGATGATCGAAAAGTTGTCCATGGATTTGTGCATGCGCACAGTAGACATATGGAGGAGATTTGGTTTCTGGAATATGGTGAAGATGTGGTGTTTGGGTCATTTCAGTTTTTGCTCGAAGTTAGGTGAAAGTTTACTCGAAGTAAATCAGTTTTGGCTCGGGTTGTTTATTTTTAATTTTTCAGGTTTGTTTCCTGAAACCTGAACTGCTTCAGGTTTTTAAATTTTAAGACTAAAATAAATAAAAAAGAAGCAAAGCAAGTTTAAATCTAAACTTGAAGCAAGTTTAAATTTGGATTCAAATGAATTTGAATTTCGGTGTTCAAATAAATAATGTGCAGAAATGATTATTTAAAGGATAAATCTGTACGCTATTTTTAAATCTGGAAATAAGATTTAAAACAAGTTTTAAAATTAAGTTAAAATCTGGGTATGAAATCCTGAATTCAAAATTGAATTTGAATCTGAAGTTTAAAAAAATTAAGTTACAAGTTCTGATGTTATAATTAAATTAGAATATTACAATTTATAACATTTGTTTTTATAAATCTGAAAGGAGATTTTAAAACAGAGATCTAAATTTAAATTTTTGAATCTGAAAACTGAAACACAATTTAAATTTTAGTTGTAATACAAATAAGATTTGAATTTAAATTTTTCAAAAATGACTTGAATATATTTAAATTATAATTTAAATTTATTTAAACTGATTATGGATTAAAAACTATTTTTAAAATTTGCCTTAGGAGATGAGCAATCCTTTTAAAAAGATTTTAAATAATTAAACCTTGTTTAAGTTTAAATTTGATTTCATTTTAATTTTAAGTTAAAAAGGAATTTAGAGAAATTTAAAAGCAATTTGTTTTTAAATTACTTTGATAATGATAATTAAATCATTAATGAGATTAATGATTTTCATTGTTTTGAACTTAATAATTTAGTATTTGATCAGGGTAATTAAGATTTCAATTAATTAATTTAATTATTTAATAATTAGGTTAATTAATTAAATAATTAAGAGTTTTATTTAATTAATTAAAAGGATTAAGTAAGTTAATTAAACTTGGTTAAAGTGTGATTTAGAAATTAATTAAATAAGATTTGATTAATCTAAATTAATGAATTGAATTTATTAATCAAGTAATTAATAACCAATTAAGCTTTTAATGATCACTTGATTAATTAAATAATTAGAAATAAATTAATGAGTTTCTTTAAATAAATTAAGAATTAACATTGATTAATTCATTTAGTTACTTTGGAAAAGTAACTAAAGATTTGTTATTGGTTAATGAAGGTCATTAGCTTAGTACTATTTTATAATTAATTAATGTAATTAATTTTAATGATTAATTGTGTTAATCAATTTAAAGATATTCATTTGAGAATTATTTAAGTATAATTACTTAATGAAAGTAATTAAGGAAATTAATTACTAATTGTAATTAATTAATTTTATTTTTGATTTATTAAGTTGATTAATTTAGTTTAATTAATTTAATTTAATCACTGGTTGATTAGAGAGTAATTACAAATGTAATTAAAAATGAATAATTGATTAGTGAAATAATTAAGAAGATAAATTACTTGATGTAATTTAATATAAAGATATTAGGATAATCGAGGAGCCTTGGGAAATTAATTACTTTGTGTAATTAATATGTAATTAGTATACAGATTAATTACTTAAGTAAGGAATTAATAATTAATTACTTAGTGTAATTAATTTAGGTCTTGATATTGAGTTATTTGCAGATAATAAAAGGATGTAATTAATGCAATAATGATTAATTACTTAATGGGATTAATCAAGAATGATTTATCAAATAGGAATTGATAATTAATTTAATGGATTTATTTTAAATAAAATAATTTGGGATCATTAATTTAAATAATTAATGGTGTATTAAGGATTGATTAATAAGAACAATTAATCAATGAAGGAATTAAATAATGTAATTAATTAAGGATTAATGTAAATAATTATAATTAATTAATTAATGAAGTTAATTACTAATTTGGTTTGGAATAATTATTTTGTGAAATTAATTGAAGGTTAATTACTTGAATGTAATAAAAGGATAATTAATCAAGATGATTAATTAGGGTAATTGGTGGAGAATAATTAATTGATTGATTTATAATTAATTAAGGAATGTGTAAGCAAGATTTATATGGATGAGTAATTAATTTAATTCATTTTAAATTAATTAAGAAAGAAGTAATTAATTTAATTCGTTTTAAATTAAAGAATGGATTGATAAGTCATTACTCATGAACGTTGATCGATACTGATTACCCTGAGTGGTTGAGATCTCAGATATAAGATAAATGGTGTTGTGTGTTTTGGATGCTATGGTTGCATTGAGTTGATAATATGTATTATCTGTTTGAGTTGATAATATAGATTATCTATTGTGAAGATGATATGAATTACCTATTTTGATATGGATCATCTGTTTATTATGATAATGTTGATTATCTATTGTGATATTGAGAATTATCTATCTGTGTGTATATAGGCAATATTGAATTGAATTGTTTTAAACTTTAAAACAACTTGGACCTAAAAGACACGCTTTGGATTTCGATGAGACCGGGATCGGGTTCCATAATTGGGTATCCGAAAACCACATCGATCCAAATTAACGACAGGTCGAGAATCTTATGTGAAGAGTGAAGACTCGAGGTGTAAGAACTATACGTCAGTATAACTCTGGGGGTGATTCGGTGATGAGTTTGACGGAACTAGTTCTTATAGGTTCGAGATGGTGATTTAGAATGCAAGGGTTATTATCGTTTACTCTGAGGGTGATTCCAAAATGAGTGCAACGAGATAATGCCTTCGGTTTCGTTCGAACCCGGAACGAAGTTGTATGGGTTGAATGCTTTTAGAACATCGTCAGGTGGACGATGAGCATTCTAAGAGATGTGTTCTCTAAAGGTAATCGTAGCCTCAAGTCTCATCGGCCGGGAATGGCTAAAACAGGGAAGGTGTAGCAAGGTTTCGTGGGTAGCTCCCACTGGAGAGCGAGATTGATCACTGTCTAGAAGTCCCTTTATATTCGGCTGTGTGGGCAGTTTGTTGCAAACAACTGCGGGGTTGTCTTATTTGGAACTGTTCAGTAAGGAATGGTTCCGACCTTGTGTTGCAGAGGAGTTAGAGTGGCTCCTCGGTACGGTGATCTAGGCCACATACTGTGACGGGCGATACCCCAGTAGCCCTGCCATTGTATGGAATCCAAAATCCAATAATTGCCAACGGTTTTGATTGTATTACCCACTTTTGTGGCTAGTAGCTGGAATTTAATAGATGTAACAATTTCGGCTATTTCTTATTTATTTGGAAACCCTAGACAATATTATAATATCATCAGATTTCTTATCAAATGTTTTGGTTAGCGTAAGGTAAAAACTTTTCCATGTTTATGTGTGGGAAGTCTTACGTGATACCTTTCTTTTCAAAAGATTTTTAAAGTTAAGAAACCTTAACCTGTTACTCACACTAGACCCATGTCTGACCCGGAGTTTATCTTTTGTTTTGTTAAACTCTTGGGTACTCAAATATTTACGAGTAGTTAAGGGATTCAGGTTGGCTTTGACGAATATTAGAGGAGCAATGGAGCAGGAGGCTTCTGCGTTGTAGATATTTAGTTTCCGCTGTGTTTTTTCCGTGTTGTGTTGTATTGAGTTGTAAATACTAGACAGGTGTTTATAACTGACTAGTATATGTGATGTGTATGCTGTTTATCTCTGATTATTGCTGTATATTATGTAAATACTTACATTATTAATATAATTTATTCCGTTCGCTGTTGAGATTCTTATGTTGTTTCTTCTTTCTCTTCGTTATTTTCTTCTTCTATCCCTTTCTTTCTTAATTGATGATGCAATTTTCTGGGAGTAGAAAGTCAGATCGTCACATGGCATCTCCACTCTATTGAACTTTAACCAATTTTACCACCTTTCTCCTTAATTGTTTCTCATCATTATCAAAGATTCGAACATGCCCTCTAATAATTACCAAATTTGGTTTCACCTCCAAGTTTTCTTGAGTAGCCGTGTCTATGATTTGTCTCGGGTCATGCACGTTTTTCCACAAATGAGATACATGAAAAATGTTGTGCATTGATGTCACGACTTGAAATTCAGTATTCGAAAAATCAACAGCAAACACCTCACTTGTATTCGACCGTCGAAGATTCAAACATTGAATTCCAGTTTGGATGGAGATTATAACACTTCAAGGAATTTGATTTTTAGTGGCGTTCAAAAAATGCTACAAAAAGTTTTGGTGGCGTTTTGATAAACGCCGCTAGAAAACATGTGACTAAAAATCCATGATTTTTTGTTGCATTCATTTTAACGCTACTATGAATGAATATTTTGCAGCGTTTTTAAAACGTTACTAAAGATCTTTTTTACAGCATTTAAGAAACGCCACCGAAAAGGTGTCGTTTGCTATCTTATTTTTTTGTTGCACTTATTATTATTTTTTGCAGCGTTTTTTGAACGCCATGGAGATTATCTAAGTTACTATAGTTTCTGATACTGTAGCGCTTTTTAAACGCTACAAAAAAATATTTTGGTGCCGTTTTTCCTCCGCCACCGTATCTTTCGATTTTATTGCCTGTTGTTCCACGACTACATCTGATTTCGCCTCCAATTCAAGTACTTCAAAACTTGTACAATAACGTAATATATAAACACATACACATTCAAAAATTAACACATTCAATGAACCACAATAACACAATCAAAAGCAATTACGTAATCACCACTATATCATAACATTAGTGTCAAGACAAAAGGTTAACCATACGTTTACACCATAAACAGTTTCATAATAGTACATGCAGCAAGTGCTGCTACCATGCATACTAGTCAATCATAGTCCTTGCACTGGCCACTGTCTATCCCCTTCTAACTGTAGTTTAACATACTACAGCACCACATTGCAACACCATATAATATACAACTTACCTTATCACTAACCTGTCACTCCACTTCTCTTCATCACCGTCTCACTGCTGTACGCATCAACCCAGCCACTCATAAACATCATTCACACACCTTGTCATCACATACCCGACCACAAACCAAAAGCTACATGCTGGTAGATCGCTTTGCTGATGTCGTGCCCTTCATGCTTGTAGAGTTTGTTCTCGGAACTGGAAAAATGAACAAAGAGCATGTTAAAAATTGAATAAAGATTACATTGTGACTTAAAAATATATTTAAAAATGTCAAAAATAATAATAATAATCTATTTGGCATTTGATATTCATGGTAATTTGTAAACATAAGAATCGCCTACCTGGTGACCATACATATTCTTTTCGAACAGACATTGTTTTATGAAGCTGTGATCTTGGTGCACGTGAAGCTTTAGACCTGCATTTGAAAATAACGAACATATTATACCAAAACACGACTATACAGAACCTCAGCATAAAGCCATGATGATCCTGCTGACATTACTAATTTTGCCCAAGCTTCCAAAACAAGTGCAGACAGACTAAAGTTTAAACAAAAGCAGCACTCATAATATGGCTAAATGGTTTGATAACATCAATTGATTAGATAGTAAATTTTTGATTCACTTAGAACCAGTGTCCTGGAACCTGTTGGAAACAAGAAAACCATATTATACACGTCTTATCATTATGCTAATTTCATTTCTTAGCTCAAAATAATATGTACAAAAAATAATGAAATGGGTCACAGCCAGAGCACACCATGAATGTGACATGATTTATTTAAATTCGAATGACAAAGCCTCTCGCCTTTGTGCATTTTTTTCTTCAGGCAATAACTATGAAAGGTCAAAAGAGTAGCTAGCTAATAAGTGGCCATTATGCAACTCAAAGAACATCAATATCCAAGTGGATAGTAATTGTATGTATTAATTTATCGTCATTACTTAATTAACATAATTCTACTTTGATTTATTATTTATTTGTGTTATTAGACACAACTAAAATCATTAAGCATCAAGTGCTGGATAAAGTTTTAAAGATCTTTACTAACATAGAGATGTATCTTAATTAATAAATTATTCTAGCGGTGTTCTGACTAATGCCAGTATATACCTGTAGCTTATAAAAGAAAGAAAAAGAAAAAGCCCGCGTCAACGGACTGTATAATATTATAGCATTGCTTTAGTGTAAGAGCATTCCACGTCACTGAACCAGTGTATTTTTTCAATGGGTCAATTATTTTCTTTTCATCTCCTATTATGACCAAAGATAAATGAAATATGGATTACTGTTTTATTTTTACCTAACTCATCTAGATGGTATGACTAGAGATTTTAAGTTTTATAATCATAGTAAAAGCATCAAATTTGACTAAATTGTAACACGACTAATTAATGTGTTTCTACTTTCTATACTGGGGTGTACATGCGATATAATTTTATATTCTCATCTTTGATGTCATCTAAAGTTGTGTGGTGCCCAAACTTCCTATTCAAAAGTTTTAGTGTGAAAACATAAACTTGTGGACTCTTTACATGGATGTGGAAAATTTGCATTCTAAAGATACTTTTGACTGATACACGATGTTTCTTTTAAAAACATTGCAGCATGTAAATTTTCAATTGCATGAGAGGGAACTTCCAAGCTTCACTTTCCTTGGCCACGTTAATTTCCTTCTCACTACTGGAGATGCTTTATTCGTATCTACTTCGCATATGTCGCCTTGATATAAAAAATTTGTGTCCCTAAATTTTTTCATCAAGCTCTATTCTTTTTGTACGTTTATTTCCTTTCTCCTTTTTCCTTTTTTTCTAGACATACATCGTATTTGATAGGTCTAGTACAAAGTTAAGAACGGGTATCTACTGAAGAATAACTGTATAACAAACCCACAAGTACCTCCCAGAAGATGTCAACTATTGCCAACCTCTGAACATAATACAAAGAGCAAGGACAAGGTTGTTCTTTTATCTTGGCAGCAAATTACGAGAGGCAAGTAGTAAAATAAAATCCTGATAATGGAGTTTAGGAGCTTTTTTAGTTTACAAGCGGCATCACTTGGATAGGCTGTTGTCCTCACTTCTGTCCTCTATGTAATAATTTGGATCATAGTGGGGGAAGGTGGAAAATTTAGATGTCCTGGTGGAGTTGGATGGAGAATAGAGATAGATATTTTAACTGGTTAATGATACTAATTAATAAGATCGAAATATGACAGTAGGAGAAATAACATTAGATGATAATACTAGGGAATACGAGTCATGCATTAAATCAAAATCGAAATCAATCAAATTACAATCTTCATGCATGCTTCCCATGAAAGAGAACCTTGTTGGCTCATACCCCCATGAAGCCACTGTTCTAGATTTCCATTATTTACATACTCATATACCAGAATCCTAAACATCCAAAATCAAAATCAATCAAATGCAGTAAACCTATTACTCTAGTTGTACACTTAAGAAGTTGAGTTTTTGTAGTATATTATTGCAACAAATGACAAAAATTTAAATGGGAAGCTTACCTTGGAGTTCCTTCAACACAGTAACCAAGTAGTCGAACAATATTCTGTGACGAACATGACCAATAGCTTCAACTTCAACCCTGAACTCTTTTTCAGCTTGACCCCTATAATATAATATCCAGTAAAAGTTAACACCAGATTAAAGATTCATTTTATCTCCCAACAAGCTACTCATCTAGAAAAACACTAAGATGAGAAGTTAGAGATGTAAGACATTCTTCAGGAGTTTTGGAACCTAGCTTAATATAAAGAAATGATAACATTATAAGTAGTTGAGTAACACATAAAGATCTTACATGTTATTCAGTATCCTTTTAACAGCGATCGGAGTCCCATTAACATTTTTATCAAAAAAATCCTATAGAAACGTTCATAACTTCGAATTTTGTTTAACTATTCAATAAGTTATCATTTAGATATAGAGATCAAGTGCAAAATAAATAAATAAATAACGACTCAGAATTAACTTAAACATATGCTCGAATAATAAAATAAAATGATTATTTTGCACAAAGATATCCATTGGCTGAAATCATTTTGCACATTTCAAATCAACCACCCCCGTGAATTCCGCAGGCAATCATAGGTTGCAAATTTGAGGAACAAATAGTAGAGTAGTCGGCTCGGAATGTTAGTATATATGTAGAGCACACAAAGAGGAATAAAACTACGTATACGCATATTTGTTCAACAATATCTGAAGAAAGTATATTTTTCTGCAAAGCAGTGCTAACGAGAAAAGAACTTACAAGAATATCAATAACTCAATAAATGTTACATTCTTACGTGCATGTGTGAGAAGCTTTTTGGAACATATTCAAGAAGTTTGGTACTGCCAAGTGCTACTACATGGTCAAATGAGATAGAGTGATATTATAGTGCAATCAGTGCCTAGCCTGTGCTGAAAACGACCAACAGCACCAAATTTTCTAAGAACCGTCGATCGAAATGTCTTATAGCAGTCAATATATGATCGGTTTGTATATTCACAAAAGACAAAGAGGGTCAGTAATTGCAGGTGAAAGTTCCATTAATACTGCTAATTGGAGTTCGGATGACGATGTGCATCAAGTAGAAGACCGAATGCACAAAATTCTTGAATTGTTTAATTGTACTTATGTATGCAACCTGGCAAGAAATAGCTTATAGTCTTTCACTCTTCGGTAAGATACTGAGTGATGTAAACATAACTTGGATTAGAAAGGACGGTAACAGAATTAAGTTACCGAAGCAAAAAAAATTGCTTTATGCATGAAAAAAATCAAAATTATATGTTGCACTTACCCCACAGGAGTGGAGTTAATTTGTAACCAACTCAAGGAGTAAGTATCTATTGCCTAAAATGCAAGCATGAAAAGAATAGTTGGAAGCTTGATGGGTGGAATCCCAAATCTAACCAGATTATGAAAGCCCATGGTCCATGATTCGAAGAAGTTTCTTCTACGAAGGAACAATGCATTTATTAAATCAATTAATTTTTACATGAACAATAGTTATTAACATTAATTAACGTGAAGAGCACGAATCTGATTGCAGTCAAAAACTTCTACCTGTTCATTAACCTTATCTTTGCAGTTTATACACAATGTCAATGCAAACAGAGCATTAACTTACCTAATCCAAAAGCAATGTTAAAAAATTCAACTTCAACCGTGTCAAACTAAATTCAAATAAAATTCACAATCATTAGACAAAGAAAATGTCCAACGAAATTCCCTCATTCATTCCTGATTTATCTGAGTAAACATTTAGTTGCATCATGGATACCACAAGCCTATATATAACAACCATCAGTGACTGATTATTAGCCATATTAGTTGTTAGTAATTATTTGACATTAACTTGTTTTCCCTTTTTCCCAACCACCTAAATGCATGAACTACATATGCAGTGGCTAATTAAAACAACTAAATGCATATTGATTAATAATAGAGAATAATTTACTATGAAATGAACTCACGATCGAAGGATGAGCAGCACAAAAATATGTAAAACTGAAGTTGAAATCAAATTAGGCCAAATAACACATAAATCAAATTGCAAAATGATAAACTAGTACATGCAATAAAATCGGTTACTCACATGATTTAGGGCAAAAAAATTAGAGCCGGTGACTTCCAGTTTGAGTCTTTTAAGACGGCGTCGATGGTCGTAGGTTGAGAGAGTGACCGGCGGCTTCGAGTTTGAGGCGGCGTCGGCATCTTTGAGTTCGAGGGAGAGGAGAATTGGGGTCTTCGAGTTTTTTTGTTGCCCCACGGTTTGCTGCTGCCCTAGACAAAAAGGGAGGGAGAGAAAAATGAAAACGAGGGTTTTGGAACTCGATCTTGTGACAAAAAAAGGAGGGAGAGAAAAATGAAACATGAGCGGCCACTGAAAGTTTGAGCGAGGAAGGCACCAAAAATTCGCTAAGTATATAGAGATATGAGCGGACAGCAAAAATTTTATCCAAATTTATGTGAATTGTTGGCCGGAAGCACTTTGTAGCATTTCTTCGTTCATTTTTATAAGTTAAACCGATCAATGGTTGCATATAGCTTCAAACGCTACCAATTTATGCAACTAATTTTTTTTTTGTTGTAGTGCAACAACATTAGATGAATATTAAACAACGAAACAAAATAAATATCATTTATCGCGGATACAACATCATAATATCCATTACACCATTTAACATTAATATCAGAGTGCTACATATTGATATAACAACAACATAATGACAACTTTACAACATAATGCCAAGATAGTCTTCAAAAGGATCCAACATACATCTTCTTTGATAAGGTCTTCAAAAGTTCAACACTTCAAAAGGTTACTAAAGCCAAAACTTCCGAAATCCGATAGCTTCCAAGCAAAAAGACTTCAAAAAACTAGCTAGCACCAAAACACGGAAAACCTGCTACTACGTTGTGCGTGTGGAAATTATGGGAACCAGAGTTTAGAAAGAAAACAATAAACTCCAGGTCAGTCATGGGACTGGTATGAGTAAACAAAAACAGTTGCTTTTAAATAAAACTAATTTTAAAACAAAACCATTCGTGCTTTTGAAAAATGAAACTACCATAAGGCCTCCCTGCACACGCACAATGCAATCGCACACTTGGGGGAGATTTCTCCTTATGATAGTCAAGTACGCTTAATACGAGAAAACTCTTTCATATTATTGTTAGTGCATAGTGTAGAAAACCTTTTCGAAAGTATAATATTAATCTTAGCCAGCATACGTACCATTATAGTATGCCTATTGTAGCTACCATGTAAAATGGCAGGTTCTACAACTAAAACCTTACTGGGTTCGTATTGGGGATTGGATTTCCAACAAATGGTTAGGCTAAGGAACTTCCTATGCCACTTGGGTACGCCTCTAGAGGGACATCCCGAGAAATTAACTAGCTCTCTGCCAACAAAAGGCCAGGTTACCTCTGTAACTAGGTAACTACTACATGAGTATGCCACCCCCTGGTCGTTTGCGACCTTTATCCGAGGGCCCTCAACCACAATGCAACAACCACGTAGTAATGAGATTGTAGCAACCACATAGGTTAAGTATCTGGGCTCCATACCATGATACTGCCTTTTTTCAGAAGGAAATGAAATACCCTAAAGGGCGCGACCCTCATAACCTTGTCGCATCTTTCCTGTTTCAACCATTTCCGGGGTGTGAGGTCTGATGAGGTCTTGTCCACAAAGCTACGCTTTACACAAAAGCCATGCTTTGATCAACAAATGATCATCAACACATAGTAGCAATTAGCATGTCAAATTACCAAATTGGGAGTATATCACTGTTAACCTTCAACTACATAACCTCTGAGCTCGTACATCTCAAAGAAGGGCGTTAAGCTAGGAGAATAAATTCTCTACCACCATCCGATATGTATTTGAAAGAAATCTGCTTTATATCTCAAAGTGTAGTGTCAGACATACAACCATACAAGTCTGTTCTGGGTTCGAACAGAACCGAAGTCACTTTGGCCACTAGAGGAAGAAGCCCTTGTAATCCGGGTATCCACAATCCCGGTCGGATTCCCCATCACATGTGGAGATCTCTATACCCAAGCAACTCAGTGAAGAGACATTCGATAGGTAATCCTATCTTTCTCGTAGACACCCAGTCTTCACCACCATCTTCAAATGCTATTCAGTTCATCGTATCACTATTCGAAATGGGTTATATGACACAAATTTCTCTCCCGGCTAATCCGAATAGTGAGTGCTTAATGTTAAAACACGTGGATATATCATTCGCAAAGATTTACTATCAAGGTCCGATGTGGATTCCGGATAACCAATTGGAATCCGACTCCCCGTCGCATCGAAATTCAAGTGCCGTTTTACGGCCAATGGGTTTTCACATTCACAGAAACAAATCACAAATATCACACCTAAGCACAAAACAATTCACATTACATACCATAATAATCACATATCAGAATATCAATCCAGTACACAACATTTGATAATAATCAATTATCTTCAATTAAGATAAATTAAGTGTGTAATTTAAAACAAATTAACCATATAATTACTTTCATTAATTATCTTTAATCAATGATTAATTATACTTAATTATAAATTAATTAAATCCTAATTACCTTTATTAATTAATCATTCCTTAATTAATTATCTTAATTAATTAATCTTTAATCATTTATTAATTAAATCATAATTACTTTTATTAATTAATTACTCTTAATTAATTATCTTAATTAATTAAGCTTTAATTATTTATTAATTAAATCTTAATTACTTTTATTAATTATTCCTTAATTAATTATCATAATTTATTAATCTTTAATTATTTATTAATTATGTCTTAATTACTTTTATTAATTAAATATTCCTTAAATAATTATCTTAATTAATTAATATTTAATTATTTATTAGTTAAATCTTAATTACTTTTATTAATTAATTATTCCTTAATTAATTATCTTAATAAATTATCTTTAATTATTTATCAACTAAATCTTAATTACTTTTATTAATTAATTATTCCTTAACTAATTAGTTATCAATTACAAATCAATTAACTTTAATAATTTACTTAATTAACCTTTAATATTAAGTAATTAATTTAATAGATAATTATTTAAGTAATTTTATTAATAACCATTAATTACTTAATAAATTAAAGATAAATCTTTTTATCTTTATAAATCACTTTGATTTTCTTATAGCCCTTGCTTATTGAATCATTCTTACTACACAATTTAACTTAAAGGATTTAGATTAGTTTTAAAATAGCATTTTTTATCTTAATTACCCCTTTTAATTGCCTTATTTAATTAACATAAATAATTTTTATAAAATAATGAAACAAGATTTAAATTTAATTTAAATACAAAATATATTTCTTAGAAGCTTAATTAGTCTTAACTCAACTCAAAATCATCTTTTAAAACATGTTTTTTTCAAATGATAAAAAATTTGAATTTATTTCAAAGTAAAAACTGATTTATATTACTAACTCGAGACGCACTCGAGTATTACCCGAGAAAAAGACCTCATTGCTTCGAGTTCTTTCAAAAATCGACCCATGCATAATTTTTTTTCTTAATTTTGTCTAAGTGTTTAACCCTCCTGGTACACACAGAATCTACTCGAGCAAGGACCCGAGCTAGAATGCAAATTTCACGAATGCAACTTCGAGACATCCACTCTCCTCCCAAACCATCTAACTGATATAACCTCAGCCCCGTGCACATGCATAGTTGAAGCAGCCACCTCTAGTCGCAGCTACGGCCGTCGATGTATCAACGTTGATCTCCACAAACCACCCAAACACCCAAAAAACCAAATCATCGACGAAATTGAAAATTTCGAAGCCGAACCCAAACTGGAACAAAACACCGATCACCAAAAAGCCACGTCCTCCCTCCTTCGATCATCAAGCGTCGTAGGATCATGCCTGAAGCATAAACGCTGACTAACGCTTCGATTGGCGCACATTCGATCGATTCCGGTGCAACAATGAAACAACAGTAACCATGTTTCTTGACCATGTTCAAAAGTGGGTTTGAACCCTAAATCCTTGCCATGCGAACACCTCAATGAATTAAAAAAATATAAGCATTTTTCCAACGAACTCCAACCTTCCAACTAGCCATGACCCCGATCTCGGGCACCCAAACTCCATTGATCGCCTGAATTTGGTGAAAATTTTGATTTTTTTCATCCCGTGATTTCTCCATAAATACTAGACTAAAAATCTTGATTTTAGTTTTAAAAATCAACATTTTTTAATAACGATTTCAATGATATTATTGAAACAGGATGATATAATGTTTGAATTTTTACTTAGTTCGAAGTTTTACTGTGTTTGTTTGATTTCCAGCAACCTCTTGATGATTTTCTTTTTGAAATTTATTTTAAAACCTAGATACTGATCATGCAAACAAAATTTACATAGACATTGAAACTTTTCAAAGATTGTAGGATGAGAATTTCATTTTCTAACAGGTTTTTGAAAACCTGGAATTATAATAGGGATTGTCAACCCTGTACATTAACATGCACATGCAAGATACATATACACATTCACATATTGGTGCATGCAAACCTATATTCAAACTTGCCTACATCATGCATTCAAATATAGTTCAGACATCAAGGCTTAGAAAGGTTCACTCACCTGTTATGCTTGGGAACAGAAGCAGAGAGGAAGTGTTTGGAAGTTGATTATATGAAATTTGGTAAGCTATTTAAATTTGATCCTAGATTTTTATTACTTGCAACTAGTTATTTAATTTTCCTTAGCTTCTTTAACAAAAAAATTCAAATTTAATTCCTTAAAGTAATTTACTTACAGTTAAATTTTTTTATGAAATAGAGAAGAATTCATGGTCTGCAATTTTAAAACTGAGCTTGAAATCTTAGAGTTGCTCCTGAATCTTTTTCTTATGTTTAATTGTTGAAATTAAGTCCCACTTTGATATGGAGAGTCCAAGTTGTTTAATTGAAATTTCCTTCCTTAGCTTGAGATTTTGAAGAAAAATGGATACAGACATTTTTTCTTGAATTTTTTTTCTTCTCTTGATTTAAAGTGTTGAGGAGGCTATGCTTTGATTGCTTGTTTTTGATGATTTTTTCTGGTTTAAAAATTGTACAGGTTTTGAAATGAGTAAAAGAGATAAGAGAGGGAAGATGAATTATCTTATATAATTTTATTTCCTTTTCATGAATTTCTACGAAAATGAAAATAATAAAATGACAATTGTTAATCTTTTTCTAAATGTTAAACACTTGTCAATCCACTTATTTAGTTTTTTTAACACTTGTCCATTAATACATTATTAACTCTCCATATGTCATTTGCATGAGAAAATTGAAACATGTATATATTTATAAAGTTATTTTTTCTTATTTTTTATAAATGGATCTCTCTTTTATTTACAAAATATAAAATTCAAAAGAAAATATTTTAAACCAATTATTCATTAAATAAATTACTCATATATTGTTTTAAATTCAAAATACATTACTAAAGCATTTATTTATAATTCAAATTCAAAATCAAATTTAAATCTACTCATATATACACATATGTATATAATTTAAATTAAAATGATTTTAAAAACATTTGTTATTTAAAATTTTAAAATCAAATGAATTGGAATTTTATTTATATAAATTATCACTTATTTTATTTGTTTGAAACTTTGCAAATTAAATGCCAAAAGTTCAAATAAATTACCAAATTTAAATTGATAAATTTTGGGATGTTACAGATTTCCCTCCTTAAGAAAATTTCATCCTCGAAATTTGAAAGATAAAGAAAAGAAAACAATGGATATAAGAATATAGATAAAAGATAGAGAAGGGCATATCAGTTTAAGCCGGAATATCCACTCTGCAATTGGGATATGATTTCCGTATGCTGTCTTTAGTTTCCTAAGTGCAATCCTTTGGATCACCGCTCCACTGTAATTCAACTAGTTTCATAATTTTATTTCTTATTTGCTTTTCATCACGATCTATAATCTTTATCGGTTTTCTTTTAACTTCTAAATTGGAAGTGATATCGAGATCCTGCTGAGCAGCTTCTTCAATAATACCATCTAGGTCGTGCACATACTTTCGAAGGTTAGAAATGTGAAACACATCAAGCACGTCAGACAACCAGCTGGGTAGCTGCACTCGGTAGGCTAAATAACCGATCCTCTCAAGAATAGGAAAAGGACCAATATACCGTGGTGCCAGCTTACCAGTCTTAACAAATCTCAACACACCTTGCATTGGAGATACTTTAAGAAAAACAGAGTTTTCAATCTGGAATTTCAAATCTCTTCTTCTGCGATCATAATAACTCTTTTGACGACTTTGAGCCGTTTTCTATTTCTTCCGTATAAAATCAACTTTCTCCGTGGCTTCCTTAATCATATCCGGTCCAAGGACGAGTTTATCACCTGACTCGATCCAATATGCAGGTTATCGACATGGATGACCATATAAAGCTTCAAAAGGAGCCATCTCGATACTGGACTGATAGCTATTGTTATACGAGAATTCGACCAGATGTAAATGGTCCTCCCAAGAACTACCAAAATCAAGTACACAAGCACGCAATAGGTCTTCTAAGATTCAGTTTATCCATTCAGTCTGCCCACCAGACTATAGGTAATAAGCAGTGCTGAAATTCAGTTTTGTTCCCAGTCCGTCTTGAAATTCCTCCTAAAATCTACTAGTGAAGATCGGGTCACGATCACTCACTATACTGCTCGGTATACTGTGGAGACAGACAATTTCTTTCACATATAACTCAGCTAAACTTGCTGCTGTGGGGGTAGATTTATCTACAAAAAAGTGGGCTGTCTTAGTCAAATGGTCCACAATTACCCAAATTACTTCATTGGCTTTCTGAGTACATGACAACCTTATCGATGAAATCCTTCGATATTTGGTCCCATTTCCACTTGGTTACCTCCAAAGGTTGAAGTAAACCCGCCATTTTCTTTTGATCGCTTTTAATTTGTTGACAAGTAGCACAACGAATCACATATATAGATATGTCCCTCTTCATTGCCTTCCACCAGAAAGTTCTTTTGATATCTTTATACATCTTATTAACTCCTGGATGGATACTGAGTTTAGACTTGTGACATTCATCTAAAACTTCACATTTCAGATCAGGGATGTCTGTGACACATATTCTGCCTTTTAATCTTATAATCCCATTATTATCGATTCCAAAGCTGGAATCCTCACCTCAACGAATCCTTCCTTATATTTCCTGAAGGAACTTGTCCTATTTTTGCTTGTTGGCGATTTTCTGAAGAAGAGTAGGTGCGACGACAAGGTCAGCAAGAATAGCATGCTTCCTACTCAAGGCGTCGGCAATTACATTGGCCTTTCCGGGTGAATACAGAATATCTAGATCATAAGATGCCAGAAATTCCAACCAACATTGTTGTCTAGATTTAAATCATTCTGGGTGAAGAGATATTTCAAAGATTTATGGTCGGTGAATAATTCGAATTTTTCACCTAAAGAAAGAGAGTTCATTAAATATATTTATTAAGTTAAATTAAATTTCTTAAATCGTTAAGAAAGCTGAAAGAGGTTCTTACCCAGAAGATAGTGTTGCCATATTTTTAAAGCAAAGATAACAGCAAGAAGTTCCAAATCATGTGTTGGGTAGTTACTTTTATGTGGACTTAATTGTCTACTCACGTAGGCAATTACCTTCCCCTTCTGCATTAGTACCGCACCCAAACCATCACCATAAACATCAGTATAGACTGATAAATCTTGGTTTTCATTAGTGATAGCGAGAACAAGAATGGTTGTTAATCTCTTCTTCAAACCTGAAAAGCTTCATCACATTTCGGAGTCCAATTGAATTTTGCATTCTTCATTGTTAGCTTAGTCAACGGACTAGCTATCTTAGAAAACTCCTGAACAAACTTCCGATAATAGTTCGCTAAACCCAGAAAGCTTCGAACTTCTTTTAGGGTAGTGGGTTTTCTCCAATCAAGAATACCAGAAACTTTGCTAGGATCAACGGAAATTCCTTCTTCGTTAACAATATGGCCGAGAAATCTAACTTCTTTGACACAAAAATGGCATTTGGAAAATTTGACAAACAGAATATTTCTCCTTAATATCTCCAAAACAATTCTAAGATGCTCGGCATGCTCCTCTTCGGTCTTTGAATAGACCAAACTATCGTTAATAAAAACAAGCACAATTTTATTCAATACTTCCCGGAACACACGTGTCATTAGATCTACGAAGTATGCTGGAGCATTGGTCAGCCCGAAAGGCATGACTAACCATTCGTAGAACATATTAGGACCCCTGAAGGCAGTCAAATGAACACAATCTTTCGCAATTCGCAGCTGATGCAATCCCTGGGCTAGATCCTTCTTCGAAAAGAAACGAGCGTCGTGCAATTGATCAAACAGATCACCAATTCTAGGTACAGGAAATTTATTCTTGAGAGTCAGCTTAATGAGATCACGGTAGTCCATACACAATCTCAAAGATCTGTTAGATTTAGCAACAAACACTACTTCTTAACCCTATTCAGAAACACTAGGATGAATTAACCCTTTATTTAGCAAATCATCGGTTTGCTTGACTAATTCAATTCTTTCCCTGGGTGCCATCTTGCGACTTGCATGCACGACAGGATGAGCATTGGGTGCTAGGTCAATTCTGAATTCTATTTCTCTATGTGGAGGTAAGGATTTTACTTCTTCGAACACATTTGGAAATTCCCGAACAATGAGTATGGACTCCAGACTGGGCTCAAGATAACCCAAGTTATACATCAACCCATCTCTTTTAGGACTAGGGTCCTCACAAGAAATCTCAATGAAATCTCCAAATTTGGTTTTGATCGAAATCAATCAATTGTTACAATCCCATTTGGCTTCGTGTTTTGTTAGCTAATCCATTTCGACTAAGATTTCAAATTCATTAAAATCAAGGAAAGTGACAGATAGGGAATTGGTAACAAGAATATGAGATAGGAACGTCTTTACATTGAAGACAAAGGTTCGCGGGGCCTCCAACTAGATTCTTTACGCATATAGGATTGTCAACAAAATCGGGTTCAAGATTTAATTCATTTACAGCTTGTTGAGAGAAAAAACTATGTTTAGCGCCCGTGTCAAACAAAACTATAACAATTCTATCATAAATAGTAAGATTACCTTCCAGAATTCCATTTCCCCTTTCTGTATTAGAAGTTGATGGTTTATCTTTGACTGTGTATACCTTGGTTGTTTAAGCTTGCTTCATTGTTGGGCAGTCTTTAACTTCGTGTCCTAATTTCTAACAATAGTAGCATTTCCTAGGTTTTGCTTGTACAGGTTGATTTACTTATCTCTTAGGCTTCATACATCTGCTCGAATAACGGCCCTTTTCTTAGCAATTAAAAAAAGTAACATTCTCTGCCAAGTTTCCCTGATTGTTCTTCTTCTTCTTCTTCTTCTTCTCCTTACCCTGCCATGGTTTCTTGCCGCCAAATTTAATTTTCTTCCAATTATGATTTCTCGTATTTCTTTTCTCCACCAGGGCTTCTTGCATATCCAGTGTAGCATATCTATACCCCATATCAATCACATTTGAAAAGGATTCTTTGTCATAGCCAGTCATTCTTTCGTGGAACTTCTTATCCATCCCACGAATGAACTTTCATTTTTCTTTAAATGTGTATTTACCAATTTTTGATCGAAACGAGACAATTCATTGAATTTGTTTATATACTCCTCAAATGACAAACACCCTTGCTTTAGATCTATAAATTCCTCGTACATTCGAGAAATACCATCCGATGGCATATAGCGCTTCTTAAATACTTCTTTAAATTTCTCCCAAGTAAACTCGTCTTCTGGCTCATCTATAGTGACTGTCTCCCACCATGCTAGGGCTTCTTCTTAAAGTTTCCAAGAAGCTATGAGTCGCATCTGATCGTCTTGCAGCTTTAGCCCTTTAAAAATTCTTTCACATGATCTAATCCATTCTTAGGCCTCGACAATCGATTCCTTGCCGGTGAACGGCTTACCATCAAGTCTCGAGAAGCACTTATATAAATTAACCAGATTCGGCTGATTTTGAGTAGATAAAGATGCTTCTGCTATTGGGGGAACTTGACCAGCTGTTGTGGCTTTTCTTGACCCCTAGCTCTTCCTTATCGTCCACTCATTCTTACTATCTATAATTAGTAAGAAAACTTGACTTAGATATACGGATGAGCGATGTTAAGGAATATCAGTAGTTAAAAGAAATAGACCAAGGAAATTTAGGGTTTTGGTCTCATGTGATACTCATTCTAGGGTATACTTTACCCTATCTCTAATGAGCCATCTAATATGTTATACTCCATAGCTAAAGTTCTTACTCAACATTTTGCTCTGATACCACTTGTCACGACCTGAAATTAAGTGTTCGAAAAATCGACATCATACACCTCACTTGTAATCAACTGCCGAAGATTCAAATATCGAATTCCAATTCAGATGGAGCTTATAACAACATTAGATGAATAATAAACAACGGAAACAAAATGAATATCACTGATCACAGAAACAACATTATAATATCCATTAAAACATTTAACATTAATATCAGAGTGCTACATATTGATATAACAACAACATAATGATAACTTCACAACGAAATGACAAGAGAGTTTCAAATGGATCCAACATACATCTTCTTTGATAAGGTCTTAAAAACTTCAAAAGGTTACTAAATCCAAAACTTCCAAAATCCGATAGCTTTCAAACAAAAAGACTTCAAAAAAACAACTAGCACCAAAACAAGAAAATCCTGCTACTACGCTGCCCGTGTGGAAATTATGGGCACCCAGAGTTTAGAAAGAAAACAATAAACTCTGGGTCAGTCATAGGACTGGTATGAGTGAACAAAAACAGTTGCTTTTAAATAAAACAAATTTTTAAAAGAAAACCATTCATACTTTTGGAAAATGAAGCTACCATAAGGCCACCCGGCACACACACAATACAATTGCACATTTGGAGGAGATTTCTCCTTATGATAGTCAAATATGCTTAATACGAGAAAACTCTTTGATATTATTGCTAGTGCATTGTAGAAAACCTTTTCGAAAATATAATATTAAACTTAGTCAGCATACGTGCCATTATATTATGCCTACTATGTTGGATCATAGGTTTTGCTTGCTGACAATACACAATAGTTCACGAATCTACGACTACGATAACATCCAGACTCATCGGCTCAATATATGGTTTGTATAGTTATATATTTTAACTAGAGTCATCAAATATGTATATAGAGTCTAGTTTAGTACTTCGTTAAAATCTTTCCTCAAGAATCATCATTCACATTCAAATAAACTTGCTTGCATATTTTAATCAAAATCAAGTTTTAAAAAAATGCATGGAGCGGGGCTCGAACCCAGATCAATAGTTTGGAAGGCATGTACTCTAACCAAATGAGCTAATGCTGTTTTTGTTTAACAATAGAATTCAGTCGACTGAATAACCTAAGTCAGTCGAATGAATCTGTGCAGTTTAACATATTTGTGCACAGTTTCAGTCGACTGAATTTCCTGCACAGTCGACTGAATTTGGTCCCGAAAATTTTACTTCATATTTTCAATTGACTGAATTCCCTGCTCAGTCGACTGAATTTAAACCTGCGAATTTTCTCTGAAAAGACACCCTCTTCTTTCCAAGAGTTGCAACATCAATGGAAATGGAAGCATCTCTTGTTTGCAACCTTTGACAACATATGCATCTCTTCTACAAGTATATATACATGATTCCAACATCATTTAATTCACCGAATTCTCTTGCTTTAATCTAACTATTCTCTTGTTCATATTTTCTAGATATTCTCAAAGAAATCACTAATCTATTGCTTGAATCATTGTTTTTGTTTATAACATTCTTTTGATTCATAGCAATTAACATTCCTAAATCTTCACAAACACATTGCATACTCTCGAGGATAAGATTATAGGAATATTGTACTACATTAGACTCATTAGTGTTAACAAGAACACAACAAGTCGAATATTGTATTTTAGTAATTGAGTTGAAGTCCTCTTCGGTAGTTGAGGCAAGAAATCCCGTTCGGTTGTTCGGGTAAGTTGTAAACCTATTCCTCCGGGTGAAGTGAGGGTGTTAGTTAGTGAAATTCCTAAGTGAAGCTTAGGGACTGGACGTAGGACGAGAGGTCCGAACCAGTATAAAATCCGGGTGTCTCCTTGCATTTACCTACTTTATCTACCTAGACTATTTCATTATTCCATATTACACGATCCTACCGCATAGCCTCTTTCAATTGGTATCAGAGCCTGGTATTCTAGAGATCGTAACAACATCCTAGAATAAATGGATATAAAGAGATCTAGTCAAGGCAATAAGAAGAGGAAGAGCAATAAAGAAAAAATCAAAGGAGCAAACAAACAAATGCTTCATGGCAAAAGATAATGAGGTTAGTGATCTAACTTTTGATGATATGATAGAAATAAATTCAGAACTTCTAAACACTTTAAAAAGTCTCAAAAAAAAATATAAGGAAGCTCTAGAAAATCAGAAGAAAGCACAATTCGAAAGAGATATGCTTAAAGATGAGAAGAAAATATTAGAAGAAGAACTTGAGAAAATTCAAGATTCACTCTTTGACAATTCTCAACTCACTCTATTAAGTCAAGAAATAGAAGCTCAAAAAGAAAAGAATAATGCTCTAGCTTCTGAGAATCATGAGTTAAAAACAAAAATTAAAATTGTTGAGATAGATAACACTAGTCTCAAAACTAAGCTTGATGACATTACTAAAAATATTTTCAATTTTAATAAAGGGAGAGAAAATTTATCCAGGATTATTGAAAATTCTCAACCTGCTTCAAATAAGAAGGGATTAGGTTATGTTAAGAATTCAAAAGCTCACAATGATAAAAGTGGTTTAGGATATAATAAAACTGATCGTAGAAATAGCACTAGATACGTTTCATGTATAGTAAAAATGATAGTGCTAGTACTATATTTCGAGTAAAGCCTAAATCCAATTTTTATAGAAATTCAAATACTATTATGACCTATAATGTTGATAATTTCTTTAGAAGTACAAAATCATTACCAGGAAATATGAATAAAAATTATCTAAGTATTTGGATTCCTGTTAATTGGAAAAATAGAGAAAAATACATTGATGATTATTTTGATATGGTAGTTAATAATGAAAATTATATTTATAAAGGTTCAACAACACCCAAATGGGTATGCTTTCCGAAAAATTAGGAAATTATAAGAACCTTGGATATCGCATGCTTTAAATGTTAATTTTTTTTCTTCTGATACCTTACAATATAAGTAGTAGTTATTTTGTTTTATATTGTTCTATGTTAACACTTATGTAAAATATATTTTTATATCATCATATAAACTCTCCTTTTTGTCGATGACAAAGGGGGATAAAGATACTTCTCTAACACTATTTGCAGGAATAAACCATGCAAGCACAGATTAAGGGGCAGAAAAGATTAATTATTTACAGGAATATATAGCATAGATTCAGGGGGAGAAATCTAAAGCACAATTACAGGAATATATTCAGTGAGGGAGATAAGATCAACAAAGCTTGTCAAAAATTCGTTCGTAGCAAATGAAG
This sequence comes from Allium cepa, assembly GCA_030765085.1. Lineage (NCBI taxonomy): Eukaryota > Viridiplantae > Streptophyta > Magnoliopsida > Asparagales > Amaryllidaceae > Allium > Allium cepa. The sequence goes on along the minus strand of CM060940.1, from coordinate 46,537,766 downwards.
TTGTCATCTTCAAAAAGGGGGAGAATGTTGGATCATAGGTTTTGATTGCTGACAATACACAACAGTTCACGAATCTACGACTACGATAACATCCAGACTCATCGACTCAATATATGGTTTGTATAGTTATATATTTTAACAAGAGTCATCAAATATGTATATAGAGTCTAGTTTAGTGCTTTGTTAAAATCTTTCCTCAAGAATCATCATTCACATTCAAATAAACTTGATTGCATATTTTAATCAAAATCAAGTTTAAAAAAAATGCATGGAGCGGGGCTCGAACCCAGATCAATAGTTTGGAAGGCAAGTACTCTAACCAAGTGAGCTAATGCTATTTTTGTTTAACAATAGAATTCAGTCGACTGAATAACCTGAGTCAGTCGACTGAATCTGTGCAGTTTAACATATTTCTGCACAGTTTCAGTCGACTGAATTTCCTGCACAGTCGACTGAATTTGGTCCCAAAAATTTTACTTCATATTTTCAGTTGACTGAATTCCTGCTCAGTCGACTGAATTTAAACCTGCGAATTTTCTCTGAAAAGACACCTTCTTCTTCCCAAGAGTTGCAACCTTTCATCAATGGAAATGGAAGCATCTCTTGTTTGCAACCTTTGACAACATATGCATCTCTTCTACAAGTATATATACATGATTCTAACATCTTTTAATTCACCGAATTCTCTTGCTTTAATCTAACTATTCTCTTGTTCATATTTTCTAGACATTCTCAAAGCAATCACTAATCTATTGCTTGAATCATTGTTTTTGTTTATAACATTCTTTTGATTCATAGCAATTAACATTCCTAAATCTTTACAAACACATTGCATACTCTCGAGGATAAAATTATAGGAATATTGTACTACATTAGACGCATTAGTGTTGACAAGAACACAACAAGTCGAATATTGTATTTTAGTAATTAAGTTGAAGTCCTCTTCGGTAGTTGAGGCAAGAAATCCCGTTCGGTTGTTCGGGTAAGTTGTAAACCTATTCCTCTGGGTGAAGTGAGGGTGTTAGTTAGTGAAATTCCTAAGTGAAGCTTAGGGACTGGACGTAGGACGAGAGGTCCGAACCAGTATAAAATCCTGGTGTCTCCTTGCATTTACCTACTTTATCTACCTAGACTATTTGATTATTCCATATTACACGATCCTACCGCATAGCCTCTTTCATACTATAGCTACCATGTCAAATGGAAGGTTCTACAACAAAAACCATACTAGGTTCGTATTGGGGATTGTATCTCCAACAAATGGTCAGGCTAAGGAACCTCCTATGCCATATGGGTACGCCTCTGGAGGGACGTCTTGAGAACTTAACCCGCTCTCTGCCAACACAAGGTCGGGTTACCTCTGTCACTAGGTAACTGCTACACCAGTATTCCACCCCTTAGTCGTTTGCGACCTTTATCCGAGGGCCCTCGACCATAAAGCAACAACCACATAGTAATGAGATTGCAGCAACCACGTAGGTTAAGTATTTGGGCTCAATACCTTGATACCACCTTTTTCCATAAGGAAATGACATACCCTAAAGGGCGTGACCCACATATCCTTGTCCCATCTTTCCGGTTTCGACCATTTCTGGGGTGTGAGGTCTAATGAGGTCTCGTCCACAAAGCTACGCTTTACACAAAAGCCATGCTTTGATCAGAAAATGATCAACAAATAATCATCAACACACAGCAGCACTTAGCATGTCACACTACCAAATTGGGAGTATGTCACTAATAACCTTCAACTACATAACCTATGAGCTCGTATATCTCAGAGAAGGGTGTTGAGCTAAGAGAATAAATTCTCCGCCACCAACAAATATGTACTTGAAAGAAATCTGCTTTATATCTCAAAGGGTAGTGTCAACATACAACCATACAAGTCTGTTTCGGGTTCGAACAGAATCGAAGGCACTACGTCCAATAAAGGAAGAAGCCCTTACATTCCAGGTATCCACAATCCCAATCGGATTCCCCATCACATATGGAGATCTCTATACTGGAGCAACTCAGTGCAGAGACATTCGATTGGTTATCCTATCGTTCTTGAAGACACCCGGTCTTCACCACCTTCTTCAAATGCTATTCATTTCATCGTATCACTATTCAGAATGGGTTATATGACACAAAGTCCTCTCCCGGCTAAACCAAATAGTGAGCGCTTAATTTTAAAACACGTGGATATATCAGTCACAAAGACTTACTATCAAGGTTCGACGTGGGTTCTGGATAACCAGTTGGAATCTGGCTCCCTGTCGCATCAAAATTCAAGTGCCATTTTACGGCCAATGGGTTTTCACATTCACATTAACAAATCACAAATATCACAACTAAGCACAAAACAAGTCACATTACATAGTATAATAATCACATATCAGAATATCAATCAAGTGCACATCATTCGATAAAAATCAATCATCTTCAATTAAGTTGAATTAATTGTGTAATTTAAACAAATTAACAATATAATTACTTTCATTAATTATCTTTAATCAATGATTAATTATCCTTAATTATAAATTAATTATATCTTAATTACCTTTATTAATTAATCATTCCTTAATTAATTATCTTAATTAATTAATCTTTGATTATTTATTAATTAAATCTTAATTACTTTTGTTAATTAATTATTCCTTAATTAATTATCTTAATTTACTAATCTTTAATTATTTGTTAACTAAATCTTAATTACTTTTATTAATTAATTATTCCATAATTAATTATCTTAATCAATTAATCTTTAATTATTTATTAATTAAATCTTAATTACTTTTATTAATCAATTATTCCTTAATTAATTATCTTGATTAATTAATCTTTAATTATTTATTAATTAAATCTTAATTACCTTTATTAATTAATTATTACTTAATTAATTAATCTTTAATTATTTAATAATTAAATCTTAATTACTTTTATTAATTAATTATTTCTTAATTAATTAATTATTAATTACAAATCAATTAACTTTAATAATTTTCTTAATTAACCTTTAATATTAATAATTAATTTAATGGTTAATTCTTAAGTAATTACAGTAATAATTATTAATTACTTAATGAATTAAAGATAAAACTTTTTATCTTTATAAATCACTTTGATTTTCCTATAACCCTTGCTTACTGAATCATTCTTACCACATAATTTAACTTAAAGGATTTAGATTAGTTTTAAAATAACATTTTTTATCTTAATTACCCCTCTTAATTACCTTATTTAATTAATACAAATAGTTTTTGTAAAATAAACAAACAAGATTTAAATTAAATTTAATCACAAAATATATTACTTAAAACCTTTAGTAGTTTTAAATCAACTCAAAATCATCTTTTAAAACATGTTTTTTTAAAATGATAAAAAATTTGAATTTATTTCAAAGTAAAAACTAATTTATGTTACCCGAGACGCACTCGAGTATTACCAGAGAAAAAGACCTCACTGCTTTGAGTTCTTTCAAAAATCGACCCGTGCACAATTTTTCTTCTTCTTAATTTTTGTCTAAAGGTTTAGCCCTCCTGGTCCAAACAGAATCTACTCGAGCAAGGACCCAAGCTAGAACGTGAATTTTACGAATGCAACTCCGAGCCATCCACTCTCCTCCCAAACCATCTGCACCTATACAACCTCGGCCTCGTGCATATGCACAGTTGAAGTAGCCACCTCCGGTCGAAGCTACGGCCGTCGACATATCAACGATGATCTCCACGTACCACCCAATCACCTAGAAAACCGAATCATCGACGAAATCAAAATTTTTGACACTGAACCTGTCACGACCCGAACTAGATGTCCGACAAACAACATCAAATTCGTATCGGGGAGCTTGCAACACCCATTATATGATAAATAACACAGTGGAATAAAAGATGATATCACTACTACAACATGAATACAATGTCAAATACATCAATTTGATACAATGATAATCATCATCAGAGAATATACAATACAGAATACAACGGAACACGATACAATATGAGATAAGTCCTCACAGAATACAATACTGCAACTCTGATCCAAAACTCCAAACAAAGCTACAAAACTTCAAGCTTGATCCATCATCACCTTTTCACAAAGACAAGCACGGTCATTCGTCCTTGGACTAAACCAGCTCCAGATAACTGTAACCCTGACTATCTGAAAACAAAACCAAACTCTAGACTACCCGTGTGGAAAATTATGGGCATCCAGAGTTTAGGAAGGGAACAATAAACTCTGAGTCTGTCATGGGACCGGTGTGAGCAAAAAAAAATGGTTTGTCTTGAAAAACAAACAACAAAAGACTTTTAAAGACTGAAATCCGCAATGCTTTTGGAAAATGAAACTACCACAAGGCCTCCGGCCACACACACCATGCAAACGCAGAATTGGAGGAGATTTCTCCTTATGATAGTCAAACATGCTTGATACGCAACAATCTTTCCTATTGATATTATTATTAGTGCATAATGGAAAACATTTCGATAGTAAAATATAAATCTTAGAAAGCATAGACATTTCGAACAATGCCTACTATAGCTACCATCCAAACAGTGGGGCGCCACCATAAGTAGATGGTAGGTAATACAACTAAAACCGTACAAGGCACGTGTTGTTTCTTTGGGATTTTCCAACAAATGGTCACGCTAAGGAACTTCCTATTGACACATGGGAACGTCTCTGGTGGGACGCCCCGAGAACCTACCTGGCTCTCTGCCAACAAGGCCGGCTACCCCCTTCCCGGGGAATAAAGCCTCAGATATGCCACCCCCGTCCTTTGAGACCTTTATACGAGGTACCTCTACACCAACAACATCACACAGTAATGAATATATTATGGTGACCACATGAGTAAGTATCTGGGCTCCATACCACGGTACTACCCTTTTCCAGAAGGAATGGTCACGCCCTAGGGGAGTTACCCCTGAAACCTTGCCGCATCCTCCCTGTTTCGACCATTACCGGTCTGTGAGGCTCAATGAGGTTTTGTCCATAAAGCTACGCTTTACACGAAACTCATGCTTTAATCACAAATGATCAACCGATGATCATCAACACACAACAACATTTAGCATTCCACACTACCAAATTGGGAGTATATCGTTGATAACCGTCAACTACATAACCTTTGAGCTCGTATGTCTCAGAGAAGGGTGTTAAGCTAAGAGAATAATTTCTCCACGGCCAACAGATATGTATTTGAAAGAAATCAGCTTTATATCTCAAAGTGTAATGTCAGACATACAACCATACAAGTCTGTCCCTGGTTCGAACAGAACCGAAGGCACTTCCGAAGAAGCCCTTGCAATCCGGGTATTCACAATCGCGATCGGACTTCCCATCACTTAAGAAATCTCTATACCGTAGCTACACAGTGCAGAGACAATCGATGGGTCATCCTATCATTCTAGCAAATATCCGGTCTTCACCACCAACCTTCAATGCTATCCATAACGACGTATCATTTTTTGGAATGGGTTATACGACACAAAGTCCTCTCCCTGCTAAACCGAATAATGAGCGCAATATTTAAAAACATATGGATATGGGATTTCAGTTAAATCACAACTTAATGATTCCAAACTTTCTTTCAAATGGTTTAAACCAATTACCATTTAAAATCTTTTTAACAAAAAGATTTGTTTCACAAAGTTCATCCTGTTTTATAAAGATCATTCACGGATTTCAAAAAAATTTCTGTTTCAATTGGATTAATTCATTTAAATCTTAATCAAAGACTTAGTTTATAGCTTTCAAAGCTCGTTTCCAAAGATTCATCCACAACTTGGAAAATATTTCAATTCAACTTGAAATCTTTTTAATACAGTTTGAAATTCATTTCTCATATGAAAGCTTTTATCATTTGGAAACCACAGTTTTATTTCAGCAAAATCCGATTTCATTTATACATGTTAAAATCTTTGGGTAAATTCAACTTCACAAAACAATACTTTAAAAATGGTTTAAAACCCGTATAACTTTTATAATTCTTTTTAAATCATAAATACTGAATATATAATTCAATTTCAGATATTGAATTCAAATTTGAATCAAATTATTCAAAATCTTTATTAAGTTATTTAATATAACTTTTATTTTTTAAAACACCTTTTCAAAAACTCTCCATATTAAACCCAATCCATTTCCAAAACTGTTTGGATTTAAAAATTCAACTTTGAAAAGCTGTTTTGAATTAAATTCAAATATACGTGACTTAACCGATTTCCACGAGCAATCCATATTTGTGTGTGTATAAGTGTGGTCCAGGGGTTTTATCCAATAGCGCATAGAATTAATCATCACAGATATACCAATATCGATAAGCAGTATAATTCGTAATGCTTATCTTCATTCACAGTTCACAGATAAAATAAATTTATCAATTACAAAGATTCATTATTACAATTCGATATGTGTTTCAGATAACCAACTGGGATCCGACTCCCTGTCGCATCGAAATTTAAGTGTCATTTTATGAGCAAAGGGGTTTCACATATATATACAGAAATAATCACAGTTCATAGTACATCATCGGGCAATTCACATCACACTGTATCACAAACAGAAATATCAATTCAGTATACAACATTTGACGATAGTCAATCATCTTTAATTCAAAGTGAAAGTGATTTAAAAAGAGTTAACCACATAACTATTATTAATTATCAATGATTAAATTTTTCTTAATGATAAATTAATTAAATTCTAATTAATTATTTTTTAATCAATTATCTTAATTGACTACTAATTATAAACTAATTAACTTTAATCATCTAGTTTACAATTCTTAATTATAAATAAATTGAATACTTAATTGTTAATTAAACAAATCTTAAATTTCAAATTAATCAATCTCTAATCAACTAGTTAATTACAATTGTAAATCAATCATCTTAATTACCCTTTTAAATCAATTAATAATTCTTTGCCTCAATTAACATTTTTAAAATCTTCTTTAAACTTTGAAAACCAATTTATTTTTGCCTACAAAACTTTAATGTTAATTTTCATTCTAATCTTAATTACTTAATTAAAAATAATAATTAGATGTTAAAAAAATTGTTAAAGTATTAACTGAATAAATTTAACTTGTATTTGAGTTTTTTTAACTTAAGTTGTTAAACATTTATTAAATTACAATGCTTAAAAGTCTTGTTGGAACACAAATTTACTTAACTATATTTCTATGATTTGTAAACTGCAGCTTTGAAAGGAAGCAAACCCGAGTCTTCCTTTCGTTCTACTCGAGTGCTACTACGAGATTTCCACCATCTTTCCCGTGTCAACCCCCTCTCCCTCTCGCGTTCATTTTTTCCCCAACCACCTCCTTCTTCTCCCTGTTCCTTTCTTCTTCTTTTTTTAATTAGCTTAAGTTTAAGTAAAACAACAGAACACGTGAAATCAACCCACGCACACACCCAGGCAAAACTCGAAGAAAACTGCCATCGTACTTGAGTATCACTCGAGTTGACCAAATCTTCAAAACTGTAGACACCCTCACGCCGCCATGCACGTGCACGGCGCGCTGCCACCACTACGGCCATCCATGGCGCCCCTACAAACTATAATTCGACCAAACGTTCGAAACCCAAACCCATATTTTTAAATTCAACCGAGGATAAAAATTTAGCCTCCCACTGCAAAATGCCTCGTCACCCCCACACCGACCACCGGAGTCGTCGCGCCTTCGGCCTCGCTATGTCAACCCTTTGCGCCACGCTTCCCCAGAATTTCATGATACTCGGTCAAGCAGAGGTGATGAAATCACCTCATTTCCAAACACCTCAAAAACTCGATCACGAACCCTAAGTACGCCTCGTCCCCTAAATTCATACAATGAAAAAATTATTCAACAATTTTCCCATTTCTACCAACTACCAATCTTGCTTAAAGCATGGTCTCAGCGTTCGAAATGGGTTCGATTATCAGAGATTGATCAAAATGCAATTTTATTCAAACTTGAACTGCACTAGGGATACTCACTTAAAATTCATCATATTGATTTTAAAAATAATAACTTTGTGTGCTTATTCAAGTTATATAATTAGTTCAATGTTTTAAAATACTTGGATTTATCATATGATTCTTTGTTTTCGCTGTAAACCAAGTTACAGAGTCAAGTGTTCATTTTCAAGCTTAAAGAAAATTTTTTGGACCAGGTTTAAGTTTAAACAACTTGTCTAGTATAAAAATTCGATGTTAATGATGTTTGTATGAAAATTTATAAAATTATTCTTGTTTATGTTCACTTTGTAACAAAAAAAATATATGAAAGAACAGCACCGTCACAGTACAATAAACTCCAAGTCAGTCGTGGGACTGGTATGAGCAAACAAAAAACGGTTTGTCTTTAAAAACAAACAACAAAAGAATTTTAAAGATTTAAATCCGCAATGCTTTTGGAAAATGAAACTACCATAAGGCCTCCCGCCACACATGCCATGCAAACGTAAAATTGGAGGAGATTTCTCCTTACGATAGTCAAACATGCTTGATACACGAAAATCTTTCCTTTTGATATTATTATTAGTGCATAGTGGAAAACATTTCGAAAGTAAAATATAAATCTTAGCTAGCATAGACATTTCAAACTATGCCTACTATAGCTACCAACCAAACAGTGGGGCGCCACCATAATTAGATGGCAGGTAATACAACTAAAACCGTACAAGGCACGTATTGTTCTTTGGGATTTTCCAACAAATGGTCAGGCTAAGAAACTTCCTATTGCCATATGGGAATGCCTCTGGCGGGACGCCTCGAGAACCTTACCGGCTCTCTGCCAACAAGGCCGGCTACCACCTTCATAGGGAATAAAACCTCAGATATGCTACCCCCGGTCCTTTGGGACCGTTATACGAAGTACCTCTACACCAACAGCATCACACAGTAATGAATATATTATGGTGCCTACATGAGTAAGTATCTGGGCTCCATACCATGATACTAACCTTTTCTAGAAGGAATGGTCACACTCTAGGGGAACTACCTCTGAAACCTTGCCTCATCTTTCCTGTTTCGACCATTACCGGTCTATGAGGCTCGACGAGGTTTCGTCCACAAAGCTACGCTTTACACGAAAGCCATGCTTTGATCACAAATGATCAACCAATGATCATCAACACACAGCAGCACTTAGCATGCCACGCTACCAAATTGGGAGTATATCGCTGATAACCTTCAACTACATAACCTCTGAGCTCATATGTCTCATAGAAGGGTGTTAAGCTAGGAGAATAAATTCTTCGCCATAGATATGTATTTGAAAGAAATCTTCTTTATATCTCAAAGAGTAATGTCAGACATACAACCATACAAGTCTGTCCCGGGTTCGAACAGAACCGAAGGCACTTCCGAAGAAGCACTTGTAATCCGGGTATTTACAATCCCGATCGGACATCCCATCACTTAGGAAATCTCTATACCGTAGCTATTCCGTGCAGAGATAATCGATAGTTCGTCTTGTCGTTCTTGCAAATACGTGGTCTTCACCACCTGCCTTCAATGCTATCCATAACGACGTATCATTATCCGAAAGGGGTTATATGACATAAAGTCCTCTCCCGGCTAAACCGAATCATGAGCGCAATATTTAAAAACATATGGATATGGGATTTCAATTAAGTCACAACTTAATGATTCCAAACTTCCTTTCAAATGGGTTAAACCAATTACCATTTCAAATCTTTTTAACAAAAAGATTTATTTCACAAAGTTCATCCAGTTTTACAAAGATCCATTCACGGATTTTAAAACAATTTCCACTTCAATTGGATTAATTCATTTAAATCTTTAATCAAAGATTTAGTTTATAGCTTTCAAAACTCATTTCCAAAGATTCACCCATAACTTGGAAACTATTTCAATTCAACTTGAAATCTCTTTAATATAGTTTGAAATTCATTTCTCATATGAAAGCTTTTATCATTTGGAAACCACAGTTTTATTTCAGAAAAATCCGATTTCATTTATACAAGTTAAAATCTTTGGGTAAATTCAACTTCTCAAAACAATACTTTAAAAATGGTTTAAAACCAGTATAACTTGTATAATTCTTTTTAAATCATAAGTACCGAATATAGAATTCAATTTCAGATATTGGATTCCAATTTGAATTAAATTATTCAAATTTCAAATTTTATTAAGTTATTCAAAGTAACTTTTATTTTTTAAAACACCTTTTCAAAAACTCTCCATATTAAACCCAATCCATTTCCAAAACTCTTTGGATTTAAAAATTCAACTTTTAAAAGCTATTTTGAATTAAATTCAAATATCTGTGACTTAACCGATTTGCACGTGCAATCCATATTTGTGTGTGTATAAGTGTGGTCTAGGGTTTTTGTCCAATAGTGCACAAAACAAATCATCATAGATATATCAATATCGATAAGCGGTATAATTTATAATGCTTATCTTCATACACAGTTCACGATAAAATAAATTTATCAATTACAAAGATTCATTATTACAATTCGATGTGGATTTCTGATAACCAACTGGACTCCGACTCCCTTTCGCATCGAAATTTAAATGTCGTTTTACGGGCAAAGGGGTTTCACATATATACAGAAACAATCACAGTTCATAGTACAGCATCAGGCAATTCACATCACACAGTATCACAAACAGAAATATGAATTCAGTATACAACATTTGACGATAGTCAATCATCTTTAATTCAAAGTGAAGGTGATTTAAAAGAGTAAACCACATAACTATTATTATTTATCAATGATTAACTTTTTCTTAATGATAAATTAATTAAATTCTAATTAATTATTCTTTAAATCAATTATCTTAATTGACTACTAATTATAAACTAGTTAACTTTAATCATCTAGTTTACAATTCTTAATTGCAATTAAATTAAATACTTAATTTTTAATTAACCAAATCTTAAGTTTCAAATTAATCAATCTCTAATCAACTAGTTAATTACAATTGTAAATTAATCATCTTAATTACCCTTTTCAATTAGTTAATAATTCATTGTCTCAATTAACATTTTTAAAATCTTCTTTAAACTTTGAAAACCAATTTATTTCTAGCTACAAAACTTTAATGTTAATATTTTTCATACTTAACTTAATAACTTAATTAAAATAATAATTAGATGTTAAAAAAATTGTTAAAGTATCAACTAAATAAATGTAACTTGTATTTGAGTTTTTTTTCACTTAAGTTGTTAAACATTTATTAAATTACAATGCTTAAAAATCCTGTTAGAACACAAATTTACTTAACTATATTTCTATGATTTGTAAACTACAGCTCTGAAAGGAAGCAAACCCGAGTCTTCCTTTCGTTCTACTCGAGTGTTGCTTCAAGATTTCCTCCATCTTTCCCGTGTCAACCCCCTCTCCCTCTTGCGTTCGTTCTTTCCCCAACCTTCCTCCTTCTTCTCCCTGTTCTTTTATTCTTTTTTATTTAGCTTAAGTTTAAGTATAACAACAGAACACGTGAAATCAACCCACGCGCACACCTAGGCAAACTCGAAGAAAAATGCCATCATACTCAAGTATCACTCGAGTCGACCAAATCATCAAAACTGCAGACACCCTCATGCCGCCGTGCACGTGCACGGTGCGCCGCCACCACTTTGGCCATCCACGGCGCCCCTACAAACTACAATTCAACCCCACGTTCGAAATCCGTACCCAGATTTTTAAATTCAACTGAGGATACTAATTTAGCCTCTCACCGCAAAAACTGTAGCTTGAACACCACCGCAAAACTCCTCGTCGCCCCCACACCGACCACCGGAGCAGCCGCGCCTTCTGCCTCACCATGTCAACCCATTGCGCCACGCTTCCCCAGAATTACGAGATACTCGGTCAAGCAGAGGTGACGAAATCACCTCATTTCCAAACACCTCAAAAACTCGATCACGAACCCTAAGTATGCTTCGTCCCCTCAATTCATACAATGAAAAAATTATTCAATAATTTTCCCATTTCTATCAACTATCGATCTTGCTTCAACCAAGTTCTCAGCGTTCGAAATGGGTTCGATTATCAGAGATTGATCAAAATGCAATTTTTATTCAAACTTGAACTGCACTTGGGATACTCACTTAAAAAATCATCATATTGATTTAAAAAATCCTAACTTTGGGTGCTTATTCAAGTTATATAATCAATTCAATGTTTTAAAATACTTGGATTTATCATATGATTCTTTGTTTTCACTGTAAACCAAGTTACAGAGTCAAGTATTCGTTTTCAAGCTTAAAGAAAATTCTCTGGACAAGGTTTAAGTTTAAACAACTTGTCTGGTATAAAATTTCTATGTTAATGATGTTTTTATGAAAATTTGTAAAATTATTCTTGTTTATGTTCACTCTATAACAACAACAACAAAATAGAAAGAACAACACCATCACAGTACATAGATGAACACATATGTATGCATTCAAAACAAGTTACCTGATTTATTCATTTCATTCATCCTTACTAAACACAATCAAGATGGACGATTATAGAAAGTTTGCTCACTGTATTTTTAGGAAGAAGAACAGAACTTTCTCCTATATTTGAAACAGCCTTTGAAGTTGCTACCTGAAACTCTTCTTCTTAAATCCTCTTGTTTGAGTTGAATAATGTTTGAGTTTTGAAAGATGCTTACATATTTTCTTCTTTTCTGATTTTGCTTAAACTCTTTACTGAACAACCAACATAGAATGCATACATATATATAAAGAAAGGAAATAGTTTGTATATAGGGGAAGGCCTTATCTAGTTAGTCTTATTTTACTTTGAACGATTTTTTCTTCTTCTTTGCTTTGACTAAAGATACTTTTTTTATAAACTGAAATAAAGTTTACATTTCAGGTGAAAGGATTTATTTTGTGCTGGGAAGATGTGATATTAAATGCTTGTGTTTTTTTTATTTTGTCTACAGCCTCCAATTGATTTGTATATGTACTTCTTTTGTCTTGCTGATATTTTCTTATTCCATTATCTTCTTTTGTAAGCTTTTATTTTTGTTTACAAACAAATCCATTTAATTTTTTAAGTGCAGTTTGTTTCTTCTATACACAAAAACTTTATTTTATTATGTGCTAAAACAAATGTTCACTTTGTACATAATTTTTTTTATTTGTATGTAGTTATTATTTTTGTTTGGTTGCTTGCCTACTTCGCACACAAATTTGCATGTATTTTATTTGTCATTATTTTATAGTTTGATCTTATACTTTTATCATTGACATATAAGCTTGAATTTTTATTTCTAATTATAGTTTGACCAAACATTAAATTTATAACGTATATTTTTTTTTTTAATATTTTACATTAAATATTGATAATATAAATTTTATACTTCTTATAACTTCACAAAGAAAATGGAGTAAAACACAACTTATTAAATAAATAATCATATATGTATTTTTTTCCAATCAAAATTTATTTATAATTCAATTCAATTGAAAACATTTATTTTGAGCTTTAATTCCAATTTATAAAACAAATTAGTATATACAACTTATTAAATTTGAAAAATTCAATAAATACCCAATTTAACCCAAAAATAAAATTCAGTTACAAATTAAATTCGTCTTCAAGACCGGGATCGTTACAGATTCCAAACTGGAACAAAACACTGATCACCAAAAATGCCACGTCCTCCCTCCCCCGATCATCAAAGGTCATGCAATTGTGCCTGAAGCTTCAACGCTGATTAACGCTTGGATTGGCGCACATGCGATCGATTCCAATGCAACAATGAAACTGCGGTAACCATGTTTCTTGACCATGTTCAAAAGTGGGTTTAAACCCTAAATCGTTGCCGTGCGATCACCACAACGAATTAAAAAAATTAAGCATTTTTATGGCGAACTCCAACCTTCCAGCAAGCCACGATCACGATCTCGAGCACCCAAACACCATTGATCACCAGAATTTGGTTAAAAATGTGTTTTTCTTCATCCCGTGATTTCTCGATAAATACATGACTAAAAATCTTGATTTAAGTTTTAAACATCAACATTTTTAATAACGATTTCGATGATATTATTGAAACAGGATGATATGATGTTCGAATTTGTACTTAGTTCAAAGTTTTACTGCGTTTGTTTGATTTCCAGCAACCTCTTGTTGATTTTCTTTTTGAAATTTATTTTAAAACCTAGATACTGATCATGCAAACAAAATTTACTTGGACATTGAAGCCTTTCAAAGGTTGTAGGATGAGAATTTCATTTTCTAGCAGGTTTTTAAAAACCTGGAATTAGAACAGGGATTATCAAACCTGTACATTAACATGCACATGCAAGATACATATACACATTCACGTATTGATGCATGCAAACCAATATTCAAACTTGCCTACATCATACATTCAAGCACAGATCAGACATCAAGGCTTAGAAAGGTTCACTCACCTATTATGCCTGGGAATAGAAGGAGAGAGGAAGTGTTTGGAAGTTGATTATTTGAAATCTGGAAAGCTATTTAAATTTGATCATGGATTTATCTTACCTGCAACTTGTTATTTAATTTTTCTTGGCTTCTTTAACAACAAATTCAATTCAATTCCTTAAAGAGATTTACTTACAGTAAGAAAAATTTATGAAACAGAGAAGAATTCCTGGTCTGTAATTTGAAAATTGAACTTGAAAGCTTAGAGTTGCTCCTGATTCTTTTGCTTATGTTTAATCGTTGAAATTAAATCCCACTTTGATGTTGAGAGTTGAAGTTGTTTATTCGAAATTTCCTTCCTTGGCTTGAGATTTTTAAGAAAACTAGTTACGGAAGTTTTTTCTGGAAATTTTTTTCTTGATTCAAAGTCTTGAGGAGTTTATGCTTTGTTCGCTTTTTCTTTGATGATTTTTTTCTGGTTTAAAGATTGCATAGGTTTTGAAATGAGTAAAAGAGATAAGAGAGGGAAGATGAATTAGCTTATATAATTTTATTTCCTTTCCTCGAATTTCTATGAAAATGAAAATAATATAATGACACTTGTTAATCTCTTTCTACATGTTAAACAATTAACAATCCACTTATTTAATTTTTTTAACACTTGACCATTAATATGTTATTAACTATCCATATGTCATTTGCATGAGAAAATTGAAATATGTATATATTTATAAATTTTTTTTTTTATTTTTGTATAAATGCATCTCTTTTTTTTAAAAAAATATAAAATTTAAAAGAAACTATTTTAAACCAATTATTCATTAAATAAATTACTCATATATTTTTTTAAATTCAAAATACTTTAGTAAATCACTTATTTAAAATTCAAATTCAAATTCAAAATCAAATTCAAATCTACTCATATATAAACATATGTGTATATAATTTAAATTCAAATGATTTTAGAAACATTTATTATTTCAAATTTTAAACTCAACTGAATTGAAATTTTATTGATATAAATTATGACTTATTTTATTTGTTTGAAACTTTTCAAATGAAATTCCAAAAGTTCAAATAAATTACCAAATTTAAATTGATGAATTTTGGGATGTTATAACTCCAGATAACCTTTCTGGCAATCACACTCGATAAGCTAGTGAGCTATTTCATTCAATAATGGGAAAAGGTCCAGCATATCGAGGTGATAACTTTACGGCCCTTCCAAACCTTACCACTCCTCTCATCGGAGGGATTTTCAAAAAGATAGAATCTCCAACTGAGAATTCTAGAATTCAACATATTTGATCTACATAACTCTTCTGCCTACTTTGGATTCCTTTAACTTCTGTCTAATCATATCAACTTTCTATAAGATTTCTCTTATTATCTCCGGACCAAGTATTAATTGATCTCCGATTTCCATCCAATAAACCGGCGACTTGCGTGGATGACCATAGAAAGCTTCATATGGTGCTATGCTATATTGGCTTGATAGTGGTTGTTATAAGAGAATTCCATCAAAAGCAAAGATTTTCCCATGAGCCTCCAAAGTCTAAAAGACACGCTCTCAGAAGATCTTCCAAAACGCGATTGACTCTTTTAGTTTGTCCATCAGTCTAAGGATGATATGCATTGCTTACTCTTAGCTTTGTTCCAAAAGTTGTCTTTAATGCTTCCCAGAACTAATTAGTAAATATTGGATCCCGATCGCTTACTATACTAATTGGAACTCCGTGCAATTGGACAATCACTCTCATATATATCCTTGCAAGGCTTGCAGCGGTCCTTGTTGGCTTTATTGGAATAAATTGTGCACACTTGGTTAATCGGTCAATGGTAACCAAAATACCTTCATTTCCTTTCCTTGTTCAAGGTAAGCCATGTATGAAATCCATTGACATTTGATCCCACTTTCAAGCTTGAATCTGTAGAGGTTGAAATAACCCTGCAATCTTCTATTAGTCACGCTTGACTTGTCAACAATTTATGCTTCGGCTAACATTACCTGTCCATTTTCATACTTCTCCATCAACAAGTTCATTTTACGTCTTTGTACATCTTGTTAACTCCTGGATGAATATTAAATTTGGATTTATGGCATTTAGTTAATACTTCTTGCCTAAGATTTCTGAAATCCAGAATGCAAATTCACCCATTCAGTAATAATACTCCACGGTTATCCACTTTAAAGTTTGAATTCTACCTTCTGTGTATATCTTTAATAACCTCCTTTAGGAATCAATCTTGTTTTTGCTTGCTAGATGTTTTCTCTAATAGAGTTGGAGCCACTTCTAGATAAGTGATAGTAGTATGCTTCCTACTTAATGCATCAGCTACTATGTTGGCTTTTCCAGGTGTACGTAGAATATCTAGATCATAAGACGTGGGAAATTCTGGCCAACGTTGTTGTCTCATGTTTAAATATTTCTGTATGAATAGATACTTCAAATATTTATGATCCGTGAAGAGCTCAAACTTTTCTCCAACAAATAATGCCTCCATATTTTTAATACGAACATAATGGCTAATAATCGTAGGTCTTGTGTTGCATAAATTTTTCTCATGAGTTTTAAGCTTCCTACTTGCATAAGAGATCACTTTTCCTTCCTACATTAAAAACGAACCAACCCCTTCCCTACAAGCATCTGTATAAATGGTTAACCCACTATTTCGACTTATATTTTCTAGGACTGGGACGATAACTAACCTCTTCTTATGTTCCTAGAATGCTTCTTCAAATTTAGGAGTCTAGGTAAATTTAGCATCCTTCATGTGAACTTTGTTAGGTCATAGGCAACCTTTGAGATGTCTTGAATGAATCTTTTGTAATATCCTACTAGACCTAACAAGCTACGAATCTGTTTAGGAGTTTGTGGTTGCTTTTAATTTTGAACAACTGCAACCTTTATATGATTTACTGAAATCCCATCTCTTGGCACTATACGCCTAAGGAATCTTACCTCCTTTTCCCAGAAGTGGAATTTTGAGAATTTGGCTTTAAGCACATTGTACCTGAATATCTCCAACACAATTTCTAGTTGCCTTTCGTGTTCTTCTTTTGTCTTAGAATAGATAATGATATCATCGATAAATACTAACATGAATTTATTGAGTACAACTTTAAATACTAAATTCACAAGGTCTACAAAATAAACGGGTGCATTAGACAGCCCAAAAGGCATAACCAACCACTCAAAGAATGTATTCAGACCTTTAAATGCAGTTAAATTAATGCAATCTTCCTCTATCCTTAGTTGAGGGAATCCAATGGCTAGATCCATTTTCGAGAACACCTAAGAACCATGTAGTTGATCAAACAAGCCATTTATTCGGGGTAGATGATATTTATTCTTAATTTTCTGTCTACTTAGGTCTCGATAGTGTACAAAAAGCCTTAAAGACCGACCCGACTTGGAAAAAAAACTACCGTCGATCCCCAACTTGAACGGCATGGTCTTATCAATCATTTCTTCAGTAGCTCCTGGGTTTGGACATTCAGCTCATCCCTCTCCTTTGGAGCCATCCTTAGGTCAGATTGTTAAGCCGACCTTGCACCAGGAATCAAGTCAATACAAAACTCAATTTCTTAATGTGAGGGTAAAATCTTCACTTCACTAAAATATGTGGAAATTCTTTAACAATAGGTATAATTTCTAGTGCTTTCTGGGATGAATCTAAGACATAAAGAATACTATCTCTCCTTCGAATAGGATCTTCACAAGATATTTCTATAAACTTCTCTAACTTCGTTTTAACTAAAATCATCCTTTTTACACAATCTAGAATAGCTTCATGCTTAGTTAACCAATTCTACCGAGTAAAATCTAAAACCCAATAAATCCAAGACAAATAGAACACAAAGAAATTTATGGAAAGAATGGGAAATTTGGACCTTATCAAAATTCATACAAAGGTTAGTGGTACCACTTATGGGATTTTTTATGCATATAGGGGTATCAACTATGTTAGGAATAAGTTTTAATTCATCTGCTCATTCTTTAGCAAACAAAACTATAAGAAGCTCCTGTATTAAACAATACTCTAACTGAAACATCTTTGATAAAAATATTACCTTTCGAAACTCCTTTTCCCTTTACATACTTAGATATTTAAGGTTCGTCCTTTATAGTATAAACTTTGGCTTGCTCTCCCTTCCTTATTATTGGAAATCCTTTATTAGGTGCCCTGATTGATGACAATTATAACAGTTCCTTGGTGGATTCGTGCAACTTGTTGCTAGGTGGCACTTTAGTTGGCAATTATAACATGTAGAATCCTTCAAAGAGTTACCTTGCGATCCTTCTCTATATTTTCCTTCCCTGGGCTTTTTCCCACTGTGATTGAACATCCACTTCTTGTTGTAGTTAGCCTGAGGTACCACCAAAGTTCTTCATATCCAGTGCTTCATAACGAAATCCCATATCCTCCAAGTCTACAAACTATCCTTTTACATAAGCAATCATCTTACTCTAGTACTTCTTATTCATCCCAAAAATAAACTCCATGTTTTTCTTTAATGGCGTGTCAATTAGACCTGGTCCAAAACAAGACAATTCATTGAACTTATTTGCATACTCCTCAATAGTCGATTCATCTTACTTTAGACCCATGAAGCTTTTGTAAAGACAAGATTTTCTGGTTGTTGGCATATATTGTTCCTCTAAGACTTCCTTAAACCTTTCCCATTCGAAATTATCTTCTGATTCATTTAGGGCAAATGGACTACCCCCAAGCCAGAGCTACTTCATATTACTGCCATGAGGCCAAGAACCTCTTTTCCTCATTACAATATCTAATGCCTTAAAGATTCTTTTGCGTGATTTTATTAAAGCCTAGGCTTCAATGATAGTTTTCGTGCCTTGAACGGTTTTTCCCTTAAGCTGGTATAATTCTTGTACAAGGTGGCAAAGTTAACCTAGGGTTGTATGGAAGCTACTTCTTCTACCATAGCAGCGGTTGGAGCTCAACTGTTAGTTGTTGTGGTACTTTCATTTTCCCATCATCATCCTCTACGAGTACTCACAACTTACTACATGAATACAATATGATAACATTAGCATACAATGATGAAATTATCTTAGGGAATGGGCATTGAGGCATGGCATAATTTTTGTTTTCAGATAAGGGTTTTGAATGTGCATTCTCGTATATTAAACTCATTCTAGGGTATTACTAACCCTATCTCTAATGATTCATACTCCACCAAAGCCAAGGTTCTTACTTAACCTTCAGCTCTGATACCAAATGTGACGACCCTTCTCGATACCCTTAATAATCGACACTAATTCATCCATGGTATTCACGTGCAGTAATTCCAAGTGTCTGGGAGGCTGATTATCAAAGGTAAAGTGAAATGAAGATAGAAGATGGAAATATAAATTCTTACATTGCATTTAAAAAAACAGATAGATGGTAAATAAAACCATTCTCACAAGGGTACATCAAAGTTATGGTATGAACTAACCCAGCCAGGAAAAGTTATAACTGCTTGCTCCTACACTTGCTAGTACAAACAAACAAGACACAATGGAAAATAAAAAGATAGATAGATATCCACATAAGATACTCTAGCTCCTTTCTCCAAAACTCTCCCAAAATGTTACACCAAAGTACTCCTAAAATGATCCTGACTACTTGGTTGCCCAGGAAAATTGGGCGCCCAGAGTTTAATTGAAAAGAAAATAAACTCCGTTTCAGTCATGGGACTAGTGTGAGAAAACTTAAAAGAGCGTATACTTTTGAAACCAAAGGTATCTCATAAGACCTTGCCGCACATAAACATGGACAAGTTTTTTCCCTTATGATAACTAAAACATTGGTTATGTAAAATCATTTAATATTATTTTAATGACATACTTTGAAAACATTTGCAAGTAAACTTATTAATCTTAGCCAAAATTGTTACATTGATCAAATTCTAGCATAGTAGCTACAAAGTAGGTTATATAGTCAAAATGGCAGGCACGTATTAGAGAATTGATTTCCAATAAATGACTAGAAAAGGAACTGCCTTTTGGTAGTATATCTCTTGAGTAATGTATCGAGGCCCAACTGATGGTACTCTACCAACAGAAGAACAACCTACCTCAAACTAGCTAGTACCGAATATGTCATCAACTCGGTCGTTGCCGACCTATCCAAGACATCTCTTAGCACACTTCCACCATAACTAATACTCGGACATTATAGTTGGTAGAAATATATCTACAAGTGGATGATCATACCCTAATGGTTGCGAACCACATAGCCTCGTACTTCTACCCTATTTTGGTCATTTTCGGGTATGAGGCCTGAAGTAATGATTACATTTCACATAGAGCATCATCTTTCCTCTTTGATTGCTACATTTCCATTCCATAATCATACAAATGATTTCTACAAACGTATAACTCCTGAGCACATAATTCTCATGAAAGGCTGTTAAGCTAAGAGAAGTTGCCTTCTCTGCCACTAAAAAGATATTACATTTATAGAGCTCAATCAATATTGTACCACATCCTATTTGAGAAATGCACCAAGGATCAGCACCAAGTAGTCCTTGCAAATCAAAGATTTTCATAACTGAGCACCACGACTAAATATATGATATGATAATTTTTTCTCAACGGACTAGTGGCAAGTAGCCCTACATTATGAATATCCTCGTCTTCAAATTCCTTATCTTCAACATGTTTGACTTCAAAACATTATTTTATTCAAAGTGGTTTTTGGGTAGGATCGTCCAATTTCGATCTCGGTCTCTACGAATACAATTATCAAAAAAAATGTTAAGTGTGGGTGATTAGCAAACAACATTTTCATTCAACAATATCTTTAGAGATATATGTATCTCTAAATTCATTTTAGCATCTATGGATATATTAAACCTCTCTTAAATCGTTTCATTTCATTTCTTGCAAATTATTTCTAAACAGTATATTTTCTTTTGGAAAAACTTAAATAAGAACTTTTTAAAGCATCCGGGCATTCCATTCGACCTGTTCCACTCCATGCTTAGAAAGAGAAAACAGAGGCGAAGTAAGTACAGGGCACTAGTTGCTCCATCCTAAATCTTAGTTGCACAACTTGTTCTGTCCTTCTAGTCTCACGAGCGAGAACAATGTAGTAGTCATTTTAGCTTACTCCTTTGGCTATAATATTCGAGGAAATGATTTCAATAATATTATTCAAGTATTATAGCAATTCCTCTTAACCATTCATTTAAACTCTTACTAAAACTTCCAAATCGTATTTGAAATACTAAATTGTTTATTCATAGACATTTATAAAAATTCGGGAAAGAATAGTTGAGTTAAAATTTATACTTGTAAATTTTACTGAAATTGCTTTAGTAAAGTGGTGCAGATAGTGTTTTAAAAACTTATCGATTAAAACAACTTTTCTATCATTTAGAAATCCACATTTACAACTCAAATATATTTTAATACATTTTATTATGATATCAAATTTTATTTCATATTTTTAAACATTTAATAATATCCATTTAAGGATTTATATACTTTGTCCCTTAACTGAAAAAGTGCGTGTTTGATGGTCAATTTTCTATCGATTTAGAAAATCGCCAAAAAATTAAAAATAAAAATTACCGTTAGGGAATGGCGTATATTTTTTATACATGGCTAGAACATGTCGATTCGTAGGGAATTGTTTAGATTTCAAAGTTCTGTTTAATCAAATTAAAAAATATTTTAAATATTTTAGAGCTAAAAATGTAGAAAAACTAGCAAAAGAAAATGGATAAAATTATGAAAGTACGTAGGATATTCAGAGGCAAATCCTTTCACATGATTTCAACACAACATGAAATTATGATCTCTCTTAGTCATTAGTGAGTTTAATTGACGTTTTTATCATCAGTATGTAATATTTGTGCTATTAATTAACCTAATATTAACCATCAAACTATAACACACCCATTAAACAACTTTTTAACTCACATGAAAATGACGATGAACTTGAAAATAAAATCTATTTTAAGCATGGCCTATTAACTATTGATAAGAAATATAGAACATCAAAATTTGATTTTAATATTCACTTCATTACCATAATCATAGGTAGATGAAGTGGTAATTTATGCTTTTGTTTGTTTAAGCATAGCCTATTTGGTGTCAACAACATAAGCTATCAAATTCAAAGCTAAAACAACAAGTTAAACTACATCAAATATTGTTAGTAAGAATAAAAGAAATTACACGATATCAAAATGTTGAATCTACATGATTAAGAGATCTTCATTACCCCTAAATTGAAGGGGTTTAGCCTTCATATTCATTATCATTTCAACAAATGTTGCATTCAACATGAAAAAAACAAGAAGAAAAAGAGAGCAAATTTAAAAGAGAGTTAATTAAAATGAAATTAACACTAATCTATTTGCTTAAGAAATGAAACTAAGCTATTAACATAATAGGAAAGAGGGCATGTAATAGGAGACAGCATGAATTAAAATTGCATAAAAAGGAAACTACTTAAAATAAAATGGCTAATTAGCCATAAAAAAGAAAAGCGAGTTTTGTTTATTTTTTAGCCTCAAACTAAACTAACTAAAATGGAGGTTATGGAGGCTAAGGAGGCTAAGGGATTAATTACATAAATAAATGGGGAATTTATACAAGTCTAAAACCCTAATCCATTTTTTTTGGGACTACCCAATTGTTGCCACCAAGTTATCATTAGCATGAATTAATCCTCCATTAAGTGTGCATGTGACTTTGTTGGCCATTTGCATGTGCATAATCTCCTAATTGAAGATCAAGGTAAGTGGGTAGGTGGAGTCCTCCATGATACATGAGTTTGAATTACTTCCATCTCATTCCTTTGTTTGCTCTTGTGCAAGCATATTTCTATGAAGCCTCTTCTAATTTAAATTAAAATTCCTGTAAAATAACATAATTATGTCCAAGTAAATTTTCGAAAATTAATATATGCACAAAAATGACCATTTTACCCTTATATAAAGATGAATAAATGATGATTTGAAAATAGTTTGAATTTTGGTTTAAACATGTTAAAATACCACAAATGCCCATTTATTTAATTAAATTAGATTAAATACTGAAGTAAAAATATGCACATTTATGTGCATATCAAATACCTCCACATTTATCTTTTTATGCATCCTCAAATAAAGAAAAACAAGATAAATCCATTTTCGTGTGGAGCATTATTGCAATGAGCGTATTTAAAGAGGTGTTAAACCACTAGATGTCCCTAGGAGGACGAATGTTGTAACGACCCAGAATTCGACCACTTTAAAATATACTATTTAAGTGATTTTAAATATAAATTAGGTTAAAATATACGATTCAAATATTATTAGATAGGATTTGGAAAGAGAAGTATACACAAAAATAGTAACATTTACCTATATCGACAAAAGTGACAAAATGCAGATTTTAGAAAAGCATGTTTCAATGGTTAAATAAATTATTTTAATTTATTTATAAGTGTTTATATTTTTAAGTAACATTATACAAATTTATTTTTAAATTTGGTTTACATAAATAAACAGTTTAACTAAAACATCAAAATGTGACTGTAAAACATTTTGTCGAAAATCAACGTTTTTTAGATTAAAAGTTGTCACAACATTGTCACACCTTTATTTTCTTATATAGAAACATATATTCAAATAGTGGAAGTATTAATTAATTCACTAATCAAGTTCACTTTTACTAAATAAGATTAGGAAATTCTAGAATGTCATTAAGAAAAGCAAGTTAGTTTAGGAAAAGTCAAAATCAAACAACAAATCCAGAATACATCAAAATCCAACAAAATAATTACTTTTCTTTATTTAATTTTTAAGCGACTAAGGCATAAAATAAGAAGTTAAAGGATGATGCTAAATATTGAAAAGTGGAGTTTGTTTTAGGTTGAAGTAAGGTTAGTTTGGTAATTTGGTAAGAGGTTATTTTAGTAAATTACCACTTCTTTCTTTTTCTATAAATATTTACCTCCTCCTTCACTTTTATTCACGTTTATTTTTCTTTTTTCTCAAGTTTCTTCATCTTCTTCCTCTCACCTTTAATGACTTCTAAGCCATAGGAAAAAATTAGAAAGAAATAGAGTCAATATATTTACAAAATAATAAAAAGGAATCAATGTTCATTCTCTTCAAATCAAACTCATCTTTTCTCCAAATTTTACTCTTCTTCTCTCGGCCATTACTTCTTCAAAACAGAACTAAAGTACTATTATTTTTTCTAAGTCATGTATTTTTCTAGTGGCTACAACTTTATTGTTGACCACTTTGTCTCGTTCAAAAATTAACCATGTCAAAATTCCACTTCTTTCCAGTGCATTTTCTGGCCCAGTTTTTAAGATAGAGAATAGTGCATTTTGTTTTGATCATAGTAGATCCAAATTAAGGAATTTTTTTTCAAATCATATGAAATTCCAGTGGCTATACTTTTATATCGATCATTTTTCAATTTTTAAGGTTTCTATACCTAAAACTCAATTCTTTGAAGTGCATTTTTGCGCTTTATTTTTGTCAATCGAATAATACATCTTCTTCATTCTAACATATATCCCTTAAAATGACTTGGATTCAAATGATTATTTTTTTCAAATTCAATGTAAAAGAATTTGAAACAACTTCCCAGTTACAAACTTTTCTAAATTTTGTGATTTTGAGGGCCAAAAATTAGATACAACATAACCTATATTTCGGATCTAAATCTTGGGAATTCAAGTTCAAAGCACTACCACTTCTTCTCTATCCTTTTGGCCAACCTCCATCTCAAGCCTCAGCCAAGCTGTTGGAAGGAAGTGTGTATTATTTTGTAGTGTTCAATGAAGTAGGAAATAGTTAGTGTAGTGTTGGCTGATTAGAATGTTGGTAGGAAGTTTATAGCTTCGGTCAATGTTGAGAAACCCTATTTAACACCTCTATTTATATATATACATATTGGATGATTTGTGGATGCCTATATATGCGTTGGTAATCAAGTATTGATTGTTTGATATGATTGTTAAATTGTTTTAAAAAGTCACATTTAAAACAGATCGATAAGCATAAAGGAAATTACTGTCCTTTTGAAAATGAAATGGTGTATATGGAATGCTTAAACCTTTTGGAAATAGTTTTATAATAAGTTAGAAATGTTTTATAAACATTTAAAAATGTGAAAATCAACATTTCATCTTGTATATTTTGAAACATGTCCAAAACAATTTTCTAAAAACATCGCAGTTTTGCAATTCGAAATACAAAAAGGGATTTCTTTGTAAATGATATTTTTAAATGATTGAAAATACGAAATAAATTTTAAAAATCTATCAAAATTTTCTGAAAGAGACTTGGAATGGAAAATATGAATTTCAAATATTAAAAACTTGTTTATCTCAAATAAGCTTATATAGCACTTTCCACGGCACTTTTATGCAGCGAATTCTATAACCTTTTGAATATAAGTTTAAATGTAATAATTATTTCCTAAATCTATTGTGAATGATTTTCAAAGAAATAATTTAAAGACGATTTGTAAGTTTTAATAAGAGTTTTAATAAATGGTTAAGAGGAATTGTTTAAACCACTTAAACAAAAAGTGAAGAATATTGAATGTAATAACAAACTGAGTATGCGGAAACGACTAGTACATTTGTCCTGCATGTGAGATCTGAAAAGATAAAACAAGATGTTTAACTAAGATTAGAGAAGGAGCATCCAGTGCCTAGAACATACATGGCCTATGTCTTATCTTTTTAGGCGAGAGGTGGAATAGATCGAAAGGAAAGTCTGGATGCTCTAAAAGATCATATTTAAGTTTTTCCAAAAAAAGAGAAAAGAAACAAAATTTTGAAATGTTAATTAACCATTTAACACCTTTTATCGATGATTAGCAAAAAAGAACCGGTATCGGATTTGGGTGAATTCTATCTGAAAAACCAAGATCTGGTTTGGGTGATTCCTATCCGTAAATCCCTTCAAACCAATTTTAGAAATAAAAAATATGGAAGACAAAGGTTATCATGATGTAGTATTGCTTTCCACTAGTCCCTGGTGGTGAAATTTAACATATCTAAGGTGGTAGTAGTGCTCCGTTATGAAAATCTTTGATTTGCAAGAATATGATTTGAAGTTAAGAAAGAAATCTTTGATTAAGATTTAATGAATGATTCGGGAATATTTTCCCTAATTTAAATGTTATAGCTTGAATATAATAAACTTTGATTAATACTTAATGAATGTTTTGGGAAAGTTTTCCTAAGTAAAAGAGAAAACAATCGAAATTGTTTTAGCATTAAAAAATGTTTAAATAAACCAAATGATTTGATAAATGAAGCTTAATGATTCCATATATATTGGAAAAGAAAATGAAATAATATGAAAAGAATATATCTAAGAAAGATATTTGATTTAAATAAAAGATGAAGTAATTGATTGATGATTGACATCTACTTATGAACTAAACAACTTTTTATCACTAACTGGTTTCGAAGGAACCGTAGTTGGATTTGGACGATTCCTATTCGAAAACCACTTCGAACCAATGTATACGTTTGAAAGCGAAGACATGTTAAACATGAAGTTATTGAAGGCCGAGGATCTTCATAGCTTGAGGGCTTATTGTTGATATGCTCCGGGTAGCTCCCATGATAAAGTTATTTATAGTAGTGGTCTCCTCGTTGTGGAGTTTTTTAGGATTGCAAGGGCTTCTCGCCTAATAACGGCCGAGGAAAGTGCCTTCTGTTTCATTCGATCCCAGAATGAACTTATATGGACAAATATCTGACATTTCATTTCTAAGACACAACGTTTGGCTTTTACAAATGTATATATGCTTGGTGGCGGAGAAATCAACTTCTCTTAACTTAACACTCTATTCTAAGACATACGAGCTCAAAGGTTGTATGCCTGTGAGAGTTAAATAGTAAACAAAGGAATGGCAGTATGGCATACAAAGTGGAACTTGTTATGATCATAGCGTGGTTATGTATGAAAAGCGTAGCTTTGAAAAAATTTAGCACAACCTCATTAGCCTTACATCCCGGAAGATGATATGGGATATTATGTTGTCTGACAGACACAAATTCAAAATAAGTGAGTATGTATGGTGGTGTGCAATATGTTGGGCCCTTTGGGGGAAAATGTCCCTTAAGGCATTTATTGCCCTATTTTGATAAAAAAGTTAGCTTGAGAAAAGAAAAAAACTACAATTATCAGTGTTAGTATAGCAACTACAGTTTCAAGTGACTAGTTTGAGAAAAGCGATTAAGGCACCATGGGAACAATGTTTGTTATGTGTGGATTGGAGAAAAGGCTATTAGTTCCTTATCATGCTGGAAATCCAATCACAGTACGAGATTTACGGTTTTGGTTGTATTCCCAAAAAAGATGTATTGACTAGCAAACATTTCAGCTACCCCTTTTGGTATTGTATATTTCGTTCGGTATATTCCGTTGACCCATTCTAGATATATTACCCTAGACTTAGTCCGTATATTGATGCCTTTTTTGAATGAGTTTATTTGAAAAGTGTTTTAAAAGAATGTCATTAAAAATAATATCAAGTGTACTTTGTATAAAGTGTTCTGGTTATCATAAGCTAAAAACTTTTCCGTGTTTATGTACAGGCGTGGTCTTATGAGATACCCTTGTTTTCAAAGGTTTTGATAATATAGTCATTATAAATTTCGAGTATTTCATGCTGTTTTATCAAGCATGATCCGGGTATTGCTAATATTCGAGTCAGATCCGAGTAGTTTTAGGTTTAGTTGAAGACAGCTGGAGTTTCTAGAGGAGAGCTGGAGATCTTCATCATCGTATGGACGTATTCTATTATCCGCTACATCTATTGCATTTG
The DNA here is from genome assembly GCA_030765085.1 of Allium cepa. Taxonomy (NCBI): domain Eukaryota; kingdom Viridiplantae; phylum Streptophyta; class Magnoliopsida; order Asparagales; family Amaryllidaceae; genus Allium; species Allium cepa. The sequence continues at coordinate 46,509,604 of CM060940.1, read as the reverse complement.
TTTTGTTGTTTTCAACGTTTGTAAGGGTAGAAGTTTATAACTATCCAGGCTGAATCTAGGTTAGACTCTGATAATGTTTTTTAAAATTTTCCACTGTAAAGATTATTATTGAAATAAACATTGTTATTCCATTCGTATGAGATTCTATTCTACCTTTATTTTCTTTCTACCCTTAATGATCCGCTTATTCGCGCAACTTAAGTTGGACATGTATGGTTTATTGTCGATTCAAAGTGTACAGAAAAACATGCCATTACATCTGGTATCAGAGCTGAAGGTTAAGCAAGAACCTTGGTTTGTTGGGGTAATGACTCATTGGAGATATGGTTAGTAATATTCTAGGATGAGTAAATCATTAGAGATAGGTTTAGTAATATTGTAGAATGAGTTTAAGTGTATTATTTACGAGCGCGTATTTGTTATTAGATATAAAAAATTTTGTGTTGATTAATCTATTGAGTGGTATATGGATTCCGGTCGATGAATGAGAGCTCCATGCAATCGATAGGGATTCTAAAACACTTAAACAAGGTGAACCGACACACCGATTTTGAAAAATTGATAAATGAAATTATTTTATCTATTTTTATATATTTTATAAAGTATATATTTTGAAAAGTTGTATAGTTAGAAATTAGGATCTGTGAAATTTAAATATGAACATTTTATGATTAGAATTTCGCTGTTTGACTATAAGATGTTTCATAAAGATAACCGACAAGTAGGAAATCTGATAAGGTAACTAACATCTTAATACTTGTTCTAAAATAATAAATTAGTAAATGGTAATGTTAAGTTACTATCATAAATTGATCAATTGTTTGATTTAAAAGTTCAAGTACAAATATCTTGTGAATTAGTTTCATGATTTGACTATATGGTGTTTAATAATAAGATTTGTTTAAGGAATGAACAAATAAGATAAAAATGCATTTAAATAATAGAAAACGATTGCGTAAAGGGACAAAATATAAAAGGAATGAGAATTTAAATTCGAGCAAAAGAATCGTGGAAATTTAAATAAAGTTAATCAATATAAGATAAAACGAATTTATAAAATAGGTTTTACAAAGTAATCTCTAAAGATTTTGAAAATGGTATTATTTCAAATAAAAAGAGGTATTTTATGATAACTAGTTTGATTGGCTCAAAAATAAACTTAAAATGGGCAAGAGATATGTTCGATGGTAAGCACTTCTCTTTAGTATTACTCTTCTTATTAAGAGGATATATGATACTATTGGTAATACCCAGTTCCTAGGCTTTATTTTAGAGTTACTCGATTTATATAAATTTCTTAAGTTGTAGATATAATGTGAATCATTGATTAGTAATCTTTATAAAAATGTTTAAACTAAAGTTAAATTAGGATCGCTAATTGCTAAAATAAAGTGGAATTTCCAACGATTTTGGACGGTCGAAAATTTCTTAATCACATAAATTGAAAGCTAAGAAATTGATAAAAGATTGTGAAATACTTTGAGTAAATGAAAAAAGATAAGGATAATTTATAAACCTGATTTATAATGAAGAAAATATTTAAGAGTTAAGAGTATAAGGATTTGAAAACGGTTGGATCTAAAAAAATTCAAAGCTAGAAATTTAATGATAATATTAAATAAGAAATAAGTTTTATAACCTATGAATATGAGATAATAGTAAATTACAACAAAGTCTATATTTATTATATGGGCATATTTAAATAAAATCAATTAGAAATTTGGGATTTGTATATACTCTTAGGATGTAAAGGTATATCATACAAATGATTCATAAACAATATTAGTATTAAAGAAAATATACTATAAAAATATGATTATGAAAAATAAAGGATGTGAATAAAGAGAATTTGTTATAACTGAGAAAAAAAACCAATAAGAATAAATATGTAATTTATATGTAGATCATTTCATCACATAAATTTTGGACTAAGATTCGAATTCGGAACTTTGAGGTGTTTTACACTGGTCAAAGGATTTACCACTTGATTCCTGAAGACGAACATTGATAGGAGTTTATGTTAGATACTTGAGTTTTCTATCATAGTTGAGAACTATGCAAGGAAAGCAAAAGGTTATGATCTAGATACTTGATCAAAGTCGACACTTGGAGGATTAGGAAATCAACACTTGTTCGAAAAAATATAGTTCTATATTCTAATATAAGATCGAATAAGATATATTAAGCGGATGATCTATGTATATTATATGGAATTAAGTTTGAAGATAAATGTTTTGGGAAAACTTTGTTTTGGGCAATTTCAAGGATGAATTTTTTTAAGTACACGAGAATGTAACGACCCAGAATTTGACCACTTTAAAATATACTATTTAAAGTGATTTTAAATATAAATTAGGTAAGATTATATGATTCAAATAATATTAGATAGGATTTGGAAAGAGAAGTACACACAAAAATAGTAACATTTGCCTATATCAACAAAAGTGACAAAATTCTGATTTCAGTAAAGCATATTTCAATAGTTAATAAATTATTTTTGTTTATTTATAAGTGTTTATAGTTTAAATAAAATTATAAAATTTATTTTTAAATTTGGTTTATACATAAATAAATAGTTTAACTACAACGTCAAAATGTGAGCGTAAAACATTTTGTCAAAAATTAACGTTTTGTCGACTAAAATTTGTTACAACGTTATCACGACTTTATTTTCTTATATAGGAACATATATTAAAGTAGTGTAAGTATTAATTAATTCACTAATCAAGTTCACTTTTACTGAATAAGATAAGGAAATTCTAGAATGTCATTAAGAAAAGTAAGTAAGTTTAAGAAAAGGCAAAAGCAAACATCAAATTCAAATCACATCAAAATCCAACAAAATAATTACTTTTCTTTACTTAATTTTTAAGTGACTAAGACATAAAGTAATAAGTGAAAGGATGATGCTAAGTGTTGAAAAAGTGGAGTTTGCTTTAGGTTGAAGCAAGGTTAGTTTGGTATTTGGTAAGAGGTTATTTTGGTAAATTATCACTTCTTTCTTTTTCTATTAATACCCACATCCTTCTTAGCTTTCATTCACATTTCTTCTTCTTCTTTTCTCAAGCTTCTTCACCTTCTTTCTCTCTTCTTTAATGGCTTCTAGGCCATAGGAAAAAATTTATGAAGAAATAAAGTCAATATATTTACAAAATATTAAAAAGAAATCAATGTTCATTCTTTTCAAATCAAACTCATCTTTTCTCCATATTTTACCTCTTCTTCTCTCAACCATAACTTCTTCAAAAGAGAACCAAAATGAAAAATTCATTTTTTTCAAATCATGTATTTTCCTATGGCCACTACTTTCTTGTTGAAAACTTTGTCTCATTCTAAAACTAACCATGTCAAAAATCCACTTCTTCCTAGTGCATTCTCTGGCCCGGTTTTTAAAATAGGGAATAGCCCATTTTTCTTTGATCATAATTTGATCATAGCTGATCCAAATTAAAAAATTATTTTATTAAAATCCTATAAAATTCCAGTGGCTACAACTTTCATGTGGATCACAGTTTCCAATTTTGAGGGTTGTTGTACTTGAAACTCAATTCCTTGAAGTGCATTTTTGGGCTTCATTTTTATCAATCTGACAATACCTCTTCTTCATTCTATCATATCTCCATCAAAACAACTTGGATTCAAATGATTCTTTTAATCAAATTCAATAGAAAGGAATTTTCAACATCTTTTTTGTTAAAATCTTTTCTAAATTTTGTGATTTGGAGGGCCTAAAGTTAGATACAAGATAACCTATTATCCAATCGAAATCTTGGGAGCTCAAGTTCAAAGCTCTACTGCTTCTTCTCTATCCTTTCAGCCAACCTCCGTCTTAAGCTTCAGCCAAGCCATTGGAAGGAAGAGGGTATTGTTTGCTATTATTGAATGGAGCAGGAAGTAGTTAGTGAAGTGTTAGTTGATTAAAAAGTTGGAAGGAAGTTTATCGCTTCAGTTTATGGTGAGAAACTCTATTTAACATCTCTATATATATGTATAAATATGTTTGATGATGTGTAATGATTGCTACCGATGCTTATATATGCTTTGGTCATCAAGTATCGATTTTTTTATATGATTGTTAAATTTTTCTGAAAAATCACGTTTAAAACTCGTCGATAAGCACAAAGGAAATCACTTTCCTTTTGAAAATGAAACGGTGTATATGTAATGCTTAAACATAGTTTTAAAATGAGTTACAAGTGTTTTATAGACAATTAAATAGGTTTAAAAAAATAAAGAAAGAAAATCAAGATTTCAACTTGTTTATTTTGAAATATGTCCAAAATAATTTTCTAAAAACGTTGTTGTTTTGTAGTTTGGAATAAAAAAAGGGATTTCCTTCTAAATAATATTTTCAAATGACTAAAAATATGAAATAAATTGTAAAAATCTATTAAAATGGTTTAAAAGAGATTTGGAATGGAAAATATGAATTTCAAATATTAAAAAGTTGTTTAAGTCAAATAAGCTTATACACACTTTCGACAGCACTTCTATGCTGCGAATTCTATAACCTTTTGAAATATGAGTTTAAACATAACTATTCATTTCTAAATCTTTTGTGAATGATTTTTAAAGAATAATTAAGTAATTTAAAGATGATTTGGAAGTTTTAATAAGAATTTGAATAAATGGTTAAGAGGAATTGTTTGTACCACTTTAACAAAAGTGAAAAATATTGAATGTAATAACAAACTGAGTATGCGAAAACGACTAGTACATTTGTCCCGCTTGTGAGATTTGGAAAGATAAAATAAGCAGGTTAACCAAGATTAGGGATGGAGCAACTAGCGCCTTGAACTTACCTGGCCTATGTTTACTCTTTTTAGGCGAGGGGTGGAATAGATTGAAAGGAAAGCCCTGGTGCTCTAAATCATCTTTTTAAGTTTTTACAAAATAAGAGAAAAGAAAAAAAAATTAGTATGTTAATTAACCACTTGAAACCTTTTATCGATGATTGGAATGGAAGAAGTAGGACCATATTTGGGTGAATTGTATCCAAAAACCTGGGATCAGATTTGAGTGATCCCTATCCGAAAATCCATTCAAACTAATTTTTGAAATAAAACATATTAAAGAGAAAGATCTTCATGATGTAGGATTACTTGTCACTAGTCGCTGGAGATGAAAGTTAACATATCTAAGGTGGCGGTAGTGCTCCGTTACGTAAATTTTTGATTTGCAAGAATATGATTTGAAATTAAGAAAGAAATCTTTGATTAAGATTTAGTGATTGATTTGGGAATATTTTCCCAAAGTTAGAAGTGATAACATGAATATTACAAACTTTGATTAATATTTAATGAATGATTTGGAAAATTTTTCCTAAGTAAAAGAGAAAATAATTGGAATTGTTATGTTTAAATAAACCAAATGATTTGATAAATGAGGCTTAATGATTCCATATACTGTTTAAAAGAAAATGGAATAACTTGAAAAGAATATATTTAAGAAAGGTGTTTAATTTAAATAATAGATGAAGTAATTGATTGATGATTGATATCCACATATGAACTGAACATCGTTTTATCGATAATTGGTTTTGGAGGAGCCTGAGTCGGATTTGGACGATTCCTATTCGAAAACCACTTCGAACCAATATATAGGTTCAAAAGTGAAGACATGTTAAAGATGATGATTATTGGAGAATCTTCATAGAGAGAGGACTTCTTGTTGACGTGCTCTAGGTTGATCCCATTATAGAGTTATTTATAGCAGTGGTTTCCTCGTTGTGGAGATTTTTTTGGGTTGCAAGGGCCTTTCGCCTAGTAACGACCGACGAAAGTGCCTTTGTTACGTTCAGTCCCTGAACGAACTTGTATGGACAAACGTTTGACATTGTATTTCTGAGACACAACGTTTAACTTTTACAAATGTACATCTGCTTGGTGGCGGAATAAGAAACTTCTCTTAGGTTAGCACCCTTTACTGGGACATACAGCTCAAAGGTTATATGCTTGTGGGAGTCAAATAGTGATCAAAGGAATGGCATGTGGCATTCAAAGTGGAGCCTATTATGATCAAAGCGTGGTTTTGTATGAAAAGCGTGGATTTGAGTAAATTGTGCACAGCCTCATTAGCCTTACGTCTCGAAATATGCTATGGGATACTATATGGTCTGACAGACAAAAATTTGAAATAAGTGAGTATGTATGGTAGTGTCCAATATGTTGGGCCCTTTGGGGGAAAATGTCCCTCAAGGAATTTTTTTCCCCATTTTGGTAAAGTGGTTAGCTTGAGAAAAGCATGGAACTACCAGCCATGCGTGGTAGTATAGCAAGTATAGTTCCAAGTGACTAGTTTGAGAAAAGCGATTAAGGCACCACGGGAACTATGTTTGTTATACATGGATCAGAGAAAAGGCCACTAGTTCCCTATTATGTTGGAAAATCCAATCCCAATACGAGATTTACGGTTTTGATTGTTTTCCCAAAATAAATGTAATGACTTGCAAATATTTTGCCTACCTCTTTTGGTATCATATATTTCGTTTGGTATATTCCATTGACCCAGTCCGAATTACCTTAGACTTAGGCCGCATATTGATAACTTATTTGGATAAGTTTATTTGAATTTTTTTTTTAAAAGAATGTCATGAAAAATAATATCAAGAGTATTTTTGCATAAAGTGTTTTGTTTACCATGAGGTAAAAACTTCTCCGTGTTTATATGTAGGCGTGGCCTTATGAGATGACCTTCTTTTTAAAGGTTTTGATAATATAGTCATTACAAATTTCAAGTATCTAATGGTGGTCTATCATGCCTGATCCGGGTATTTTTAATACTCGGGTCAGATCCGAGCAGTTTCAGGTTCAGTTGAAGACGATTGGAGTTTCCAGAGGAGAGTTGGAGATGTTCATCATCGTATGAACGTATTCTATTATCCACTACATCTATTGCATTTGTTTTCTTATTTTCTGCATTTGTGAGGACAAATTTTTTTAACTATCCAGGCTGAATCTAGGTTAGACTCTAATAATGTATCTTAAAGTTTTACGTTGTAAAAATTATTTTTAAAATAATATATGTTATTTCATTCGTGTGAGATTCTGTTCTATCTTTATTTTCTTTCTACCCTTAATGATCCGCTTATTCGTGCAATTTGAGTTGGACATGTGTAGTTTATTGTCGACTCAAAGGGTACGAAAAAATGGGCCGTAGAGGGTTTTTAGCGGATACTGCGACAAAATCCAAATGCAAGATGACCATGGTTTTAAATCTCCTATATCTCGCCTGAGAACTCCTTTTCACAATTAAACGAAATGAGACATCAAATCTCCTCCATATCTCCCTCGATACTCATCTCGTTCGAGATATTCAAATCTCACCCGATATATGGATCAAAATCTCAATCCGAGATCTCACCTGAAATTATACATTTTTCTTATTTTCCATAATAATTTTCATTTTCATATTGATTCAAAAGAAACTACTCAATCCAATTATAATTTACGAACTTCATGAACATATTCTTTAATTTTTATCTTAATGAGTCATAGCGAAAGATTATACTTCTTTATTATGTTCAAATAAAAGGATACTATTCAATCATTACCAAATCAATTAAGCTAATCAAGCTAATACTCTTTTAAAAATATTCCTTTTCACATGTAAATCTAGTATGTTACCATTTTTATTTTTACTGAGAAAGTTATGATCGTTAAATAAATTTTTGACACAAATTTTAAACACATAAGTACATCCGAGATATTCCCGAGTTGCATTATAAGACCCGAGATGTCAATCCGAGATGTACACCCAATATGTACTCATCTCATCCGAGATCTCTCCCGATACGAGATAACTTGTGTAAAAATTCCCAGACGAAACGTGACCGAAATTCGATATGTAAAACCTTGAAGATGACAAATTTCTAAATGAAGATTTATTTACAAAGAGATGGTGCAAGTTTTTGAAAATATTTGCAAATAAATAATTTCTTTCTAATTAACACATAAGTTAAAATATAAGTTTGGTTATTATCATGAAATTTTAGTCATTTCATTTGTCGAAATTCCACTAAAACTAAGTTATCATAATAAATAGGCAACAATTTGGCTAGTTGTTTCAGTTGATAACATTATGCAACCATGAAATAGATCCTTAGTTGATTAGAAAAAGTTTTTCAAAGTGGTGTTTTCATTTCTTTTGAATAGCAAGTCAAATCAAATAAGTAAAAATAGTGCATGGATTTCAACTGCTCACTCTCTCTCTGTTAAATTTTTTATTAATATTAACAATATTTACATATGTCTAACTCAGAAAACTGAGACCAAAAATATGACCCATGCACTGCATTATGGGCTTATGAGAGGGGAATATAGAGCACAGAGTGAACACACAAGTGCGTACATCTATCGACTCTAGGCATTAGTAATAAAAGAATTTTTACATATATACAACTCACTCAGATAAATTGAGGTCAGATATACTGATCATAGACCGTCGTTCAGGCTTACGTAAGAAAAGTACAGAGCATGGCGAGTATACATACTTGCGTGTGAACACATGACTCTAGGTGTTAATAAAAAATATGTACATATATATAAATATTTTTTCGTTTGATTTTTGGTTTTTTATTTTTTTTATATATTTTTCTTCTTTTGAAAAGTGAGTTTTGCAAAATCATCTTGGCACCATTTATATTAGAAGATAAAAAATGTTATATCCTTTACTGTAAGTCCACCATTTTTTAAACAAAGATTTCAATTATGATATACTTAATAATTATCACAAATGAATCTTTCTATATACTAGTTAAACCATCGTTACTTGTAATTAAACTTTATTTTAATTTTTGTTGCGCCAATTAAATTTTTTAAAATTTCAATTTAAAACCTAAACCTATGCTTATCCAATAGTGTTTGTTCAGAATAAACCAAAATTGCTTAAAAGAAATTATTTTTTGTTAAATTTTTTGTTTTTTTGTTATTTTTTATTATTTTAGATTTTTTTAGAGATTATTCTTCGAAAAGAAAATGAAAAAAATAAACCATTAAAAAAAATAAAGATGACACTTCCCCCACACTTGATTTGACTATGTCCCCATAGTTAACCCAAGCGAAACGATAAAAATAAAACAAAAATAACCAATATTTACATGAAATAAAACGGTTATTATGTATGCGACTTTAGAAAATATATTGTTATAGAGTAAATGAAATAGTCTTTAAAAGACCGATTCATTTGTCTCATCAAATATGAGAGACACAACTTAAGCATGGAAAACCAAACCATAAAAGATTTCGAAGTTGAATGTTGATTTAAAAAACGAATGTTGTATTATTAAAAATTGTGTGAGTTTTTTTATTTTCGATGATTTTCGGGGTTGGTAAAACAATTGGTAGAAGTTCGAGTTTATTTCACCAATTTGAAATTCAAACCTATCATTGGAAACTTCTTCAAAATTATTGATTTCAAAATCAAAATGGTGATCTAAATCATCACTTTTGGAATTTAACAATTCATCTTCGAAAGTCCATAAATTTATGTTCGCAAAATTCATCTTCCTTTATTGAATTATTCATAACTTCATTGTAAATATCAAGTTCAAAAAGCAAAGTTGTTGTATTCAATTTGTCGAAATCAGAAAAAGGAAGATCAAATTTAATCAAGTTTTTCACCCTTAAAAGAATTGAAATCCAACTTAATTACCATAATTTCAACAACTTCATTACTATTGCCATTTCCGATTTTAAAAGTTATTAATTGAAAATCGTCAATTTTGGTAAATGGTGGATTATTACTTGACTCGTCACACATGGCAATTTAATTTTGTTTCTCACGTTGTTTCTCTTATATGTTTCAAATAACAAATCTGTGCGATTTTTTGAATTTCGTCCATTTGCTCAACAAAATCAAATTTATAATTATTAAATTGAAAATTTTCACTTAAATTGTTGTGAAAAAAATGTTTTCCACTAAACTAAAGTTAAGAGTATTCTCATTGCCAAAATCAATTAAATGGTTCACATTTTTGTTTCGATTTTGAAATTCATTTTGGAGTGTGAAATTTAATTGGCATGAGTTATAATCGAAGCCATTTGAATTTTGAAGTGAATTCAGATTTTGATCATTTTGAAAATTTTGACTTGAATCATTGCACAAATAAGATTACACAAATCATTTATCCTTTGATTTGGTTGTGTAGAGAGTTCAAGTAAAGATGAAATCGTTTCAATGCTTTTTTTGGGATTTGAGGGTAGGTCATTGTTTCGAAAAAAATTAGGTTCAAAACCCAAATTGTTTATATAGTAATTATTGTTAAAATATCGATAAGAATTTGGAGTGAAATTATATGGATTATATTGATTTTCACAACTATCGTCAAATTCATGTATGTAGGGAAACTCAGACATTTTCGTAAGTTTTTTGTTTTTCTAGACTTTTGGTTCCGATTTTTTTTAGAGACAAGGATAGAAAAAAAAATTACAAGAGAAAATTTGTTTTTTTCAAATTTTTTTGTTAAAGATAAAAGTGTTTAAAGGAAAATCTCTGTTTTTTTTTTCAATTTTGATTTTTTTTCTTTTTTTAAAAGATAAAAGGAAAGAATTATATTTTACAAATGGAAAATATTTTTTTTGCTTTTTGAAAAGGTTTTTTTGGACTTTTGTTTTGCCCAAAAAAACTAAATTTTTTTTGGATTTTTGATTTGAATTGAAAATTTTCAAAGGATTTAAAAAAACTAAGTTAAGAAGTATTCTTAATTTTTTTTTTAAATATGCATGAACTAATGTAACTAAATGAACGCAAGGGTTTAATTACAAATTTTCTATCCTAAGTAGCTCCTATCCCAAAATTGCACAATCACACTTTGTCTTAATTTAACGAGATAGTTCTTAGCCAAGTAACATGCAGGATTTATTGGTGCACCACAAATCACGCAGCAATGCAAGCGAATGTTTAAGTACCTTTAGATAAACAACCGGTATAATGTTTACAAATCACCGTAATATTTATAACTGATTATTGCTCTATGTAGTCCAGACATCAAGAAATTAAGTTGTCGAAAGTGGACAACTTGTTAATATTCGATTAAGCCCTAGGTAAGCTCATGATATTCTTAGGATGTCTAACCGTTATTACTATTCAAGTCCTAAGACGAAATGCAAAAATGAAGTTAAACTTGAATTAACAATGCAATTACGACGATATTTTTTTTTTGAATTTTTTGAAATTTTATACACACACACACACACATACATACGCACATACATATATGTACATATACAAATGCAAATGCAAACAACCAACAATGCAATTAATATAAAACTAGATATGAAAGCACGACACCAATGCATGCAGAATTATTAGCAAATTATTTTAAAGTGACAAAAAAAAAATTTTGGCAAGCAAGCCGAGCAGTTTTAGCAGGCAAAGTGAAGCAATCAACTCCTCTCATCTGCTTTGGAAATTTGAAACTAAAAACCAAATATATATACTATTTTTTAAGAAAAGAAAATCCTTAACCCTAAAAAAAAATTAAAACAACATATTCAACTCAAAAACAAAACAAATACTTTAAATAAATCACTTAAAACAAACTAAAAAACTAAACTAAACTAAACACCAAACAAATGAATTCTCTTAATCACTAATAAAACAAATAATTGAATGAACCAACCCGGTCCAGTAGGAAATCTAATCCCTACCTCAAAATAACTTATAAACGAAAGTAGTTAAAATAATTTAAACACAATTCAACTCAATTAATTCTCGATGCCACTAAAAGTCAAAACAAAATTCTCAATTCCTAATTCGCAATCACTTCATGATCTAGCAGAACCGATCAGAAACCGATTATGGGCCTATGAGTAAAGGTTGCATTGAGGAGTTATGAAGTTGGTCATTGTGGTTTGAATTGCCGTGGAGGTCGAGGATTTGGTGTTTACGTAAGCAACCTGGTTTGACGGAGGTAGGAAATGAGCCGAAGTTAGCGATTTGAATAGCAATGAAGTGAATTGTTTTTTATACATCTACAATGGTGCTAAAAACTTGTTTGACGGTGAATTTTATTTCGGTTAAAAACTGTCAAAATTTTTTAAATAAAGATTACTACAAGCGTAAGGTGTACAATATTAGTAGTTGGCGAATGTAGGTTGATCCACGGGGAATTGCTCAAATTTTATAGTTATTTTCAATCAAATTAAGCCAATATTTGAAATTTTTTGAGCTAAAAATGTTTGAAAACTAGCAAAAGAAAATGGATAAAAAATATGAGGGTTTGAAGGCAATTTAGGGGCAAATCCCCTCTCATGAACACGTAAATCAAGACAACATGGAATTATGACCTTTCTTTTGCTCATTAGTGAGTTTAATTGATGTGTTTATCATAAGTATGGAATATTTATCCTATTAATTAACCCAATATAAACCATCAAACTATAACACACCCATAAAACCACTTTTTAACTCTCATGAAAAAGACAGCGAACTTGAAACAAAACTTATTTTAAGCATGGCATGTTAACTATTTGTAACAACCCGCATATTTGTCGAGTTTGTATTTAAATATTTTATTTAAATATTAACTCGTTAATCGGATTTTGGTCCGAAAAGCTACTTTTTGCAAACGGTCAAATTAGGACTCGAGACCACTTCCATTGAGTTCGAAATGTCGTTTACAATTTTTTTAAGTATAAACATCGATAGGTTTGGAGTTAGTGAAATTTCACTAACTTTTCCCGCTTTGGACTTTGGGTTAGTTTAGCCTATTAAGCCCAAGTTCCAACCCTCTTCTCCTCACTCTTCATAAATTTCCTAACTAATCAAGCTTTGGCATTAATGGTGGAGGGAATTGGAAATTAAAATTCCAAAACTCAAATTCAATTGCAATCCATCTTTCTACTCCAAATTCAAGAAGAAGACATTGGATTCAAGCTTCTTGTGCTTAGATAGAAGAAGGATTGATCCTTGCTTGCTTAAAACTTCATTTTCATTGATATTTGATGCAAAGGTGAGATTTTTACCTCACAATTCTAGCCTATAACTATATTGGACTATTGGGAATGATTCCCTATCATTTTTGCATGCATGTTAGCATTTGGTTTGTATTGGATTGGCGAAAAACTCCAATTTTTAGCGTTTTGGTGAATTTTCTGCACTTAGGTCGTTCTGGCCGTTTTTAGGTCGTTCGGAGTTAAGTCGTTCGTCCATAAGTCGTTAGGTCGTATGACCCTTGAGTCGTTAGGTCGTATGACCCTTGAGTCGTTAGGTCGTATGACCCTTGAGTCGTTAGGTCGTATGACCCTTGAGTCATTAGGTCGTATGACCCTTGAGTCGTTAGGTCGAACCCCGTAAGCGGTGGCGTTGCCCCCGCACCCCCACCTTGGGGGGTTGCCACCCCCCTGGACCCCCCCTCCGTAGGGGATCTTATCTGAAAAACATTGAGCTGATTTCCTTGGATTTTATTCACATCTCCGTATGCGATTTTTGTGACTGATTGTTTCTACAATTGCTCCTGTGTTTTGTCACTTTATAATATAAAGGTTTCGATACTAGTAGTAAATATCAAAACTCTTTTAACAAACAATTTCAACTCTATTTTTAATAACAAAGCTCTTTTCTTAAACCGTTTTCCAATCTATTAGTATATACAAACCTTTACCTCACTCGGATGAGAAATCTAATTAAACGACTTAGTAAAACAAGTGGTATGAAACGCTTGCGTTCACTTCGTCGGTTAATTCTTGGACTTGTTCGATTGAACCTCTTGTGACAATTTTATTAGTGAAGATTTACAGTTTGTTCGTAAATATTTAAGTTAAGCAAGTGGTTATGGGACATGAAGCTAAACTTCTATATTTACTAGCTTAGTGTAATTGACACTTCTCGTTGATCATGATGATCATTCTGATGATTTAGACTAGCAACTGTGCGATGTCTCTTGTTACGAGGTTAGACTAGACACCACTTGTGTGATTCCACTCACACTTACCTTTTTGCTTTTTGGTTAGTCTGGACCTTAATCTGTGTGATTCCATTCACACATGTGGGGTAGCTCCCCTTGGTCTTCGGACCGTCATGTGATAGGCCTCTTTCTCTTTTCTATGATTTCTGGACTTCTTGCATTGATTTCTAGAATTTATGTCATTGACTTGTTTGAGTACAAGTTTGGGGTATGATGCCCTTTCCGAATCTTTGAGAAGATTCTTGTGATATTGATTATCTCTTATTGATTGATCTTCTGTTGATCATTATTTACATACTTATAGTGGTATGTCATTATGGATGTTTATGTTTATGCCATATCTTTTATGTTATATCATGTCATCTGATATTTATAGCTAGACTGACCCGTTTATTATTTTCTTAAATAATACTCGGGTCAGACCGAGATGTTACAGGTGCTTCTGCTTGACTTCTTCCCAGGGATTCATCACTCTGACTTTTGGCTAACTGTTTAGATTAGCAGTTTTTGTTGTATACACTTGAGATATAGACTCATAGTTGTATTCTTTTGTATAGCACGTGTTGCTATTCTTTTGTATTATCGTGGATCTTACTGACCACTACTCTGATGTACACTTTCATGTGTTAGTTATATATTCATATCTTCTTCCGCCTTTGTAATATGGATATCTGTGACTGATTTGTGATATGATTATTTCTATGTTTGTTTCCGAAGATTATTTATAGCCACCGTGTGATAAGCAATTACATGGATGGTCGCTCCTCAACAGCCTTATTCTCCGTGCTAGTTGACAGCACTACTCCGGAGTGTTCTTGGCTAGCGTGGGTATAGAGGTGGGGCGTCACACTATTGATTAGAAATATAGAACATCAAATTTTGATTTTGATATCACTTCATTACCATAATCATATGTAGATGAAGAGGTAATTTGTGTTTTTGTTTCTTTAAGCATAATATTCGGTGTCAACAACATTGTCTATCAAATTCAAAGTTAAAAAACAAGTTAAACCACATCAAATACTTCCATTAAGTACAAAAGAGATTACAAGATACTAAAATGTTGAACCTACATGATTAAGTGAGCTTCATTACCCCTAAATTGAAGGGGTTTAGCCCCTCATATTTGTTATCATTTCAACAAAAGTAGCATTCAACATAAAAAAACAAGAATAAAATGAGAGCAAATTAAAAAAAAGAGCTAATAAAAATGAAATAAACACTAATCTATTTACATTAGAAATAAAACTAAGCTACTAGCATAAGAGGAAATAGTGCATGTAATAGGAAAGAGCATGAATTTACATTGCATAAAAAGAAATTACATAAAATAAAATGGCTAAGTAGCCATGAAAAAGAAAAGAGAGTTTTATTTATTTTTGAGCCTCAAACTAAACTAACTAAAATGGAGGCTGAGGAGGCTAAGAGATTAATTACATGAACATATAGGGTATTTATACAAGCCTAATGCCCTAATCCATATTTTGAGGACTATCTAAAATACCCTTGAAGAAGTATAGCCACCAAGTTATCATTAGGATGAATCAATCCACCATTAAGTGTGCATGTAACTATAATAGCCATTGGCATGCGCATTAGCTCCTAATTGAAGATTAAGGTAAATGGTTGGGTAGGGTCCTCCATGATACATGAGTTTGAAATATTTCCATCTTCATTTCTTTTTTTCCTCTTATGCATGCATATATTCCATGAAGTCGCTTCTAATTTGAATCCAAATTCCTATAAAATAACAAAAAATGTCAAGTAAATTGTTTAAAATTAATAAATGCACAAAAATGAACATTTTATTACTATATGAAGATGAATAAATGATGTTTTGAAAATAGTTTGAGTTTTGGTTTGTACATGTTAAAATACCATATATTCTCATTTATTTAATTAAATTAGATTAAATATCGAAGTAAAAATATGCATATTTAAGTGCACATAAGCGCGATTTTCTAAAAAAATTGATTTGGACATATTTCTAATTCTTATAAATTAAAACTAGAATTTTTTTGCAGTTGAAAACTATAATGGGAGGAGTCAACAGAGTTCTTATTTCAAAGAAATCTGATTCCGAATTAGTCGTAACTTTTGTGACGCGAAATCACAAGCTTCCATTACGTGACATGCCTATTTCTAGTTGTTTTTCAACTTTGTTCAAATATTGTCCAAAACCATGATAAATACTTTTAGAATATTTCTAAGTCATTCAAAGTCATTTTCTAATGTTTTTAAAGAGGTTCACAAGTCATATACAGTTTTGAATTTAAATAAGGAAGTGATTCCTTTTGTCATTTTTTGACGTGTAATTTATCGTGACATATTATGATATCAACCAAAAAATCATCCAACATTTGTATAACATCCAAACATGATATCAAGCAACCTAATAAATACAAAAGCATGCCATAACATAAGAATAAAGGAGAGATAGAATTTTCTCACAATTTTCCTAACTTTGTCACTATGTATTTGACTACAGATTCACTACTATTTCTCGAAACTTCTTATAATCTAGCTACAGCTCTGCTATCCCAGAAGTTGAGAATAAAAAAGAGGTGGAGATGGCTTGTAGGTGGGCATGGCCTTGGGTGGAGGGGTGGATGGAACATCTTAACTTGAACTTGACATAACTGGTATACTTTTTTCCATTATTTTCACATAACTTTGTTTTTGGATTTTTTTTAGAGAGGCTTGAAGCCAATAAAACTCTAAGGAAGAAGAAGGAGAAGTTTAGAAAAAAATGAATGGAGTGTGAAGAAATGACAACGGAGCTTGGTTATTTATAGCCTTGAATTACTTACAGATTAAGCTTTGTTCTTTTACATTTTTACTCCTCACATCATATCATTTCACAAGAACCATGGCATCTCCATGTGCTTCCATCACTTCATGTCCTCTTTTCTTCTTTTCTTAGCTCTTAAGGGACGTATTTTGATGGAGTTATGGCTTAAAGTGAAGATTGCATTGGTTTTGGTGAGATTTTGTTTAGTTAAAATATCTTACTTTTCTTTACTTTAAAATTCTTTAAAATAATTATTTTTTTATATATGTTATATATGTATTACTAAGTATATTAGTATGTTATAAAGTGTTTTAACTTCCAATGTTGCAATATTTGAATACAACTTTTGACCATTATGCCGTTTTGAATCCGAAATCCGATTTCCGGTCACATTTTAATGTTTTGCTAAACTATTTATATTTGTAAATAAAACTTGAAAATAAATTTATACATTGTTATTTTGTAATAAAAAGACCTTATTTAAAAAATAAAATAATTTATTTAATCGTTAAAACTTAATTTTACTGAAAATGACTTTTTTCACTTTTTACCAGTATAAGAAAGATTTCCTCTTTTTGTGTAAAAATATATTTCGAAATCTTACATAATATTATTTGTGTTATAAAAACTTATATTTCAATATTTAAAATCCATTATATATTATAACTTAGTGTGATTGAATCTTGGGTCGTCACATAAGTGGTTTTGGAATTATGTTTTATAAAGATCTTTTGATCGAATGTTTATAAAGTGATTTTAATTAAATAAAAATTAATTAGATAAGGCTAGTTGAATCCATATGGGATTAAATCTGTGTTTGAATGTTTGTGTGTTTGATAAATACCGACTATCAAATCTAGACAAAAAATAGTAACTTTCGAAATATCTAGTAGAAACAGGAGAATTATATGGTACGGTTACCATGAGAGATGCTATACTCTACGCATAAACTTATTTCACTCTTCTGGGAAAAATGATAAGGAAATTTGCCCACTAATGACTTGGAGGTTATCTCTGCTATAATCTTTTTATTATTTCCTATAGAAATGGGGTTGAGCTTATCTGAAATTATCGAAAAGTTGTTTCGAAGAGACCGGGATTGGACATGTTATCCAAAACCCACTTCGATCCAACTCAAGCGTTTTGACCTAAAGAGATTTTAAAGAATATGAAATCAAAGATAGAGTTTTGAAGTCCGAGGGCTATTTGCTATGAATCCTAGGAGGATACCCCATAAAGGATGTAATAGAAGTAGTGCTTTCGGTTTCGTTCAGATCCAAAACAAACTTGTATGGGTAAATGCTAGCATTGCATTGTTTCCTTAAGGGCAACGTTAGCATTCTAAGTGGGAAGTGCAAAATAAAGGTACAATATGTTTTGTCTGACCCCGGTGCATTCTAAGTGGGGTGATCATTTTCGATACTACTAGTCAAGTGGTAGGCCAGTCCTGTGTGGCAGGGTTACAATATGTTTTGTCTGACCCCGGTGCATTCTAAGTGGGGTGATCATTTTCGATACTACTAGTCAAGTGGTTGGCCAGTCCTGTGTGGCAGGGTTACAATATGTTTTGTCTGACCCCGGTGCATTTTATCTAAGGATGTACCATCGGAAGGTAGTTCCTTACCTTGTCGTAGTATGGAATCCAATCTCCAATATGTTCCTTTGAAGTTTTAATTGCAGAACCTAGCATGCAATAATTTGATTAACATAACAACTTCTAATATGATTAGTAAGTTTTTTTACTGTAGACAGTATTATAATATAAATGGATTTTCTGTAGAAATTGTTTTGATTATCGTACATTTGAAAACCCATCCATTTTTATATGCGGCGTGGTCTTATGAGATACCTTTGATTTAACATAATAATTCAGCTTTTTGAGTTTACTCACACCAGACCCATGTCTGACCTAGAGTTTCATTTTCATTTCCTAAAACTCTTGGGTGCTAAAAATTTTATGAGTATCCAAGTAGTTCAAGTTTTCCCAAATGCATCTTGGTGGAGCTTGGAGCATAAGGATTCATCAATAGCTAGTTTTTTTTTTAATTTTCCGCTATGTTATATGTATCATATATCTGATATGTAAGGACAGGCTATTGTAACTTTCTAAGTGTAGGATTGTTTTAGTATGGCTCTGATGTATCATTTTGGAAATGACTTTGTAAAGAATTATGTTGATTAATAAATATTACTTCGTTGCATTGTGAGATTCTATGATTGTTAAGTTTCTTTCTATCATCTATCTCCTTTCTTTCCACTAACAATGTATCTTTCTGGCACTTAGTTTTTTGGCATGCGAATACCATGGATGTATTAATATCAACTTATGGAGTTCATAGAGGTGGGTCGTTACAAGTAGCCATTCCTCCATCTGGAATCGATATTTACGGATTTGGTACGAATGCGCATGGGTACAGTGTTGAAACGTCTAGTGCATATTGTTTAGTAGCCTTGGAGCCAGGAGAACGATGTAATTCTGTGTACCATGTTAAAGGGGCAGACAGCTTTGATTTGTATGGGGTCCATGTGAGACCCACGGTATAATTTTCTAGAGGTGTACTGTGGCAGACGTTACCCCAGTAGACTTGTCATTAATAAAAATATAATCCCCAATACGTGCCTTCTGGACTTGGTTGTATGCCTACAATGATGGAATGTAACTAATATAACAATTTCGGCTATGATTTAGTTGTACCGAGTCTACCCGAGAAATTTTTACTAATTCAGCTAACACTTTGGAGCTTCAGGAGATATGTAGGATCCTCTAAGATGTATCACAGTATTTTATCTTCCATTTTTTATTATTGTCTATATTTATCAACAATTGTATAGATACGTTGTTATAGCTATCTAGGCTAATGATAGGTTAGTTTTACTCCGATGATAATATGTATATTATAGCTCCTTTTCTTTTATAAAGACCTATTGTATATTATACTTTCTCATCACGTTGTGAGATTCTATTTTGTCTTTTCTTCTTTCACCCTAACAATCTATCTTTTTTCTGACACTTAGATGTTCGACATATAAATACGGTGGATGTATTAATGTCAACTTCTGTGATCAAACAAGCGGGTCATTATAGCCATGCCACTCCTTCCAATTCCTATAAATATGGACCAAGGGGCATGGAGGAGGCGGAGGTAATCATTTCTTTTCTCTCTTCTCAAAATTAAATAGTTGTAACCATAAATAAAATTGGAAAAAGCCTTGAATTGCTTCTAAAACATACAATTCTTTGTGAACAATGACTTGAACAAAGTTTAAGCACGACTGGTCTACCTTGACTATGCAATTTGAAATGAATATGCATATAATAAATCTCCTTAGGCCCTACGTCTCTTCTTTATTTTATCTCACATAAAATTACATGAATGTTGACCTAAACTAGTGTTTATATGCATGATCTCGATTTTGCTTACTACAATTGGACAATGGATTATGAACCATGAGGATTGCTTGCTTAGTTCATTAATGAACTCTTTATGAACTATTTCACATACTTGGAATTACTCTTTCTCTTTTATTAAACATATGACATGAGCTTTCAAATGACTTTATCAAAGTTCATGGGCATTATGGAGCCTTATCTAAATAACATTATTAGGTGCTAAGCCTCGAATTGTGAGCTAGCTCTTGATTTCTTAGCACTATTTTATCTCATCAACTATGCTATGCTTAGTCATGTGATTAAGGGGGCAAAAACCAAGTTTAATCTCATCATACATTGCTTCATGGGCGTTATACCAATTTTTGGTTTAACAATCAGTTTTCTACAAATTGCTTTGGCAAAATAGATTTTGATTTAAATTCTGAAAGTATGATTTGATGTACAAAAGTTATAAGTATATATTATTATTTCAAAATGGTCTAAAATGAAACTTCGTGTTTGGTTCTAAAGTTTTCCTGCTATTTTATTTTATGGATGCATGTATCATATGCACTAGGACAATTTTGCTTATGCATCATGTTATGATAGGTTGTTTTGTAGTTTTCATTTTTTGAAATAAAATGGAATTTTTGGCGATTTTCGATAGTTGAAAACTTTTGGATTGGTATAGAAATTTAAGCTAAGTGTTTTTGTGGAAATATAAAAGTTAAATTTTTAAAACTCTTAAGTTTAAATTTTATAGAACAGCCTTGTTAAGTAAAATAAATATGAACATTTTGTATGCACTCTTATGATGTATTAGAGCATAATACGAGTAATGAACCTAAGTTATGGAATGTTTTAAAATGAAATTTTGTTCTCTTTTTATAAGATATTTAGCAAGTAATATTTTAAGAAATGTTTCATAGATGATTTCAATATTAAAAGAAAAATATGTAAAAATGAATTTGAATTAAAAGTAATTAGTGTAGTTAAGAAACCAAAGGAATAAAATATGTAAGTTTTACTTAGATCATTTTATAAGCATGACTGTTTTTTATTGAGGATTCGAGTATGTGATTTAGAGGTAATTTACACATGTTTGAATGAGGTATTTTCACTCGAACTTTGACAATAAACACTTAATGCATATTCTTGATATGGTTCTAAAGTTTTCTATCATAGTATATGGCTCTATAAGCAGAATGGAGATCTCTAATCAAAGAACCTGATAGAAGTCCGCATTAGAGAGGAAAAGTGTCCTATACTAGTTTGAAAGTGGAATTTATGGAATCGATCAAGTGATCAGATTGATATTGCATACGGATGACATATACATCGTACGAGATTAGGTATAATTGAACACTATATTTGTTGGCTCATGAGTAGTTTAGGCGATGATTCTTCTAATTGTTTAAGGTAGTACGAATAATCGCCTAAGTAATAATCTGAGGCTGTTAACTAAAATGTAGGCTTAGTAGATTGTTTATCTAAAAGGTTTCTAAATTTGAGCAAATTGTAAGCAACATTTACAAGTAACTATAATATAGTTAAGTACAGATATAGGATTGTTTTTTTTGTTGCTGGTGCTGAAATATTCAGGGTGAAATATTCCAAGTGGGAGAGGATGTAACGACCCTGAATTTCAGACACTTCACATTTAAATATCCAAATTATTTAAATGTTTTAATATCTGATTTAGCATGATTAAATTGATTTAATAACCTTGTTAACCTCCTTTTAAATAAGAACTAACGATAAGAAATTTTTGTTTGAAATATTTTCAAACATAAATAGTTCAAGAAATATCAATAATGTGACCGAAAACCATTTTATCAATAAACGATCTTTGAACGCATGAAATTACCATCTTAGGTCACTATCTCAGATTTGGATGAAACCAGTGCTATTGGATCTAGACTAATGAGGTGATATATATCAATAAGTTTTGCAGCGATTTGACGTCAATGTGATTGTATGAGCTCGAAATGTTCTATTAGAGAAATTTAAAAATAATATTTATTATTATAAATAACGCCATATCCCTATCCCTATCATTCACTTCACCTCTCTTCCTCTTTCTTTTTTACAGTAAACAAAAATGCAGAGCCTCCATCTTTCTCACATTGTATCTAGAGCAACGAGCAAAAAAAACCCATCGACATTTGGTCTGTTGGTCTCGTATGGAAGAGAGCTTCGTATTGGTGTGTGCGATGTTCAGTGTGATGTCGATTGGGGATGGCTATTAGTTTTGGCCATAGCTACGGTTCAACTTCATCGACGATTGAGGCGACAATAGACGAATCAGGGAGCATTGTTGTTCTTCTCGTGTGAAGGTGAGTGGATGGTGAGTGTTTAGGCTAGTGCGATTGCGCTTAGTGAATGATGACATTAGGTTTATCGTTAAGTTAGCATCAAGTCTCGATGAGGTGGGGGAAGCAAGAGGTGAAATTGAAGTCATGCTTGAACTCGAGGTGGTAAGAGAAGTTGACTAAAGGTGGTTGGAGGTGCTCCAGTGGCCCGAGGTGTTTTGCGACTTCGGTGTTGGAAGGAGGAAGCTACAAGTCATGTTCTATAAGATGCAATTGATCATGATATTTCGAGGATGGATGCGCAGCACTGCCAAAGAGGAGTTTGTAGGAATTGACGGTTGTTGATTTCGTGGAGAGACAAGGGAAAAATCGAAAGGGGATGTTATGTGCAAGTTAGTGTGTATGTATGGCCTATGCACGACATTAATTTTGGGAAGATGATGAGAAGGCATTGAGTGAGGTAATTGAAATTTAATTAAGAAATTTATTTATTTATTTATATTTTAATTAATCTAAATTCTTATAAAATCAATAATTATTGCATACGAAGTCCAATCATGACGCCGGCATCGCCATTTGTACTCCTTGTGAGATTGTCTACATCTTGGTTTGGCTTGGGCTTGGGTGAGTTAACCCATCAATTAATTTGTATAATGTTGTGTATGTTTGTTGTGTTAAAATAATTTAAATAGCAATGCAAGTTATTACTTTTGGACACCTCCATGCTTTGGAAAGCAAGTGACCACTTTTTGCAGTATAATTTGCCTTTATTAGCCTCTAAAACGTGCAACTTGGCCATGACCTGTTATTTACATATTTGATATTGTTGTGTGACAAGTTGAAGTGCGTTGTAAATGATTGAAGCGAAATAGTTCCTGTAAATGCACTTTGAAATATCTTGTATTAACATATGTTTAATTTGCTAAAATGTGAATATATTGTAAAAATATACTCGATTGTTCACTACACATTTTTTTGGTGTAACAGAAATAAAGGAACTGGTTTGGGAAGTTATAGAAATTGTGAATACAAGTTGTGAAATTTAGAAGCGAAAAAATTGCGCTGCATACACATTGGAAATGCCTTCTTTTTGATGATTTTTAAAGTTAACTTTGAAAAACAACCTAGGGGCTTTATTGCATTTTTTATAAATACTATAAGTGTATTTATTACTGAAAAATTATCAAAGTTTAGATATATTTTAATAATTATTTTATGAAAATTTAAAGTAAAGGGTTTTAAGTTATAAAAGATGTTTTTATGGCTTTTAAATAGATTATAAATTAAGTATTTTTAAGTAATATTTAAAATAAATGTTAAAAACCATAGTATAAGTATTTTTAAGTATATATAGATTTTATAAAATTAGTTAAATATTTTATTGAAATAAAAGAACCTTATATAATACGCTATTATTTTAAATTGTTTTTGTTATTAATTATTTTATCTTATAAATAAATTAATACATATAGTTGGGGAAAACGTGTTAAATCTTTTATAAAAAAATAATGGAAGATTTGGATTATAACAATTTAGTTAGAATAAATTGTTTTGTAAAGTCAAGTAAAAGTATGCTAACTTGTTAAATTACTATAAGATTATAATTCGATATATAATGAAGATTATAATTAGGATTATAATTATATAACTAGGATTGAAAATTATGACTATAATTAGGAACAAAAGTAAATATTTAACAAGGAAAATAATTAGATATTTAATAATTAGTACCTTACAAAAAATAATTATAAGTGAATAGTTTTGGGTTTTTGTGACAATGTTCATGTAACACTTGTCTTAAACCCTTATAAAAGTAATTAGATCTTCAAAGTAGAGTTTTAAAGAAAATGTTTAAACAGGAAGGGTTTAAGGTTTGTAGTAAACCACATTTTAGTAATGTTTTTTCTAAACTCCTGAAATATATTTTAAAGTGGAAAAATATTGTTTAATGATTATGAATATACTTAATCTTTAATAGTGGAATTTTAAAGATATTAATAAGTATGGAATCATTTGAAATAAAGGTAGATGTAACGAATGGTGGTTTTTCAACCCTCGAAAATCGACTATAATACGTCCACTGTATTTCATGTCGAGTATTCAAGTGCCGAAAAAACCGATTGTTTGTGGAAAGAAAGAAGACAGAAGATAAGAAGAAACTAAACAATCACAATCACGCAACGCATTGGAATAATAGAAATCAATCAGCATAATACTTTTAAAAATCATTTCAAAAATGATACATTAGAGTCATACTAGTACAGATTCTACTCTAGAGCTCTGATACAATATACATATGAATAGTGAAATAAGATAATAACTAGCTAATTAGTGAAGCCTCCTGCTCCAAGGTCCTCCCAATGCATCTGTGGGAAACCCGAACTACTTGGCTGCCCATAAAAATTTGATCACCTAAGAATTTTAGAAAATAGGAAATAAAACTCCGAGTCAGACATGGGCCTAGTATGAGTAAACTCAAACAACTGAATTATTATGTTTAAAACCCTTTTAAAATCAAAGGTATCTCATAAGGCCACGCCGCACATAAACACGGATGGCTGTTTACATTACGATGGCCAAGACACTTTTTATGGAAAATCTAGTGATATTACAATAATGTCTAGCGTTCGAAATAAATATATATGAAAATAGCCGAAATTGTTACCATTATTAAATACCAGCATACTAGGCTTTACGTTCAGAACCGTAAAGGAACATATTGGAGATTAGATTCCATACTATAACAAGGCACTAGGGTACACTTATTATGGTACACGTCTAGAAAATGTACCAAGGACCTTGCCGAGATCCCCTGCAAACATATGACCGACCTATCCCTTATTGGATAGTACCGAATATGTCATCACCCTGGTTGCTTTGCAACCCTTTTTATTGAGATCACATGCACATGTACATGTATCTAGAAAGATGATGACATGCGCTAATGGGAGTGATCCACTTAGCCTTGTTGCATCTCCCCCGATTTTAGTCATTCCCTGTTGATGAGGCTTGAGGCTACACTTAACTTTTCAATAGAAATCCTACCTCGAATGCTACCACTGCCTTCCGGGCAGTAATGCAGTGCCAGCATTCATCCATATAGGTTGTCCAGGATAAGGACAAACTGAAAGCACTACTTCTACTACATCCTTTTTGGAATCACCCTCAGGACTAATAGCAAGCTATCCTTGCATTTCAATGCTCTGTCTTCGATTCCATATTCTTTAAGATGTCTTCAGTTCGAAACGCTTGAGTTGGATCAAAGTAGTTTTTGGACAACAGTTTTGATCCTGGTCTTTTCAAAATAACTTTCGATAATTTCTGGTAAACTTAGTCCCAGCTCTTTAGGAAATAAACAGACGAAGATAAAAACGAAGTTGACCTCCTAACCATTAGTAAACTGATTTTCTTATCATTAACCACAGAAGAACGAAACGAGGTTTATACGCATAATACAACATCATTGGGGATGACCGTGCCACATAAATCACATGTTTCTCTTAGATATTTCCAAAGTAACGTTTAGGTCCAGATTTCACAGTTGGTTATTTAAATTCTAAATAAAAAAACATCAAATATTGATTTAATTCCACATAGGATCCACTAAGCCTTTATTGAATAATATTTAGTTAATAAAGATCTCTTTATAAAACATGATCAACCGATCTTTTCTATAGAACTTTTACCAAAGCTCTTACATCCCTTTTATACTTGAAAAATAATATAAGAATTTACCAAAAAAATTTGGAAAATTATCTCTTCTCACTTTCCATATTAAATGGCCCAGCAATTCCCTTTTCAAAACAGCACTTACTATAAAGCACATTTAAATATTCTTTATAAAAATTCATTTTTCTAAGTTCATTTTCATATTTCAAACTTCAATATATCTTCAACTAGATTTAAACTTCTTTTAAATCCTCTAAAATATCTTTTTATTTTAAAAAGAATCTATAAATCTCCCTTATAACCCCTTTGAAGAATTTCTTTATAAATATCAGTTACTAAATATCACTTGCAAAATACTTAAGGTAAACCCTTTTATTCAGTAAAACCGTTTGTAAAAAGGGTGCTATTTACTATCTTTACAAAATAATAATATAAAATCTTTTATAAACTTTAAAACCACAAATTAATTAAAGAATTTAAGTTATCTCTAAAACACATTTTATAGATTCAAAACGAGGCTTAGCAATCGTAATGGTACTAATTTAAGTTATTACCCAGTTTGAAATCCAATTCACATATATTTACATAGGTCAACATGTATGTAAATGTAACTCATGTCCAAATCAGGGAATAAAATGTCAATAAAACTAACTGGCATATACATGTACAATAACACAATCGGAGGATGGTGACTTTTCATGCCAAATAGATGTCTAAAGAATTCATTACATATTGTAGAATGGTGATTTATTCTACTAACATATGTCCATAGAATCAACAATCAATTTATAATAAAACGGAAAATTATTCTGTTATCCTTTGTCCACAACAACTAAACAACAACATTATAGCAGAACATGGATTTATTCTTCTATTATATGTTCAAACAATTCAATCAATCAACATTGTAACTCATTCATGGTTATTTGTCTTCTTTATTTATTGATATTTGAATCCTTGTGCTCAAAACCATCCTTTGTAAAAGAATTCCCTTTTTAAACAAACTGATTCTTGGAAAATTAAAGGATTTAAAACCTAGACTCCCCTTTAAAATAATTAATTATAAGTTACACTCTTATTAAACCATAATTAATCTTCATTAAATCTTAATTTAATTAAATAAATAAATTAAGATATAATTAAACCACTACAATAAAACTATTATTTTATAACTTCTATTTACAACGGGCCATAAACAATCGTTGTAATAGAAATCTTTTACCATGATTTTCATAAACCCGTTGTAATAGGTATAACTTTTCTTCATCCAGTAAACCTATTACAACATTTTCAGCATGCCCGTTGTAATACGGTCCTATTACAACCATTTTCGGTCCGTTGTAATAGATATTATTTTTTAGCTCTATTACAACTATTTGCCTGTTCTAATATAGTTATGTTACAATAGTTTGCGGGCCGTTGTAATATAGTCCTATTGCAACGGTTTTCACTTTGTTGTACTAGATACCATTTTTCGTCTCTATTTTCCTGTTGTAATATACGACTATTACAACTATTTTTTTCTATCCGTTGTAATAAATGTCAGTTTTCATAATTAGCTATAATTAACAGTTAAGACTAATGTTTAGTAAATAATAATTAAGATGAATAATATTTAAGACTAATATTTAATAATTATTAATAAATAAGCAATATTGAACAATTAAGATGTCATATTTAATAATTATTTTAAATCCTTATTTATTAATAACTACCATTGAATAACTAATTATTAATAATTATACAATAATTAAGACTAATATTTAATAATTAATAATAAAATTTAGCAATTATAAATCGATATTTAGTATTTAATATTTAATTTTAAATAATTATTATTTAATAATGATTATTAAAAAATTAATAATAATCAATAGTTAAGATAAATATCCAATAATTCTCAAGTAGTATTAATAATTAAGAAGTAACATTTAGTATTTAATATTTTCAAATTATAATTAATAAATATATTTAGCAATTATTCAATAATTTGTAATTAAAATTAATAACTAATAATTACTATTAAATATTAGTAATAAATATTGAATTATTACGATTAATAATTAACATTAAATATATATTTGTTATTTAATAATTAAAAATTAATAATTATAGTTAAATAATTAAGAATTAAGAATTAATATTTACTATTTAATAATTTACTTTTAATAATTAATGATTGATAAATAATCTTTATTAGTTAAGAAATCTTATTTACTAATTATTATTTAATAATTCTAAATACTAGTTATATTTAACATTTAATATTTTGAAAACAAATAAAAAATTTGAAATTTTCCAAAATAATTTATAAATTTTCAATACTTAAAATCCGAAATTTGAAATTTTAATAAAATTTAAAATAATATGTAAAAATTCAAATTTTATAAATGTTCAAAATTTTCAAAAAATACGAGAAAGTTGAAATAATTTCAAAACTAGAAAAATATAGACATTATGTTATAGACATGCATTTAGATAAATTTTTTTCTATGATATCCTCTTTGACAAAAAATTTGTCATGGTTTTTACTCGTAAAAATCTTAGCTCCATTCTTTTAATTTTGGCTCCAACTATGACATTTTGGCCTTTTAAGCTCGTTCTTTTTCTCCCCACGTACTTTCTAATCTTGTTCCATTTCCTATTTCTTTCTTCCCAATCCTAAATGTAAAGGCCTGCAAATCCGTACCCCTTTGAGCTGAAAAAATTCCACAACAATTTAGCCCAAAGTGGCACAATAGTACGAGTCTTCGGGTTTCAAAAAGAAAGAGGTAGAAGAAGAGGAATAAAAACAACATTAGAGTCTCACAATCGCAGCGGAACAAAATATAATATATAATACCAGCTTTTAAATACAAAAAAATCTGTATTGTTACAAATATAAATACCATCATCGGAGTACAACAACTTCCATAAAGAGACAACTTAATACTTGTCCACACACAGCGAAAATAATAGTCAAATACGGAAGTACACTCTATCATCCAGCTCCTCTCCTAAGCTCCTTAGCTTTTAACCTGATCATGTTTAACTCGGTCTGACCGAAGCATCACATAAAACAACACCCGAATCAGTCTGGAAAACTAGCGTGAGAAATCACACTCAATTGGATTATTATATTTTCAAAAATCCTTTGAAAAACAAAAGCATCTCGTAAGACCACGCCATAAATAAACATGTCGGGTTTTTACCTTACAATAGCCAAAACATTTTTATCAAATCCGTCTGATATTATAATGGTGTCTATAGAAAGTAAAATATAATCTAGCTGAAATGCTTGCATCCCACTTTCAGCAATAGTTGGGCACAATCAAAACCGTACAGGCGCTTATTGGAGATTGGATTCCATACAATGGCAGGGCTACTGGGGTACCGCCCGTCACAGTACGTGGCCTAGATCACTGTAGCGAGGACCACTCCCGACCCCCTACAGCATAAAGCTAGGACTACCCCTTACTGGATAATCTCGAGTAAAATCAACCCATGGTTGGCGCGACCAACCGCCCATTAAGCCGATTAAAAAGGAACATCTAGATAGGGATGACCTCACCATATTGGATGCTACCCACATAGCCTTGCTGCACATCTCCTGTTTTAGCCATTCCCGGTTGATGAGGCTTGAGGCTAAGCGTTGCCTTTCGAGAACGAGTCCCACTTAGAATGCTCATCGCCCCCTGACGATGTTCTGAAAGAATTTGTCCATACATGTTGCCCTGGGTCTGGACAAACCGAATCACCGTCTTCATCATCTTCACGTGCTTCATTCGTTATCCTTCAAAACCAGATCGATGTGGTTTTCGGATAATTAAATCTAATCCCGGACTCTTCGAAACGATCAATGCATTGGCCAATATTGATAGTCGGTTATTTAACTATCAGATAATCATCCACAAGCAACCATCAAGTCTTAAATAATTTTCCTCAAATTATTTATCTCAAAATATGTACTTAAGATATTATCTTCATATTTCAATACCTTGAAATTAGATTCAATTTCCTCTATTTCTCATGGAACCATTTAAGTCTTTGCCGATTACTTATAATATTTCCCCACTTCATTAGTTTGTCAAAAGTTGGAAAATATTTCTTTATCTCGTATTTCTTTCCTCAAAAATCATTTACAATTTCATTTGTAAATTTCCCAAACTTATTTCTCATAAATCCTATAGATACCAGGATTCCATAGTTGATTCCCGTTTATATTTCCAAAGCCATTTAGCTTATTAAAAATTCAGGTTTCACTCCTACTCTTCTTGTGAATTTTATCTCACCATGAAATTTACTTATCTTATAATTGGGATTTATTCAACTTCTCATAAACCTCTACAAAATCGTTCCTAAAAATCTTATTCAAATTAATTACACTTTCTTTCCTTCCCAAGAGGATTTATAATTGGATTTCAAAATGTTTAAAAATATAAGTAAAAATAATGATTTATTTTCAAAATATGGTTTAAGGTAAAACTAAATATAAATAATAAAATCATATCCAGTTATTAACAAATTTACAAACCTGATTTAGAAAACTAGAATTTATTTTAATAAATATAAGCATTAAAATAACTATTCCAGAATATTCTGAAATTAGATGATAGTTCTATACAAATTATATAGTATAGTAATTTTAAACATATTCCCTTCAATTTTATTTTTTAGAAAATCCAATATTCATTCATAAATTACTCTTGATTCCTGTCTCAACGACCATATTCTCATTTGTCACCTTCGGATATATTCTACTATTTCCTCTCAAAACAAATTTTACAACTCTATATAAGTTTATATCTTTGCATATCTACTGATATCTTTCTATCTCATTCATAAACCCTGTTTATAAATTTTATAACTCCCCTGATTTTCCCATTTATTGATAAAAACAATTTTATTTAAAAATTCCATCTTTATAATTTTATTCTTCAATACAATCCCATATTGTTCCTGAACAAAATTCCATTTCACTTCTTAATAAAGTTCTTTCTTATTTCGTAATAAAATTACGCTTTACTTAAAATCCACTCATCGATTCCAATATTTCTTCTAGTCTTTTATATATAATTTAAATTTTCCCAAACTCAAATTTAATCGATTTTTAAGTATAACCAAAGTAATAAATATACTTTTATTTACTTGATTCTCAAATAGAAACAAATCCAAATTTTCAATAAATATATATATTTTTTATTTAAGTTCCAATTTAACTTCCTTCAATTAAATTATTCATAGTATTTAAAAATTACCAAATTCCAAATTCCATTTTATTTAACACTTAATAATTCAATTCGCATGTGATTCCATATTAAATCATCCATCCTGTCATATGACAACATATATATAATCAATAAATATTCTTGAGGTATCCCGTTGGATCCCTCCATTCTATTTCCCTGCATCCACAGATGTTAGCACAAAATAAAATACCAATTCCACTTCAAGGTGGAAT
Source organism: Allium cepa (assembly GCA_030765085.1). Lineage (NCBI taxonomy): Eukaryota > Viridiplantae > Streptophyta > Magnoliopsida > Asparagales > Amaryllidaceae > Allium > Allium cepa. The sequence continues at coordinate 46,478,116 of CM060940.1, read as the reverse complement.
ATCGCAGTATATGGGTTTATATAATATCATCCGCTATTATGCGGAGCATACAGTCTCATCCGCTATATAATGCGGGAATCAATCACTCCAATATATATACTACTACATATATAATATCACCCAGTGAATAAATTATTATAGATCAACCAAGCACATCCAATGATTTAAATTTAACATTTAATAAATAAGGCATCCATATAAGTGAGAAAATCTCACCTTTGCTTTTAAGTTGCAATTCTCTCCAATCTTGACCCGATTTCCCGACTTTTTATCTTATATAAACAATTGTATGATTTTATTAATATTCAAACAAATCGAACAATTAATTACCGTTTAATAAATTTATTTTAATCTAATAATTTAATTTTAACTAATGATTTATTTCAACAAATAATTAAATTTTAAACTAATTCTCCTTTTAAAAAGCTTTAGTAACTAAAATAATTAAACAAGTAAATTAAACAAATTAATCACCCTGATTAAATTATTTTAAAATAAACTAGTAATATTTAAAATGTAGAGATATATTTTTATTTTAGTTTCTTCTTTGGAACTACTTATACCAAAATGACTTTTACTTATTTTAGAAATCTAATCTTTATATTTCTTTCCAAAGTCCTAAATATATATAAAATTTTCTATTTACTGTACAAATTAAATATGCGCGTGTATTAAAATTTGTTTTCTTTTCTGATATCCTATATAGATATTTCTGTCTTGCCCAAATATATATACACACACACACATATATATTTATTCTAAAGAAAATAAACTTATCTTCCTAACATATGTTTTAAATTTAGAACAGAAAGGATTTTAACTTCACTGTAAAAAAATTCTTCTTTGTGTACACATATATTTAAATAAAACTAAGATCAACTTAATATTTAAAACTACTTGACACTTAATTTTTTTTTAAAATCAAAACCATAACTTGCTGTCAAAAAATCTTAATTTTCAAATAAAAACAGAGAAATATACCTCACTGCACACAGAAACCCTAGCCCATGGCCACTCACACACGACTGCTTCCTCGACTCCGGCCCAAACTACCACTGCACGACCACCTCAAACAGTCGAGGCTTCATCAACGACTTCATCTTCGGCCTCCACTGTCGCTAACACCTTTGTTGCCTCCAATTGTCAGACCACCTTCACGAGCTCCAATTCGAGCAACCATGAAAGCTGTCACATGAACACCCACCGACGCGGCCATCCAGATGAGTCGCCTATCCCATTATCCTCGTGTCGACCGCGCGACCTATCGATTGCCTCTTCTCTCGAAGTCACGATCAATCTCAGGCAACCCTGCGTGCGATTTGATTCGATCGCATGTCCCCCTATTTCGATTCGATTTCAAGTTAGGGCTTTTGTATATTATTTTTTTAATGCCGTCGAATTCGAGCTTAAGAAAGAAAAAGGAAAATGAAGGAAGACTTCGTAAATTAAAAATGGGGAGGAATTGATTTCGCGAATGGAGAAAGAGGGATATGTTAATACTTCAGAGAAAATTTTTATTTGGAACGAGAAGACATCCCGATTTAAAGAAAATGGGTAGCGCATGAAAGAAAACGAACTACAATGTTCTGATGGAACGGAAAAGTGGCTGATGAGAAAGAATTTCGACTGTGTTGACTAGGGTATATATAAATGTTAAATTAAAATTCAAACGTCTCGATAAAAGCAACTTAAAGTCTCGACATCCTATCGAGACATGCCGCTAGGCGTCTATAATGTTGTACACCTATTCCGAACTCAATGGAAAAGGTTTCGAGTCCTAATTCGATCGTATGGAGAATATAGCATTTTTGGATCGATCATTAAAATTAATGAAATTAATTATTTTCTGGGCGTTTATATCTCGTACGATCACACGATAGCTTCGAATGCTATGAAATTTGAAATTCGATAATAATTCAATATTACGGATCCAATGGAACTGCTTTCGTCGAATTCCGAGACCGTCTCGGAAGGCTATTTTTAAATATTAATTTAAATGATTTTTTTTTAAATTTGAACAAATCACTGTTAAATTCAATTTTAACCCATCTATTATCTTTAGTATTATCAATACAAATTTTATAAGCTTTTGAAATATTTTTAACAATCTTATAATTCCAGATTTTATATTTTACCCAATATCCAACTAATACTTTAATAATTAAATTATTCAGTCGATTGCTATATTTAAATTCTAAATCTTTTCTATTTAATAAAACCAAACCTTTCATATTAAAAATCAATTCATAGTTCAAATCAAATATTTAAATCCATTTTAAATATTCCAATTTGACCGATTAAAAATTCGGGTTGTTACTTCCTCCCCCTTAAAAGAATTTCGTCCCCGAAATTACTAGCACAGAAGAATGCCCAAACCCATTAACTTTTTAAATGGTTACTTAGTTAGACTTGTTATTCACCATCTTAATCTTTCCCTTTACCCAACAATTGGTTTTTAATTCTAACTTCAAAATCCTTTATTCCAATTCCAATTTTAAATCATTTTGTCATTAGTGAAAATAATTTCCAAAAAATTTCAAAAATTTTCTAACTCCCAATTTTTTTTGAAAATTTTGGTAGATTCTCCATTATACGGAGGAGCGTTTGCAATTTTACAAGAGAGTTAAATTTATATACATTGACCCACACTGCCGAAAATAAAAAATCCAAAACAATATTAATATTTCCTAACTTTTATTGCGTAGGCGTACCTCTGTTTAGCATTTTTAAGCAAGCGTCTTATTTATTTAGCCATTGGTGCAACTACAATCCCGCTAAACGGCCTCAAGGTAACTGTGCTTACTCAATTTAAACATATAAGCAACATATCTATGAAATTTATAACAATTCACTCATATAAGCAACTACAACACATCAATACTAAAATTAATGCATTCTACATAACTTCCATAAGCAATTTGTATGGTTTCCAAACTAGTTCAATTGCTTTTAACCGATTCATTTACCATTTGCATTCAACTTAAGTGATTTACAACTCAATTTCTTATCTTCAATTCATTTTTATGTCCAAACAGCTCATATTCATTTCAATTGATTCCAGAATCCACTTTATTTATTTTTATTAATCCATCAGATTTTTATCTAACCTTGTTTACGACAAACGACAATCAATTTTTATGCAATTCGACAAGGTTTATGCAAATATACTATGACTTGAGCTCATAACCATTTTAAATTGATTCTAATTCAATTTATATCAGTTTCATTTTCATTTTAACTTATTCATAACCATACACTGTATTTTATTCAATATGTTTGCATAGTTTTCATTCGAAACCACTTTATTCAGCTTGGAAACACCCCATTAAGTAATCATTAACATATTTACTAAAGCTGAGCTTCTATTCAATTATTTGCTTAAGTTATTTATTTTCTTTAACTTATTTCAATCCCAAAACCCAAGTTTATTTTCCTAGTAAATAATCTCCATTTTAAATCCTTGATTTGATTTTTTTAATCAAATCCATTCCACCTACTAATTTAATTCAATTTACTTTTCATTTTAAAGTCCATTCCATTCTAATTTATTTACAAACAATACATTTGCATTTTATTCCATCTCAGCATTGGTTCCATTCAAACAATTTTATTAAGCTTGAAACTTCCATGCTTATAAATTAATAACCATTTCCCAAATTAAATTCACCCAAGTTTTCATTTAATGGCCTTTTACCCTTACTCGAAGCCAAGCTTCTATTATTTTTAACTTAAGTTAATTTACTTATGTCAACTTCATACTTAAGTTCATTTCCATTTTACATCTAATCAAATTCCATTTAATTCCCTTAGCCTTTCTCATAATCCATTCAAATTTCCATACCCAATTCGTCCGAATTTATTTTATTATTAACAAGGTTATGTTCAAATCATTTATTCTCGAATTGGACTTTATTTGCAAATTCAAACCATCTTTATTTCAATCCAATTCCACAACATTTCCAGTTATATTTAATTCACCACCAATCCCAGTTGAATTTTATTTATAACTCGAGTTCATTCCCAACTCCATTATTACCTCATAATCTAACTTCTATTTAACCAATTTAAATCCCATTAACATATTCAATTAACCTATTTATTCCAAATTAGTTCACTCCCACTTCCAATTCCATATTGGATTTTTATCTTCAAAAATCATCTTATTATTTTACTTGAGTTCAATTTTATTTTATAATTCAAGTTTGAATTTTTATTTCATTCTCCAAATTCAAAACAAATTTATTTTGGCTTACTATTTTACTTCTCCATATTTTTCTCTTATAAGTCATACATTCATATTTTTCACATTCCTACCCATTTTAAGCTTGAATATATTCATATTTCATTTTAACTCGAGACTGAACATTCATTTACTGCTAAAAATATTCTTAATCAATGGGTAGTCAATTTCCCTTACAAGCCATCGGAATATATTTATTCCAATTCAATATATTTAACTTAACTTCCGTTAAATCGAGCATCATACTATTCTCTTTAATCCACCAATTCACTTGGATTTAATTAAGTAAGAACGTAATTTCATTTGATATCATCCACATCTCAATTCATTTCATTTCAAATTAATTTAAATCCAATTATTAAGCTTAAGTTAATCTCAACCCAATTTAATTTCTATTAAATTTCCCAATCCAATTCATTTACATTCTAAATTTTATTTACTTCACCAATTAATTTATATTATTATTATTATTTTTCATCATTAGTTAAATTTCAAAAATGAAATTTTTAACTTAATGCAAGTTAAATCCGCATTTTTAACTTCACTTTTAATTTTTTAACTCCAAAATTCAATCTCATACTTTCCTTAGTTATATAAGCCATTTCAAATCTTTATAATCTTATTTGTCTATAATACTATCATCCAAACACTTTAATTATATATTATAATTTGTAGAAAATTATTTATTTTTATATCAAAATGTATTTTGGGTAAAACTATTTCATTCACCTCCTTTCGAAAATGTATTAGGTCGAGTTGTTCTATTCAAGTGTTTAGAAACCCCTTCGATACTGTTGTGCAGACTGTACGACGAAGGTTCATATGCCACTCAATAAATCAATCAACACAATATAAAATCATTTTATATTCACTAACAAATACGCACTCATATCTATTCATACGCTCAAACTCATTCTAGAGTACTACTGACTCTATCTCTAATGAGTAATCCCCACCAGAGCCAAGGTTCTCGCTGAACCTTTCAGCTATGATACCAACTATGAAGGCCCGTATATCCGTACCCCTTTGAGCTGACAAAATTCCATAACAATTCAGCCCAAAGTGGCACAAAAGTACAAGTCTTCGGGTTTTAAAAAGAAAGAGGTAGAAGAAGAAGAATAAAAACAACATCAGAGTCTCACAATTTCAGCGGAACAAAATATAATATAATAACAGCTTTTAAATACAAAGAAATCTGCATTGTTATACATATGCATACCATCGTCAGAGTACAACAACATCCATACAGAGACAACTTAATACTTGTCCATAAACAGCGAAAATAATAGCCCAATACGGAAGTGCGCTCTGTCATCCAGCTCGTCTCCTGAGCTCCTTAGGTTTTAACTTGATCCTTTTTAACTCGGTCTGACCCGAGCATCATATAAATAACACCCTAGTCAGTTTGGAAAAATAGCGTGAGAAATCACACTCAGTTGGATTATTATATTTTCAAAAATCCTTTGAAAAACAAAAGCATCTGATAAAACAACGCCATAAATAAACATGTTGGGTTTTTACCTTACGATAGCCAAAACATTTTTATCAAATCCGTCGGATATTATAATAGTGTCTATAGAAAGTAAAATAGAATCTAACTGAAATGCTTGCATCTCACGTTTCAGCAATAGTTGGGCACAATCAAAACTGTACAGGCGCTTATTGGAGATTGGATTTCGTACAATGGTAGGGCTATTAGGGTACCGCCCGTCACAGTACGGGGCCTAGATCACCTTACAGTGGATCACTCCCGACCTCCTACAACACAAGCCGAGACTACCCCTTACTGGATAATCCTGAGTAAAATCAACCCACGGTTGGCACGACCAACCGCCCACTAAGCCGAATAAAAAGGGATATCTAGACAGGGATGACCTCACCCTAATGGGTGCTACCCACATAGCCTTGTTGCACCTCCCCTATTTTAGCCATTCTCGGTTGATGAGGATTGGGGGCTAAGCGTTACCTTTCAAGACGAGTCCCACTTAGAATGCTCATCGTCCCCCAACGATGTTCTGAAAGCATTCGTCCATACAATTTGCCCTGGCTCTGGACAAACTGAATCACTGTCTTCATCATCTTCACGGTCTTCATTCGATATCGTTCAAACCGGATCGAATTGGTTTTCGGATAATTAAATCTGATCCTGAACTCTTCGAAACGATCAATGCATTAGCCAATATTGATAGTCGGTTATTTAACTATCAAATAATCATCCATAAGCAACCATCAAGTCTTAAATAATTTTCCTCAAATTATTTATCTCAAAATATCTACTTAAGATATTATCTTCATATTTCAATACCTTGAATTTAGATTTAATTTCCTCTATTTCTCGTGGAACCATCTAAGTCTTTGCCGATTACTTATAATATTTCCCCACTTCATTAGTTTCTCAAAATTTGGAAAATATTTCTTTATCTCCTATTTCTTTCCGCAAAAATCATTTACAATTTCATTTGTTAATTTCCCAAACTTATTTCTCATGAATCCTATAGATACCAGGATTCCCTAGTTGATTCCCGTTTATATTTCCAAAGCCATTTAGCTTATTAAAAATTCTGGTTTCACTCTTGCACTTCTTTTGAATTTTTTCTCACCTTGAAATTCACTTATCTTATACTTGGGATTTATTCGAATTCTCATAACCCCATATAAAATCTTATTCAAATTAATTACACTTGCTTTCCTTCTCAAGAGGATTTATAATTGGATTTCAAAACGGTTAAAAATATAAGTAAAAATAACGGTTTATTTTCAAAATATGGTTTAAGGTAAAACTAAATATAAATAATAAAATCATATCCAGTTATTGACAAATTTACAAAGCTGATTTAGAAAACTAGAATTTATTTTAATAAATACAAAGCGTTAAATAACTATTCCAGAATATTCTAAATGTAGATGATAGTTCTATGAAAATTATATAGTATAGTAATTTTAAAAATATTCCCTTTAAAAAAATTACATTTTTTTAGAAATTCCATTATTCATTCATAAATTACTCTTTATTCCTGTCTCATCGACCATATTCTCATTTCTTACCTTCAGATATATTCTACTATTTCCTTTCATTTATAAACCCCGTTTATAAATTTTATAACTCCCATGAATTTCCCATTTATTTATAAAAACAAGTTTATTCAAAAATTCAATCTTTATAATTTTATTCTTCAATACAATACCATATTGTTCCTTAATAAAATTCCATTTCACTTCTTAATAAAGTTCCTTCTTATTTCTTAATAAAATTGCGCTTTACTTAAAATCCACTCATAGATTCCAATATTTCTTCGAGTCATTTATATATAATTTAAATTTTCCTAAACTCAACTTTAACCAATTTTTAAGTATAACCAAAAGTAATAAATATACTTTTATTTGCTTGACTCTCAAGTAGAAGTAAATCCAAATTTTCAATAAATATATATATTTTTTATTTAAGTTCCATTTTAACTTCCTTCAATTAAATTATTTATAGTATTTAAAAATTACCAAATTCCAACTTCCGTATTATTTAACACTTAATAATTCAATTCGCATGCGATTCCGTATTAATTCATCCATCCTGTCATATGACGACATACATATAATCAATAAATATTCTTGAGGAATGCTAATGGATCCCTCCAACATGTTTCCCGACATCCGCAGATGTTAGCATAAAATAAAATACCAATTCCACTTCAAGGTGGAATATCGCGGTATATGGGTTTATATAATATCATCCGCTATTATGCGGCGCATAGGGTCTCATCCGCTATATAATGCGGGAAAATCAATGTGACGACCCGGAATTTTTGACAACTTAAATTGGAATTGTTAATTGATTTTAAATATTTAAAACGTTAATTTTAACTTGAATTTCAAAAATATCAATATTTACTTGTTAATTAAATTATTGAATTATATAGTTTAACTATTGAATCCTATAAGTTGAAATTGGGTAAAATCCTAAATCTGGAGTTTTAAGCCTGTTTAAAATAATTTTAAGGCTTATAAAATCTATAATGAGGATACTGAAGATAATAGAATGGTTTAAATTTAATTTAAAGGTAATTTGTTCAATTTTTATAATATATCCTTTAAATTGGAACTTGAAAATAGCCTTCCGAGGCATAGTCTCGGAATTTGACGAAACCAGTTCCATTGGATCCGTAATAGTTAGTTATTATCGGATTTCAATTTTCGTAGCAATCGGAGTTGTCGTTTGACCCTAGCAGCTCCAAACGCTTAGATTTATTTTAATCGATGTAATTTAATATCGATCGTTTAATTCCGTAATTCACACATACATTCCAATTAGCCTTCGAAACACGTTCCATTGTGTTCGGAACGCAGGTAAAACCTTATGAGCGTCTATAGGTATGTTTAATTTGGATTTCAGGATTTCATGTCATGCAACGAAATATTTTTAAATATTAAATTATTTAATAAAGACGTATTCACGAAGCTTCTCCAACCTTTATTTTCCCGACCCCTATCTCACCTTTAACAGAGACCGAACCTCTTTCCTTCATTACCAATTCATTCATATAAAAAAAAGAGGTCGCGTAAAATGGGAGACGACGCGCGACCGATGTCGCTCGCGTGCGATGGATCGTGGTGGCGATGTCGCGAGGGGAAGGAAAGGGGTAGGCGGTAGGAGAAGCGGCGGCTCATGTCTGAGGAGTGGGTTAGGATATCGGCGATGGGGTGAGAGTTAGTCGCGAACAATTGTGGAGGTTACGAAACTAAGCTCGAGCGTGGTGGCCGCAGTTCGTGGAGGGGGCGAGCGATTTGGGAGGCCAAAATTTCTAACATGACGTGCGTTTTGGTGCAGAAGTCGAGCATTGGGCTTTGGGTGCCGCGAGCATCAGGTTATGCGTGAGACAGTGGGTATTATCTCTTCCTTCTTAGTTTAAGTACAAACAAGTTTTTACTGTGTTTAAAAAAAATCCTTTAAAATTTTCAAGTGATTATATATTCGAACAAATTAGTTAAATTAATAAGTGATAACGTACTGTTCGAGTACTTCAAATATTAATAACATGTAAAATGTTTTACAAGGTCAAAACTTGAGGTGGAACAAGCTGGATTTGGGAATGGATGCTAATAAAATAAAGGTTAGTAAATCTCACCCTGTTTTGATTTTTATTTAAATTTAAATGGTTGAATTTGAATGATTGGATGAATGGTTGAATTGTTTGGATGTGTACTGATGATCTAGTGATTTTAGATTTGGTTGTTTCTCGAGTCAATTGTGGTGACTCGAGGTATTTGGGTTTAAATGGTTTTAAACATAAAGCATAAATAAGGAAATGGTTCTGTTTAAATCCAATAGGGTTTAATGATCGATGATTCATTAAACAGGTAGAATAAATTAAATGAAAAATTTATCAATTTAATTAAATAATGATTTGGGTAAATTAACCATATTAATTTGGATTGATCATTTGATGGTCTAATGAGTAATTACTTAATGTAATAAATAAAATAAAATTACTGGTGTGATAAAACGAGAGATAACTTAAGACAATTAAAATTAAGGAGAATTAATTCATTTAATAAAGTAAACGAAAGGGTAGATAATCACAGGTTGGGTTAAATCAAGAAAATTAATGTTTACAGTTCAACCAATGATTAATTATTTCACATAATTAATTTAGCTGAGGATAATCATAAGCTTATATAATTTATGTTGTAATCAAAGATTGATAATCTGGTATTGATTAATCCGTAACAAGTGATGCATGAAGAACTAATTAATATAAGTATTTAAGAATTAATGCAATTAATATGGTTAATTGATTCATGAAGAAATTGAGATTTCTTATCGATCTTGGTTAAGTATAATTAATATTGGTAAGTTGATTAAGGATAGATGCTTGAATGGAATTGAAGGAAAATTAATTCGGGTTGATTAATTAAGATGAATATTGCAAGGATGATTGAATTATTTGATTTGAATTAAGTAATTGACAAGGTAAAGAATCTAAGTGATTGGAGGTTAGAAATTCAATTATAATCAATTGAACTAATTTGGAAGCAATAAATTTGCTTATGAATGATTTATTGGTATTGGACGCTTTGAATGAGTTGATATCTCTGATATGAGATGTTGTGTATTTCACTTAATTAACTTGGGATAGGATAACATGGGTTTCCGAGGAGACTGGGATCGGGTATTATAAAATACCCAAAACCACTTTGAATGTTTATAAATTGATTTGTGAAACCAATAAGTTGGAATGAAATGATTTAAGGGAAATGGATTATTTTACTTAAGTTTGATACATAGAAATTGATGTGTGAAATAAGTATTGCCTAAAATAAATTGTGGCTTTGTGAATTGATATATGTGACCTCGGGTTTATATGAGTTGTATACTTTGTATTCCTTGTTAGATAAGTTTACTCACGCTGGTTTCCAGCCTGACCCGGGTGTTACTTTGGTGTAATGCTCGGGTCAGACCGAGTATTACAGATTCTCAGATAGGACGTTCTGGAGCTCAGGAGGCGAGCTGGATGGCAAGAACGCGTAGAATATTTCCGCTGTAATCATATTATTGTAATTCTGTGATAAATTGATTGTATATGACCAGCATTTGAATATATGTGAAACTCTGATGTATTGAAATGAAATCGACATATATAGTATTCTTTGCAAGCTATTATTATTTCTTATTATATTTTATCCGCTGCGAATGTGAGATGTTTGGTGTTTCTGTTCTTCTTCTTCTATTTTTTTCTTTTCCATAACTATCCAAAATTTTCGGGTTCGAAAATTTCGGGTCGTTACATTTGGTATCAGAGCTGAAGGTTAAGCGAGAACCTTGGCTCTGGTGGGGATTTCTCATTAAATAGAGTCAGTGGTACTCTAGAATGAGTTGAGTGTATATTTATATGAGCGCGTATTTGTTATTTTCTTATATAAAGGTTTTTAATGATTTTATATAAAAATATATTGTGATATATAAAGTAATATTTCATTCTAATAAATATTAACGCTATTGGTTGTTACATTATTAAAATTAAAATTAAGAAGTAATATAATACAAACAAATTGAAGTCTAGAATTGGAATTAAATTAAGTAAAAATAAAAATACAACCAAATTAAAAATTTAATGGGTTGAAAATGAAATTCTAAATTTGGTCCCAGAATTTGAAAATTTTGTTTCAAAGAAATAAAAAAATAGTAAATAAAGTATTAATTGGATAATTGGGACTTGTTACAAATAATGGGTTGTTTGAAAATTTATTTGAATTTAAAACCAAAGGTGGTTTAAAATTGTAAAACATGGCTGGGAGGGCCAAGAAATAAATATGTATATATGTATGGATATACATGATATTAAAGATAGTTTGAAATAAACTCTATGAGGTTGAGTTTTGATTTTTCCCTGAATTGTGATGTAAAAACCCAAAGTAGTATAAGTTTTGAGCTTATAAAAGGGAAAGAATTTTGAAGTTTGAAGCGGAAATTCAAATTGAGTAAGGTTGATCGGATTAAGTAAATTGAAATTTAACTTTGGAAAGTTAAATAAGTGTAGAAAAAGCAATCAGAATTGGAAATTTCAAGATGAGATTGGAATTTAACTTGGAAAGTTAAATGGTTGATTTGAATTGGGAATTTGCGTGACCTCAAAACAGGTTTGAGATTTAAAAATTGAAAATGGATGGATGTTTTAGAATAAATTAGATGTTATCATCCTACTGTTGATAAAAATCTTTAAATTGAGAATGGTATTAAATAAAATAAATTTGAATAATTAAGTTTGTAAATTAAAATTGTTTAAGAACTGGCTTCAAACTGTAAGATAAAATTGAATAATAAATTAAATTTTGAAAACAAATAAAATTGTATTGAGCTCTTATTTGAATCTGAAAAATATAAATAGAGATAAATTGAAATGAAGAATTGGACTCAAAAATTTAAGATTGTTTAAAAACTTTAAATAAAAGTTAATTTGGTTTAAAAAGTTAAATCAACCTTTGAGAACTTAAGTCAAATTTATATAATTCGAGGTAGTTTAAATTCAAGATTGAAATTGAATTAGTTCAAAATTTAATTTGGTATGAAGTAGTTAGATTGGTGATTGAAAATGTTTAAGTTTAAAAAATTTAAATGGGAAATTGGATTGGATTAAATTGAAGTGATTTAGAATATGGAATTAAATTGATAATAATTCAAATTGATTGGAATAATATGAAATTATAATTAAAATTGAACAGGATTAAAATCAACTAGAATTTGATTTAAATTTGGAAAGGAATCAAGATTGATTCAACTTGAATTGGGAATTAATCAAGTCCAATGGAATTTGGAGTTATTTGAATTGGAATTGGGTCAATTTAAAGGGAGATTTAAATTGAATTGTTGGGAAGGTTAACAGTTGGCTCTTGACTATTTTCAATATAAATTCTTTTGATATAAACTTATTTTTCTAAGCTATTAAATATATACAACCTCTCTTTCTTAAAGCCAAATTATTTTATACACTTGTTTACGATTATTTTTGGGGCTATTTAACCATTTTTCAACTGTTAACTGAACTAATTACTATTTTTCAACTATGTTACAAATTAATTACTATTTTACAACTATTTCACAATTATCTAAAATCTCTGAAACTATTCAACTAGTTTTCGACTATTTTACAATTAGTTAACTATTTTATAGCTATTTTGTAAACTAATAATTATTTTTCAACTACTTATCTATTTTTCAATTTTCAAGCTATTTTTCTAAAAATAAACTGGTCGGAGTTCAAACTATTATTGATTTAATACCCAACTGAGATAAGAATTGAAGTGATAATCCAAATGGGGATTAAGGGAAAACGGAATAAGTGAGTATATCTCACTCTGATGGATTTTGAAAGTGTTTAAAGTATACAAGGATTTTATACAAGTTGGAAATGATCCAAAGTTTAAAGAAATTTTTTTTATATATCTATATATATATATATAAAGGATCTTATGAGGATTTTGGAAAAGGTTTGGAGAACCTTTGGTTTTGGAAAGGCTTTTGATTTTTGGGTAAAATCAATATTGGAATTTGGAAAGCCTAGTTTGAGAATTATCGATTTTGGAATAATCGATTTTGTGTAAAGGAGCCTTGTATGAGATCATACTAGGTGTATGATTTGAAAGATACTATATGTATAGTATAAAGTGTTTTGATGATGGCCCTGGGGAAAAAGGCGCTCCCTTGGAATGAACTTCTCAGGAGTGCCACCGGGTGGTGCTGCCTTGAGCCCGGGGGGTTCTAAAGTTGATCCTGTGAGGATTCCGGACAAAACTAGTTCCTGAGGATTATGAGTAGTGTATAGCATAGCGAAAGACGTATGTGCGGCTGAAAGCCAACAGTCTGCGTATGATTTTATATCGGTAGACTGCGGCCTATGGTATAACATAGCGAAAGTCGTGTGTGCCGTTGAGAGCCAACATCTCTGCGTTTGATTTTATATCAGCAGACGGCGACCTATGTAGGAGTGGAGAGACTTCATTTCGATAGCTAAATCAGAGGCCGCGGAGAGCCTGCAGTTGCATGGACTTTTGCTGCGACGGCAACGTAACCCTGGATGTAACTGTGATTAGTTGTGTGGGTTCCATGGCGTAATCGAGAGGCCGCGGAGAGCCTGCAATGGCATCGACTTTTGCTGCGACGGCAACGTAACCCTGGGATGTAACTGTGACCACAGATGGGGGTGATGATTTCCAGAGCATTTTCACTAAAGATATTTCCTCTATTTTCAAAAACTGTTTTCTACATTTTCAAAAAAATTATTTTTCAAAAGTATTTTCACTGGATGTTGAAAACGGGTTTACCAAGTACTTATAGATTTTCAGTCCTACACCTGAGAGACATCGAGTTATAAAAAGTATTTTCATAAAGAGTTATTTTAATAGTATGATGTGAATTTAAAAGTATTTCTAAAATTTTTAAATAAAGATGTTGGAATTTTGGAAAATAAGGAAACCCAAGCTGGAATTATAAAATAAATTTGAACTCGGGAAAATTTAAGAAGTGATTCTTTGTCATTGAAATCAAATATTGATTTAGAAATTAGAAGTGAGCTGATTGACTAAATAATTATTTGATTTAATATGTTAAAAAATTCAACGTGGGTAAATAAATGGATTGTAAATTAATAATAGAGTTTGGGAATGAATTCGAATTGTAAATAGAATGCAACTTGAATTTGATAATGAATTAAATATGAAGAGATGTTGTAAAAAATAAAAAAATAAAATAAAATAGAATTGGATTGAAAATGTGATGGTTTGAATTACAAATAAAATTCAAAGGTAATTTGAATAATATTTAATGAAATTTGCAAGTAAATTGGATATAGGAGAAGTGATTATAATAGAAATGGTTTGAGTTGTAAAATAAAACCCATGTGGATAGAAATAAATTGAGAATGACCTTGTATTAATAAAATAAATTCGATCATGAATTAAGTACGTAAATTAAAATTTTAAAATGGGTTAATTGAGTTAAATAATAAATGGATGAAGTCTGATTGAATAAAAACTAAACCAAAGTGGTAATTGGAATTGGATTATCAGACTGAACTTAAATTCGGTGGCATATTAATTGGAAGTATAAATGAGTTAAGTATGTGCTTGGATATTATTTTAATAATTTGAGAAGGTGAATTTTAAATTAAAATTTAAAATTGAGGGGCTAACTGAATTTAATGGAAGTTGATTAAATGAGGATCAAATAGAAGCAAACTTAAGTTTGATGATTGGAATAAATAAAAGTAGATTAAATCACTTTTAAAATTTATGGAAGCTTGGCTTCGGATAAAACTGAAAGCCATTCAATAAAAACTTGGATTGACTTAATTTGGGAAATGGTTATGAATTTATAAGTACTGGATGTGCCAAGTTTAATAAATTGTTTTGAATGAAACAATTGCGGAAATGAAATGAAATGCAATGAATGGTTCGTAAATAATTTAGAAAAGAAATGGAGTTAAATGCAGAATGCGTTGAAATTAATTTAAAATAGTTATAATCTAACAATAATTGTTGTTTGGCATAAATAAGAGTAATTAAAATACAATGAGTTGATAGAGATTAAATAAAATTGATTCTGAATCATTTGAAGTGAATATGAGCTTATATGGATTAAAAATCAATGAACGTAAGAAATTGAGTTCCAAACCATTGAAATTGAATGAAATGGTATGTAAATTGGTTGAAAGCAATTGAATTAGTTTTGAAAACATATAAAGTGCTTGTGGAAGTTATTTAGAATGCATTTCTTTTAGAATTGATGTGTTGTAGTTGTTTAAGCAATAGAAATGTTATAAACTTCATATATATGACACTTACATATTTAAATTGAGTAAGTACAGGTACCTGAAGGCCGTTTGGCTGGATTTGGATTGCACTAATTGCTAAAATAAATAAACTGCTTGCTTAAAATGCTAAATAAGGTACGCCTACGCAACAAAAATAGGAAATATGAACTATTTTTGCTTTTTCCGACCGTGTGGGTCGATGTATATATATTTATATCTCGTGTCAAATTGCAAAAGCTCCTCCATACAAAGGGGACTCTGTCAAAGTTTTCTAAAAATTTTAGGAGTTAGAAAATTTTTGAAAATTTTTGAGAAAATTTTTGTTAACAACAAAATGATTTCAAATTGGAATTTATAGTAAATTAGTAAATGAAACTAATATGAATCGGTTATAATTGAAAGATAAAATTTAATATCCAAATTTAAAACTAAATTGGATTTGTATGGAAGTGGGAAAACTAGTTTGAATAGAAATGGATATGAAAACCTATATAAGAGAATGTATAAAATGATTTGTAAAGTTTCGATTGAATTCTATTGCCAAACAAGATATGCAGGTATTAGAGAGAAAAGGGAATTGGATTTGATTCCAAATGATAAATGTAAATTGCCCGACAAAAAGGTATGTATTTAAAATTCTTTATGAAATTGGATTGGGTTTTTGATGTAGCCACTTGGCTTTTGTTTTCTTTTTGGAATTTGGGAGCCAGTAAAGGCCTTTTATAGTTGTACCGAGCTAGCCGTGCAAAGGAGACGCAGGCAAAAATTTTCGGGAATTCAGGGAGTTAGAAAAATTTTGAGAAAATTTTGAAAATTCAAAATTTGACTTTAAATTGAAATTTCAACGATTGGGTAAAAATGGATTGTTGGAAACCTTGAAAGGTTTTGGAAGTTAGTTGAGGTATTAGTGTATCTTCAATAAAGGATATTGTGGCGAGTCGATAAACCTGTTGGTTTTGGAGAAAAGTTAAAAAGGATTGGTCCATTCTTCCTAACTAGTAATTTCGGGGACGAAATACTTTTAAGGGGGAGGAATGTGACGACCCGAAATTTTTAACAACTTAAATTGAAATTGTTAATTGATTTTAAATATTTAAAACGTTAATTTGAATTTGAATTTCAAAAATATCAATATTTACTTGTTAATTAAATTATTGAATTATATAGTTTAACTATTGATTCCTATACGTTGAAATTGGGTAAAATGCTAAATCTGGAGTTTTAAGCCTGTTTAAAATAATTTGAAGGCTTATAAAATCTTTAATGAGGATACTGAAGATAATAGAATGGTTGAAATTTAATTTAAAGGTAATTTGTTCAAATTTTATAATATATCGTTTAAATTGGAACTTGAAAATAGCCTTCCGAGGAACAGTCTCGGAATTTGACTAAACCAGTTCCATTGGATCCGTAATAGTTAGTTATTATCGGATTTCAATTTTCGTAGCAATCGGAGTTGTCGTTTGACCCTGGCAGCTCGAAACGCTTAGATTTATTTTAATCGATGTAATTTAATATCGATCGTTTAATTCCGTAATTCGCACATACGTTCCAATTAGCCTCCGAAACACGTTCCATTGTGTTCGGAACGCGGGTTAAAATTTATGAGCGTCTGTCGGTATGTTTAATTCGAATTTTAGGATTTCGTGTCATGCAACGAGATATTTTTAAATATTAAATTATTTAATAAAGACGTATTCACGAAGCTTCTCCAACCTTTATTTTCCCGACACCTCTCTCACCTTTAACAGATACCGAACCTCTTTCCTTCATTACCAATCGATTCATAAAAAAAAAAAGAGATCGCGTAAAATGGGAGACGACGCGCGACCGATGTCGCTCGTGTGCGATGGATCGTGGTGACGATGTCGCGAGGGTCACGAGGGGAAGGAAAGGGGTAGGCGGCAGGAGAAGCGGCGGCTCATGTCTGAGGAGTGGGTTAGGGTTTCGGCGATGGGGTGAGAGTTAGTTGTGAACAATTGTGGAGGTTACGAAACTCAGCTCGAGCACAGTGGTCGCAGTTCGTGGAGGGGGTGAGCGATTTGGGAGGCCGAAATTTCTGTCATGGCGTGCATTTTGGTGCAGAAGTCGAGCATTGGGCTTTGGGTGCCGCGAGCATCAGGTTTTGCATGAGACAGTGGGTATTATCTCTTCCTTCTTAGTTTAAGTACAAATAAGTTTTTACTGTGTTTAAAAAAAAACCTTTAAAATTTTCAAGTTATTATATATTCGAACAAATTAGTTAAATTAATAAGTGATAACGTACTGTTCGAGTACTTCAAATATTAATAACATGTAAAATGTTGTACAAGGTCAAAACTTGAGGTGGAACAAGCTGGATTTGGGAATGGATTCTAATAAAATAAAGGTGAGTAAATCTCACCCTGTTTTGATTTTTATTTAAATTTAAATGGTTGAATTTGAATGATTGGATGAATGGTTAAATTGTTTGGATGTGTACTGATGATCTAGTGATTTTAGATTTGGTTGTTTCTCGAGTCAATTGTGGTTTAACTCGAGGTATTTGGGTTTAAATGGTTTTAAACTTAAAGCATAAATGAGGAAATGGTTCTGTTTAAATCAAATAGGGTTTAATGATCGATGATTCATTAAATAGGTAGAATAATTTAAATGTAAAATTTATCAATTTAATTAAATAACGATTTGGGTTAATTAACCATATTAATTTGGATTGATCATTTGATGGTCTAATGAGTAATTACTTAATGTAATAAATAAAATAAAATTACTGGTGTGATAAAACGAGAGATAAATTAAGATAATTAAAATTAAGGAGTATTAATTCATTTAATAAAGTAAACGAAAGGGTAGATAATCACAGGTTGGGTTAAATCAAGAAAATTAATGTTTACGGTTCAATCAATGATTAATTATTTCACATAATTAATTTAGCTGAGGATAATCATAAGCTTATATAATTTATGTTGTAATCAAAGATTGATAATCTGGTATTGATTAATCCGTAACAAGTGATGTATGATGAACTAATTAATATAAGTACTTAAGAATTAATGCAATTAATATGGTTAATTAATTCATGAAGTAATTGAGATTTCTTATCGATCTTGGTTAAGTATAATTAATATTGGTAAGTTGATTAAGGATAGATGCGTGAATGGAATTGAAGGAAAATTAATTCGGGTTGATTAATTAAGATGAATATTGCAAGGATGATTGAATTATTTGATTTGAATTAAGTAATTGACAAGGTAAAGAATCTAAGTGATTGGAGGTTAGAAATTCAATTAGAATCAATTGAACTAATTTGGAAGCAATAAATTTGCTTATGAATGATTTATTGGTATTGGACGCTTTGAATGAGTTGATATCCCTAATATGAGATGTTGTGTATTTCACTTAATTAACTTGGGATAGGATAACATGGGTTTCCGAGGAGACTGGGATCGGGTATTATAAAATACCCAAAACCACTTTGAATGTTTATAAATTGATTTGTGAAACCAATAAGTTGGAATGAAATGATTTAAGGGAAATGGATTATTTTACTTAAGTTTGATACATAGAAATTGATGTGTGAAATAAGTATTGCCTAAAATAAATTGTGGCTTTGTGAATTGATATAAGTGACCCCGGGTTTATATGAGTTGTATACTTTGTATTCCTTGTTAGATAAGTTTACTCACGCTGGTTTCCAGCCTGACCCGGGTGTTACTTTGGTGTAATGCTCGGGTAAGACCGAGTATTACAGATTCTCAGGTAGGACGTTCTGGAGCTCAGGAGGGGAGCTGGATGGCAAGAACGCGTAGAATATTTCCGCTGTAATCATATTATTGTAATTCTGTGATAAATTGATTGTATATGACCAGCATTTGAATATATGTGAAACTCAGATGTATTGAAATGTAATCGACATATATAGTATTCTTTGCAAGCTATTATTATTTCTTATTATATTTTATCCGCTGCGAATGTGAGATGTTTGATGTTTCTGTTCTTCTTTTTCTATTTTTTTATCTTTTCCATAACTATCTGAAATATTCAGGTTTGAAAATTTCGGGTCGTTACATTTGGTATCAGAGCTGAAGGTTAAGCGAGATCCTTGGCTCTGGTGGGGATTTATCATTAAATAGAGTCAGTGTTACTCTAGAATGAGTTGAGTGTATATTTATATGAGCGCGTATTTGTTATTTTCTTATATAAAGGTTTTAAATGATTTTATATAAAAATATATTGTGATATATAAAGTAATATTTCATTCTAATAAATATTAAGGCGATTGGTTGTTAAATTATTGAAATTAAAATTAAGAAGTAATATAATAGAACCAAACTGAAGTCTAGAATTGGAACTAAATTTAGTAAAAATAAAAATACAACCAAATTAAAAATTTAATGGATTGAAAATGAAATTCTAAATTTGGTCCCAGAATTTGAAAATTTTGTTTTCAAAGAAATAAAAAAAAAAGTAAATAAAGTATTAATTGGATAATTGGGACTTGTTACGAACAATGGGTTATTTGAAAATTTGTTTGAATTTAAAACCAAAGGTGGTTTAAAATTGTAAAACATGGCTGGGAGGGCCAAGAAATAAATATGTACATATGTATGGATATACATGATATTAAAGATAATTTGAAATAAACTCTATGAGGTTGAGTTTTGATTTTTCCCTGAATTGTGATGTAAAATCCCAAAGTAGTATAAGTTTTGAGCTTATAAGAGGGAAAGAATTTTGAAGTTTGAAGCGGAAATTCAAATTGAGTAAGGTTGATCGGATTAAATAAATTGAAATTTAACTTTGGGAAGTTAAATAAGTGTAGAAAAAGCAATCAGAATTGGAAATTTCAAGATGAGATTGGAATTTAACTTGGAAAGTTAAATGGTTGATTTGAATTGGGAATTTGTGTGACCTCAAAACGGGTTTGAGATTTAAAAATTGAAAATGGATGGATGTTTTAGAATAAATTAGATGTTATCATCCTATTGTTGATAAAAATCTTTAAATTGAGAATGGTATTAAATAAAATAAATTTGAATAATTGAGTTTGTAAATTAAAATTGTTTAAGAACTGGCTTCAAACTGGAAGATAAAATTGAATAATAAATTAAATTTTGAAAATAAATAAAATTGTATTGAGCTCTTATTTGAATCTGAAAAATATAAGTAGTAATAAATTGAAATGAAGAATTGGACTCGGAAATTTAAGATTGTTTAAAAACTTTAAATAAAAGTTAATTTGGTTTAAAAAGTTAAATCAACCTTTGAGAATTTAACTCGAATTTATATGATTCGAGGTAGTTTAAATTCAAGATTGAAATTGAATTAGTTCAAAATTTAATTTGGTTTGAAGTAATTAGATTGGTGATTGAAAATGTTTAAGTTTAAAAAATTTAAATGGGAAATTGGATTGGATTAAATTGAAGTGATTTGGATTCTGAAATTAAATTGATAATAATTCAAATTGATTGTAATAATATGAAATTATAATTAAAATTGAACAGGATTAAAATCAACTAGAATTTGATTTAAATTTGGGAAGGAATCAAGATTGATTCAACTTGAATTGGGAATTAATCAAGTCCAACGGAATTTGGAGTTATTTGAATTGGAATTGGGTCAATTTAAATGGAAATTTAAATTGAATTGTTGGGAAGGTGAACAGTTGGCTCTTGACTATTTTCAATATAAATTCTTTTGATATAAACTTATTTTTCTAAGCTATTAAATATATACAACCTCTCTTTCTTAAAGCCAAATTATTTTATATACTTGTTTACGATTATTTTTGGGGCTATTTAACCATTTTTCAACTGTTAACTGAACTAATTACTATTTTTAAACTATGTTACAAATTAATTACTATTTTACAACTATTTCACAATTATCTAAAATCTCTGAAACTATTCAACTAGTTTTCGACTATTTTACAATTAGTTAACTATTTTACAGCTATTTTGTAAACTAATAATTATTTTTCAACTACTTATCTATTTTTCAATTTTCAAGCTATTTTTCTAAAAATAAACTGGTCGGAGTTCAAGCTGTTATTGATTTAATACCCAACTGAGATAAGAATTGAAGTGATAATCCAAATGGGGATTAAGGGAAACGGAATAAATGAGTATATCTCACTCTAATGGATTTTGAAAGTGTTTAAAGTATACGAGGATTTTATACAAGTTGGAAATGATCCAAAGTTTAAAGAAAAAAAATTATATATATATATATATATATATATATATATATATATACATAAAGGATCTTATGAGGATTTTGGAAAAGGTTTGGAGAACCTTTGGTTTTGGAAAGGCTTTTGATTTTTGGGTAAAATCAATATTGGAATTTGGAAAGCCTAGTTTGAGAATTATCGATTTTGGAATAATCGATTTTGTGTATAGGAACCTTGTATGAGATCATACTAGGTGTATGATTTGAAAGATACTATATGTATAGTATAAAGTGTTTTGATGATGGCCCTGGGGAAAAAGGTGCTCCCTTGGAATGAACTTCTCAGGAGTGCCACCGGGTGGTGCTGCCTTGAGCCCGTGGGGTTCTAAAGTTGATCCTGTGAGGATTCCGGACAAAACTAGTTCCTGAGGATTATGAGTAGTGTATACCATAGCGAAAGTCGTGTGTGCCGCTGAGAGCCAACAGTCTGCGTATGATTTTATATCGATAGACTGCGGCCTATGGTATAACATAGCGAAAGTCGTGTGTGCCGCTGAGAGCCAACATGTCTGCGTTTGATTTTATATCGGCAGACGGCGACCTATGTAGGAGCAGACAGATTTCATTTCGATAGCGAAATCAGAGGCCGCGGAGAGCCTGCAGTTGCATGGACTTTTGCTTCGACGGCAACGTAACCCTGGATGTAACTGTGATTAGTTGTGTGGGTTCCATGGCGTAATCGAGAGGCCGCGAAGAGCCTGCAATTGCATGGACTTTTGTTGCGACGACAACGTAACCCTGGGATGTAACTGTGACCATGGATGGGGATGATGATTTCCAGATCATTTTCACTAAAGATATTTCCTCTGTTTTCAAAAACTGTTTTCTACATTTTCAATAAAATTATTTTTCAAAAGTATTTTCATTGGATGTTGAAAACGGGTTTACCAAGTACTTATAGATTTTCAGTCCTACGCCTGATCAACGTATGACTGAATTTCTGTGAGAACAAGGATGGACTGGTTGAAACATCGAGTTATAAAAAGTATTTTCATAAAGAGTTATTTTAATAGTATGATGTGAATTTAAAAGTATTTCTAAATTTTTTAAATAATGATATTGGAATTTTGGAAAATAAGGAAACCCAAGCTGGAATTATAAAATAAATTTGAACTCGGGAAAATTTAAGAAGTGATTCTTTGTCATTGAAATCGAATATTGATTTAGAAATTGGAAGTGAGCTAATTGACTAAATAATTGTTTGATTTAATATGTTAATAAATTCAACGGTGGGTAAATAAATGGATTGTAAATTAATAATAGAGTTTGGGAATGAATTCGAATTGTAAATAGAATGCAACTTGAATTTGATAATGAATTAAATATGAAGAGATGTTGTAAAAATAAATAGAATTGGATTGAAAATGTGATGGTTTGAATTACAAATAAAATTCAAAGGTAATTTGAATAATATTTAATGAAATTTGCAAGTAAATTGGATATAGGAGAAGTAATTATAATAGAAATGGTTTGAGTTGCAAAATAAAACCCATGTAGATAGAAATAAATTGAGAATGGCCTTGTATTAATAAAATAAATTAGATCACGAATTAAGTACGTAAATTATAAATTAAAAATGGGTTAATTGAGTTAAATAATAAATGGATGAAGTCTGATTGAATAAAAACTAAACCAAAGTGGTGATTGGAATTGGATTATCAGACTGAACTTAAATTCGGTGGCATATTAATTTGAAGTATAAATGAGTTAAGTATGTGCTTGGATATTATTTTAATAATTTGAGAAGGTGAATTTTAAATTAAAATTTAAAATTGAGGGGCTAACTGAATTTAATGGAAGTTGATTAAATGAGGATCAAATAGAAGCAAACTTAAGTTTGATGATTGGAATAAATAAAAGTAGATTATATCACGTTTCAAAATTTATGGAAGCTTGGCTTCGGATAAAGGTGAAAGCCCATTCAATAAAAACTTGGATTGAATTAATTTGGGAAATGGTTATGAATTTATAAGTACTGGATGTGCCAAATTAATAAATTGTTTTGAATGAACCAATTGCGGAAATGAAATGAAATGCAATAAATGGTTCGTAAATAATTTAGAAAAGAAATGGAGTTAAATGCAGAATGAGTTGAAATTAATTTAAAATAGTTATAATCTAACAATAATTGTTGTTTGGCATAAATAAGAGTAATTAAAATACAATGAGTTGATGGAGATTAAATAAAATTGTTTCTGAATCATTTGAAGTGAATATGAGCTTGTTTGGATTAAAAATCAATGGAATGTAAGAAATTAAGTTCCAAACCATTGAAATTGAATGAAATGGTATGTAAATTGGTTGAAAGCAATTGAATTAGTTTTGAAAACATATAAAGTGCTTGTGGAAGTTATTTAGAATGCATTTCTTTTAGAATTGATGTGTTGTAGTTGTTTAAGCAAGAGAAATGTTATAAACTTCATATATATGACACTTACATATTTAAATTGAGTAAGTACAGGTATCTGAAGGCCGTTTGGCTGGATTTGGATTGCACTAATTGCAAAAATAAATAAGCTGCTTGCTTAAAATGCTAAATAAGGTACGCCTACGCAATAAAAATAGGAAATATGAATTGTTTTTTCTTTTTCCGACCGTGTGGGTCGATGTATATATATTTTGATCTCGTGTCAAATTGCAAAAGCTCCTCCGTACAAAGGGGACTCTGTCAAAATTTTCTGAAAATTTTAGGAGTTAGAAAATTTTTGAAAATTTTTGGAAAATTTTTTGTTAACAGCAAAATGATTTCAAATTGGAATTTATAGTAAATTAGTAAATGAAACTAATATGAATCGGTTATACTTGAAAGATAAAATTTAATATTCAAATTTAAAAGTAAATTGGATTTGTATAGAAGTGGGAAAACTAGTTTGAATAAAAATGGATATGAAAACCTATATAAGAGAATGTATAAAATGATTTGTATAGTTTCGATTGAATTCTGTTGCCAAACAAGACATGCAGGTATTAGAGAGAAAAGGGAATTGGATTTGATTCCAAATGATAAATGTAAATTGCCCGACAAAAAGGTATGTATTTAAAATTCTTTATGAAATTGGATTGGGTTTTTGATGTAGCCACTTGGCTTTTGTTTTCTTTTTGGAATTTGGGAGCCAGTAGAGGCCTTTTGTAGTTGTATCGAGCTAGCCGCGTAAAGGAGACGTAGGCAAAAATTTTCGGGAATTTAGGGAGTTAGAAAAATTTTGAGAAAATTTTGAAAATTCAAAATTTGACTTTAAATTGAAATTTCAACGATTGGGTAAAAATGGATTGTTGGAAACCTTGAAAGGTTTTGGAAGTTAGTTGAGGTATTAGTGTATCTTCAATAAAGGATATTGTGGCGAGTCGATAAACCTGTTGGTTTTGGAGAAAAGTTAAATGGGATTGGTCCATTCTTCCTAACTAGTAATTTCGGGGACGAAATTCTTTTAAAGGGGAGGAATGTGACGACCCAGAATTTTTAACAACTTAAATTGGAATTGTTAATTGATTTTAAATATCTAAAACGTTAATTTTAATTTGAATTTCAAAAATATCAATATCTACTTGTTAATTAAATTATTGAATTATATAGTTTAACTATCGATTCCTATAAGTTGAAATTGGGTAAAATGCTAAATCTGGAGTTTTAGGCCTGTTTAAAATAATTTGAAGGCTTATAAAATCTATAACGAGGATACTGAAGATAATAGAATGGTTGAAATTTAATTTAAAGGTAATTTGTTCAATTTTTATAATATATCGTTTAAATTGGAACTTGAAAATAGCCTTCCAAGGCACAGTCTCGGAATTTGACGAAACCAGTTCCATTGGATCGTAATAGTTAGTTATTATCGGATTTCAATTTTAGTAGCAATCGGAGTTGTCGTTTGACCCTGGCAGCTCGAAACGCCTAGATTTATTTTAATCGATGTAATTTAATATGGATCGTTTAATTCCGTAATTCGTACATACATTCCAATTAGCCTCCGTAACATGTTCCATTGTGTTCGGAACGCGGGTAAAACCTTATGAGCGTCTGTCAGTATGTTTAATTCGAATTTCAGGATTTCGTGTCATGCAACAAGATAGTTTTAAATATTAAATTATTTAATGAAGACGTATTCACGAAGCTTCTCCAACCTTTATTTTCCCGACCCCTCTCTCACCCTTTACAGAGACCGAACCTCTTTCCTTCTTTACCAATCGATTCATTAAAAAAAAAAAGAGGTCGCGTAAAATGGGAGACGACGCTCAACCGATGTCGCTCGCGTGCGATGGATCGTGGTGGCGTTGTCGCGAGGGTCGCGAGGGGAAGGAAAGGGGTAGGCGGTAGGAGAAGCGGCAGCTCATGTCTGAGGAGTGGGTTAGGGTTTCAGCGATGGGGTGAGAGTTAGTTGCAAACAATTGCGGAGGTTACGAAACTCAGCTCGAGCGCGGTGGTCGCAGTTCGTGGAGGGGGTGAGTGATTTGGGAGGCCGAAATTTCTCTCATGGCGTGCGTTTTGGTGCAGAAGTCGAGCATTGGGCTTTGGGTGCCGTGAGCATCAGGTTGTGCGTGAGACAGTGGGTATTATCTCTTCCTTCTTAGTTTAAGTACAGACAAGTTTTTACTGTGTTTAAAAAAAACCTTTAAAATTTTCAAGTTATTATATATTCGAACAAATTAGTTAAATTAATAAGTGATAACGTACTGTTCAAGTACATCAAATATTAATAACATGTAAAATGTTTTACAAGGTTAAAACTTGAGGTGGAACAAGCTGGATTTGGGAATGGATGCTAATAAAATAAAGGTGAGTAAATCTCACCCTGTTTTGATTTTTATTTAAATTTAAATGGTTGAATTTGAATGAATGGACGAATGGTTAAATTGTTTGGATGTGTACTGATGATCTAGTGATTTTAGATTTGGTTGTTTCTTGAGTCAATTGTGGTTTGACTCGAGGTATTTGGGTTTAAATGGTTTTAAACTTAAAGCATAAATGAGGAAATGGTTCTGTTTAAATCAAATAGGGTTTAATGATCGATGATTCATTAAACAAGTAGAATAATTTAAATGAAAAATTTATCAATTTAATTAAATAATGATTTGGGTTAATTAACCATATTAATTTGGATTATTCATTTGATGGTCTAATGAGTAATTACTTAATGTAATAAATAAAATAAAATTACTGGTGTGGTAAAACGAGAGATAAATTAAGATAATTAAAATTAAGGAGAATTAATTCACTTAATAAAGTAAATGAAAGGGTAGATAATCACAGGTTGGGTTAAATCAAGAAAATTAATGTTTACGGTTCAATCAATGATTAATTATTTCACATAATTAATTTAGGTGAGGAAAATCGAAATATATTTGGAAATCACAAGCTTATATAATTTATGTCGTAATCAAAGATTGATAATCTGGTATTGATTAATCCGTAACAAGTGATGTATGAAGAACTAATTAATATAAGTACTTAAGAATTAATGCAATTAATATGGTTAATTAATTCATGAAGAAATTGAGATTTCTTACCGATCTTGGTTAAGTATAATTAATATTGGTAAGTTAATTAAGGATAGATGCTTGAATGGAATTGAAGGAAAATTAATTCGGGTTGATTAATTAAGATGAATATTGCAAGGATGATTGAATTATTTGATTTGAATTAAGTAATTGACAGGGTAAAGAATCTATGTGATTGGAGGTTAGAAATTCAATTAGAATCAATTGAATTAATTTGGAAGCAATAAATTTGCTTATGAATGATTTATTGGTATTGGATGCTTTGAATGAGTTGATATCCCTAATATGAGATGTTGTGTATTTCACTTAATTAACTTGGGATAGGATAACACGAGTTTCCGAGGAGACTGGGATCGGGTATTATAAAATACCCAAAACCACTTCGAATGTTTATAAATTGATTTGTGAAACCAATAAGTTGGAATGAAATGATTTAAGGGAATTGGATTATTTTACTTAAGTTTGATACATAGAAATTGATGTGTGAAATAAGTATTGCCTAAAATAAATTGTGGCTTTGTGAATTGATATAAGTGACCCCGGGTTTATATGAGTTGTATACTTTGTATTCCTTGTTAGATGAGTTTACTCACGCTGGTTTACAGCCTGACCCGGGTGTTACTTTGGTGTAATGCTCGGGTCAGACCAAGTATTACAGATTCTCAGGTAGGACGTTCTGGAGCTCAAGAGGCGAGCTGGATGGCAAGAACGCGTAGAATATTTCCGCTGTAATCATATTATTGTAATTCTGTGATAAATTGATTGTATATGACCAGCATTTGAATATATGTGAAACTCTGATGTATTGAAATGTAATCGACATATATAGTATTCTTTGCAAGCTATTATTATTTCTTATTATATTTTATCCGCTGTGAATGTGAGATGTTTGGAGTTTCTGTTCTTTTTCTTCTATTTTTTTTCTTTTCCATAACTATCTGAAATTTTCTGGTTGGAAAATTTCGGGTCGTTATAATCAATCACTCCAATATATATTTATACTACTATATATATATACATACACACACACAGATATATATATATAAAATCATCCAGCGAATAAATTATTATAAATCAACCAAGCACATCCAATGATTTAAATTTAAATTTAATTAACAAGGCATCCATATGAGTGAGATAATCTCACCTTTGCTTTTTAGTTGCAATTCTCTCCAATCTTGACCCGATATCCCGAATTTTTACCATATATAAACAATTATATGATTTTATTAATATTCGAACAAATCGACCAATCAATTACCGTTTAATAATTTATTTTAATATAATAATTTAATTTTAACTAATGATTTATTTCAACAAATAATTAAATTTTAAACTAATTCTCCTTTTAAAAAGCTTTAGTAACTAAAATAATTAAACAAGTAAAATAAACAAATTAATCACCCTAATTAAATTATTTTAAAATAAACTAGTAATATTTAAAATGTAGATATATATTTTTATTTTAGTTTCTTCTTTGAAACTACTTATACCAAAATGACTTATATTTATTTTAAAAATATAATCATTATATTTTTTCCAAAGTCCTAAATATATATAAAATTTTCTGTTTTACTGTACAAATTAGATATGCATGTGTATTAAAAATTTGTTTTCTTATTTGATTTCCTATATTGATGTTTCTTTCTTACCTGAATATGTATATATATATATATAAATATATATATATATATATATATTCTTCATAAAATAAATTTATCTTCCTAACATATATTTTAAATTTAAAACAGAAAGGCTTTTAACTTCATTGTAAAAAAATTCTTCTTTGTATACACATATATTTAAATTAAACTAAGATCAACTTAAGATTTAAAACTGCTTGACAGTCAATTTTTTTTAAAATCAAAACCCTAACTTACTATCAGAAAATCTTAATTTTCAAACAAAAATAGAGAAATATACCTCACTGCACACAGAAACCCTAGCCCACGGCCTCTCACACGCGACTGTTTCCTCGACTCCGGCCCAAACTTCCTTTGCGCGACCATCTCACATAGTCGAGGCTTAATCGACGACTTCAACTTCGGCTTCCACTATCACTTACACCCACGTTGCCTCCAATTGCTAGACCACCTTCGCGATCTCCAATTCAAGCAACCACGATCGCCATCGCACGAACACCCATTGACGTGGCCATCCAGATGATTCGCCTATCCTCTCGTCCTCCGGTCGACCGCGCGAACTATCGATTGCCTCTTCCCTCAAAGTCGTGATCAATCTCAGGCAACCCTGCGTGCGATTTGATTCGATCGCACGTCCCTCTATTTCGAATCGATTTCGAGTTAGGGCTTTTATATTTTTTAATGCCGTCGAATTCGAGCTTGAGAAAGAAAAAGGAAAACGAAGGAGGACTTCGTAAATTAAAACAGGGGAAGGATTGATTTCGCAAATGGAGAAATAGGGATATGTTAATACTTCAGAGAAGATTTTGATTTGGAACGAGAAGACATCGCGATTTAAAGAAAATGGGTAGCGTATGGAAGAAAACGAACTACAGTGTTTTAATGGAATGGAAAAGTGGCTGCTGAGGAAGAATTTCGACTGCATTGACTAGGGTATATATAAATATTAAATTCAAATCCAAACGTTTCGATAAAAGCAACTTAAAGTCTCGACTCTATAATGACCCTGACTCGACCTTCGAAAATCGGTACCGAATACGTCACTCATATTCAAATGCCACAGATCCAAACGTCGTATCTGGTTCGCCGACGCTTATAACACATTAAGTAAAACAACATAGCGGAAGAAAAGAAAGGAATATCATATACAACTCTAATGAATACATCCAATGATATACAACAATGATATCAATATGATACAAGAATATCAAAGACGATAAACAACAGCGGAAAACCAATAGCAAAAGAGATAACTCCAATATCAAACTGTATCTCCAATCTAATGCTCCAAAGCTAAAACTCCAAACCACTAGCTCGAACCACCATCAAGTTGGACTAACCAAGATTAGCCATGGATCCAAAGACTCGAAAGAATGCCAAACAGAAAGTTGAAGGCTACCCAATCGATATCTACTATCGGACTATCTGAAATCTAACTCTAGACGTCCCGTGTGAAAAATTGTGGGCACCCAGAGTTTAGGAAAGGAACAATAAATTCCGGGTCAATCATGGGACTGGTATGAGCAAACACAACATTTTACCTTTAACAACAAAAGAATGTAAATTGAAATCTGTAATGCTTTTTGGAAAATGAAACTACCATAAGGTCTCCCGGCACACTCACGATGCAATCGCATACATGGGGGAGATTTCTCCTTATGATAGTCAAATATGCTTAATACGAGAAAACTCTTTGATAGTATTACTAGTGCATAGTGTGAAGACATTTCAAAAATATAATATTAATCTTAGCCAGCATAGGTACCATTATACTATGCCTACTATAACTGCCATGTTAAATGGCAGGTTCTACAACTAAAACCGTACAAGGCGCGTATTGGATGATTGGATTTCCAACAAATGGTCATGCCAAGAAACTTCCTATTGCCACATGGGGACGCCTTTGGAGGGACGCCCCGAGAACCTACCCGGCTCTCTGCCAACACAAGGCTGGTCTACCCCTTTCCCGGGGGTAAAACCTAAGATAGGCCACCCTCGGTCGTTTGCGACCTTTATCCGAGAGCTCTCAACACCAACAACATCACCCAGTAATAAATATATAGTGTCCATATGGGTAAGTATCTGGGCTCCATACCATAATATCACCCTTTTCCAGAAGGAATGGACAAACCCTAAGAGTGCTACCCCTGAAACCTTGCCGCATCTTTCCAGTTTCGACCATTACCGGTTTGTGAGGCTCGATGAGGTCTCGTCCACAAAGCTACAATTTTTCACAAAGTCATGTTTTGATCAACAAATGATCAGCAGCACTTCGTATGCCACATTACCAAATTGGGAATGTATCACTTGTAACCATCAACTAGATAACCTCTGAGCTCGTACGTCTCAGGGAAGGATGTTAAGCTAAGAGAATAAATCTCCGCCACCAAACAAAAATGTGTTTGATAGAAACCAGCTTTACATCTCAAAGTGTAATGCCAGACACACATCCATACAAGTCTATTCCGGGTTCGAACAGAACCGAAGGCACTTCCCAAGAAGCCCTTGCAATCTGGGTATTCACAATCCTATTCGAACTCCCCATCACTTAGGGAATCCCTATACCGTAGCTACTCAGTGCAGAGAAAATCGATGGGTCATCCTATCGTTCTCGCAAATACCCGGTCTTCACCACCGGTCTTCAATGTTATCCATAACGTCGTATCATTATTCGAAATAGGTTATATGACACAAGGTCCTCTCCTGGCTAAACCGAATAATGAGCGCAATATTTAAAAACATATGGATATGAGATTTCAGTTAAGTCACAACTTTAAACCCAAAAATTTTATTTTAAATGGTTAAACAAATTACCATTTTAAATCTTTTAAACAAAAAGATCCATTTCACAAAGTTCACCAATCATCCACAAAGGTTAATTCATAGTACTCAAAACTATTTACAATTCCATATCTTTTTATATAAAGATTCACCCTAAAGATTTTCTTCAATTTGTAAACAAAGCTTACAATTCTTTCACAAAGATTTATTCACAGATTTCAAAATAATTTCCATTTTAAATTGGATTTACTCATCCAATCTTTAATTCAAAGATTTAATCCATAGCTTTCGAACCATTTCCAATTCAAATCTCCTATATAAAGATACATCAGTTAAAATACTCTTCGATTTCAAAACAAGGTTTAATAATCTTTCACAAAGGTTAACTCATAGTTTTTCAAAACTATTTACAATTTCATTTCAAACTTGAAATCTTTCGATACAAATTGGAAATCTTTACTTTTTATGAAAGCTATTACTAATTGAAACAAATAGTTATCATTTTGGGAAAAACTGATTGCATTAACATAAGTTAAGGATATTCAAGTATAAAACTTGGATTTAAATTTAAATTCTCAAAACAATACTTTTTAAATGGTTAAAAACCCATATAAACACCTTATAACTTGTATAAACCATAATTTCCAAATCATTGAATTCAATTTCAAATATTGAATTCAAATTCAAATCAAATTATTTAAATTTCAAAACTTGACCAAGTTATTCAAAATAATTTTTAATTTTTTGAAATATCTTATTAAAAGCTTTCAATTCCAATTCTAAAACTATTTAGAATTCAAAAATTAAATCCTTAAAAATCATTAAAAAATCTGTGACTTTACCGATTTCCTTATGCAATCCATATTTGCGTGTGTATAGTGTGGTCCAGGGGTATTACACAATAGTGCAACATCATCAAAGATTCAATCATGTCGATATTGATAAGTGGTATATTCTATAACGCTTATCTTACATTCATAGATACACAGATAAATAATATACATTTATCGCAGATAAATAAATAAATTACATTTGTCACATATAAATTACATTCATCACAGCTTAAATCAAACAGTTCATATCACACAGCATCGTATAACTAGGATATGAAATAATTCAATACTCAAATGGAATCCACAAAGTCCACAAGTAAGATTAATCAATATCTGATCAATATAAATCAGATTAATCATTTATGATTAGATTATTAGTCTTGGTTAATTAGCATTAATTAATTAATCAATTACAAACCATATTAATTAACTAACCTTTAATTATTTATTAATTACTCTTTAATAATTAATTAATCAACCTTTAATTATAAATTAATTAATCAACATTTAATTAATTATTCTTTAATTACTTATCCTTAATTAATAAATTAATTAACCTTAATTAATTATCATTCCTTAATCACTTTTATTAAGTAATTAACCTTTAATTAATTTATCACATTAATTAATTACCCTTATTTAATTATAACAAGTGATTATTCTTAATCACTTAATCATCGTTAACCATAAATTAACTAACAAATAATTTACCTTAATTAATTACCTTAATAAATTAGAAACTAATCCACCTTTAATTATTAATTTATTAATTAACGTTTAATTAATTAACCTTTAATTAATTAATTATTCTCAAATTAATTACCTTAATTAATTAATCACATTAATTCATTATTCTTTACATTAATTAACCTTTAAACACTTGATTTACAAATCTTTAAATTATTAATTATCCATCCTTAATTACTTTCATTAAGTAATTACTTTTAAGTAATTAATTATCATTCAAATACTTTAAACTTTTAAACACTTTTAAAGCTTGGTGTTATTTACTATAAAATCTTGGATTTCTTTGCTTGATAAAAACTAGTACAAGCTCCTTTAAAAACATGTATTAAATTTTTACTTTTATTTTAAACTTGTATTTTATTTATATTTTTTTTAAACTGGTTCAGGTAAAAACAGAAAGCTCAACATATTAAACCCGAGCAACTTACCAAAAATCCCAAGTCAAAACACTAATATTCCCGAGCCCATCTCCTAGAAACCCATGTTCTTCGTCCTTTCTTTAAAATGTGATTTGTTAAATATTAAATCTGCTACGCTTCTAAGCCCACATGAATGCCCCGAAGTCAAACTCAAACCCACCTTCTATTTTCTCGTGTTCGATCTCCTTCCTATCAGTTCCAAGCTTTCAAACGATCATCAAAAACGAACGTGCAACGTGCACCATGCACAGCAACCTGACCACCATTGATCACCACCGCAACCACCCACCAGCGCCATCGACTTTGCCGGCGAACATCGCCACCCAGTTCTGATTGATTTAGCGAGAATCAAAATCGAGCATGTAAGGATCAACTGAACCCATTTTCGGCCAAAAGAACCGCCTCTGGCCACCACCTTCGATTACTGGTGAACTCGCCACCGTGTCCAGAAGTTCGTCAGAGACTCCTCTTCCTGTCCCCCCTGACCGATCACCTCTCGTACCCCAATGCTAGTGAATTTTTCCCAAAACTTCATCGACTAAACTGAGTTGTTAAACCCTAGTTCAACCACATACGGCAACCATGGCGAACCAGAAAAGCTTTGATTATTTTTCCCTTGATCGCCTAACCTTCATCTTCTTCCAGCATGAACGCTGATCACCTCGAGTTCTTTGATCACCGGAAAAACTTAAAAATCCATTTTCTGGTTTACTTTGAATTTCACTCTTGATTACAAACTAAAAATCATCGTTTTACTTCTAAAATTCATCATTTGTGATGACGATTCTAATCATGCAATCCAATTACAAAAATCTGATAATCGAATTTACGTGCCTTTGTTTTATTTTTCTGTAATTCATAGATCTTAGGATAATACTCAAATAATAATTTTGAATTTATTTTTAAAATTTGCATTTCATGGTTATAATTACTATTCGTTTAGAAATTAGATCCTAAAATCATTTAAATAAGATGATCTTAAATTTTCTAACAGGTTTTGAAAACCTGTAACAAGAACAAAGATGTTCTTTTCTGTTTCCAGACATGCGTAAG
Source organism: Allium cepa (assembly GCA_030765085.1). Lineage (NCBI taxonomy): Eukaryota > Viridiplantae > Streptophyta > Magnoliopsida > Asparagales > Amaryllidaceae > Allium > Allium cepa. The sequence continues at coordinate 46,443,394 of CM060940.1, read as the reverse complement.
CAAACACAACAAATATACACACAGATTTGCATGCACATTAATGATTCATTCAAACAACTTCAAACAAAATGTGAGTTTAGGGATTTACTCACTTATGATCTGAGAGGAGGGGCTTGGAAATGAGAGACAAAGAAGCTGCTATTTGAATTTAAAAGCTGAAATAGTTGTTTTTGAGCTTGACTTTGATCAGGGACTTGATTTATCATGTCAGGTTGAAATGGGTTGTTGAGCATTTATCTTTACTTCATTGTTGTTTTCTGGAACTTGCATTTGATTTCCAGTGACTATGAACTTTTCTTTGAGATCTTTGTTTTTTCTTTTGATCAGAAAACACAAGTTTGTTTGAGATGGTCCATGTATTGCTCACTGGATTTCTCTCTTTTTTTCCTTTTGGTTTCATTTTCCACGTTTGTGAAATTTTTTGAGAATTGTTAACTTGTTTCCAAATTGAAAATCTTCTTTCTTTATTGAACAATGCCTGATTGCTTTAAGTTGATGTTGTTTAAATTGGAAACCTTTGTTTTTGCATGATTCAGGCAATCCTGATTTTTGAGTTTTTATTTGAATTTGAGATGATTTTGTTTTGAATTTTATTTCTCGGATTTGAGAAGTATGAACTGAGAATAATATTAAGAAATCTAATTATTTCGTTTAATACATGTTAATAATAAAAAATCTTTATCCTTGCCACTTGTCCCATATGTTTACACTTGTTAATACTAAGTTATATTAATCTAACACTTGTAAATACATGTTTTAAATTTTCTTACAAATGTCCAGTGTGATTTAAATTGTGTTTAAACCCTTAACATAAGTAAATTTATAATTTTATAATTTAAACCTTACTTAATTTTAATTTATGAATTTATAAGCCAATTTTAGATATGTATGTTTTCTTATTTATTTTCAAAAGACAATTTCAATATATAACTCCAAACTGTTTTCCACGTTTCCATACGCCAACAACCATCCCCTCGATCACCACAATCGCCCAGATCATTGGATTGAACTCGAAATCAAAAATCAAGTTGCAAGATTGAATATAGGCATCAAAGTCCGACCAATATTCTCCTCTCTACGTCGAACCCAACCACCAGAGATCATGTATCTCTGACCTTAACTTCGCTGAAGCCCCACCCTTCTATTCCCCTGCCCGCAATGGAGCCCGATACCCCATAGACGCCGCAACATTCCAAAACTACGATCTCGTTCAAAATGCTTCTCCAAACCCTACAACCTCTTCGTGTCTACACCATGATCAATGATAAATTCAATTGGTATTTTTCCCATCATCCTCGAACTACGAGCTTTCCCTGACATAAATTTCAATCCCTAGTTTGGTCTCAATCAACGGCAATTGACCGAAGAATGTTTTCTGTTCATCTCGAAATTTTACATCCAATAACGAACTAAAAATTCTGGAATTTCTTTTAAAAATCATGTTTCCTTATGTTGAATGTAGCGATGTGGATGAATCAACAAGATGTGATACTTGAATTTCGACATGATTTTGGGATTTACTGCAAATCTTATTCCAGAAAAAGAAATTCTCATTTTGAAAGCTTAGAAATATTTTTAAAAATTTAGTTGTAGCATTACAAACAATTTTCATTCAGAATTCATGATCTAAATTTTATTTTTCAAAGAGATATGAATTTTTTTATCTTATTTCAAAACCCTGTGAACTAGAACAGAACCAACTTCCTATGAACAGACAAATGCACTCAGATATACAAACATGCAGGCCAATATACACATCATTCAAACACATTTCATTTTCACACTTCAGGATTATCAAGATAAAATCAAGGGTAAATGGTTTGCTCACATTGGGTGTAGACAGAGGATAGGATTTTAAACTTAAACTTCCAGGTGTTGGAAACTGGCGATAATCAGGAAATTCTTTTTTCTGTTGATGTTGAACTTTGATTTATTTTCTTGCTTTAATTTGTTGAGTTGCTCTAATCATTGAACCGAAGCTTACACTTTTTCTTCGCTTCCAGGTTTAAGCATTTTGAAAGAAGGTTTTTCTTTTGATTTCCAACTAAATTCTGGAATTTAATTTCCATCTTGAAACTGCTCTTTGATTTTCATTCTGGTTTTTGATTCTCAGCCCTTATTTCCAGTTTTGAAATGCTTTGGGAAAACTGCTTTGATCTGGATCTTGTTTTCCAGATTTTTTTTTCTTTCCTTTTCTTTATTTTCAGGTTTCAGGTTTTGATTTTATAGTTTTCAATTGAAATTGTTTCTTTGAATTGCTTTGTGATTTTCAGATTTTTACTCCTTTGTTTTGTTCAGGGCTGAAAGGTATTGAGAAACTTGAAATTTTTTTCTTTTGTACGTTATTTACATTTTAATTTAAAAGGAAATAATTTAAAATGCCACTTGTCTTTAAGCTCAACACTTGTTATATTTTCAAATTAAATTAAGTAACACTTTTCTATTGTTTTTAAGTTAATATTTACAAATGTCATTTGTTACTTAAATTATGTTTAAGTCCTTTAGTTTAAAAATTTAGTTTAAACCTTATTTTATTTTTATTTACAAATTCATGTTTTTTTTAAAACCCGTAACTTTATTTGATTTATAAATTAGTTCTAAATATTTACATATACAATTTTAATTTATATATACAACTAAGTTTATTCCAAATATGAAAAGAAAGTGATTTTCTTAACCTTTTATTAATTCTACACATACGCACATACAAACAGTTACTTTTCTTTATATAGTTGAATTTACTTAAAAATAATATTTTGAAAATAAGTGCATTAATTCTTTTTATTAATTTCAACTTTCAAATATATGTAACATATTTAAAATTTAGAAATCAAACCTTTTACTAATTTAAAGCTTTTAATTCTAATTTATTTTTAATAACTTTATTTTGAAAACCAATATTTGTTGATAAATCACATATCCTTATACCCCAAATCAATTGGCTATTTATATTATCTTTAAATTAATATTTATTTATTATTATTATTATATTTTTTTTATAATCCAATTTTATTTATAAAATTTCTTATTCCTAAATTTAAACCATATTCTACTTAAAATCTAAAATTTTCATTTATTCTAGAAATTTTTCTAATTAATCCATGAATAAATTCACAATTTATTTCCAAAATTAAATTAATTGCCAAGTTAATTGTTGTTAATTTTCAGGAATGTTACAACTTTTTGTCGATGATGTTGATTGCTTATATAGGGTTCGAATCCCTATTTTTTTCATTCGTATATAATCATTTGAATTCATCAACTTATCTTGCTCGGTCAGTCGATGTTGCTTGGATGCTTGAGATTGATTCTAGCTTTATCAATATCCTATATTTATGATTTCTTGATTGACACGTTGTTGATTTCGATTTCTTGGCTACTACGGTGTTGATTTTGGTTTGAACTTCGACTTTGATAAAACTGTTAAATATACTGTAGGAATTTCAATGCTCGGCCATTTTGGAATTTTTGATAATTTGGTTCTTCTCTGTGTCTTCGTCAATGATTTGGTTTGAAACTGTTGATCCATGATTTCGACCACTTTGAAACTATAATTAATAGTTGCTTGTTGACTTCGACCAGTTGATACTTTTGTAAAAGCACCGTCTTTATTCAAAACTGCTACATAAAAATGTTCGACTTTGAACTGTTTGCATATGAGCTTTGGTTTCATTTTCATGTGCAGTTTCGCTTGATCTTTGTTTCATTTAAGTTGTTGTAGTTTAGTTGTTTTGCCATACTTCTTTTGCTGGTTAATTTGCTCCTTTGGTCATCTGCACTGTCGCTGGTTTCATTGACAATGCTATGTGCTTTCTATCTTGTGTAGATACATGTGTGATCATACATAAATATATGTATGTTGTTGCACCATTGTTGTTTCACTATTTCACTGGAGTTTGTGCATTTATATCCATTCGTGTGTGTGCGTGTATATAAACGTACGTGTGTTTGAGCTTTGCCTCTATTCGCTTGATGTCTACATGCTGTCTGGTTAGCTTGTCTTCGATCGAGACTGTGTTTGTCCCACTAGCATACTCACTGATTTATCCTAATGCGTTGATTTGAAACTGCTGCATGACTTCGTTATTCAATTTTAGCCTTGACCACTTTGGCTCTAACTTGATACTAAACTTTGGCATGATTGTTCTGTAGCATACTCGAATTTAGCAATGCTTTGAACAGTGCTTTGTTCGAACATGTATACGGCTGCTTTCATTTGTATGTGTGTATTGTTGAATTTTCACTGTATTGTCACTGCGTACTTTTGTTGTACCTGTTTTGCCGCCTTCATGTTCATGTCTTTCTTGGTTTAACCTGAACTAGTCCGGTTGTCTTCGATATCATGGCTGGTTCATGTATACTTGATGTGTGATGTGTTTCCATTCATCATTTCTAGATTTAGTAGTTTGCATTGATGTCCACTTGTATGCATACATACAGTTATGTGTGTGTATAGGTGTGTGCATATGAAGTCTTTGGATAGTTGCTGTGCACTTTGGTTTCATGATGTACGACTTCAAATTTGGTCTGCACTTATGTTGAATCCAGCTTATAGCTTGTGTTGACCTTGTGCTCGTAATTGTGATTTTATTTGTGTTTCACTTGAGTTGAACCTGACTTTTAATTGAGTTTGACCTTGTGCTCACCTGTCCTTGTAGATTTATCAAGTGTATATGTCGGTGTGCACGGCCTTGTGGCATGTACAGTGATACACTGTGCATGTCACAAGTTGTTCGTGTATGATGAATTCAAATTTAAATGATGACAAACAACTCAAATAACTGAGGCAAATAATATTTTCAAAATTACATTTTATTTTATACTGCAAAAATATTTCCTTTTCAATTTGACTACGTCAATATTTATTTTTGCAGATTGCTCAGATGCTGGATTCAATCTGGAATAAAGTTATAGGTAAATTACGAGTGGATGAGCGATATATAGTGAGGTGTATATATAAATGATAAATTGTGATGTAATTGAGTTTGTATTGTAACCAAAAATTTATATGTATAGTGAGAGCTTGAATTTGTACTATTCAAAATTGTAATAAATATTTGTTTGAATAAAATATTTGTTTGAATTTAAATATTGTGTTATTTATTTTATTCACCAAATATTTATTTAATTATGTGAAAAATAAAATAGTACATTAAAAAATATATTTAAATGAATATATATATATATATATGTTTATTATCATCAAACAAAAATCATATGCTCGCATATTCAAAAGTCTCCCCCTTTTGATGATAACAAACATATACTTAAGATTTTGAATTTTTTGAATGCATTTGAACATTCATTTTGCTCCCCCTATTTGAATGCTCCCTCTCTACACAAAGCTCCCCCTTCATATATGCATATAATTAAAAATATGCAAATGAGCCTAGATGAAAATAGAAAATATTTGACCTTTACTTGATTTTATTCGACAAAATTTTAACTTTTCTCTCCACCTTTTGTTATCGACAAAAGAGTAATAGTGTTAGAAAAATAGGGATAAAGTGATAAATATTAATACAACATTAAAAATCAATTGAATATAAATATTACATTTCAATAAAAACCAAACAAAAATCATAAATACTTTGTTAGGTGCATATTCCACTTTCAGAATGATGTGAATGATGTCATCATATAAAACCGTAAAAAAAATTCTATTTGTGGTATATTTATATCAGGAATTTAGATATCTACCAATCATGCATAACCGTTAGGACTTTTAAATGAGACTAGTAGTATTCCAATTTTATTTTTAAGAAAAATGAATTCAAGTATCTTCTAACCACGAAAAACCATGAGGATTTTTAAATGAGATTATAATCAACTTGTTTATTTAATAAATCAATTTTGATATGCGTTCTATACATGCATAACCGTGAGGACTTTTAAATGAGCATGGAAGCACAATCAAATTCCAAGTAATTCACCCATGAATAACCGTGAGGAATTTTAAATGAGGGTGAATACTTTGGATTATATTTTATTTTATTTTATTTTTTATTAAAAATATAAAATGAAAAACGAATGATTCATGATAAAAGAACCACATATTGACAAACTATATAGAATTTTGATGAGTGATGGTTGTTAGAAATATGATAGAAATAGAGATGGTCATGGAATTTTTACCAACAGAAAGTTTTTATAACTCTTGTTTAATTTCTAAAGAAATTTACTAAATATATCGTCCCAAGTTATAATATATGATTAATATTAACACTCGTCACTTTTTTAGTCACTATTTATCTTTTCGATATCATTAGGCAGTCAGATTAGTCAATGTAATCATTTAAAATCACATTCAAAAATAATTATAAAACCAAATTTTCCAAAATGACTAATCTGAAACAAGCTCAAAAATTATTTTCTAGAAGGGGTTTTATAAGAAAAGTGTCTGCGTTTTGAAAATTATATGAAATGAAAAATATGCAGATGTTTTCCTTGATAAAACGATGCAGTTACTAAATGTCTCAACATAAATCACGTTCCACCAGTAATTTTTCTATCAACTTGATTACCAATGTAATCTGCATCTGAATTTTTCTTTCACTCAAAATTATTATTAGTTGAATGTTACAGACCAGATCATGAGTTGTGCAACAAAATATCTCAAACCCATTTTTAATAACTTTTTAAATGAAATTCTTTTTATTGAAGCCGTGTAAATTATCAAAAACCATGAATATAGAGTCAGCCAAATGTATTATCATCAATCAAATCTATATGAAGTATTTCAAGGATTGTAGTGTTCTAGGCATAAAAGAATAATTGGCCAACAATTTTGAAAACGTTAGAATCATTATCATTATTCATTTCTTTATAACGTTAGTGGCTGATTTAATTCAAATTTCGGTGTAGATTATCTCATTCAATATATCGTTCAAAATATACCATTACCTTTTTTTACCTTTATGATATTTTTTCATTGTTGCCCGTTGTGATTCTGTCGCCTTTATACAAGGATAAGGAACTTTTCTTTGCCACCCATTGTGTTTCTGGAATAGCCAGAATCCAGATAACACTGTTGTTGTTCCTTAGCCTATCACCACTCCTACACGATAAAAGATTTTTGTGACCTATTTGTTTTTATAGGTCCATTGTTGTTAGTGGCGGAATATTTTGAAAAGTAATTTCGTGGAGACCCATAACTATTTATATATGTTCCTTTTGGCACTCAGATTTGTTTAACTGTGAGAGATTTTATATTTGCGCCTTTTGGAACCCAAATTGGAATGGTTTATACGTGTTTGGGTCTATACTGACAATTATTTTGATTGTGTCCAAATTTTCTACAAATTGTGCGCATTGAATTGACTTGATAAATTTTTCTTTTAATAGGTTCAGACTGATTATATCCAAGTCCTTGTCCGACTTTATTAACAATTTTTTTCCCTAAGATCATACTAAATGATTTTTCACTTTTTGAAAATTTATCTAAAGTCATTGACAATTGTTGGACTTGTGTTTTGAGAGATTCATTTTCGTTTAACAAATGTGTGCACTTTTTAATAGAATTTTCTCTTCTTTTATTTTCACTCTCTTTCAAAATCAGCATTCAAAATCAGCATTTCATTTTCAAGTGATTTAATTTTGATTTCTGATTTTTTAATCTCTTGTTCGAATGTTAGACACTTATCACACTTAGGGATCCTACTTTGATAAGTTTTAACTAATTGTTCAAGCTGTTCATTTACTTCTATCAAACTATCTCTTTGTGATTCAATTTTAGCATATTTCTCCCTAAGTCGTTCAAAACAGCCATTTACTTCGTGTAAATATATAAGTAATTCTGAACGAGCGAGTTTTGATACCTCGCTTGGCTCGTCATCGTTGCTATCAGTTATATTACCTGGAAGGCACATATCTGCTTTCTCACTCTCACTGCTTCTACTTTGATTATCTTCACCACTTGTATTCCACGTGGCTGAAAAATTTCTCCTTTTTGATTTCTTTTAAAAGTCGCGTCGATTTTGAGGACAATTGGGCTTGATGTGTCTGGGTTGATTGCACTTATGACAGATGATTTTTCGTTATTCTATGTTATCTAAATCTTTGAGTATTCTGCTTTTTAATTTTTTATTTAGAGTTGGATTTCTGTATTTATGGTTCCACCTTTTTAATTTCTTTATTACCATTTCCAACTCTGCCGCTCCATCATCATCGTCATCGTCATCACTTTCAAAGGTTACTTTGAGAGCTATTGATTTCTTTCGACTATCTCCTCCTTCACGCTCTTCCTTGAATTTCGTTTCTATCTCATAAGCGATAAGATTTCCGATGAGTTCTTCAACTTTGATTTGTTTTAAATCCGCAGTCACTTTTGCTTCAAAATTTCATGGAATGACTCTGAGGATTTTTCGGACTATTTCCAGTTCCATGTATGATTTTCTGAGAGCTTTTGATTTGTATACGATGTTGGAAAGCCGTCCATACATCTCTTTAACATTTTCTTCCTTGGCCATTGTAAAATTCTCGTATTCGCTACTAAGCATGGCAAGGCGAGATTCTTTGACTTGAGATGTTCCTTTGTGAGTCACTTCGAGTGTGTGTCATATTTCCTGTGCAGTTAGACAATGTGAGACACGATTAAATTCAAATTGATCTAATGAACAAATAATCGAAGTCATAGCTTTGGCATAGTATTATGTAACTTATTTTCTAAATCTGTCCATTGATCCTTTGGTTTATTTATTTCCTGATTATTTACAATTATATTTGGTGCTCTATACCCTGCCTCAACAATATCCCAATCGTCAATGGTTTTCAGAAAAATTTCCATCCTGTTTTTCCAGTAAGCATATTCACCATTGAACATTGTGGTCTAATTATGGATTGACCCTCAGAAAAAGCAGGATTAAAAGAAGCCATTTTAAAAATTCAATTTTTAAAAAAAAAATTGGTTTTTGAAACATCAAACTTTTTAAAACAAAATTGGCTTTTGTACCTTGCTCTGATACCACTTGTAGGATCGATTTCACCCTAGAGGGAGGGTGAATAGGCTCACGCTATTAATTATAAAAATAATTGCGGAAGCTTATAAATTTTTTTCAACACGGATATATCAAAATAATAGCAGCACAGATAATACCAGAATAATAAATGTAGAAATAGAACGACACAGAATTTACCCAGCTTCAACAAAACCCTGCCTACGTGCTGCCCCAAGGTTTCTACAAGAAATTAAGCAGTCAGACGCTTACATGCGTAAACTCACGACACCCGCTACCGACTAGCCTTAACTCTACGCTCAAAACCCTACCAAAACTCAGCCACTGAGTTGCGAATTCTCAAACTACGCCACGTAGTTTGTCCCCTAGTCACATGACTAGAAAATACAATTGTTTAAAGAGGAAAATAAATTTAAAAACAAATTTAAATAATAAAGCTCTAATTTTAAATTATAATTCCTAATTTGGCCCAAATTAATAAGTGTTAAAAAATCTCCTCTTTGTTTATGTCGTCCCGCTTTTCTTCTATCTCTAATCGGCCCGTCCTTATTTGGTGAAAATGGCGGCTCTTGTTTCTTTCGTTCGTTCGTTCCTCGATCTGCAATTAGGGCTTGTGAAATTTGTGAAGCCGCCGACTTTGTTAATGATTAAGTGGATATTCGCGCGTAGCTTTGATCGATCGTTTCCTCATTGCTCACTTCGGCTGCTTCGACGAGTTCAATTCGTAAATCTGGTATGTGATCTTTGCTTTTGCTTCTTCTGATTTGCTTGCTTGAACTCGATGACTTTTTGTCGATGATGTTGATTGCTTATATAGGATTCGAATCCCTAATTTTTCGTTCGTATATAATCATTTGAATTCGTCAATTTATCTAGCTCGGCTGGTCGATGTTGCTTGGATGCTTGAGATTGATTCTGACTTTAACAATTTCGTATATTTATGATTTATTGATTGACACGGTGTTGATTTCGATTTCATGGCTACCATGATGTTGGTTTTGGTTTGAACTTCGGCTTTGATAAAACTGCTAAATGTACTATAGCATTTTCAATGCTCTGCCATTTTGGATTTTTGATAATCTGGTTCTTCTTTGTATCTTCATCACTGATTTGGTTTGAAACTTCCGATCCATGATTTCGACCACTTTGAAACTATGATTAATAGTTGCTTATTGACTTTGACCAGTTGATATTTTTGTAAAAGCATCGTCTTTGTTCGAAACTGATACGTAAAAGTGTTCGACTTTGAATTGTTTGCATATGAGCTCTGGTTTCATTTTCATGTGCATCTTGGCTTGATCTTTGTTTCACTTGAGTTGTTGTAGTTTAGTTGCTTTACCATACTTCTTTTTCTATGTAATTTACTCCTTTGGTCATCTGCATTGTTGCATGTTTCATTAACGATGCTATGTGCTTGCTGTACTGTGTAGATACATGTGTGATCATACATAAATATATGTATATTATTGCACCATTGTTGTTTCACTGTTTCACTCGAGTCTGTGCATTTATATCCATTCGTGTGTGTGTTCGTATGTAAATGTACGTTTGTTTGAGCTTTGCCTCTATTCGCTTGATGTCTACATGTTGTCTGGTTAGCTTGTCTTTGGTTGAGACTGTGTTTGTCCCTATAACATACTCACGAATTTATCCTGATGCGTTGATTTGAAACTGCTGAATGACTTCGTTGTTCAATTTTAGCCTTGACCACTTTGGCTCTGACTTGATGCTAAACTTTAGCATGATTGTTCTGTATCATACTCGACTTTGGCATTGCTTTGTACTTTGCTTTGTTCAAACATGTATATGGCTGCTTTCATTTGTATGTGTGTATTGTTGAATTTTCACTGTATTGTCACTGCGTACTTATGTTGTACCTGTTTTGCTGCCTTCATGTTCATGTCTTTCTTGCTTTAACCTGAACTAGTCTGGTTTGCTTCCGTATCATGGCTAGTTCATGTATACGTGATGTGTGCTGTGTTTCCAGTCATCATTTCTAGATTTAGTAGTTCACATTGATTTCCACTTGTATACATACATACAGTTATATGTGTATATAGGTGTGTGCATATGAAGTCTTTGGATAGTTGCTGTGCACTTTGGTTTTATGATATACGACTTGAAATTTAGTCTGCACTTGTGTTGAATCCAGCTTATAGTTCGGGTTTGACCTTGTGCTCGTGTTGTAATTTTATTTGTGTTTCGCTTGAGTTAAACTCAGCTTTTAATTGAGTACGACCTTGTGCTCACCTGTCCCGGTAGATTTATAAAGTGTATATATCGGTGTGCACGGCCTTGAGGCATGTACAGTGATACACTGTGCATGTCAAAAGCTGTTCGTGTATGATGAATTCAAATTTAAATGATGGTGAACAACCTAAATAACTGAGGCAAATAATATTTTCAAATTTACATTTTATTTTATACTGCAAAAATATTTCCTTTTCAATTTTACTGCATCTATATTTACTTTTTCAGATTGCTCAGATGCTGGATTCAATCTGGAATAAAGTTGTAGATAAATTACGAGTGAATGAGCGATATGTAGTGAGGTGTATTTGTAAATGATAAATTGTGATGTCATTGAATTTGTCTTGTAATCAAAATTGTATATGCATAGTGAGAGCTTGGATTTGTACTATTCAAAATTGTAATAAATATTTGCTTGAATAAAATATCTGTTGAATTTAAATACTGTGTTATTTATTTTATTCACCAAATATTTGTTTAATTATGTGAAAAATAAAATAGTACATTAAAAAATACATTTAAATGAATATATATATATGTTTATTATCATCAAACAAAAACCATATGCTCGCATATTCAACAAGTGGGTCGGTTAGCAAGTGTTAAGGGAGTAGTGATTGTGAACAGGTCGGTATGCCGAGAGAATGCGGCTCATTATGCCCACTGCATGCCTAACGGTGAAGAGAGGGAACAGAAGAGACGCACAATGGAGTTGGGTATCTATGCCGGGAGAATGCTACTCGGGATTGAGCCTTTGGAGTGTTAGAGAGTGTAGGAGGTTGTTTAGTCGAGTCTTTACAGTGTCGCTCCGCATTAAGTCCGAAAGTAGGCTACAACGGTCAGAACCATCCCAACTCGAACAGAGTGCTTGTCGACTTGACTTACTTTCTATTTCTGAACATATGACAATAAACAAAGACAAGGACCTAAGCGAACAGGCATATCAGACTAATCCGGATGAATAATTTCTCTATCCCAACAACTTTAATCCTGAGTTCAACTTGATTAAAACAAATAATAACCCTCTATATACAGTGTCCATGCTGAGTTTAAAAGATAAACCATCATATGACAAGTGCTCAGAGACAGTCAGCAATGACGGTCTTCAAAGACGATAGTCCAAAGCCTAACTTTATTTTACCAACTTCATGACTTTTAACTCTTTAGCACTAATACTCGAACAATTGCAATAGTTCACACACCACACCGGGGGAGTATTTTTTGTTGTTATGTCTAATGTTGATCATTTTCAAGTATAGCTTAAACAGGTGTTTCAACAGATCCAACACTCATTACAGATTTCTAGAAATTCCAGTTCTGCCACGGTCTCAAACAAACCCGAGCTAACTTCTCAACAACAAGTAGTTGGAACCTCGAATCCTTCGACTACCCCTGTACAAGATATTCTATGTCCTACAGTTGCATCTGTTGACCTGTCTCATGATGTCATAGATGCCGAGATTATCTAAGACAACCCGGTCGATTCCCTAGCTTCAAGAATCAACGAAAGCGCTCTTCGTCGAATATGCTCAATACATGGAATTCCTTTTGATGATGTATTGGTTCCATCGGGACAAGATCATCCCCACCTGCCCCCAACTGGATATACGGCCTGCAACAAATTCATGAGCTGGGTTAGTAACATGCCACCATTCAACTCCTTCCTCCGCGATCTGTTGCATTATATTGATATCGCTCCATCATAGTTACATCCTAACAGTCACGCATTTGTATACGACACATGCAATCTCTTCATGAGCATTTTATTTAGGCTCCCTACTCTCGACGACATCCGTTATATTTATCGTTTCAAGCGACAGTCCGACAGCCCATCTTTCATATTCCTTGTGCCGCATAACAAATGCCAAATCCTTACTAGAGCATGGAGCAAATTTGCTTAGTATAACCAGGAATAGTTCTATGGGTGCTGTCCCCTTGGCTTTACAAGGAGATGGATGGAAGGGAGTAAGTTTCTTTTCTAGATCAATACTTGTGTTCGGCGGAAAGTGCACCCTTTCTAACCCATTTTCTACTTTTACAGGTATCAACCCATGCCCCGAAGGCTCCGGGTACTCTGAGGCCATTGAAATTATTTGAGCTGTTTCCGTAGAAGACTGGGATATCGGATCTATCATTTCAAATGAATCACTCTCCAAATTTAGGCTATTGGCGGAAGGTCGTGGAATAAGCCTTCCTCACGGTCACTATAACCGGGTCTTCTTTGGACAAAAGCAAAAGTCAAGCTGGGCCTTCAATACGTGAGTCCCTATCACACTAGAGGAAGGCGAGATTAGAGAGGCTAAGGTGTCAGACACCCTGGTGAGAAAGTTAGTCCCGCTCGAGCCGGTAGTGGAGGTTCACAATATCGAAGTAACGCCTCCCCCTTCAAAGGTAAAGAAGAAATTCACTTACAAATAAAGGAAGAAGACGGTCTGTGGAACCTCTAAGGTCACAATCACTCCAGCGGAGAGAGAGCCTTCTCCGCAACACTTAGAGAGTTCTTTGAAAGGCTTGTCAGACCTCACTATTCCCGATGACTTGCCCAACTATGGCTTTAATGATCCGGAAGTCCTTAAGCTTCATTCGCTCGCAAGAGGCGAGGCAGGCGCTCAAGCCCATAACCAAGGAGAAAAAATCCATATAAGAAAAGATAAAGAAAATGGTCCATCGGGGGGAAACACTAGTATACACATGGACAAATGAACTTCACTTTGCACTTAATTTTAGCCATTACTCTATATTTTACGAACTTTTCGTCATTCAATTATTGCATAGGTGATATGGGGCATACTCATAGACTTGACCGTCTTTGCGGGTCATTCATTTTTCATCATTCTGGTCGGGATTTGGGCTCCGGCAAACGCAGGGACAGAGATGACACCGACGATCGAGACTACCATCCCCAAGAATCATCTTATCAAAGAAAAACATACAGCTAGTCCCCCTACTCTCGTGATCCTCCTTCTCAATCAGAGCAAGGAAAGGAGAAGTCTACGCATAAGGGGTCCCAGCCTGTGGCTTACCGAGATCAACATTCTGGTTCATCTAGCACCAGGCAATCCTGGGAACCCACAAACCATCTGTTGTCTCTAGGAAAACTCCTCCCACTCCTATACATGATCCATCGGTAGCGGAAAGACTTAATACGCTCAAGGACACATTCCCGAAAATATGCTTCGATGGTTTGAAATTTCTCCCGACGATTCATCACATTCCGGGACATGTCACATAAAACGTCATTGCTTGTAACAATGGTGTTTACGTTCAACATGACGCGTTTGTCCACTTAGCTGAAAAAGTGTCGAAAGTCTCTATTGAGCGTCAATACAAAATCGACCGCCTGAAGCTCGAAGCTATTCACGACAAAGACATTATTAAAGCTCAAGATGAACAGCTCTCTTCATACAAGTCTTATCTCGAAGCTGTCCAAAAAAGCTCTAAAGACGCAGCGGAGGCTATTAATCGTCTGGAGGCGACATATAAGAAAGAAATCGATGAAGAGGTCCAACGCTGCGGGGCCTTAGCTTTAGATAAAGATTCCATTTTGAAGGAGAGGGATGCATTCGCCCAGCGAGTCAAAGACTTGGAAGAGCTACTCCTCAAAGAGAAAGAGGAAAAAACTATTGCTCTGGAAGGGTCGCAACGAAATTGCAATGAGATTGTTGCTACGCGACTCCTAAAGACAAAGCTCGACGATGAACTCTCTAAAGTTCAGATGTCGAAGGATGAAGCCCATGAGGAGGGAAAAAGAATAGCATCCACGTAGAATGATTCTCACCTTGAGGCTGCTACGGAGGCTAGAAGGGAGAAGATCAAGTGCTTGTTCGACCTGCTTATACTAGAATGCAATGCCCATGTCCTCATGCATCGGGACTTAACTTTTCTAAGCAAGGGTTACCTCGAATCTCTAGCCGAGGCATGAGAAACTTTGATAAAGATCAGAAAGGTTGAGTCGGGCACCGAGGACGTTGACGAGGAGGCTCTTGTAAAGAAATTTCTCAGGGGGAATGAGCCTTTAGACTTGTATACAATGAAGGCTCTCTATAGCAAAGGTTCCTCCTCGTTAAAAGGGAAGAATGACATTGCCTGTCCATCTGGAACCGAGTCTCCAGCTCCTCCCTCGACAAAGTCGACTAGTCGTCCAGCACTTGATCCGTTCGAGAAGCACGTTGGTTATGACCCGGAAGACCCTGGCCTTGACATTCATGTTCTATCTCCCATTCCATAGGGTAAGACTCCCCGGACGGTGGAGAGTCAGAAAGAAACCGGTATATAACCTTTCTTCTTAAAGTTTAAAGAGCCGTCATTTTCGACGAGAGGTTATTGTATTCTAACGTTTGTCTCTTATGTTTTTGTGTAGGCCGCTCTGATCCTGATCCAACTTCAAGGAGCGATGACGCCAAGGAGGAGAAGGAGAAGGCGAGCGAGGCTATTTAAACAGGTGAGACTCCAGTCTTGATGCTCAAGTGATTGAGGAGCTTGATGAAAACAAGTCTGAAACTTCGTCACCCATCGAAGAAAATTATGAAATTGAGATTACAAGCACCTCTAGACGCACTTCAAAAATGAGTATGAAGAAGCGACTTGCGGAGGAGAAGAAAAAGAAAGTTGAAATCAAAGTTGAGCCCCATGTTGTGGATATAGATGATCCCTTGAACAGGCCTTGGAAGGTCATTCTCCCTGGTGGGTCCAGGCCACTAAAAGTTCCTTGCCCTTCCTTCGATGTGACTTCTCCATCAAGCAAAGCGTCCAAGGGTAAACGCGTGAGGGAGGAGTCATTCGAGAAAATGAGGGAGGAAAAGAAACCAAAGAAGTAACAGTTACACTCGTTCAATGAGAGTTATCTTAGATTATGTAATTATTTCTATTTATTTTCATAGTCAATGTAGATAGACTTTTGACTCCAAGTATCGAAGGAGTTGTAGTAGGACCTCATTTTGGATTGCATAAATAAAACTTTTGTTTCTTTATTTTTCGAACGACTTTTATTGTCTGGCATACTATAGAATTATGGACGAAACCCAAGCTCTTGTGAGTTACATACACCTCCAATTCATTTCCATATAACTCGGTGATTTTTTGGAATTGTAGATGCTCTACTTCATGCTCCAGGTACTTAGATTATTTTTTAGTCCGCACTTTGGGGACCTTGAGTACTCCAGTCCGCACTCTAGTGACTTAAAGCCTCAAAGTCGTTCATACTCTAATCCGCACTCTGGAGACCCAGAGTACTCCAGTCCACACTCTGCAAACTTGGAGATTCAAGTCGTTTATACTCTAATCCGCACTTCTGAGGACTTAGAGTACTCCAGTCCGCACTACGGGGACTTGGAGATTTTAAGTCGTTTATACTCTAGCCTGCACTCTAGGTACTCAGAGTACTCCAGTCCGCACTTTGGGGACTTGGAGATTACAAGTCGTTTATAATCTAGTCCGCACTTTGCGGACTCAAAGTACTCTAGTCCGAACTCCGGTGACTTGGAGATTTCAAGTCGTTTATACTCTAGGCTGCACTTTGGGGATTCAGAGTACTCTAGTCCGCACTCCGGGACTTGGAGATTTCAAGTCGTTTATACTCTAGTCCGCGCTCTAGAGATTTAGAGTACTCCAGTCGACACTCCGAGGACTCAGAAATTTTAAGTCGTTTATACTCTAGTCCGCACTCAGAGTACTACAGTCCGCACTCTGGGGACTTGGAGATTTCAAGTCATTTATACTCTAGTCCGCACATTGGGGATTCAGAGTACTTCAGTTTGCACTCTGGAGACTTAGAGATTTTAAGTTTTTTATACTCTAGTCCGTACTCTGGTGACTCAGAGTACTCTAGTCCATACTCTGGGGACTTGGATATTTCATGTCGTTTATACTCTAGTCCGCACACTGAGGACTCAGAGTACTCCAGTCCGCACTCCGTGGACTTGAAGATTTTAATTCGTTTATACTTTAGTCCGCACTCTAAGGACTCAGATTACTCCAGTCCACACTCTGGGGACTTGGAGATTTCAAGTCGTTTATACTCTAGTCCGCATTCTGGGGACTCATAGTGCTCTAGTCTGCACTCTGGGGAATTGGATATTTCAAGTGTTTGTGCGCGTTCGTACGTTAGACAAAATAATATAACTCTAGGTTTTTGCCATAGAATTATCGTAGAAGAAAACATCACTAATTCATGGAAAAAATGGCTTCAAGCTTTTATTAATGAAAACAAACTAAATTGTCTTATTACATGCCAAAAACTAAGAATCAACGAAATAAAAATATACTGGAAAATAATTGCAACAAAGATACATAAGAAACAAACTAAGTATAATAATGCCGCAAATGTTCTCTATTCCATGCTCGCGGGATCAATGGCCGCTAGCTTGAAAGTTCCCACTCCAAGCCTCCGTTCAATGACATATGGACCTTCCCATGTGAGATTCATATGTGATGAGATCGGGAAAACTTGTTTCAAAATAAAACCTGTTTCAAAATAAGATCGCCTGGATCAAAGGTTCTCGGTCGAACTTTTTCATTATAATGCTCGAGCGGCTCAGTGTCTATATGCAGCCGCCCTTAAATCAGCTTCTTCACGTTTTTCATCGACAAAGTCCAGTGATTTTAGTAAAATAACCTGGTTCATCTTAGGGTCGCAATGAGTTACTCAATGTGAAGGAACTTCAAGTTTCACAAGTATAACAGCTTTCGCGCCATATGCCAATATGAATGGAGTGTGGCCAGTCGCAGACTTGCGGGTGGTTCTGTAAGGCCAAAGTGCTGTTGGAAGTTCATCCACCCACTTACCTCTATCTTGTTCCAAAAACTTTTTCAATATGTACTTGATCATTATTTTCAAGACTTCTACTTGTCCATTGTCTTTTGGATGAGCAACCGCTGCAATCCTTTTTTCAATGCCATACTTTTGAAAAAATTCTTTGAGCTCCTTACTTTCGAATTGATTTCCGCTATCTGTAATGATAGTCCATAGGAGGCCAAAACGACATATAATGTTTCATACAATGAAATTAATGACCTTCTTGGTGGTGATCGTGGCTAAGAGCTCTACTTCTACCCACTTGGTAAAGTAATCGACTCCACTATCGCGTATTTCGCACCACCTTTGGATATGGGTAAAGAACCGATTACATCGATCCCCCACATTGCAAACGGCCATGGAGTAACCATTTCTGTGAGTTCCATCGATGGAGCTCTCGGGATTTTTGCATACTTCTGCCACTTGTCACATCTCCTTACGTAGTCTGTAGCATCCTGATTTATAGTTGGCCAATTATATCCATAGTTGAGGATCTTCTATGCTAACATCTGCCCCCCTAATATGTCACCACATTCTCCTTCATGGACCTCCTTTAGGACTCGTTTTATCTCATTGTGGGCAATGAAATGGAGTAAGGGGTCGAGTTCCAATACAATATTCCGTCTTGCATTACATATCACGAAGTTTTACGAATGACTTGTTGTCTTTTGCTCTTTCTTTCGAGAAAGACCCCGTGTAGCAAGTATTGCTTGAATGGGGTCATCCATGATTCCTTTTTGATTTCTGTTTCTAACACAAAATCAATCTCCATCACGTTTATACTCATAGCACATAAGGTTTGGACGGGAACCCATCCCATTTGTTGTAAACCGCCTATACTTGCCAATTTTTCCAATGAATCAGCTTCTCTATTTTGTTCACACGGGACACGCAAAATATCATAACATTCTAGAATTCCTAGCAGCTCTTGAACCCGTGTAAGGTATGGGGCAAATATTTGTCCCCTCGCTTGATAGTCTCCTCGCACCTGGTATACCAACAATTGTGAGTCATAAAATATTTCGACCAATTTTACCCCTAGTTCTCTAATAAGTTCAAGCCAGCAATCAATGCTTCGTACTCGGCTTCGTTATTTGTTGTTGGGAAATCAGGCTTCAAAGCTTAACAAATTAATTGGTTTTCAAGAGTCAGAAGAACTATATTAGCCACAAAGAAACGATCGTTAGATGCCCCATCGATGTAGACTTTCCATCGAATGGGGGGAATAATATCATGGCTGTTTGGTTCGTCTGACACGGTGAACTCAGCGATGAAGTCTGCTAGCGCTTGCTCTTGTATGGCCCTTCTTCGTAGGTAGGTAATATGGAACTAACTCAACTTGATATTCCATTTTAACATCCTTCCAAAGGTTTCTGGTCGTTGGAGTACCTGACATAGTGGTTGATCAGTACAAACATTGATCGAGTGTGCTTGAAAGTACGGATGACGCTTGTGTGATCCAAACGCCAAGTAGTAGGCAAGTTTCTCAATCTTAGGATAATTTCTTTCTAACCCCGTTAAACGTTTACTTACATAGTAAGCTGTCTTTTGAACTTGGTCCTCCTCGTGAAACAAAGTCGTACTGATAGCATGCTGGGATACAGCCAAGTACACATACAATACTTCATGGTCTATTGGCTTCGACAACATCGGGGGACTTTCCAAATGTCTCACCAAAGTTTGGAATGCGTCCTCATAGTCGATCGTCCATTCAAAATTTATGTTCCTTTCTTTATTACATCAAAGAAGGGAATACACTTATCTGTGGCTCTGGATATGAATCGACTCAGCGCGGCTACTTTTCCGTTCAGGCTTTGTACTTGCTTTATTGTTTTGGGCACTTGTATGTCCCGAATAGCTTGAATCTTTTCCGGGTTAGCTTCAATTCCCCGTGCATTAACAATGAAACCCAAAAACTTCCCTGACGCAACACCAAAGGAACACTTCAGCGGATTGATTTTTATTCCATAATATCTGAGTATATCAAACATCTCCGCTAAGTCTCGAATGTGGTCGTTTGACTACTGTGACTTCACGAGCATGTCATCCACATGGACTTCCATTGTTTTGCCTACATGATCTTTAAATATTCGATTCACCAGACGCTGATAGGTGACTTTCGCATTTTTCAATCCGAAAGGCATCACAACATAGCAATATAGCCCGACATCTGTGACAAAACTGGTGTGTTCTTCATCTAGAACGTGCATCGTTATTTGATTATATCCCAAGTATGCATCCATAAATGGTAGTAACTCGTGTTCTTCTGTTGAGTCAACCAGCTGGTCAATCCTGGGAAAAGGAAACCTATCCTTGGAGCACACTTTGTTCAGATCGGAGTAATCTATGCAGGTTCTCCATTTCCCATTTGCTTTCCTCACTAGCATAGTGTTAGACACCCATTTCGGGTAGAGGGCATCGTGGACAAACCCATTAGCTTTGATTTTATCCACCTCCTTTCTAAGAGCAGTTGACCTCTCCAGGTCCATGCCTCTCCTTTTCTTCTTAACTGGTACGTACATCGGGTCAATGTTCAACATATGACTTGTAATAGCGGGAGAAATCCTACATATACCAAAATGTGTCCGAGAAAAAACATCCAGATTCTCGCGGAGGAAATCGGTAAGATCCTTGGCTATCAATGGTCAAGTTGTGATCCAATCTTACGTACTCGCGATGGGTCGTCTCGGCTAACTGGAATGTCAATCATCAATTTAGCTGGTGCTGCTTTCGCTTCCCTATGTTCCTCATCATCTCGGATATATGTCTCTATAGAACCGAGAATGCTACCCGAGCTAGGGCTCGGGCATTACTTGTCAATTGTTAGTGTTTCGAATGCAGACGGAGCTGTCCGCAACCTTTCCTTTCTCTCTCCGTCGGGCCTCTCTCAGCTCAGCCACATATCATTGCACGACTGGTCGCCTGATCACCATGTACCACACCAACTCCTTTGTTGGCCAAAAATTTCAATGTTAAACACCACGGGGCCAAAGCTGCCCTAAACTTTGCCGAGGCCGGTCGACCCAGAAACACATTGTATGGACAATCAACATCCAAAACTATGAAAGGTAGGATTCGCACCCTTCTACGTTCACCTTGTCCCAGTTCAATTGGCAATTCAACAGACCCCACTGCATCGGTCGCTGCACCATTAAAGCCATGGATACGGGCTTTAGAATGTTTTAAATCCTTCATCTCCATATTCATTTGGTCATATGCCTTTTTGAAGATGATGTTAACAGAACATCCACAATCAGTCAAAATTCTCTTCACAAATGCTAGCTCGATTGTTGTAGATATAACCATCGGGTCAATGGTAGGAGCTTCCATCTGGTCAGCATCTCGGCTTCTGAATACTATGTCGTCCGTCATCATGCGCTGCTGTTTAGCGGGGGTCCCATCCTCCACATTCGGACAACATTCATAATCTGCATGCCATAAGAAGTTAGCATACCACTCCATTTCCTGCCAATTCTTGTATGTCTTCATGTTGAGGTCCACCGGCTATAGTGCTTATGACTAGTCTACCTACAGTTCGGGCAGGTTCCTCTAGATGGCGTGGAGCCGGGCCGCGTTTGGGGTCTGATGTTCCTTGCTTACCATTCCTCTGGTTCTTGACAAACTCCTGCAATCTTTTCTATTTAATCAGCTTTTCTATTGCATTATGGAGGTGTTTACACTCTTCTATATTGTGCCCGTAAGTCTTATGGAAGCGGAAGTACTTCTCTGTCTACTTTTGTTCCTCTGTTGACACCATTGGGCGTGGCCTTCTGTATTGAAAAGTGTTACAAGTTGACAGTAAATATTCTCCAAAGATGCATCCATAGGAGTATTTTCGTTGTAAGTTGGAATCCTTGGCTTCCAGTCTTCTACTTCCCTTTTCTTTCCGGGATTTCCTCCTCAGAACCTTCAAGATTGCCCAGGCTTGTTATGGACATTGACCTGAACCCTTCTCGAATTGTCACCGGATTGTTTTACAGTGATGTTCCTTTTCACAATCACCTACACAGGCCTCAGTGCCTTATCTCTCCTTGTCCACCTTGCTTCCTCTCTTCTTAGAACTGATAGCCTTTGAGTAAAAATGCTCTAGCGTAGTCGGAGGTTTTCCTGTCAACCAATCTCTAAACTCTGAATCTGAATCCACTCCTCGCATTACAGCCATAAAATTGCATGGTCATTAGGGTTGCTAACTTCAGTAGCCGCAACATGAAATCTCTGTATGTACTCCTTTAAGTACTCCCCTAGAGCCTGGATTACACTAGATAGGGACATCACGTCCTTAGGACGAGTGGCATGTCCTGAAATGTTCTACAAATTTCATCGCCAATTCATCAAAGATAGATATAGACCGCGGCGGAAGTCGAGTGAACCACATGGTCGCAATTCCAGATAAAGTTATTAGGAAGCATCTACACTTAGTTGCATCATTCGCTCTAGCCGAATCCATCATCCATTCATACCTCATCACATGTTTTCTGGGATCAATCTTCCTTTCGTAGCCCGGGGTAGTTGGCATGCTAAACTTCCTGGGTACTTGGCCTGTAGAATAGGATCTATGAATGGAGTATGACTCCTGAATATCCCCCAATCTTCATTGGTCAAGCCTTAATTTTCTCTCATTAGCTGTCTGACCATAGCCGAAAGATCTGGGGTTTGTATGGAAGATGGAAAATTAGAATCTGTTCTACGAGACCGTTCAAGTTGATGTCCCCTCTGTTGGCGATCTGCAAAACATGTATCTTTGGGACCAGCTTCATTAGGGTCTTGGTGAGCCAGGTGTCCAGTTTCCACACATGCTCCAGATCCTAAGTTTCCTGTTCCATCTTAGGCATGGTCTCTAAGGTGTAAGTGATCCCTAGTTTATTGATCAGCAACACCTGCTTGTGTAGTTTCAGTTTTGCGACGTCTACACTTGGGAGTTCATCGGACGAAGTCGAGCTATCAGATGAAGAATAAGGAACGAGGCTACCTCTAGCATTTTGATGTTGTTGCTGAGTAAGATGAGTCATGAGGTTAGAGTTAGCTTGAATCTTCTCATTAAGTTGTCTTCTGCTTTCCATGAGTTCTCTCATCAACTTGTTAAACTTTGTTCTGGTGACAACTTCCATTTGATTTTGGGTGGTGGTTCTTGCACCTAGATTTCCTTGTTGATTGCTTGGTCCTATTTGTTGTACGCTAGAAATCTGTTGACGTCCGCGTTATGAGAGGCTGATCTAGTATGTGGTCTTTCCATAGTAGAGTTATTGATAGGAATTTCGAGTGGAATCGACGGACGACCTATGAATGACGTGGATCTCCTTCGGGGGATTTATTCAACACATCTACAAAGCAGATCCTAGCGGCATGAGAATCCGATTTTTCACTGAAAGCACCAAAATGTTGGCACTAGAATTGTTCACTAACACCCTTGAGAAAGATTATGTAGAGATATTAATGAAAAAAGTAAATTGAAATAGAGGACCGTATGCTAAATTAATTGCAGAAACAAAAACACTGAATTTATAGTGGTTCAGCGTAACGGCCTACATCCACTTTGAGTTTTGATCTTTATTGCCTTCATAAATGATTGAATACATATACAATCGGTACAATAATGGCTTGAATACAAGTACTAACTGAAAAGAATGAGTCTTGAAAGCGGTAGAGTCTCCTAGTGTTCTCGAAAAAAGGTCCATTCACTGTGCCCCTGCCCTTCTATTTATAGACGAAGATGGGTTGGACTTCCCTCACGGGCCTAAAAACAATGTATCTCGGCCCGTGATAAGTAGCTTCTACGCACCAAACTAGGGATGCCGAACGGCAATTGCCGAGCGAGTTTGGTTGAACTAGAGAGTGCTAAGCGAGGTTTCCATGCCGGACGACACTCGTATGCCGAACGAGGCTTGTGTCGAGCGATGTATCTGTGTCGATCGAGGCCTTGTGCCGAGTGACTCGTCTGTGCCAAGCGTGGGGAGATGCCAAGCGAGGATCTGTGCCGAATGAAGGGAGGCGCTGAGTGAGACTTTATGCCGATCGGGGCCTTGTGCCGAGCAACTCATCTGTGTCGAGCGACATGATCTGGCTGAATGACACTTGGGTCGAGCGGCATGCCTATGCCAGCCGATCGAGTGCCGATCTAGCCTAGCCGAGCGCTGGTGGTCGAATGAGAGATGCCGAATGGTGGCACCCAAGGTCAATAACCGGTACCTCGTACCGAGGACAAGTTACTAGGCAATAACTGTCATAGCATTGTAGGCACTACTTCACTCAATATAGTTCCATTCGCTTCTATTTTACATTAACCGATATGGTTATTTGCCATTTAGTGATTCGCCAATGTGTATTTCTACGATAGCAAATGAAGCCCATTCATAGATGCATGAGCCTAAGTCATTTTCCTCACTACCTGCATTCCTTGGCAATATAAAATGGTCAACACAAATAACTATGCACTACATTGCACTTGATTCTTCTATTATTTCACTGCTTAAGTTTGAGGAAGTTTAATATAATGGTATTCTGGATATCATACAAGACGTATTATAAATTTGTCTAGTTAAATTGCTTAGGTTAAGAAGTAAAATCATCCTAACTTAAGAAAAATGGAAGTCTACTCAAATTGTTCCCTTTTGCTCTACTTATGATAATCCTTTATTTTATATCAGGTTATTATGTAATTGGCTATCTGAGTGTAGTTAATGAACATAAATGTCTAATTTATAAAACCAAAGAGAGTAGTGCTAATTCAGAACTGTATGTATCATTGTGTCATCATATCCCATGTCTAATTTCAAAGCAAGTTTGAGTTCCATGCTACTTCAAGACGTGATGAATGATAGAATAAAGAAATGCCTGAGCCATGGAGCTAGTGAAGTAGATGAGTGTTTTGTATGCTTTGGAATAGAAAGATGTCGTTCGATCCTAGTTAGTTTATTTTCCACTCATTGTCCTAAATACCAATGGTAATATGTATTTCACTTGTTGACATTTCAGTATGCATATATTCTTTTAAAATTGTTTGTGTATTCGAATGGATTGAAAAGTTCATGATTTGTATGAACAGGTTTTTGCTGAAAGAGCTGATTTGGGGGTTCAAGGTACTAAATTTCAAGGGCTAAGGCGTACATAGTTAGACTAATCACATATTCATTATATTTCCATTATTTTGGTAGATATATATTTCTTCTACAGGAGCAATATTATAAAAAAATAAGAATATATGAATCATTTCGGCATTTAGAAGTATAAATCATTTTTGTTATATTTAAAAGATATAAATGAATATGTTTGTTATTGATACAATATTTTGGTTTCAATGGCAAATTAATTTTAAATTTGTGAGTGTAATATAATGATATTTACATAATTTTTTCTTATTTGGATTTTTTTAACAATAGGATTTTTTTTTGCAAAAGAGCCTATTGCAACAGGCAAAAACAGTTGTAAGTAATGTTATTGCAATGGCTACAGACCGTTGTAATTTTTTTTGTTACAGCGGGCTTTTACAATGTTTTCGAATTGTTGTAACGTCTTCTTGATCTATTACAACATCGTCCAATAAGATGGACGCTGGCCCATCGCGAAATCCATATTACAACGAGTGTTGCCCGTTGTAAATGGGTATTTTGTTATAATGAACTTTTAAATAAATGATTAAACAATAATTAATTATTAAATAAATAATTGGACACAATTATTGCTTTATTAATTATAATTATTTAAACCTTAACTAATAATTTAATATTTAAATATTCCTCAATTAAGTCTTAAATAATAAAGGACAAATTTTCAAAATGGGCTAATTTTTGAATCAATCTCACGATCGGCATTGGTTTCGAAACTTATTACCAAACAGGCTAGTTTCCGCCCAGTCAGCATCCCAGTCAGCTTTTTTCCAACTGCCGTGAAAATGCGCAACTCTCAATTGTGCTAATGGGGATTTGATTTTTTGCCGAATGTGCAACTAAGAATTGCGCCTATTGGATTTTGAATTTTTTTAGAAGGTGCATCTAAGAGTTGTGCATTGGGATTTTGATTTTATTTTTACATTGTGCAACTGTTAGACGCGCTTAGGTGCAATAGTTGTGCCTGCTATAGTCTGGATCAGGCGCAACTATGAGTTGCGCCTGCACAGGTTGGTGCTATTAAAACAGAGGCAGCAGCAGCCCTACACGTCATTATTCAAAAACATTTCCCAACCTCACTCATCTTCTTCATGGCCGAACCCAACATCCCCAAATCTAATTTTTAGCCAATTTGCATAATATTGTCATAAAATTTGTAAATTTATTTTTCATTCTTCGATTAAACCAAAGCTACGACAATCCCTCCACCCACACTCACATTACCACTAATTTATATCGATAATTGGGGGATTCCAGTTGAAGTATTGGTGCAATATGTTGAACGGATGGAAGCTGAAAAGAATTTGTTCCTGAAACTCAGTTTGAAACAGTTCTTGGAGCTCAATTTGTGATAGTTCTGCCTGTTAATGGTGTTGTTGTTCAATCTTCTTTGGATAATCAAATCTTTTTAGGTAAACCGAATCAAAGACCAATGAAACAAATTAGCAACGAAGGATGAGTGAGACAAGATCAACATCTACTTCGACACTATGGAGATGTTTGTGAGGTAGTTGTATGCAAGACTCAACCAAATGCTGGACGTCGGTTTTACGGATGTGCCGGTTAGCTTGATCGTATAACTAACTCGAAAGGTGTTGAGTGCTATAATTTCTTCAAATGGCTACATCGTCCGTTGACCTTTAAGGGAGTGGAATATGCGCTAGAGATGCAAGCCGAAGTGAGACGTATGGAAAAGGAAAAAAGTCAGCTTCGACATCAAGTAAACTATTTGCAGTCCGTAAATCCAATTTGGAAAGGGGTCTAGTAAACTAGGTAATGCAACTGTACTATAATGGATTTGTATCAGACATTTTTAATTGAGTTATGTATGCTTTAGTTTTAAAGAATGTTGTATTACATGGTTTTATTTGTACTTAGTTGTTACAGTGGATATGCAATAGATGATGTATTATAATTTGTATGTTACGTTTATTTGATGGTAGATGTAAAACTATGGAAAATTCATAATTTTGATGCTTATAAATTAAATAAAAGTGACACAACATAACAAGTAATTTAAATGTTTGACATAAGATAACCTTTGATAACAAAGTTGCGTAAAGAATAACAATATAAGTTATACATTTCACGAATGACAGAAGTAGTAGAAACAAGTAAAATATTTATTGCTTCCCATATGTTCTTCTCTTATGACCCTAGTTACCACATTGTCCACATCTGTCTTGTCTTCTGTCCTCCATTTCGTCCATGACTCTCCTTATTCTTGTGGACCTTGGTCTTCCTGTATTCCTTCACGTTGGCAGTGGGAGTATAGTAGGGCCTTCAGGTACATCCCAATTTCTACTGTCGGGCACTAGATGAAAAACCGGAGAATAAGTATGTCTATAAATGTCTACCGTAAACCAGGATGAAATAAGATCATGGAAAGCTCTGTTCTCTCCTCCTTTACATCGTACGCATGCAGCTTAAACATCGGAATATGGAAAATGGGCTAGAATAGGAATATTGCATGAACAGCTGCAGCTGTCATTGGCAATATTTACTATGTAGTTGCATGCATTTGTGTCTGTAACTTGCCACTCCGTTAAGCTAAACCTGTTAATGCTCATATTGCGTGCTTTTGCTGAATATTTTTCCATCATTTTGTCATAATTTGGCATGAGCGATGATGTGTAATCCATTCCATCCATACGCCTTCTGTAGAAGTAGCTATAAACACGATGAAAGGTACGTGCCATTAATGCCTTGACCGGTAAGGACCTTGCACCTTTAAGAACTCCATTGAAACTCTCCAAAGCATTGGTAGTCATCATACAGAAACGTTCACCGTTGTCCACGTAAAGAGCCTATTGTTCATCCTTATGTCGGAGACTTCTATAAATCCATCTGTCAGCAGCCGGACTCACATTATTTAGTTGATCTCTGAGTTCTTTGTATGTTAACTCATCTTTTGCCTTAGCCCAAGCATGAAATAAGTTTTGAAAATTTTTACTACCGAATCCAGCTTTTTTTAAGTTTGCTTTCAAATGGCGTGGGCAGAAGCGATGATGACGTGGTCTTCTCCACTTCTCTTGCAAGGTGGTTGAAATTCCTTCCATTCTATCGGAAATTAACGTAATGCATCTTGCATTTAAAGAAGGAATTAAGTGTCCCATGCATGAAAAAAACAAACCCCAAGTTTCCGCTGACTCCGTCCTTACAATAGCTAATGCCAAAGGAAAAGGAGAGTTGTTTGCATCAACTACTATAGCCACAAGCAACGCACTTTGTTATTTACCATACAGATGTGTTCCGTCAAATAAAAGAACCGGATAACAATGCTTGAAACCTGCAACGCTCGGTCCAAATGCCCAGAAACCCCCTAAAATTATACTCCTTCTACATGTACATGATAAACAATACCTGGATTGCATTTCTGTATGGCACGACGAAACTAAGGCAAGTCATTGTACGAAGATTCCCAATCGCCACAAATTTTAGACATCGCTTTGCTAAGTCCTTTCTAGGCTCTCATATAGCTTATTTGAATTTTTGAAGTGTTTGCCATAAGCTCTTGTACTGATTTTGTTGTGTTACTTGGGTTCGAACGAACATGTGGATGACTTTGGTGCAAATGAATTTGGTTGCTGCTTGTCTGTGGTTTGAGTTGATGATTGGATTTGAGCAAGCGTGATCACCACCGTATTTTTTTATCATCCACCACCCAGCATATCTCTTTTAGACACAAATGCATGAAGCCGCCATGGACACTTAGCATCAATATCACATATAGCAGCGAACTCTCTAGCACATGACTTTATGTTTTTAAATGAAACTGAACATTTTATCGACCATTCACTTATATGTTCAATTAAAGATTCCTTCGATTTAAAAAGCATACAAACTCGAGGGCCTTTCTCCACACATTCCAGTCTGAACATTTCGTCGGTAAATTGAAATTCTTGCACAACAGATCTTTCCATAATTGTATCATTGCATTGGTCATATTCTAATGGTTCTTCTATTTCGATATGCTCATCAGGTCATCAACTTCCATTGGAATATCATCTAAAGGAGCATCATTGTTAACATTCAAAGCATCGATCCATGTTTTAAGTGATGCAGTGATTTCCATGCTATCCAAATCGGAAATTTCAATATCAGCATTTCCACCCTCCTTATCGTCGCTACCAACATCTTCATCTTCAATTTCATGCAAGTAGACGTTTGCATTCGGGGTTGGAATTGACTGTGGAGGATACGATGGATATGGAAGGAAACCATACCCGGGTGACTGTGATGGATATGCCATGACATCACACCTGTACAAAAACATTGACTGTTAAGTACAGAAAACATGAATAAAACATTCATATAGCACATAAAAGCATACCCAATTGTTTGTGCGTAAATGTTCGATGGCTGGTAGGCATAGTCTAGGTAATACATTTGACTTCGCTCAGCAGTATTACCAGGTCCGGGTTGGCATGCATACTCAAAGTTTTGAGGACCACAGTCTTCTTAACATACAGCTCAATTACTTTCATCCCCACACAAAACATAGAATTGAGGTTGTCGTCATCATTTACCTCAATAGCAATTGGTCCATCATCCGTTACCCATTTACTAACCAACGAGATATCGAACTCCACAGAAGCAATCTTGGTAGCTTTGTAAATTGCCATTTTCAGCTCAAGAAAATTGCAACCCCTCCCAACTTTCGATCCCTTACGTTTTCCGCCAACATTGGTTGGCTTACTATTTTTATCGATGAATAAATCACCGTCATCGTGACAAATTATAGGCATGGTAGTCATTGATCTATCAAAATTATAGAAAGTTAATTGTCAACACTAGATCTATCAAAATTAGTGGAGTAGTGTTTCGATTCTTTACCTCATGTGTAGATGAACATGCAATCTTTTGTTTATCTTCGTAGAATTAAATGATTTTGAGTGGAATATTTTGTTGATAGTGGTGAAAATAATGGAAATGGAGGTTAGGTTTTCTAAAAGAAAATGGGTTTGAGGAGTTGTGTTTGTTTGGGAAGGAGTTGTGATGTTTATATGCAGGGCCATGGGATAGCCCAGATATGCAGGCGCAACTTCAAGTTGCGCCTAAAGGAAAATATTAGGTGCTAGTCAAAGTTGCGTGCAGTATACTCATGGGAGTGCAACTATTAATCATGCCTGCAACTATTCAGTTCTTGCGCGATTCAAAGTTGCACCTGCAACTTTCCAGATTTCCAAAGACCATATAACATATGACACTTTCATTGAACATCAGCTTTCATATATTAACAACATATAAGTACAACATTTCATTCAAATAGGTGAAATATTTCATACAAAACAACGTATTTCATATAACAACATGTTTCAAGTCAATTATACAACATTGCAACACCTACAAACCAATAAGTTTCAAGCCAACACAAATTCAAAACAAAGCAACCAAACGACATACCAACACAACCCAATCTTCTTATGTTTCTATGGTCGCGTAGTATTCTTTGAGTTTGTGTCGGTGGCGGTTGAGATGGTCCAGCTTCAACTATTTCCTGCCCCGATTTGCTACCTTGTTAAGGACCCCTCGTGCCTCTAAAACGTTTTCTTTGGTAGGTATGACCAAAATCCAGGGGTGGACGAGGCACATATGGTGGAGGTCTTTCTAGCTTATGCCTATCCAGAAGCGACTTGATAATTTCCTTGATGTTGAAGCACTTTCCTTTTACTCTGTCCTCATCTACATGATCTGCAAGGACATCGTCAACTTCATTGGAAATCATATACAACCTTTGAACCTAAAACACAAGAATCAATGACGCAAGTAAGTAAAGCTTGCTGAGGAAGTTCAAAGATTAAAACTTCTAAACACGTACCAAATCACGTTCCACCGGTCCCCGTAGAGCATATCTAGGCAGTCTAGTTGACGATTCTTTAGGAACAAGTCGCCATGTGATATTCTAATACCAACTATATTATTGTTCGATTAACATTCTTGGAAAGCGTTTAACCTGAACGTGATCCAACCTATGATCGCACCTTGAGACATACGTGTTGTACAAGTCTCTATTCTAACCGTGTGGGAAAACCTGCTCGGCTGGATCCGGTATATGCTAATGAATGCCAAATTACCTCATCACTCTATCGGGGTAGTGTATGGCAATACTTTGCAAGCAAATAATTGGGGTCCTTGCATACCAACTACGCTCCCCGTCCAAGAAAATAGGCAGCGGATCCTGTACGATCTTAGCCGTGTATGGTGTCCAGTCAACAGCATGCTCGTCCATAACATCGAGCTCATTGCGACACAATGTAGGACGACGGGCTAGATTATCTCTTCAACATCAATCACCGGTCCATCTATAGTCATAATCAAAAAAGTGTGAATATTGGAAGAAATAAAAAAATATTAGCGTAAGTTTCAAGTTGCTTTTACCTTGCCCCGTACGGTAACCCTAGAGCAATGTTGGCATGAACATTTGGTCGTCCAATAGAAAGAAACATCCAAGACCATACCTGCATATTATCAGTGTTAAGAAACGTCTTTCAAAATATTTCATAAATTTGGTGCAACAATAAGTCAAAACTGACATAACTACAGAAGTGTTGGGCCACCTGCTAACTTGTTCATCGTTCTTAGTGTCACATTATCCAACTCCTTGTACAATGCACACAAAACCGCGCCACTCCATGAATAATCGAAAATAGTGGAAAAATCCTCTAGCGAGTACAACCATTTAATGCTAACTCTACCCCCCGAATGGTTCGAAAAAAGACGAGATGCTATAAGAAGCAATATGAAAGCCCATGTGAACTGTTCTAGCTCCTCAATAGATGAATCGCCTGAAATCTCCCTACTGATTAGAAGTTCATTTAGCCATTTGACCTTCAACTCTCTTCTATTGACCACACTTCTAGGTGTGGAATTTCACTAAAAAAAATTTGACAAACCTCATTGGTATCCACGTTACCACCGTAGTTTAACATGGCGCGTTGGATGGGAAGGCCAAGAAAAATAGATACGTCTTGCAATGTAATTGCCATTTCTCCCACCGAAAAATGAAAAATGCAAGTCTCAGGTCTCCATCTATCGCATAAAGCTGTGAGTAATGACCTATCAAATTTGATATATTTAATCTGCATGAAATACTAGAATCCGGCTTGATGTAGTAATTGTTGAACCCGTTGATCTTCAACCATCTCCATCAAATCTTCAAAACTTTGCGAATGATCCAGACAATCCACCGGTTTTACACTCTGTAAAACAAAGGATTATAACATATATTGAGTTCAAAATGCAACATAGCTTGAAAAAATTTCCTATAATTACAAAACAAATTATCTTACCCTCATTAACTCTTCAAAATTAAAGCGGTGATTATCCTACATATAAAGCACGCTACCGTCTACCGGTCCGCTTTCCTGTTCTTCAAAGTTCATGCAAGAAAACCGATTTTCATACATCATTTACAACCAATTGGTGATTCAACGCTTCCAATTGGATTATTAAGATGTACAACAAGCTATTTGACAATATTTCTAGCAAATAAAACCAAATAATAAGCAAATTATATATTAACAAAAAACTAGGGTTTAGAAATTACCAAAAATCTATTTGTGTTGAAGAGGATCCCGCTTCCATTGTTGTTGCTTTGGTTTAATCGAAGAAAGAAGAAGAAATTTGAAAATTTTATGACAAATTGATGGTAATTGACTAAAATTTGGGTTTGGAGTTAGTGGGTTCGGGCATGGAAGGAGGGTTGAAGTTTAGGAAATGTTTTTGTTGAACGTGGTGTAGGATTGCTGCTGCCTCTGTTTTAGCAGCAGCAACCAGTGCAGATGCAACTCATAGTTGCGCTTGCGCCTGCTCGACACAATAGCAGGCGCAACTATGAGTTGCGCTTGATTATCGTACTGATTAGGCGCGTTTAACAGTTACGCGACATAAAAAAAATCAAAATCCCATACACGCAACTCTTAGTTGCGCCTTCTATAAAAAATTCAAAATCCAACAGGCGCAACTCTTAGTAGCACTTTCTAAAAAAACTCAAAACCCCATAAGCGCAACTAAGAGTTGCGCATTTTCATGGAAGTTGGAAAGAAGCTGACTGTGATGCTGACTGGGTAAAACTAGCCATGTTTGGTAATAAGTTTCAAAACCAACGCCGATCACGAAATTGATTCGAAAATTATCCCATTTTGAAAATCTGTCTAATAATAAATTAAACCTTTAATAAATAATTTATAAATTAAAACCTTAATTAATTTAAAATTAAACACATTGTTAATAATTAATCAATAATTAGCCCTATTTAATTAGTATTTAGTCAAAAGTAAATCATATACTTAACTTATAATTAATTAGAAATCAATCATACATGATAATTTATTAATTAAAATTAATCTTATCTTTTAAATAGTAATTAATTAGTAATTAATCTTCACTTAACTAAAGTTAATAAACCTTATTAACACTTAATTAACTGATAATTATTAAAAAATAATTAATTAGCTATTAATTAATAAATCCTTAATTAACTTTTAAAAGCCATATTGTTAATCTTATAAAACATTTACAAAATAATATAAGTATGAAAATTAAATTTGGAAAATTCGAATTTTAAAACGAAGCTGCTTCCATAGCGACTATCGCTACGGACATCATAACTTAGAAATATTTTGACTTTGCTCATTGAAACCTCAACAATCAAATAGTTACCAACTTATCATCAACATTGCATAAGAGTTGCATAAGAAAACAAAGTTGAAAACTTTGAAATGATTTTCAATTTCCTTTAAACTAAACACTAGTTTTTCCGCACAAAAATCCAATCATCAATACCATATCCAATGTCCACTTCCTTAACATGACATCACATACACATTCCTAAACATCCATAAAAATATCATAGAAAAAACCTGAAAATCACATCTTTATAACGAAACACAATGATTTAGCTTCCGATTCACAAATCAATATATAAACTGCATCAAGCAATATATACATGTATTCAGACCATATAATATTTCAACCAAAACAACCAATTTATTTTATCATCCAATATCAAATACATATAAAGGTAAAAAATTCCCAAAAGTTAAAGAATTCACTCACCAAAAATCCTTTGAAAACTTGATGCATTTTGGAATATGGAAACTTGGAAAATCATAAAATCCATTCGAAAATAGGTCAACTTCCCCTGGATTTTCGGACAGGTAATTCTTGGACTTTGGTAAAGAAGTCAGAAGGAAATTTTACTACTTGAAAAAAAAATACTCAATTTTAGTTAATTTTGAGGAAGATATGGTCGAAATAAGAAGGACCATTTTTGAACTTTGAATCTTTGAGTCCATAAACACTTCGCGAATAAGCGAGATTTTGACGTTGCTAGACCCAAAAATCAAAAAAGTGATCTACATAAAAGTTGTAGCCACTAAAATTTGACATGGTTTGTAAAATTAAAAATCTCCATTCAAATTAAACATGAGGAATATATGGCAAAAGGAAGAGGAGTAAAGATTGAGGAAATGAAACGCTATTTATAAATAAATGAAAAAGGAAATTGCCTATCTACCCATGCCTTATTTCCTCCACTATCTTATTGCCACCTCACCTAGCCTTCACCTCACACCCACACCAGTCCCCTAAGCATCACACCTCCTTCCATCAAAGCCAACATGCATTTAAACCTTTTGTACAAAACGTCACCTTATGTCTCGTAAAGCATCTTCCATTTTATTAACATCTTTATATAAACACACACACACACACACACACACACACACATATATATATATATACATCTGTGTGTGTGCGCGCGCACGCACGCAGGGGCCTGCGTGTGTATATGCATATACACAAGGATATACCTATGTGTAAACCAGTACACGCTAACTTATTAATATTTGTATGTATTTTATATACGCAAGAGTTCATAATGTTTTAGGTAACTTTTAACTGGCAAAACATCGAAAATTCAGAAAACAAATTCAGTCTTATTTTTTGTTTTTCATCGAACTATATATTTTATTAGACAAAATATTAAAACTATTTCACCATTATTATTTATCACTCAAAAGATTTTTATTTTTATTATAGAACTTGTATATTTGAATATTTAAAATTAATTAAATATTCACAAATCAAAGAAGTGAATTTCCAGTTGTTACAATAGAAGAGTTATAAATTAATGTATAAAAGAGAAGAGGTTTATATTTATAATGTTTGAGTAACATTTTTTAACCTCAATAATCATATTTTGAAGTAAGTAAATTTTTTACATGATTTCTGAATATATTAATACCATTGAGGTAGGTATATGAATACTTTTGACATATATGAAATACGAATAGTGAATACATGAATAATGAATATGTGCATATTAAAATTTGTGTATATAACATTTGTAAAAAGGAAATTAATCATATATACAAGTTTAATAGGTTAGGTTTTTAATTAATAAGAATTTTAATTAAACGAGTTAAGTTTTGATTAATGAAGGAACTTTTAATTAAAGAGGAAGTTTTAATTAGTGAAGGAAATTTTAATTAAAAGGAAGTTTAATTAAATGAAGGAATGTTAAACAATAAAAGAAGCATAATTAAAAAGGATTTTAGTTAATAAAGGAGTTAATTATATAGGGAAGTTTTGATTAATAAAAGAAGTTTTGTTAGATTTACATAGTTTTACTGATAAAAGATGTTCTTAATTAATAAAAGATTAATTAAATAAAAAAGGGATTAAAAGTCATTTATGTGACTTGATCATGCTTTGTGTGTGTTAATTTTGCTTTTTTGTTTACTTGTTTGTAGAAAATATTTAGCCATGTGCTTAGTGCTAAAGCCAACGAGTATACTTGTTTCTATACATAATAGTTAAGAATAACGATTCGAGTAGGGTGTAGAATAAAAAGTGCTCTAACCTGCCAGGCTACACTCTTAACCAAGGGATAGAAATTGTTAGGAATGTTGGAAACTTGAGAAGTATACAAGAATTAGTTTTTGTATGTGATCGTTTCATTGTTGTTGAATTTAACTAAATTAACTTGGAAAATATCTAGAAAAAACATGGAAATTATATGGTACGTTTATTCACTCGATGATGATCTAACCTAAACATAAACTCATCTTGCTCTTCTAGGAAAAATGATAAAGAAATCCATCCGGGTAGGAGAGGATCTCCACCCTTATATATTGTTTGTTTATTTATGAAAGAACAAGATTTGAATAAATAGAAAATTTGACGATTGGTTTTAAAGCACCTGATAAGCAGGGGAGTGTACTTATTCGAGATGACTCGAAATCGTAACCACTTCAAAACCATAGCTATATTCTATTCTTAGAAGTGGATTTGTTTGAGATGTTGGATCCTAATCTGTTCGAGTTGCTTGAACCCATGTAGAGGTTTTTGATTTGTTCGTGATTCTGAAATCCATTTAAGGATTTGTGATCAGTTTGAGTGATGATAGTTGTGTGTTCAGATGTGAATATGACTTTACCATTGATATATAACTAAAGTGAGATTAGGCTGATCCTGGGTTTAATTAACCATAGAGGGTATATCAACTACATACCTAAAACACGCTTTCGATATGTTGCGCATAGGTTGTTGATGATACTTGGATCTAGGTGGTTCAAGTTCGCTCATTCTGGTATGGGCCTATTGTGCTTACCTTATGGTATATATTTTTCCTAGAGATATACGACACTTGGAAAGTATTTTCTAATCTGTGTCATGGAGATCTGCTTTAGCTTTTAAGCTAGAGGCGTCACCATGGAAAATCCTTTATGCGAACGCATCTTAATGGTTTTGATTGTACTTCAATATTGTTGTGTTGTGCAAGTTGTAGAACTATTTTGTAATTTAAGTTATTCGTTCTAGAC
Organism: Allium cepa; assembly: GCA_030765085.1. NCBI lineage: Eukaryota > Viridiplantae > Streptophyta > Magnoliopsida > Asparagales > Amaryllidaceae > Allium > Allium cepa. The sequence continues at coordinate 46,406,466 of CM060940.1, read as the reverse complement.
ATTATATATTATATTGCAATGTGTACATATTAGATGGTAGGCTCTTTTAAGGGGATAACCATTACGATGGTCTCAAAAAGTGTTGTTATATGTTATATACATATTTCTTGAGTTTCTCATAGTAGACTTATGTCTAACGCATGGCTTCTGTTTTTCTCCAATTCATTATATGCTCTTTCAAGCAATCTGAGAAAGGCATGTTTTTGTTGATGTTCATTGAGCTCTTGGAGAGGAGATGGTTGTTTACTTACCTTAGTATTCTTGTTTCTGCTGCTTTACTTTATTTATATATATCAACAATTGTAAGGACATGTTACTTTTGACAACCCGCCCTTCACGACCCTCGAAAATCGACACAAATACGCCACTGTATAATATGCCGAATGATCGAGTGCCGGAAAAGATAGATTGCCGAGGGAAAAGAAAGAACATAAAAGAAAGAAGAAACTAAACAAATAACAGAATCTCACAATTGCAGTGGAACAATATATAGTGGATAATGACTGATCTTTATATATAAAAAACAATATCTGTTTTATACATTACATCATCAGAGTACAACACAATCAATAGCAAAATACTAACAATTATATTAACTTATCCTTACAAAAGCTAACAATACAGCTTATACTGCACAGCGGAATATATATCAAGTACGTGTGATACGTCTCGCTATCCAGCTCGTCTCCTGAGCTCCCCAGCATCCTATCATGTATTTATAATACTTGGTCAGACCTGAGCATTATAATAAAATAACACCCGAGTCATTCTGGTAAACCAGCATGAGAAAATACACCCAATTTAATTATTAAAGTTTCAAATTCCTTTGAAAATCAAATGGTATCTCGTAAGATCATGCCATAAATACACATGTCGGGTTTTTATCTTATGATAACCAAAACATTTTTTATCAAAATCCTCTGTTATTATAATAATGTCCAAGTACAAATACTTATTCAAATAGCCGAAATTGTTACATTCATTAAATTTTAGAAATACTAGGCTCTGCAACCAAAATCGTAAAGGGCACAAAGGGAGAATGGATTTCCAACTAATGACTCGGCACTGGGGTACCACATGTCACGGTACCTAGTCTAGAGCAGCATACCGAGGACCCCTCCCGATGCTCTGAAACACAAGACTGAAGCTACCCCTTACTGGATAGTTCGAATAAGATCACCTCGCAGTTGAGATCAGCAACCACCCACAAAGCCAAATAAAGGGACATCTAGAAACGGATGACCTTACCCTAATTGGGTGCTACCCACTTAGCCTTGCTGCACATGCCCCGATTTTCAGTCATTCCTGGTTGGTGAGGTTGGAGGCCAAGCATTACCTTTTTAGAACACATTTCACAAAGAATTCTCATCATCCACCTTACGATGTTCTATAAGCATTCATCCACACAAATCCGTTCTGGGTCTAAACGGAATCGAGGGCACTACTCCTACTACATCTATTTTGGAATCATCCTCAGGATTAGTAGCGATTGTCCCTTGCACTTCACTGCTCCATCTTCGACTCCAAGCTCCTGTCTTCATCATGAAAACGTACTCGTTGGATCAATGTGGTTTTCGGATCACAAATCCGATCCCGGTCTGTTCGAAACAATATTCAATATTTCCCGATAAACTCAACCCCAGTTCTTTAGGTAATAAACAGACGAAAATAAGATTGGAGTTCATCTCCTAACCGTTAGTGGATGAATTTTCTTATATACGTCCTAGAAGAATGAATGAGTTTATACGTACAGAATAACACCTCAAACGGTAACTATACCATATAATTCTCATACCTTTTCTAAATATTTCTAAAGTTATATTTGGGTCCAAGTTTGATAGTTGGTTATTTAACTATCAAACAAACAGTCAATTCAACCAATTTTATTCCCATTGAAAATTTTCAAGTCTAATTAAATTAGATTTTTAATAATTTAAATCACTTTACCGAAATACATACACTTAAAACGTTTGAATAAAAACTACTTGAATCGTTTTACTCAAAATAATAGTTATGAAATTATATAATAATTTTCCAAGTAAAACTTTAGCCGAAACCACTTAAAAATAAAATTATTATATAAAGTATAATATTTAATAATTATCTCTTTTAAATCATAATACTAGTTAAACCTTTAAAATAATCACTTCTATAATTGACTTAATAAATATTTAATTAAGAATATTAAAATAATTAAATAATAATTTCTCTAAAACATCTTTTAAATAACTTTAAAACCTCCAAATTATACATAAAAATCTCCTTTGAAAATATACTTGGCTTCACAGGGAAAATACACTTTCCATTTCAATATAGCCCATCCAATCCTTTCTAAATCTTACTTGATTTATCCCAATTTAATTTACGTCCTAATCTCGTAAATTTCTTTCAACGCTTTTAAAAATAAAACCACTTTTTATTTTAAAACACATTTCCCATCTCCCTATAAATTCCCATTACGAATTTATATTTTTAAATTTATCCATTGATAAATATTTCACTTTATTTATAAACCCTGTTACAAATTTCCATTCTTCGTTATCCTTTAAATCACAGTTTCCAAACAATTAATCGATTTCAAACCGATTTCCAAAGTTAAATTCGCTTTAAAATTTATCTCTTTATTTGTCCAAATTTAATTCCAAAATCCATTAACACCAAATTCACCCTTTATTGTGATTTAAAATCCTTATTTAAATCAGGAACATAAATTTCATTCTTTATTCCAAAAATTCTCTTTTTACTTCCTTTAAGAACCCAATTCATTATATTTCTACATTTACCAAAATATATACACCTAAATCATAGCATCGAATAACTTTGATTCCCATGTAATCTATCACATGATATCAAATAACATATCACTGATTATGAAAATAATTCCAATATTTTGAGGAATCCAGTTGGATCCCTCCAACCTGTTTTTCTACACCCACATATGTTAGCGCAACAAATAAAATATCAAATCCCACTTCATGGGGGACATCGCAGTATAAAGGGTCATCTGCTATAATGCGGGGTATATAGGGACTCATAATATATAGGGACTCGTGATAAAAACTACTATATAATATCACATCCAGACTTATAATATTAGTCACATTTAGTCATCAACCAATAATTTAAATTTTAACTATTTAAATTAACCGATAATCCAGATGTGAGTGAGATCAACTCACTTTGAGTTTCTTCGTCGGACGTTCTGATTTTAAATTAAATCGATCCTGTTCGTTTAATCAAAAATTTCCACGAGCTCCAACCACCTCCAAATCTGTTGCAATGCGTAGAGCTCATCGCTGCGATCCCGGCACTTCCTGTTTCGTCCGTTTTCAACCTCGTATACATGAGATATTAGTTTTTAAGCATTTGGATTTAAATTAGATAAATAAATTTTAATTTTATTTACCCTAGGAATCTCGGCCATTGAATAAGCTAGAGAGATCGCAGCCAGTCCCACATCTTCTCCTTCGTTATTCACGCACGCGAAAACTAACCCATCATGCCAAAATGTTGACCGATGCTGCTCCCTACCTCGTCGTGATTGGCGACGATCCAACGCCCCACGGTGAAGCCCATCGAAAACCCCACCTATGGCCAGAGCGAGGTGAAGCTCGATCATCCCATAGCATGCAAAATGCTAACGAATGTCGATGCTTCTAGCTTCAATTTCCTCTTCTTCGTTGCTCGAAATACGATCGCCACCGTCGATAGTGTAGAGCTCGAACATCTCTACATTTTCCATTTAGAATATGAAATTTGAAAATTCATGGATGAAGATATTTTGGGGAAGAAGGACGTTGCATTTCAGCCATTGAAAATGTATGAGTGGCGGCCGCAAAAGATGAGGCTAGGGTTAACTGTTTGAACGGTTTTTATATATGTATATAGTATTATTTTATTAATATATTATCTAATTTAACAAGCATTTTCTAATGAGTTTCAAATAATATGGGCCGCCTAGCGTTTATAATGTTTTATCTGTATTCTGAACACAATGGAATATGTTTTGGGGCCCAATTCAATCATATGTGGAAGATAGCTTTTTGAATCGAGTTTGAATATTCAATTTTCGATTTTGATTTCAACGCGTTTCTCACCCATACATACAAATGGTAACTCCAAATGCTATGAAATTTGAAATTCGATAATAAATAACTATTACGGATCCAATGGAAATGGTTTCGTCGAATTCCAAGACCGTGCCCCGAAAGGCTATGTTAACTCGTCGATTACATCGAGGGATTTTCAAAATCATCGAAATCATTTAAAACTTCACTTTTAAAACTTTACTAGCTTAATTATAAATCATTTGAATTCATTTTAAATCAAAAATCTAATTATTTACATTATTACTACATTAAATTTCATTATTACATTAATATAAAAATTCCAATTTTAACTTATCGACTTTTTATTCCCTCCAAAAGTCCAATACTATAATTAAAATCCAACTATACTTAAAAAAAATTTAGAAATCGTTTTCATATCCATTTTTCCTAGATTTACAAATTATCTCAATTCCAAATATTAAATTACTATTTATCCAAATCCAATTAAATCTTTATAGTTGAAATTATAGCTCATTTTACTAATTCAACCTAAATCTCCATATTTCAAAATCAATTAACAATCCACACCCAACATTGAAATGAATTAAATGTTCCAAAAACTAACGACCAAAATTCTAGGTCGTTACATTACTATATCTGTCCAAACTGATGATAGTACTCTAATTAATACTTCGAAATGATATATATGTTAGAGTAGCTCTATCTATTACCTTTTGATACTACACGTTATAATTTCTTTGTGAGATCTGATGTTTTTGTTCTCTTCTTTCTTGTAAATTTTCTTTTCCTATTTTTCTTTACCCCAACATTCTATCTTTCCAATAATTGAGTCCTTGGCATGTGAATACCATGGATATATTAGGTTCAACATTAAGGGGTTGAAAAGGCAGTCATTATAGAAAACCCTTTAAATCTAATATAAGAGTTTTAGGTTTTGGAAGTGGTTATGTAGTGAAATGTTATACGGTTGAATTGTCTGTCTTAAGGTTAAGTCCAAAGAAGATGTTAGCATTTACATTTCAAACGATAGTATCGAGCGCACTGTCTTTTTTGAGGTTGATTCCAAGAGAGAGGACAGAGTAAGCATTCATCAAAAGACTTATGCTAGATTCCATGAAGAGATTCATGATCTATTAGAGTGATAAAGACTCGTGTGATCAGATGTCGGACATGATTTCACCATCGATAATGACATAAATAGAGCAAGATACATGTCTATGGGCTTTAGTAAACCCAAAAAGGATGATTCTCTCCAAACATCTAGATATTCTTTTAATTAGTTGGCTCGGGGGTTGACTTATTCTATATCACACGTTTGGGTGTGGACCAGCCATGTTTACCTTTGTGGTATATTTTATCTAGAGATACTGGTGGCTTTAAAAGGTTGCTTTTGACCCTTGTCATAAAGCCATCCACGATGTACTATGGAGACCTCCATGGAAATTCATATGTGAACATATCTTATCAGTTTAAGTTGTACTTCTAATATTGTTGAGTTGTGATCTGCAAGCGAAACAGCTATTTTTTTATTTATATTCTACACCGTAGACACTATCTATTATATTGCTATATTTACTTATCAGATGGTTTGGTTTCTTCTTAGAGGAAAAAACCATTACGGTGATTCATACAGTCTCAAAAGTTATTGTATATAGACAAATGTTGTTTGAGTTCCTCCTACCAGACTTATGTCTAACTCGTGGTTTATGTTTCCCTTAATCACCAGAGTGCTCTTTCAAACTGTTTGAGAAAGCAGGTTTTTATTCCATAATTTTTAGAGCTCAAGGAGTCGAGCTGGGTGCTTTCACCTACCAACGTATTTTATTTCTACTGCAACTACTATTATGTATATGTTAGCAGTTGTGAGAACATGCTATTATAACTATCTAGCTGATGATAGTGCTTAGGATTGTAACTATGAAATGTGGTGTATCTTAAAGCGATGCTATGTACTGCTTTTTGATATTATATGTTATCTTTCCACTGTGAGATTCTAATGTTGCATTTTTTCTTTCCTTTTCTTTTTCTTTTTGTGTACCTTAATAACCGATCTTTCTGACACTCGGTTGTTTGACGAATAAATACGTCGATGTATCAGCGTTGACATTTAGCGGTCAAAAAGGTAGGTCATTGCACTTGGTATCAAAGCTGAAGGTAAAGCAAGAACCTTGGCTTTGGTTGGGTATAATTTATCAGAGATAGTGTAGGTGATGCCCTAGAATAAGTTGAGTGCATTATATATATATGAGAGCATATTTGTATTTGTCATAAGCTTGTGCCTTAAAGGTGTTTCAACTACTAAATTAAAGAACATATAAAAGGTAACTATATAAGTATGAATTATTAAAATGTTGTTTGATTAATGTAAAGATTAATGATGTTCATTTATTATCCCTCATTGATTAGATTTGCTATGCTCGGCCAGTTTATAGCACTGATATCCTTTGTAGATTGATTTTTCAGGCTCGACTAGTGTATGTGCATTATTATAATTTGTAGGTTTATTACTTTATTCTTGCTCAGCCAATTACGAGCATTGTTATCGTTTGTAGATTGAGTTGTTATGCTCGACCAGTTTATCAACACGTATTATCCCTTATTGATTTTTGATTTATGCTCGACAAGTTTAAGGTAAATTTACCTTTTACTACATATGTTGTGTAGATAGTGTTTTTGGATGCATTGAAGTGAACAACTTATGAATTAGGTTTCACAGTTTGACTATAAAGCGTATGGTGATAATATTAGGTATGAAGTTTATTTCATTAAAAGGATGTTTATTATAAATGTTGTAGCAAAATGATTTTACCCCATGACTTTAAAATGTTTTCAAATATTTTGGATTAAATAACAATAGTATTATTTGAAAGTATTTGTGAGTACTAATATTTTGAAATCAATTTTAAGATTTTTTTCGAGTTCAAGGTTGCTCCCAGAACCAATGATTCAATTCAAGTACAAAGTATTTTCATGTTATCGAGTTCGAGTGGCTTGAAAGTGACTAAAAAATGGGGGGAGATCAGTTGGTAAGCTCTTCTCATAGGCTTTACCCTTCTTAGTAAGGGAATATATGGTATGACTTAATAGGACCCATTTTCTTGTTATCACTTGGTGTTACTGAATCTATTCATATATTTTCTATGGATTTTAATGTAAATATATGGGAAATTAGTTTATAAATTAAGATCATGATACTTAGTAAGTATTTGATACAACTTTGAAAATGCTTTTGGTTACTCCCAAAAGAATGATTTGATATCCAAAGGTGTATGTACATATTATTATTCAAATGGATTGATGACACAGTATTTAGTTCTAGAGTTTTCTTTAAAGAATTTTAATGTAAAATGCATAATAGAGTAATATTTTTAACATGAGCTTTCTTTATAGGAAATATTTGTATTTATTCTATGTATGGTGCTCGAGTGGTAGTAGCATAGCCCCGATAATTGTGAAACCTTTTCTTGTCTCCCTTTTTAGAAAGGTTGACTAATAAGTAAACGAACCTTCGATAAGTTGTTTTATTGGGGCATGTGCTAGAATGGCGTGGTATGTTCTTCTTTTTATAATATGATTGTTTACTAGTTTTCATTTATCAGAATGATTTTCAGCGTTTATTAACAGCCTAAAACTTTCGTACCTTTATAGAACTTGGAGCTACATGTTTTTGAAAACATGTAAGTTTTGTAAATCTTGGATTGAGGGAGTAGTGAGTCAACACATGCTTTAAATTTGTTGAACATTCATATTAAGTAAACATTCAACGTTAATGGGCCAACTAATAAACGTCTTTACCCTAGATTGCCTAAGGAAAGTAGACTCTTGTTCTAAGTTTGGATATCAGTGTTTTGCTTTTTCATGCTACCTACTTAACCCAATGGTTAAAGAAGTTGAAAGGTTGACTCGGTTATAAGGCCCAGATTATTCTTTGGCCTTCATCTGAATTTTTGAAAGTAAAATGAATTTGATGTTTTGTGTATACTCCTAGGATGCAGTAAAATATTATGCGAGTAATAACTTGGAAGTAATTTTTTATTATACATTTTATAAACGAAGTATGTTTTATGAAATATTTTATAAATAAAGTATTATCTTTTATAAAATGTTTATAAATTTGAGTTATGGTTTATGAAAAGCTTCATAAAGATTTTAGTATTAAATATATAAGATACTATTTATGTAAATGGATGTGATATAGAATGTAATTGGATTAGTTAAGAAACTAATAGGATAAAATATGCAAGTTATGCATAGAACCTTTTCTATCCCATGACGTTCTTGATCTAGGATTCGAGTAAATGATTTTTAGGTGATTTACACCACTTCGAAGAATGATTTTTCACATGATTCTCAACATCAAACATTTGAAATGGATTCTAGTATGGTTCCAAGGTTTTCTATCGTACTATGGTTATGTAATGGAAACGAAATTTTCTAAACAAGGAGCCTGATGGAAGTATGAACTAGATACTCCAAGTGATCTATACTAATTGGGAAGCGAAATTTATGTGAGCAAGTGATTATGTGGCGACCACGAAATTCAAACACTTCTTCTTCGAATATCAATACATTTTGAGATATGTTTATGTGCTATAAATATGATTTTACGACCTTGTTTAACATCATTTAATTAATAAATAATGATAAGAAACTTTTTTTGAAAGGTGTTTACAAAAATATATTCTTCAGAGAAAAATCGATAATGTAACTAGAAAGCCATTTATCAATAAACAGTTTTTCGATCTATTTAAGTTTTTTGAGCTATCGTGCACTTATAGCGATAAAATGAACACACTAGCAAATAATTAGCACACTCTCCTCTTCATAAATCAAGAAATATTCTTGAAAGTTCTATTAGGATAAGAGATATTATATGGTAAGGGTATAATGATAAAATGAACAAAGGAGAAGTGACATAAAGTTATCATGATAAGAAGCAATTAATGTCCTCAGGATTTTGCAGGCTTTTTGATCTTTTTCCATCATCATTCCTAAGCCTATATAAGGAGGGGTACACCCTTAGGAAATATATCTCAAATATTCATAAGCTTTGAGCAAAAATTTCAATGGCTTCTCTTCATCTTCATCTCTAAATTCCTAAAACAAATAATTTGCAAATCATAAATAAATCACTTCAAACTTAGCCACAAAGCATAGTACAATATTAGAAACCCTTCCACCTGGCCATAATTTGAAGAAGCTAAACCATTCTTTCCATGGAAGTATAGGTCGTGAGCACCTTAGTTGTATTGGAGGCAAGGCAAGGCAAAAGAGGAAGAAAGGTGGTCGCTAGCTTGGGTTTGGACTTTGAGTAACTTGGATCATGGCTATTGTTGAATTAAAGGTGAGTTAAAACCTCACTTTAAAGGGAAAATATAACACATATACGTTGTGTTTGATTGTGTTAATGTTGTTTGAATAATTATGTGACATATGTCAAAATATTGATTTGGATTCTATTTTGAAAACAAGTGACATATGTGATCAATATACATGGACTTGAATAAACTTGGAATGGACTTATATGACACGTGATTAGACCTTGAATAATGCACATAGGGTATAGATGGACTTTGGTTTAGATCGGATAGGATTTGAATGTGCACTTACAGCAATAGTCGCTATAGATTCAGTTCGAAATTGTCTTGTTTTTGACAAATTGTAACTTTGTAGAGAGATCCATAGGGTTTCTCACCATATTTACAATGTTTTATATGTATGTTTATTTTACTAAAATCTTGAATATTAGAATGTTAAGTAACATCTCGAAAATGGCTAAAACATCACTAGTGCAAACCGCATCATTTAACCTTGTTTTTTAGACATCAATTGTTTCAAAAAAGTCTTTAAGTTTGAGTGATTTATTTCATGCTATTCAAAAGTATTGCCTTACTCATATTATATTATTTTAAAAGTAGCTTGAGATTTATATGAAATTTTAAGAATTGGTCGTGAATTTTCCAAGAAGAGATATTTTGTCAAAAATACATCGTTTTCAAGTTTCTAATGATCATCCAAACTTTTTATTTTCAAGCGATATGTCAAAGAAGTGTTTTAAAACATATTTGATATTTCAAAGGAGTGTTTTAAAATATATTATAAGCATTACGAAGTGTAAATATCTTATATGAATATCTTAGAAAATATCTTATACAGACAACTTCAAAAATATCTTGTTTTAGATTATAAACAAATGGTTAGAAAGGGGTTTGTAATTTCTTGATGGACAAATAAATAATGGTTTAATTACTTATTTGAAAAGTAATTAACTACGCTTAACACTAATAAGCCGGTGAAGTAATATTTCTATTTGTGAGAGTTAAGGCTGATGTCTAGTAAGAACGTACAATAGTGCACTAACGTACTGGGCTTCCCTCGTAACAAAGGAATAGGTAAGTCAAAATTGTTAGAAACCTGTTAATCATGTTGATGTCGTGTTGTTCATGAAAATCATCAATACTATATTAGCAGTAAAAGCTGACAAGATAGACTTATCAATTTATGAGATTCAAGACCGAAGTGCATTGGCAAGGCTTGGAGCAACCAGTGCATAAACCTATTTGGCTTCAATCTTATGCGAGGAATAGTTAAGTTTGGATTTCAAAAACGAGTTAAGCATACAAATAGTGATTTGTGTAAGCAATTTTTTGACTACATAATCAATTAGTCGATTATCGAACTTGACCTAAATATTGAATTAGGAAGTTATCAAAAGGCTTCGCGATTTCATACAGTAAGAACCCCTACGGAGGAGTATTTATACGAAACATCTCTAGCTTTCGCTTACTACTGAGCGAACTAGAACTGAGTTAACTGGGAATTCATTGATTGGTTTTGAAGAGTCCGGTAAGTGGGAAGAGTGTACTTATGTGAGATGACTCAAACTTGAAACCACATCAAAACCATATAGATTATCTAAGTTCTAGAAGCAGTTGTGAAGTGAAATGTTATAGAGTTAAGTTGTCTATCCTAAGATTAAGTCTAAGGAAATGTCAGCACTAACATTTCGAACGATGCTATCGTGAGGGACTATCTATCTAGAGAAATATGCCAAGAGAGGAAAACATTAGCATTCATTCGAGGACTTACATGGAGAATTTATGTGCAGGTTCTAGATCTATTCAAGATGATCGAATCCATGTAGTGATTCGTGATTTGTTCGAGATGAAGGAAACCAATTGGGGATTCGTAGGCTAATCGAGTGATAATGACTTTTGTGAAAGATGCCGAATATAGCCTTAAGATTAAAAATCACCAAAACAAGAGCAGGGTGCATATCTCGAGTTTAACTGACGCATGAAAGTATATCTACTCTAGATCTAGAGTATGCTTATCGATATGTTGCGCGTGGAGTTTTTGGTACTTGGTTCCCCGCACTTCATTATTAGGCCATTTATGTTTACCTTACAATATATCCCATCTAAAGATATTCGATTCTTAGAAGGAAGTTTCTGATCCTAATCATGGAGATTTGGGTTCAGCTTAGATCTGAGGAGAGCTCTATAAAAATCCTTACACCTATGCGAATGAGCCTTTGGGTATTGATTGTATTCCTATTATTGTTGTGGCATTCACACAACAACTATTTGATATGATTTATGTGCTACACTCTATACATTATCTATTATATCATTATATATTATACCTAATTAATGGTCGGTTTCTTCAAGGGAAAAACCGTTATGGGAATCGGTAAGGTCTCAGTGACCATTGTTACTTATCACTCATATTTCTTATGTTTCTCACGTTGGTTTACCAGAATGATCTGGGTGCTATTATCTTAATGCTCGGGACTGCCCCATGTATGTTGCAAGATTTAGGTACAGATGTTTCGGAGCTTTTGGAGAAGAGTTTTACTTCTCAAACCATTTATTTCCACTATAATTCTGTATTGAATGTATTCGCATAGTGATGACAGGTTGTTGTAACTATTCAAGCTGATGATAGTACTTAGGTTTTAGTAACTCTAATATTTCTGTATTCAGAGTAACACCTTTGTACCATTTTTTGATATTATATATTTTTGTTCTGTTGTTAGGTTCTGATATTGTATTCTTCTTTTCTTGTTCTATTCCTTTTCTTTTATTTTACCCTAACAATACGTCTATCCAACACTTAAGTGTTTAATGGATGAATACCGTGGATGCATTAGTTTCGATATTTGGGGGTTGAAAAGTCAGGTCTTACATATCAAATCGGATATCACATACGGATGGTCCATGTGCATCATACGAACTTAGGTATACATACGTTTGTACAATGTTTTATTTACTTTTGAGAGTTCAGGGAATGACTCTTCAATCATCCTGAGGTAGCTTGAAAAATCATTGAAGTAATAACCTGATGCTATTAAGCATATGGTGCACCTAGCAAATTATTTATTGTGCTTAGGCGATGAGAGCGTTTTGCACCTGAACAAACCATGAGAGTTTTTTGCTAGTGATTTTGAACACTTTTGGGTATTGTTGTGTGCTTGTTTTTATTTTTTAGTTAGTTGTGTTGAAATTTCGAGGGTGAAATGTTTTAAGTAGAGGAAATGTAATGACCTGGAAATTCAAACACTTCATATTTAAATATCTATGTTACTTAAATAATTAAATCTTGTATTTATGTGATTAAATGGATTTTATAACCTTATTAAGTCCCTTTTAATTAATACCAAATGATGGGACTCTTTTTTAAAAAAAACATTTCACAAAAGCAAATACTTCAAAGAAATATTGATAATGTGACCAAAAGACGTTTCATTGATAAACGACTTTTTACTCAATAGAAGTTGTTCAAAAATTTTAGGCTTGCTTAGGATATTAATGGGTAATTAATTAGCAACTATAAATATGTTATTTCTTTTAGCTAGTTAAATAATTTTATAATGTTAAATGAAATTATTTTGGAGAATGGGTATACTAGGAAGGCATATTCTAAGTAAACAGAGAATGTAGTGTAAAGAAAAGCGAATGGCAGAGGAGTGTACTTTTGGCTGATTACAGAAGGTAGGTGGTGCGATGTGACCTATTAATAAAGTCTATGTAAGCACCCTTATGGCTTAGGAAATGGGTTTGTTAATCCATTAAACATAGAACCAATTCTCTTCGTCTTCTTCTCTTTACCCATAAACAATTTTAAATCACAAAGAAACTTCACTAAACTCATGTTATAGGCTTAACATAGCATAAGAACAAATAATAACAACATGTCGCTACAAGAATTGATGCATACAACCCCAAACATTCTACGTCCATGAGTAACTATAGCCATTTTTAGGTTAGGCCATGAGCAGCAAGAAGCAAGGTTGGATTTTGGAGCTTGCTTTGGTTAAAGTGGGAAGTAGTGGTGAGGTACAGGCTTTTACTTGGTTGTAGACTTGAAAAGGATTGAGTTAACTCACCAATTAATTTTGGATGAAGTTGTACAATATGCGTCTGAAATTACAGTAACATCATTAACTTATTAAATTTATAAAATTGGGCCAAACTTGTTTTTGAAAGCAAATAAAAACTCCATATTGCATATCAGCACATTTTAATCTTCTATAAAATGTGACATGGTCTTAACATTATGCATACATGGCTAATTGGATTGGTTGGTTTGGACTTGAATAGTGAATGGTTTCTGAGGTGAATAGTTGCTATAGAAGCACTTTGAAATGGCTTGTTTTAGTGATTTTCTATAATATTTTGTTTAGACGTTCTTAGGTGTTTCTTGGCATGGTTATATAATATGAGTATATTATTTACTACAAAAATCGAACCTTAAACAATTATTAGCAAATTGAAGAATGACCTAATTTTATAGGGTCCAAAATGGTTTCATCCAGGGGTTGTTACAGCACTTGATAGTAGCACTTTTGATTTATTGTGGTAGTTCAAGTGTCTTTTGATAGCATTTTGTAAATGCGATGGTTTGTAGTTTGAAAATTTTAAATGGTATTTAAATAATTTATTTTTTTCATGTTTTTTAGAATTGTTGAATAACATATACTAGAGTAAAAGTGGTTTGAAGTATAAATTTTTTTTTTAATAATTGATTTTGAATTATAGAAGTAAGAGGGTTTAATGAATGTAAAAAAAATTTGGACGTTGTAAATAAACTATATAGTATTTTCTACAATCTTTTTACAAGTATTCAATAACATATATTAGTGTATGTTAAAGGTGGTTCAAAGTTTGAAACTAATAATTATTTATGAATTTTAAGATTAAAGGGTTTTAAATATAATACTGGATTTTTTATGCTTCTTATTAAATTTGAAATTGTTATTTTCAAGTAATATTTTATATGGATATTTAATACCTATTTATAAGTATTTTCAAAGAATGTGCGTGTGTGTTTCATTTAGAAATGTAAGTTAAATATTTTATAAAATAAATAGTATGGTTTAGTTATAACCTTAAGTTATAATGACTAGTTTTGAGAAGTTAATTAAAAGTGCATTGCCATATTTTATAGTATAAACATTAGTTAGATCTTTAAATAGAATGTTTAAAGATAATTCTAACTATAAAATAGTTTTAGATTTGTAGCAAATGTTTTTTAAATAACATTTTTCTTCAGGTTTATAGTAAAGGATATTTAATAACATTTTTTTTAACCCATTTAAATATAATTTTGAATATAAGTGGATCTTTAAATACAAAATTTTAAAGACAACGATAAGTACATAGTGGTTTTGTGTTTACAGTATAAATGTGTAATAACATTTATTTTTAAGCGATCTACTTGTACTTTAGAAATGTCGTATCTTGTTTAAGAATTGTGCATATTCTCATACCATTTGTGATAAGAATATGAATACATGTCTAAGTACTGAAAAGAGTAGAAATGAATACGAAATGGTAGTATTCACAGATATATCTTTTGTAAAGGTATTTTAAGTATATATACAACAAAAGAATTTTAATTAATAAAAGAATTAATTAAATGTAAAGTGGATTAGAAGTCGCTTATCTGACTTAGTCAGGCTTCGTATGTTTACTTCTTTATGGAAATTATTTAATCCTACACTTAGCATTGAAAGCAGAAAAAGTAGACTTATTCTATCTGTGAGAGTAAAGAATGAAGTTCGAGTAGGGCTTAGAAGTAAATAGTGCCCTAACCTACTGAAAGTGATAAGTATACGAGAATTGGTCTCCATATGTGATCATTTTCATTTCTTACTTGATAGTCGATTATTCGACTATCAAACTTGACTAGAATTAACTTGGGAAGTATATGAAAGCTTCAGGGCTTTATATGGTCTGAGACCTCTGGAGAGGATTCATTGGTGTGAAACTTCTCTCACTTTAAAAACATATGTATACGAGATTCCCCAGGGAGGACTCCTTTATCTTATTTCCTTACTTCTTAAAGAATCGAAATTAAGTTAACTAGAAGTTCATCGATTTAGTTTTGAAGAGTCCGAGATCCGATAAGTATACTTATGTATTACTTACCAAAACCATTTCAAAATCGATATACGAGTTCTATGTTTTGAAAGTGGTTACGGAGTTAAAGGGTATAGCATTGAACTATCTATCTTATGCTTAAGTCCAAGGAAGAGGTTAGAGTTTATATTTCAAAAGATGCTAGCGATGGTACGTCTATCTTAAGGTTGATTCTAAGAGAATGGATAGAGTTAGCATTTTTTGGAGGGCTTATGCTCGAATGCATGGAAAGATTTGTGGTCTGTTCCAGTGATGAAGAATCATTTGATTTGATGCCGAATGTGACTTCACCTTCGGTAATAACAGAAAATAGAATAGGATGCATAGCCATATGATTTAGCTAACCCAAAAGGGTATATCAACTCCAAATATCTAGAGATGGTTTCAATTGATTAGCTCTGGGAATGACGGTATCTAATATCACGTATTCGGGCTTGGACCAGCTATGTTTACCTTTGTGGTATAATTTATCTAGAGATATACTTGGTTTCGAAAGATAGCTTCTGACCCTTGTCAAGAGGCCGATTTAGATGTACTGAGGAGTCCTCCAAGGAAATCCATGTCGAAATGTACCTTAGCAGTTTTAATTTTACTTCCTATATTATTATTTTAAGAGATGCAAGCAGCATAACTATTTTCTGATTTATATTCTAAACCATGGATACTATCTATTATATCACTATACTTATTTATCAAATTGTTTGGTTTCTTTTGAGGGGAAACTGTTAAGGCGATTCGTACGATCTCCAAAGTTACTGTTATACTGACATATATATTTTTAGTTTCACGAACCATACTTATATTTGGCTCATGGTTTTATCTTTCCCTTAATTCCTCAAGTGCTCTTTCAAGCAGTTTGAGAAAGGCAGGTTTATTTGGATATTGTTTGGAGCTCAAGGAGTCAAGCCGGATGTTTTCATCTACCGTAGTATTTTATTCTACTACACTACTATTACGTATATATATTAGCAATTGTGAGGAGAGGCTGTTATTATTGTACAGACTGATGATAGGTCTTAGGAATGTAACTTTGAAATGTTGTTTATTTCAGTATGACATTTTGTACTATCCTTTGATATTATATGTTATCATTTTACTATGAGATTCTGATGTTGTATTCTTTCTTCCTTTTTATTTTTTCTTTTATTTTTCTTTTTATTTACCCTAGACATCTGTCTTTCTACCCATTTGGTGCTCGACAAGTGAATACCGAAGACGTATTAGCATCGACATTTGAAGGTTCAAAATGTAGGTTGTTATAAGAGAATCAAGGAGAAAAAATTACAATTTTAAGGCACCGCTTGGAAGTATTTCTACTAAATTTGACTAGTTTAGACAACTCTGTATTTTAGGTGTCGTGGTAAACTTTGGTTATTAGTTTTTTTATATCGGTTATTGTTCATTATAAAATTGATGAAAACTGACATAGTTAAATTTTGATGGCAATCTTCAATCCATTAAATTAGGTGTTTTGAGAGGTTCTAACTTTTTTCAATTGTACCTTGATCATATTGGGAAATTAATCTTCATAAAACTAGAGAATAAATGTAAGGACATATATGTAACATTGCTTTAATAAAAAAACTCCTGTAACCTACTTATGTTAAACTCTCAAGTATTTATTGATTGGTGATGATAACATTTCATGTAAACCAATAAAAAACACGACGATCATTGATGGTCAAAAATGATACTCTTAAAACCTCTCATACCGCTACTATGAAACTCCCAAACGGAGCCTAATAGATTATTAGGTTAATTTAATAGATTTATTTAATCAAGAAGAAGAAGAAGGTAAATTAATACATCAGTAGATTTGGTCAAATTTAATACTTGATATAACATGCATTCGATTTTGTACAAATAATTACCTATGCATTTAATTAAATTTCATTGAATGATTATCTAATTTCTTAACCTTTGAATAATTGTTTGGTTTGAGCAACCTTCAGCAATAATAAACCTTGATATTTGTTTCCTAAAATAAATATTTGAGTAATGAATAGTTACATGAGTCATATTAAACATAGGTAGACATAATTACTTGAACTGGTATGATTTCATTAAGAACCTTCCAATGCGGGAACTACCGTCGATTTTAACTCTACGTAGTCTATGTATATCTGATACTCCCTTATAACTATGAACAAATTAACAATTTCTTTCTACTGTTTTTTCTTAAAAGAAAAGGCAGAAGAAATTATTAACGGCCAAAATGACAATGAAAGATTTTGACATGAACAAACCAACTACCAAGGTTGAATGGAGACATCATCAGTAAAGATAAAGCAAGCACGCTAATTAGGAGGAAGAAGCTATACTATTGAGCAAACAAGAGGTCAGAACTCATGTGACGACCTGAAAATTTTTAACATTTGAAATCGAAATATTTAATGGATTTTAAATATTTGGAGGTTAGTTTAACTCGAATTTCAAATATAAATATGAATTTGGCAATTAAATTATTGAATAAAAATTCGAATTTTCAATCTTAAGCTTGTTAAAAATAATTCGATGGCTTAGAAAATTTATATTGATAATACTGAAGATGATGGAAGATTCAGAATTGAATTTGGAAACGTTTCATTCATTTTTAAAATTATATCGTTTGAATCGATATTTAAAAAAATAGCCTTTCAAGGCACAGTCTCGGAATTTGACGAAACTAGTTCCATTGGGTCCGTAATAGTGTTTTATTATCGGACTTCAATTTTCATAGTAATTGGAGTTGTTGTGTGAGCGTACGATAGACAAATGCGCTTAAATCCATATCGAAAATTTAGTATAATAATTGGGTCCAAAAAGCTATCTTCTCCATACGATCGATTTAGGACTCGAAACCTTTTCCATTGTGTTCGGAATAGGGGTATAACGTTATAAACGCCTAGCGGCACACCACGATATGAGGTCGAGATTTGGAGTTACGTAATTCGAGACAATTTACAATTTAAATAATATTTATATATATTTGTTTGACTATTTTTAACATCAACCTACATTCTTTCCCATCATAACTTTTCCCTTTCACATTCGAAGTACTGCAGCCTTCTCTAGCATTCAACTGTTTGTTCAACATCACATCTTGCCCCTTTTCTCGTTTACATCACGACCTTCCCTTTTCTTCATTTCCTGAGTTCAAAGTAAATTGAGCCAGAGAAAAAAATGTGGCGGACGAAACATAAATCGAGTATTCCTCTGCAAATTAAAATCCTAAAATCAACCCAAAAAAAAATATAATACTAACGGCGAGCTACCTTCGTCTGTTCGTACTCGAAATCAAAATTCGAATTCCCATCTTCTTCCCTCTTGCATTCGACATCAGCTCGACCTTCAAAAGAAAAGAGGGAGATTTGCGGAATGTATCGCGAGTTCATCATTGGCAAAGCCTTTCGCAGTTCAAACATCATCACGAGTGAATAGTGATTGGAGGCACGAAGGTGCGAAGGCGAGCACGATGACAGGCGATGGAAGGCGCATTCGCTGGCACGCTGTGGGGTTTCGCGATCATTGAAATCGAGAGGGCGAAGCATCGAGGGCGACGCCTAATGTAGTGGAGGTATTTCTGTAATTAGAATTTAAATCATATATGAATGTTTAATTTGAGATGGCTAAAAAAAGGGGAAGAAAATATTCGCAGTAAAGTAAATATTTATTTTTGTTAGTTGCTGAAAGGAAAAAAATATATATACAAAGAAAAAAATGTGTCACGGTAAATTGTAGCTATTTACAGTAAAGAAGAGTTTGGTTTTAAATTTATACATATATAAGTAAATCTATATGCTGAAGAGGGTATCTTATAGAAAAGAAAATATATATAACTTACTGTTTGATTTTAACGGTAAGATAGACAATTTATTTCAATATAATATATATAAGGATATGAACAGAAAAGTAGAAAGAAAAAAATTGTATGTGATAGCAAGGCATATAAAGAAATTTTGTTTTCATAAGTATATATACACATATATCTGCATATGAAATAATAAAATAAATATATATGTAAATTTTTGGAATATAAGAGTTTATATAAAAACTAGATTTTTTCTCTTTAAAAAGAAAAGAAAAAGAGAACTATGTAGATTATTTCAAAAATAAAATATACATATGCACATTTTTAAGATCTACTTGCTTATTTTAAAACAATGTATTTTGGTGACTAATTTTCTTATTTAAATTATTTAGTTACTAAAGGATATTTTAAAAACGAAAATTTTGTTTAAGCTAAATTATTAGTTGATTAATTTATTAAAAAGGAAATTAATTGTTTGATTAGTTCAATATTAATGAATTGTATAAATTGTTTATACAAGGTCAAAATCTTAAAGGAACAAATCGAGAAGGAAATGGATTGCAAAACAAAAGCAAAGGTGAGATCTTCTCACTCAATCAAATATTTTTCTGATCAAATTTTGAATAGTTAGATTTTAAAAAAATTGATTGTGCTTGGATGATTGATTTATAATCAGTTATATTAGTTTAGACCCTATGCGCCGCATAATAGCGGAGGTTGTTTTATTTTATTTAAACCCATATACCGCGGTATTCCACCTCGAAGTGGAATTGGTATTATATATGTATTTGGAGTTATTGATTTCCCGCATTATATAGATGACACCCTATTGCGCCGCATAATAGCGGATGATATAATATTAATCCCATATACGGCGATTTTCCACCATGAAGTGGAATTGGTATTTAATTGTTGTGCTAACGTCTGTGGATGCTTGGAAACAGGTTGGAGGGATCCAATTGGATTCCTCAAAACATTTTGATTTTTTTTCAAAGTTTTGTGTTGATTATTTATAATCTGTGTGTGACTATTTGTGATTGAAATCATTGAAAGCTGTAATTTAGCCGAATATATTTTTGGTATTAGGATACCAAAAATAAATAAAACTTTTATTTTGAAATTTGGGTAGAAAATTTATAATAAATTCACTCGAAGGAATCGGGTGAATTTTAAAAGAAGGAAATTTATATAGATAAAGTTTTATCTTTGAAAACTTATTGAATAAATTCCAAAAATAAGGGAAAATATTTTAATAAAGGAATTTCGAGTAATGTTGTTTAATAGTTGAAGGATTTATTTAAGATACGTATTTTAAATAATTGAAAGAGATAAATAAATTTATTTCAAAAGGAAATAAATTTTGAAATTAAATTTGGAATTTAATTTAGAGTTGAAATTAATTTTACAAATTGATTCGGGAATTAATTTGGAGTTAGAATAAATCTTAGGAATCGAGTTGGAAATTTGGTTAGGTGTTTTGGAAATAACTTCGAAACTAAATTTGAAATTGATTTGATATTGGAAATTTAATTTAGGATTAAATTGATATTTGATTTAGAAAATAGTTATTTAAATATATATAATCTATTTAGAAATTTTTATTTTAAAATTAGTTTTGGACCTTAATTTTTACGTGAGATATTAGTATGATATTTTTCATAACTAATATTTAAGAAAATATTCTAAAATAGTTTATTTTAAATGTTTCTACGTATATTTTGAATAAGTATTTTTATATTATTTTAAAATATTTAAAATCGAAAAATTTTCAGTGGAAATGAATAAATGTTAGGAAATGTATTTCGCGTGAGAAGAGTGTTTTGAATTTGTTTTCAAAAAAAAAGATTGAAATGTGGAAATCGATTTGAAATTTATTTTCAACGGAAGTGTGAAATTTTATCTTGCGAAGATATATTGAAAATTATAATAATTGGGGGAAAATTATTTGAAATCCAGTGACTGTTGTGAGGCCCCACCTCTATGCTCACAATAAAAAAGAGTATTAAAAGAAATACTGTCTGTTATCACGAAGAATAAGGCTGGATAGGAGCGGCCATCCGTAATTAGGCCTTACACTAGTATTGGTTATTTCGATAAGAATGGTATATATTTTTATTTCTCATCTCTTAATTATTTACTCCTATAGACATACCCAATTCCAGTATAAAACGAACTACGATGGTTTATAATAGTTCAAGACAGTAAATATAATAATAACACAGATAACATAAATGTGGAACATTGATAAAACAAAAAGTCTTATATATATAATAATTGATGCCAGTTACAATACATGTGATACGGTACATATGATACAACTACAACTGTTGACTCAGGGAGTTATATACACAAGTACATTATCGTGATTAATATACATGAATACATAACAACCTACATAAATATACTGACTACTAAAAATGACAGCAACTACTCCAAAAGATAAGAAAAGACTTCATAGCTCAAGCAGCAACCCAAAGCAAGATATCTACAACCTGTAATAACTCGGTCTGACCCGAGTATTAAATTCAAACAAAATAATTTCAGTCTAATTCAAACTCAGTTATTAACGCACAGAAGCAATAATAATTAAGTAACCAATAGACGACGATCACAATAAATCTCGTCTATTCGATCCTCAAATAAAGAAATTGGATAACGTTAAATATAACACGTAACAGTGTTAAACAACAAATCAGTAAATCCAAATTACCAACGAAGATAAATTCAAAAGATTATTAATGAAGATAATTTAGAAAACAACAGAATTGCCTAAACGGTAATTAACACAAAAATCTAATTATTAAATAAATAATTAGAAACTCATAATCTAATTATCATATTGATAGACAACAATAAAATCACCAAATTAAACCAAATCAAAATACAATTCAAAATATTGAAATATCAATTAAAATGACAATTCGAGTAGGGCTGCAGTACACGCACGCGTGTACTGCCTCGCCACTATAGTAATTAAATACACAAAAGACCAATAATTCAAACGCAATAGATTATCAATAAAAGCGATACCGTAGTGGCTGCAGTACACGCTTGTGCGCACTGCCTTGCCACTACAGTGATGATGTACCCAAAAGCTCAATGGAAATTCACAACGAGCACAAGGTTAAACCCAAAATACCGGATTCAACTCAGGTATAAATTCAAATGAAATGGTCAAGACATAAAAATCAAGTCGCGACCCAAGTTCAATTCAATCAACTGAAACAGAGGTTGTGACAGCTCTGATCAACAATCAAGTACAATATCGAGTCAAGCATCTCCAAAGACTGGTGCATCTCAATACATCATAGCAATGTGGAAGTGCAGACTTGATGAACAAAATGCAAGAAATAACAGTGGATATAAATGTATCAATGTGACACAAGTATAAGATGCATGAACTAAACTTCCAATCAATGTATGATGTGCACAGCCACTAGCACGTAAAGATATACAGTATGAACTAAAGTGAATGAGGACTCAATACGCTAACTTGAAAAACAGTGGACAACAGACTATACATGAATCAATTAATGAAACCAAGTGCAATATCAAGTGAATTCAACAAGATAGTCAAATTCAATTGCAAATGACCAAAATGAACAAATACATGAAACAACATATAGGCAACATGATAACTCAATGTAACATGACAGTAAACATTGCCACAAGACCACCAAGCGAAACAAGTCGATGCAAACCTTCATGAACACGCATATATGACCTGAAACTCGAAGACAGCTAGTCAACTACTAGTGAACAGTAAGATATAAGGCCCAAATACTACATGAAACTAATACAGCGATGTTCAGGTGGAAACAAATATATGGGATGCAACTGCGAAACTGGGAAATGCAAGAATCATACTCAATGAAAATACTGAAGTATGGTGAAGCAACACAACCACAACAGCAAGCGATAATGAATGCACATATGAAAGTCCAGACATCTATACTTGAAGCCAGAAACAATACAATTGCAGACTCAAGTGATACAAGAAGCAATTATACATACACAGCTATGGTTAGTGCAATTTTAATACATGTATGATGCATCTGCATGTTTTTCACGCAGGGTAAAGAACCCTGAACATTTTCATGATGAACCACAAATACTGGGTTAAGGCAATATAGGACAACCACTAACTCAATGATTCAATGTAACAAACAATTTATACATGTGAAGTCGCTGATTCAGGTATACAATTCAAATGTAATCTTGTGCAACAAAGACAGGAAACACAATACAGATATGTTGCAGAGACAAAATCAAGATACACATTTCGAACGAGTCAAGCCAGAAATTCACCAAAGTGGTCGAAGTCATGGAACCGCAGTGTTAAATCAAGACAGTGCCCAATTAACAAATGACCAAGTCAAAATTGTCAAGTGACCGAAGTCAAATACAAGTGTTGAACAAGACATAAATGCCAGAACCACGCAACAGTAAAAAAATCAATAAGGTCGAAAGTTGAACAACATCAACATCGTAAAATCAAGCCGAAGCCGAAGACAATGAAAACAGTGCCGAGGTAACCAAGAGGGCAAGAAATCTAACCAAATGAAAACCGTGATCAAAGAATAAGCTAAACGAGTCAGAGACAAGGTTGTCAAGAATCGAATAGCTCAAACCCGCGTGTCTCAAGTGTCAGGTTATACAAAATTGACAAAATTAAAGAAATCATCAATCAACGAAACAAAATCGAACGAAAATCGAAGAATTCAACCCTGACAACTTAGGATTGAAGTAGATGTGAGTAAATATAATTACTCACCTGAATCGAAGCAACGGAGAGCTCAATCAAGTGGCCGAAGGTATCTCGAGACGATCGACTAACTTTTCTGAATATGTGTGAATCGTAAAACGATCGACTATTTTTCCCTGAATATTCGATCACCATTCCATCAACAAAAACGATGTTGGCCATCCCGACCACTCAGATTGATGATATCATACCGAAATACCTTTTCTGGTCAAACCAGAAATACTTAATCATATTCAAACTAAAAATTCTAATTTTAGTTTTAAAATTCAAGTCTTTGTTTATGTAACCTATTTATACTCTTGAACCAAAGAATCTGAATAATCAAATTCTTATTTTCAAAAGTTTGTTCTGTTGTATTTGTGTTTTCAGAGACATTACAGGTTTTTTCTTTATATTAAATAAAATTAAAACTTTAACTTATATTACATAACCATATATTATTTTGAATCTTGAACCTTAACAAAGATTTGAACATAAGATCATGATTTTTGATCAGGATTTAAACTTGGAATTCTAGAACAGGCAAGAACATAATTTCAACAGCAAGCATACATTCAGAAAACCCATACATATCTACAAATAATTTCATCATATTCATCCACACACAAATCATCATTATCTCAGGAAACAATCAAAAACCATATTTACTTAAATTAGTTTAAATAAGAATGTTACTCACAGAATTTTTTATGAGCAGAGCACTTGTTTCTGAAAAGCTTGAACCTAAATGTGCTTTGAACTGAAAACTTCAAGTTGCTTCTTATGGTCTTAAAAATCAGTTGCATGCTTCTAGGTTTACAATTGCATGCATGCTTTTAAAAGTTCAAGTTTGAAAATGAATTGCAGGCCTGGTTGATTTAAAATAGAAATGCAGAGATTTGCAGTCTTTTGAATTTGCAGAATGATTTTCAGGTTAATGTATTTGAAGGCTACAGATTTATACTTGATTTGCAAAATGAATTTCAGATAGCTTTGAAGAAGATTGGTTTGAATGTTGATTTGGTTAGAGGAAACATTTGTTTTAGATTTGATTTTGAGGCGAAATTTACAGATTATGTTTGAACAGAGTTTCTGTTTTTTTGAAGAAGTTTGCAGATTTTTAATCTTTGTTTAAATTTTGATTACAGATCTTTATTTTGATCAAAATTTCTGTTTTGAATGAAGATGATTTCAGATTTCACAGCTGAAGATTTCTCAAGTTTTCAAGAAGAAGAATAGAAAAAGAAAATAAGAATGAGGGGCAATGTTTACATAAACACAAGATGATTTAAATAAAACAAAAGAAAATGAAAAATTAATTAGGACACTTGTTTCTTAGTTTTTAACATTTGTCACTTGATTAATTTATGATTAACACATGTCATATAAGTCTTAAGAAACTTACACTTGTAAATTTAAGTATTTTTATTTTAATTTAAATTGTTTATAAAAACTTTTAAATCTTAATTTATTCCTTTGAATTTCACAACATTAAATCCAAATTTAGATCAATTTAAAAACCAGGTTATATATATGCATATATAGTTACCATTAAATTTTAAAAATAACAAATCATATTTCTTACAAATTTTATTTATGTTCATAAGAACTAAGTATTATCATTATTATTTGAAAATAACAAATTAAAAAATATTAAATAATTTATAAAAGAGATAATAATTTACTTCTATTGCTCAATAAATTAACATCATTTGTAATTTGTATTTTAAATTCTTATATATAATTTCAAGCAATATTTTAAAAAGAAAATAAAAAAAGCTTTTATGTTAATCTAATCTAAATTCATATTTAAGTTAATTAAATAAAATTTTAAAACAAATAAGGTTTACTTTTAAGTATTTAAAAACCATACAGATATTGATTACATTGCGTTGAAAAGTTAAATGTTAAATTTAAATCCAAATTTTCAATTTACCAAATATAAATTGGAATTAGAAAATTGATTTATTTACTAAATTCCAAACCAAAGCTTATCAATTTACAATAAATACAATTATATATATTATAAACAGAAAACAATTTATTAGCTTCAAAAAGATAAAATCTTCCAATTTAAATATTTATTAAAAGAAGATTGTTAGATCAATTCAAAATTTTATTATCAAAAATTATCAAATCAATTTAATTTTTAACACAGATTATTATATTTATGTTGCCAAATTTCTGGGATATCACAATAATGTTATTTAATTTAGTTTATGATGTCTATGTAAGTGTATGTGCATGTTGAAACATTTAAATTGTGGTAACACCAAATAACTATAGTGACAAGATTGTTGATTTATATTTTGAAATATTATAACTTTAGAACATTTTAGCATAAGTAAAGTAACTATAGGGAAGGATGAGAGCAATAAATTTGAAATTACTCCTTGATTGCCAATATATTATTTACTTACCACTTGACTGCCTAAACTGTATCATCTGCCATGCTCCGATGGATTCATAATTGATTCAAAAATAGCATCCTCATCATCCATCGTCAACTGATCTCGACCCGTATCGGCAAAGTGTTTCTGGTGCTGCTCCATAAAATTTTCCTGCATTAATACATTAATATCATCATAGCTTATTTCATTATATTTTAACAAGTAGAACAACTATTAATACCGCATAAAATGAAATATGCTTATATGGCTCTTGCTGGATTTATCGTCGTGCCATGTATACGAAACTGTCCCTTCCGGATTTTCATGCTCGACAACGTGCGTACGAGAAACACGTCCATATAGCCTATGGGACCATGCGCCTCAGCATCCTGAAATTGATTTTTACATACAGTTATTGTACATTTAAAATTATATAGTATAACAATTTATATTTTGCATTCAGTAAATTTACCAACTCCTGCCGATACTGGTGAAATGACTTCGACCCTCCACGACGAGTGGAGGGATTTTTATTTCTGTTTGCAGAGTTTCTTTCTGACTCTACCTGTACATTCAAAAGTTGATAAATTATTTATCAATCATGTATTTTCTGATATTTACTCCCAATCAAATAATTTAATAAAAAAATAGTATACTTTCCTTCGCTGTGTCAATTTCCCAGTATGCCAACCATGTTTGCCATATGCTCTCCCCCATCCAACGTGGTTTCTTACCTGATTTTTTAATTTCGGATATCGAGTCCCTATAGTTATTTTGCATCTTCTTCATCCAATATTCTCGTGCCAACTGCATATCATCCGTATGAATGTCTATCTCAGCCTGTGTTTCAGGATAAAAAGCAAAAAGAACGTTAAACTATAAACGATAAACAGTAAAAAATGAAAAAAATGAAGTAAAAATGAAAAACAGAAAAATATACTTACTAGGACATCCTGCCAAATACACTCTATTATGTAGGGAGGGATGTTATCACACTTCAGCCAACAAGCACTCATCCTACTCTAGTAAGAATCTCTAGAAACATCCAACACAACCTTCGAGGGAAGGAGGTCGAACCCTCCGTTTTTAAATATGATACAGATAAGTGCGTATGTATATCCAAAAAAAAGTGTTAAATAAAATTTAATTCTTACCCCTCTGCTCTAGGTACGAAAGAAACAACAAGACACCGTGATGCTTGTGATGGACTACTGCCATTGCCTTCTGATTGGAAAGAGCTCCTACCTCTAGATGACATTACGATAAAACTGTGATATATATATACACACAGACACACACACATCATTTCAAAAGAGAATAATAACATGATAATGAAATATATTTCATACGTAAATGAATACATCAATGGTATAAACTTCTAAACTAGTGACTGTAATGGAAAAAAAATGGAAGCGTGTTATACGTGATTCATAATGGGTCTCATGTTCCGACGAAAAGTATATTACATTGCATTTTTAATAATAATTGCTAAATAAATGATAAATGAAAATGACATAAAACATGTAAACAATGGTAAACGTACAAATTTGGTTTCATAATTACATCAATTTCATAATACATCAAGAATTCAACACAGTTACATCAACCACAAAAAAATCAGATTCGGATTTTTATCAGTCATCATCATCTTCTGATTCGGATTCGGTCTCCTTTTCTACGATATTATCCTCTGAATTGTCAAACGCTTCTACCAAAACGTTCGATTCATCGATCAAAGGACCAAAATCTATATGATTGTCTGTAATTATTATTTCGTTATTTTCCTCAAGATCTGCCCGACAAGCTTGTTTGTTTGGAATATTCGTCCCATCGAATGTAAATCTGGCCTTTGTTTTAAAAACTGTAGACCAATCTGCTTTATCTCTTTTCAAAGACGGATAAGGAGCGTAATACACTTGTAGTGCTTGTTTGGCTAGTACAAAAGGATCGTACTTGTGATAGTGCGATGCATGCTTTATTTCGATAAGACTATAATCCTTGTGCACATTAATTTCACAACCTGGAACATTGCTAAACCAATTACATCTAAATATAAACACCTCCTCCGCGGGTCGTGAGAAATATGTCAGTTGCAAAATTTGTGATAGAACGCCATAAAAATCATTTATATGATTTTCTTGATAGTCACTACCTTTAACAAATACACCAGTGTTATTCGTTAATTTTTCTGCACCATTATTCTTTGGTGTTAAATTTATATCCATTACGAAATATATTGGATATGACTTGACCATTATTTTTGGTCCCATCGCAAGATGTTTCAACCCTTCGTCAACAACATAATTTCTCGGCTCGTAAACGTAATTTGAAAATCAACCAAAAAATTCTTTACTGAGATCTCCGTTCTGATGTTCATGTTCATAAACTTTGTATATATAAGCAAATCAATACATTAGGTTATACATGGACATGCATTATAGAAAAGAATAAAAAACAAATTATTATTTCAGATTACCTAACAAACGGTGCAACCTCAGCATAATTTAGAAGTATATAAGTGTGTGCTACATGAAGATCTCTATCGTCTAGCCATATTTGTGCACATTTTCCAAAAGGCCAATCATGTTGTCTAAAAATAGAAAAAATTGCTTGAGAGGACTCTTGCTCGTCCCCTTCATCATTACGATCATGGTCACTGAAATAGTGAGAAAGAAAGAATGAAGATTCTTCTTCGATGTAAGATTTACATATCGAACCTTCAACTCGTGCTTTTTGCCTCACTTTTTTCTTCAGATGATTTGGATATGTATGCAAAATTAGTTTACGTTAACTTCAACTTTCAAATGCAATTAAATTACATATTACATTCCTCTCAAATGGATACATCCATCTGTATTGCATAGGACGTCGAAGTCATGCTTCAGATGGGAGATGAACAGATAAATGTTCCATTATGTTAAATAAATCTGGCGGAAATATTTTCTCTAATTTGCAGAGGAATATAGGAATATCTAATTCAAGTTTACGTAAACATTGCACTTTTAAAGTAGTCGAACAAAGCTCTTTGTAAAACATACTAAGCTCCTTTACTACCTTTCAAACTTTTAACAACGGTAGTTCTTTGGACATAACGGGTAATAAATTTTCCATCATTATGTGACAATCGTGGCTTTTCATTCCACTCAATCTACCATTTTTAATGTCAACACATCTATAAAGATTTGATGATATCCTATCAGGAAATCTTAACTTTTCCTCCCATTTTAACACAACTTTAACTTGATTATTATCTCATTCGTAACATGCTTTGGGATTTTTACCGTCATTTGGTTTCATATGAAACTCAAGACGTTTGCATAACTCTTCTATATTGCATCTTGATTTCAAATCATCCTTCGTCTTCCCTTTCACATTCAAAATTGTGTTAAAAACATTATCCAATACATTTTTCTCATTGTGCATCATGTCTATATTATGACAAAGCAGAAGATATTTCCAATATGGCAACTCCCAAAAAAAGTTTGTTTGCACCAGTTATGAACAATCGATTTGCATTCAATTTCTGTTTGCACTCCAATTTCATATATCTTGAGATAGTCCCTAACAAGTTCATATATGTTTTTGCTTGACCATATCGTTGGTCGTTGTCTGGTTTCTACTCTATTAGCTAAAATGTTTTTCTTATCTCCTTGAAGGGATGATTTACATAGAGAAAATATCGATGACAGTCAAACCATGAAATTTTTCTACCATGAGGAAAAGAAAACGCTCGTGTTTCATCCATGCAATATGAACATGCTAGATGACCGACAATACTCCATCCTGAAAGCATTGCATAGGCAGGGAAATCACTTATAGTCCACAACAAAGAAGCGAACATACGAAAAATTTTCCTTCCTAGACACATCGTATGTTTCTACTCCTTCGTTCCACGGTATATTTAACTCCTCAATCAACGGTTGTAAATATACATCGATTGCTTGTGTCGGATCGTCGGGGTCAAGAACGACAACAGTAAGAAACATATATTCCATTTTCATACACATTCATGAAGGTAAATTATACGGTGCGACGATAATGGGTCAGGATGAATATTTAGGACCAAATTGAGAAAATGGCAAAAACCATCTGTGCATAATTCTAATCTAACATTTCGACTCTCCGTCACAAAATTTGGATACGTTTTATCGAAATGCTTCCATGCTTCTCCACCGGCCGGATGTGTCAACGCACCATCTTTCTCCGTTCTCACACTATGCCATCTCATATTAGATGCAGTTACAGAAGATGCATAAAATCTTTGAAGCCTTAGAGTGATCGGTAAGTAATACATACGCTTGTACGGAACTTCCTTCCCCTATATTTTTCTAGACTTGTATCACTCCTGATTACAAATTTTACAATTTCTAAGGTTTTCGTCTTCTTTCCAAAACAATATGCAACCCTTTAAACATGTATCTATTTTCTGATAAGGTAAACCAAAAGCCGACATAAGTTTTTTAACTTCATAGTGATTTTCACACATTAGATTATCGGACGACGTATGTCTTTTTGCAGCTTGTACAACAGCCATAAACCCAGCTTCAGTGATGTTGTATTTTGACTTCATCGCAATATATTCTGCGATTACTAGCAGCTGAGTACCACTTATACAACCATTCCAAATAGGTTTCTTAGCAGTATCTAGTAAATCATAAAAAAATTTGCTGCAATATTTGGTTCTTCAACATTTCCATCATTGTCGTCAACTTCAACAAACACTGATCACGCTGCATCCTCGACCATATTTTCTATATGGGTCGTCGTAACTACTTCATTAACGACGTTTTCAGACTGTACAAAAGTATTTGCTACAACTTTTCCATGCCAATCCCAACATAATACCCGGACACGAAACCGTTTTGGCACAAATAAACTTTCACAATATCTGATAACAAATACTTCAAATGTCTATACCTACTACACGGCCAACGAATTTTTGGATCGTTTTTGTTATACGTATTCAACAAATACGTTTATACCATTATAAAAATCTTCTTTTATTGAATCTCTCGGTCTTTTTTTCGTACATCCATCTCCTCCGATCAACAAAATATTCAATCATTTTTCCTATTTGACAAAATGAGTCACAAGTTCAAAATTAAATATTTATTTTCAAGAATACAAATTCGAAAAAGATTATTTTCATGGTCGTATAATATTTGAATTTAAAGAACTATTTTACAAACTAAAAAATATTTTCAAATATGACACGTTTTATTTTTTATGTATCGATACAAAATTTTGTAAAAAAAGATATTTTTTTCAATGGTCGGACATCATACTTCCCATTACAAACACAGTAAGTATTTACATTTCGTATATTACTTCGTCTCAAACGATTCAACAAAATTTCGACAGCACTCCCCATTTGTTCTCTGTATTGTAAACAAATGCGTGTACGCACGAAATAAAAAAGAAAAGTTAGGCCGAATTTTTATGAACAGTTTGAGACGAATTAGTATACAAAATGTAAATTCTTGCTGTGTTCATAACTTGTCCAATACATGGACAAATCCAAAAAACATTGTACCAGATGAATATAAATGGTCCTTTTTAAAAAACAACTATTTATATAACGATCATATACAACACTCGTCAGACGGGGCCAAAACTCTCTAAGGGACATTAAATGTGAGCATTTTATGAAAAAAATGCAGCTTCACAAACTGTTCACACTTACAAAAATATATTTTAATTTAACACATTTATTCAACGTATTACATCAACATAAGGCTGGTGTAATATTTTTGTCAATTTTAAATACATACAATTATAATTTAGACTCATGCATTTTTTGTTGCATTAGTCAACACGTGCACAAGATGATATTCCTAGCTCGTTCATTTATTTTATCATATTCCAACTAACACAATAAAATGATAGCAGCGCTACACTCATGCGTTTCACTCGTTGATCTTTTCTACAAATGCTATTTATTTTACATGTGCAATGAAAAATGATTTGCACAAATGACACATGCTTGGCACATGAGATATTTATAGAGGAGAGATACACGAACAGTTGTATACCTTTGGCGTTTCATTAATACTTTAACTTATAAAATTCATTCCATTTTTAAGATTATAATTTTATATATAGAATTTTCCAAGTAGTGCTAAACACTACGCATTTGAAATTGAATTCACCAGAGAATAAACTATTGTAGAAAAAATAGTTTTGAATGTGATGATGTTTAAGGAACTTTAATTAAATAAGAAGAGTTGAATTTATGATTTAGAAATAATGATTAGTGAAAACTGGATAACATAAAATGTATTAATGAAAAAGATTGAGAAATAATAGTAAGTTTAATTTAATAGATTAATTTAATCAGGAAGAAGAAATAGGTAAGTTTATAGATTAATTAGATTTGGTGTCACCATCCTTCCAGTAATAATGAACTTTAATACTTGATATAATGTACATTCGATTTTGTACAATAATTACGTATGCATTTAATTAAATTTAATCATTCAATTAGTTATCTAATTTCTTAACCTTTGAAATAATTATTTGTTTCCACCAACGTTCCAGTGATAATGAACCTTGATATCTGTTTCCTAATAATAAATATTTGAGTGATGAATAGTTAGAAGGATCCTACTAGAATTGTTGTTAATATGATTTCTTGACCTTATATGATTTTATTGAGAACCTTCCAATACTGGAAGAGTTGTCAATTTTAACTCTATGTAGTCTAGATATATCTGATACTCACTTATAAGTACGAACAAATTAACATTTTCTTTCTACAGTATTTTGCTTATAAGAAAAAACGAAAGGGATTATTGATGGCCAAAATGACAATGAAAGATTTTGACATGAACAAGCCAGCTCCTGAGGTAGAAGAAGCAGCCTTTTCATCTGGCAGTAATGAAGATGAAGACATCATCAGTGAAGATGAAGCAAGCACACAAAGCAGGAAGAAAAAGCTTCAGCTCTCCAAAGAACAGAGCAGTCTACTTGAAGAAAGCTTCAAACTGAGCCCAGTTCCTAGCCATGTAAGATTTTACATTTATCATATATTCTTTACCCTAACAATATGTATTCATATAGCTTTAGTATCGGTACAAAACTATCAAATGGCGTTCTGCATATAGCCCAGAAATTTTTTTTGTTCGATTATAAAGGAAATCCCTTTATATGTTAAAAGTATAGTTTTGGACACATATGTACACATACATACACAAGAACGCAGAACATAGACTTCAGTTACAAGATTATATTGTTTTGGTGATAACCAATGTTAAATTAATACTATGATTAATTTAGGATAAAAAGGAAGAACTGGCCTCAAAGTTGAATCTGACCACAAAGCAAGTGAATGTATGGTTTCAGAACCGAAGGGCAAGGTTAGTACTTAATTTCAGATCTCAGTTTATGATTATTTTCGTATATACTATTTATTTATGAGTAGCATGGCCATTTGTTTAAGCATAAGGGTTTTAACACAATAACTTATCAATGTACCTTCAGATTAAACTGATTAAGTGGACTCCATGAATGTGTGACACTTCATATATTATTTTTAAAATACTGTATTGGCAATTTGATCAATAAACGGTTTTCAAAATTTACATAAAAACAAGTAATACATATACTACCTGTAAGGATTGTTATTCTACACTAGTATTGCCTTTACAACTAGGTTAAGAAAACATGATTATATAACAGAAAATTGTTGAGTTAATACTATTAAGTCTAAATATTAATGTGGCTATCTTACAAAATATTTCCTACTATATAAGAAGAAAACAATTCATGGTTGTTAAATGGAACAACAATTCGGATAAAAGTCAGTATTGACTAATGGAATTACCTTCTAGAAAATAATATTACTAAAATTATGTAAAATTATACTGTATAAAAATGAATATTATGCTATAAAAATAAATAAAAAATTTGATTTGATGGTAAAGAATACACTTTAAACAATTTTTAATTTCGAGTCTCAAAACTACCATATTTTTAAAACGTTTAGTTTTTGAATAGTCAACACTTTCAAATAATTAAATTTATTAAATTTGACTTTATCAGATCTTTAAGTTTTAAACAATGAACTCAATAATAAAACCAAATTTTTACTTAATTTTTTTGAAGAATAAATATAATTTATATATGATAGAGTGCATCATTTGTAAAGATAACTCTCTATGTTTGTGCAATTTTGTACAATATTATAGCAGCATAACTTAAATTCACTGTTCGTCTTATTACAAAAGTAAAGTTAGGATAAAAACTTGTTATAAAGATTCCTTTATTCCTATTCCTTCTTACCTTCAATAAATGAATCTTTAATGGCTATGGTAAACATTACTCAGATTTATTTTCTGCCATATCTCCCAAAATATAATCAACGAGAGGGTGTGGTGTCAAACACTTATTTCTTCTGTCCTCTTTATCTTTGACAAACTTCTTTGTTTATTGGTCTCTTAAATCATATTTATGTTGTAAATTTTGTATTTGCTAGTTGGTACTCGCATCCTAAATGGAAATTAGTTCACTGACATTAACATTGTCCAATGCTGAAAGATTAATTTCTTTTCATACTTACTCATATTCACTTCAAACATGAGAGGTACAATATGCAACATGTACATATATTCCAAAAACTTGAAGTTAAAAATTCCAATATTTTACCACCTTTATTAATAGTAGATGTATAATAAAGAATAGCCGTTTGCTGTTTGGATGAGGTAAAGAGGTAACAATTGCCTTTCAAGTATTACTTTATTTCTGTCCAAAGATGTTTTCCCACTGTGTATATGTCCAAATATTTTGAAAATTATGTAGTAAAAGTAATGTAATTTCAGGATAAAGCAAAAGCAAATTGAAGATGAATACCAGTATCTGAAAAAGAGCTACATCTCTTTGAAACAAGAAAATCAAAGATTGCAGTTGGAATTGGAAGAACAACGTGCACTTCGCTTGTTTCATAAGTCCACTTTTACATCTTTGCCAGCAATGTGCGCGAGGTGTCAATGCATTGTTACCCACAATGCAGGAAACAGTGATGGTGGTAGTTAGAGATTAAACACACAAATTTTTTTTGAATAATTTCTTTATGTAGATTGTAATGTTGTTCCTTGAAATCAGTTGACATCAAGTTTGACATGGACTACTTGGTCATTAATGATTAATAAATTGGATGCTAAAAGGTTTTTCTTAGAAAATTTTTATGTAATACAATGAAACTATTTGTTTATTTAGCTCTTAATATTTTGTTATTTTTGAAGAACATAGAACACTGAGGTTTTCACACGGGAATGAATATAATCAATGTTTTTTAATGCGAAATCATACTTAGAGGAAATAAACACAAAGAAGGATGTCCAAGTAACTAATTGATATAAATATCATATACATATTGACATAACTGCCAAGTAACTAATTGATATAATAGAGACTAACTTTTCACTTTTGGGTTGAGGAAATTAATGTTTTAAGTTTTTATTGAGTTTGGTACACAAATTAGGGCTTAGTATTTTTTACTGGAGAAAACTAATGAAACTGATGCTTGTAGAAAAATATTTGTATATTATTATTTTTCATTTCTTATCTCTTCTCAAATTTAATTGTGTAAGGATCCTTTATTAACCTTACGAATTGTTATCAGAACATAGTATACAAATATTTCTACAGATTTTATTTATGGATATGATTGTTGTTGAAAAACTTAATAGGAGAAAATGAGGATTATAGAAGGAAAAGATATATGATTTTCTATATCCCAATGATCCTAAGCAGCCATTGCAGAACAAAGAACAAAAAGGAGATGCCTAGTGGAATAATAGAAACAAAATAGTTGGATAAGAAGACCGCAGTGGCTATTCGATGTTTTTTGAAGAATACCTTATTTCATTTTGTTGCTAATGAACCATCATCTAATGTTGTTTGGAAAGAATTGGGGAGAAGTTATGCAAAAAAAAACTCTCCGAGAAACAATACTATACACATGAGAGGTTAGTAAATCTAAATCTTAAGGAAGCAGATCAATTAGAGAATATTTTAATGACTTTCAAGCAATTATGAATCAATCAACAGTTGTGAATTACAAGATTGATGTTGAAATACGAACCCTCATATAGACGAGTTCATTATCATCAAGTTTAGAAATAATTGTGGTTGCATTAAACAACTCAAATTCCGATCGAGTTGGTTCTATGAGTTCAGTGGCTAGTAGCCTTCCCAATGAGGAAATGCAGAAGATGAAATCAATACAGGGAAAGATCGATGAAGAGAGTAATATCAGTAGTCTGATTGAAGAAATGAATCTCGCAAGAAGAGAAAGTAATCAAACATTAAAAGGAATGTCATTTGCTATTACTACGAAAAGCTAGGCCATTTATTGAAATCCCACTGCAAGCTAAAAAGAGATAAGGAAAAGATGAAGACATTATAAGAAGGCCAAGAAAAACAAAAAAAATGAATGAGGTAAACTTAGGAGAGACGGTTGTTGATAACATCATATGTGTAGGTAAAGACAAAGGCACAGATTTGGCACCAAATGCATATGCGTATTGCGGTATTGCAAACATAAGGAGGCATTCATTGTTTATATAGAGCAAAGGGGACATATAGAATTCGTTGATGTTTGTGCCATGCAGGTTAAAGAAATGGTTCAGTTAGGATATAGAAGCATTATGATAGTGTGATGAGATTTATAGGAGTTAGATATACCCCCAGAAAATAAGAAAAATCTTCCAACCGGTTAGTTTTAAGAAGATGTTACACCTTTTCAGTCGGAGTTACAATGATATAGAAAGAAAATGGGGAGGTTATGGGCATAAAATGAGGAAGTAGTAATTTATATAAATTGGTTGGAAAAATGGTGAATAATGCAGCGGTTCTCAAATTTGAGCTAGAGATGAATATTTGTTCGAATCAAGGTAGAGCATGCAATGACACCCACAAAGTCTAAATGGAGGCATTTGTGACACCATAAGCAACTTGAATGTGTTATGGAAGGATGTTTAGGCTACAAATATGCACAATTAGGTATTTTGGTTAAATTGAAGATTGAGTGTGTATTGGAGTAGTACGATTTTGCATCAAGGAAGAGTGTTGTGATTTTTGATGGAAATTACATTTGGAGGAAGTACATATCAAGAAAAATGCATATATATGGTTTTCCAAAACTAATATTGCATACTCAAACATGCATAAAAGAGAAGATTCCAATTTTCAAATTGGATGCAATGGTTTGTTTATTGCCAAATACATGGTGACTTAGCCACCAAAATAATTGATTGTTATAAATAGAGAAACATTTTTTATTTTAAGAAGGAAACTATTGTTCGAGGTCTTTTAAATGGGAGAATTAATTTTAAGGACCAAAATTTGTATATTTTTAGCCTCAAGGACACAACCTCAATATTTTAATCACAATCATTCTTCTAAAAGTTATTCACAAGGACAAACATTCTTCCAAAACTGCTACCGAACTAAAAACTGATACCAAAAAAATGC
The DNA here is from genome assembly GCA_030765085.1 of Allium cepa. Taxonomy (NCBI): domain Eukaryota; kingdom Viridiplantae; phylum Streptophyta; class Magnoliopsida; order Asparagales; family Amaryllidaceae; genus Allium; species Allium cepa. The sequence continues at coordinate 46,368,577 of CM060940.1, read as the reverse complement.
TACCGATAACTACAAACTTATACCTAAAAACTGCTACCAATAACTAAAAACTGATACCTTAAAAAAATTGTCATTCAGGCTAAAATACAGAAGGTTGGTCCTTGAGGCTAAAATGCTAAGAAATTTTGTCCTTGACAATAATTTCCTGTTTTTAAATTTGGTACACAAATAGAGTTTTGCATTTCTTTTATTTCTCAAATTTTTAAAAAAAAATTGAGGCTTAAAGGAAATTATTTATGTTTTGTTTTTCTTCACTTTGTATCCTTTCTCAAACCTAATTGTATAGGGATCTTTCGGTAATCCTAAAATTCTATATGTAGTTTACACATGTATTAATTAGCTGAAAAAAAGTATCTAGAGAATTGAAACGTTGAAGTAAACTTGTATAATAATAACACCTTTTGTATGCTTATCAACAATGGACCTAGCATAATCATTGAGTTGAACTAAAATTTATTTGGAACTACGGAATATGGTTAAGCAAATCAAATTAGGGTGAACCCGTGATATGCACACAGATCAAACAACTTTAAATAAGTTTGATTATGCTTATAATGTTCAATTGAGCACATAACTATTTATCATGGTACAAATGTCCTTTGACATTGATGTTAAGTGTAACCATCCAAAGACATTCAAAATAAGTCAAAAAGCTCTAATGAATGGGTGAGAACTAAGCATGTGTGAATGTCTCAGTGTTCACTGTCCTATATATATTTTGTGGTCTGTTATTTTGAAATTTTAAATTAAAAATTCAATGGTTATAACACATTGGACGAAGCATGAGATATTGTATCACCTTGATCATACATGATTTTTGCGTAAATATGAGGCATTATACAAAGATCTAAGTATGAAACGTGAAAAACCTTATGCACTTCTGCCAACTTATCAGGTAGCTCCACGTGGGAAGCAAGTTTTGTAAGAGATTTTTCTAATGTTTCTACACAATTAGATTTTAGAAGAGATAACAAGTGAAGAAAAATACATACAAATTCCTCTATTCAAAAACATTTATTAATTCACCAAAAAAATTACAAAAGAGTGCTTTAAAATTAGGAAGAAATCACAATCCCCAACGCCCAATAAGATACACTTTTCCCCACACACGTATAATAAATCAGATACATGCCTATTTATAATAGACTTGATAAAGTACCTTTATTAATCACCGTTTGATTACTTCTATCTTTTAAAATAAATTATTCTCATATAGATAATTTGTTTCCTTCTCTAATGCAATAAAAGAGGCAACTAATCACTCTATCAAATCCATAAAATCTATAAAAGAGGCAATGTATTTGAGTCACAGACTCAAATATCTTCAATGTCTACTTACATATGGAAATTGTATCACCAAAATCTAACAATTTTCATCATGATACAATATTCCATAAATGTCAGCCAAGTTCCAACTAGATCCTTAAAACTCCAAATAATTTCTAATATTACCACGGAAATAAATGTCTCTACCACCGAAAGAAAACTTTAGCAATTCCTAAACCACCTTATATGCACGCTCCACAATTAAACATGCATATCATCAATAAATCAGAACTGTTTATAATACCACAAAGGTCTCCAAGCAGACTTTGTAGTTTTTGTTGCATGCTCCACCTTGATTATAGCAAATTTACATTTCCAAAATCACATTGAAAAGTTCCTTCGTTTTCGATCATTCCTCCAAGTAACCTGTATACATTGTTGCTTCTACCTTTTGCACACACCACCTCCTTGTTGCCATTTCAAACCATGTAACTCCTCCTCTAGTTGAAAGTTGTAGTCTTTTACCTCAAACTTCCCTATTGAAACGAGATTATTTGTAATTTCTTGGATGTGTCTAACTCCTATAAGCTACACCATCCTTCCATCGTGCATCTTCAATCTAACAGAACCTATGAATTTAACATCCAAATATCTACCATTATCTGACACCACCTTAGCATCTTGCTCTTCATAATCAATAAATGATTTCTTTTAGTTGTATATATGGAAACAAACACCTAAATCAAGCACCTAACCTTTTCTTTTTCTTTCATCTACCTTTAAGACATTGTTATTAAATTTATCACCAAAATGCACCTCATCATCGTTATTATATTTTTGTTCATTTTGGTCTTCTTCTAATGCCTTCATCCACTCCATATTCTTTTTAAACGTATTACAAAATCTTAGTTGATGACCATGCTTTCACAGTAATAGCAAATGAAATCCCTTTCCACATTTGATCTATTGGCAGCCTTTTCATATTTAGAAGATTAACCCTCCTTACTAGATGGACTTCTTTAATTGGATTTCTACTTTCCTTTTCCTCCTTATCATTTCCTTCAATGAGGTTCATTCTACGCATCTCCTCATTAGGCTACTAACCACCGAGCTCATTAAAATAAATCCATCCGATTTTTAATTATTCAATGCAACCACAAGCATTTTCCAACTCTCTGGTAATGTACTCATCAACATCAAGGCTTGTGTTTGATCATTAATTGTATAATTCAAGGCTGCCAATTGGTTTACAATGACCTTAATATCATTAAGATGCTCTTCAATTGATCTACATTCCTTAAGTTTTAGATTTACCAATCTTTTCATAAGAAGAGCCTTATTTTTTTCAAAGTTCTTTGCATAAATTCCTTCTAATTTCTTCCAAGTTGAATAAGTGGATGTTTCATTAGCAACAATATAAAATCCCTTATTCTCTAAAAAACTTAGAATGGCCACCACAACCATCCCATCTGAAGTTTACTAATTTGCTTCATACAGATTACTATGTTTCTCCTCATTGTTGTCCAATGGTTGGTAAGGTCATTGAGATATAAAAAATTCTCCACTTGGCCTTCTATAACCCATAATTTCTCTCATTAAGTTTTATACACTTATATTCTCTATAATCAAACTCTCTTCAAAAAAATTTAAGTAGTAGGCTCTAAAACCAAATGTTTGGGATTTTCCTTCGATCCATTCACAATTAGATTCTAGAAGCGATAAGAAGTAAAGAAAAAATAAACATACAAATTCCTCTAAACAAAAACGTTTATTAATTCACCGTAAAGATTACAAAAGAGAGCCTTAAAATTGAGAAGAAATCTCAACCCCCAACATCTAATAAGATAAACTTTTCCTCGCACACATATATTGAAACCTACAATGTCTATCTATAATAGACTTGACAAAGTATCTTCATTAACCACCGTTTAATTACTTTCATCTTCTAAAATAAATTACTCCCACATAGATAAATTATTGCCTTCTCTAATACAATAAAAGGTGCAACTAAACACTCTACCAAATCCGCAAAATTTATGAAAAAAGGCAATGCATTTGAGTCACAATTCCACATTGACTCAAATGTCTCCAAAATCTTCTTAAATATGGAATATTTTATCAGAAGAATCTAACAGGTTTTCCTATTCCTTCTAATGATATTACAATAATGTCTATGGTTTAAAGTATTTAATAATCAAGTAGTTATAATGCATGTACATCACAACAATAATTGGTATACAATCGAAAATCGAAGTTGCTTACTTGAGAATGGATTCCAACAATTGCAAGGTAAGGGACTACCTTTCGTACAACAGACCTTTAAATAAATGTACTGAGAGATTGTAAACCATTCTACCCAACATGACAAGATCGACATACTTACTGGATGGTATCGAATACATCATCATCCTCGTTGCTTCTAATCTTTATAGAGAGTTCTCATGCATAACCAAACTCATAATATAATGATCTAGAAAGGCGATGACATGCCCTAATGGAAGCAACAAACATAGCTTTGTGGCATACCCTATTTTAGGCATTCTTAGGTTGTGAGGCTTGAGAGGCTAGGCTCTTACCATTTCCTCGTAGAAATTCCCTCTTAAAATGATAACACTTCCCTCCTGTAATAATGCAATGCCGACATTCATATATATAAGTTCGTTCTGGGTTTGAACGAAATGGAAGGCACTGCCTCTTCTACATCCATTTTGGAATCACCTTTTGGAATAGTAGGAAGTATCCCTTGCATTTCAAAGAACTCTATCTTTGAAACAATGTCAAGATGTTTACCACTCAAATGCTCATGTTAGTTCAAAGTGGTTTTCGGATGACATATCCGATCTTGGTCACTCCAAACCAACAATCGATAGTTTATTATTGACTCATTCTCGGTTCTTTAATAACTAAGTAGACTATACCTGTGTTCCATAGAGATCTCTAATATATCCCTGAAGCTAGAGACCTTTCACCCGAATGAGTTCTCCCTAGGGAACTCAAACTACATGAAAACACGAAGCTTTTATTTACTTCCCAAGTCAAAGGTGACTAAGATTTGATAATATGTTATTTTACTATCAAATAAACAAATAACAATAATTCGAAGATTTAATAACCCACAGAAACCGCTAGAACTTAAAATAAATCTTTCATCTATTTAAATATCTTTCCAAAATATTTATCTTAATATTCATATATTTATCTTACTGATATATGTATATTCACGAAACACTGTAAAAGATTGCTTACTTCAAAATAATATTCAAATGATCAAAACAAAAATATTTAAAAGGAAACGGAGATACTGATAAACTCAAACACTATTCCCTCAGTGTTAAAATGGAACAAATTTCCAGACCACCAAAATTAAGAAGGTCAATATGGGAAACCCAATCTCAGTTTCGTTTATAAGTTTCTTCAACAAATCCTTTAAATAGATATCTTTCGTTTGTGAAAATCTCCTTTGCTAAATTTCAAAATTCATTTATAAAAATTTATTAAAAATCTCCAGTTTGTTTATAAAACTCTTTTATGAATATTCAAAATCATTTCTAAAACTTCGTTTATTAATTTCCAAAATCATTTATAAAACTCTTTTATAAATTTTCCTTATTTTAAACGAAACTTCTTTAATAAACTCTAATTAATAAAGTTCCTTTGATAAACCATCAATATTTAAAATATCTTTAAATAAACAAGTTATTATTTAAAAATTTTACATTTAATTATCCTTAAAACTCAGTAACAAAATAGTGATTTTAAACAATCATTTAAAAAGTATTAAATTAATGTCAAACACTGTAATAAAATAATTGCTTAATTATCCTTTAAATATCATATTTAAAAATAATAATAAACAATAAACCATTTTCAAAAAGGATAAAATTTGAATATTTGACTTCACAAGTTCGGAAAGAGGTTTAGCGACCACAAGGCTTCTTATTTAATTCAGTTTAAATTTCCAATTATAATATGGGTTTTTGTATAACAAACAAATATGTAAAGGGAATCATCCAATAACAATCGATCAACATATAGGTAAATGTTCAAGTTACTATAATAGCATAACTAGGTTTAATTTGTACTTAATAAACGTCAAATATAATCTATTAGGTAAATCATAGCATAGGTGATTTATTTTGCTAAAAGATATTTCATACTCATTTGGGGTTACTTACGGGTAATCGATAAAGAAATCCATTGGATTTAAAATATTCTTTAAAAGATGATTGCTTTAAAAACAAAATCAATCTTTAGAAATAAGTGGTTTAAAGATTGAAAACTTTCAATAATTCAATAACATTTAAACTCCTCATTTAATTAATGATTAACCCTTAAATTAAAATTAAATCAACAATTAACTTTTAAATAAATAATAATTATCATTCAAATAATTAAATAAATCATAACTAATCTTACACTAATAGTTAAATAATAAATTATTATTTTTAATATTAATTAAATCTTAACTTAATTAGTAATTAATTAACAGTTAAACCCTTTTATAAATGAATATTTAATTTATAATCAATCTTTAAGAAATAAATAATAATTAACCCTTGATTAATAATTAATAACAATCAACCTTTAACTAGTTAACTGATTGTAATTAACTTGCTTAATTATAATTACGTATAAATTTCCTTTATTAACTAATGATTAAGTACTAATTAACTTACTTAATTAATTAATTAATTATTAAATAAATAATTGCCTTTTATTACTTATAATATGTTTTTGAAAACATTTTCAATAATATCCTAAGATGAAAACAAAATTCAATTTGTAAAAAGAGTTCATTTCTACGAATTGTATCTATCGCGACTATCGCTATATGACCCATAATTTTCAAACTTGTTTAGTATATCAAATAGCTTAAAATTATTATCTTTTATACTTTAACCCACTTTATAACTTGAATAAATTTTTTGAAAACCAAGCAAAGTAAAGCTGGAAACTTTGTAAACTTCTCATAGAAACATCTAAGTGTAAACAAGTTTAAACAAGGGATTTTGATGCCGCACTAAAATACAAATCAAGTGCGAAATTTTTCTTAGTTTAGCATATCAAAATCAAGATCATAAATAAATACACATGCCATAGTCAACATACATAAGAAAAATTCATATTTTTCTAACTAACTTAACATTAACTTTAATTTTCAAGTTTAAACAACACCACATCCAAGCATATATATCCACATACAAATCAATATCAAATTAGTCCAAACAAGTATCGTATTTTTGCAACCAATACGAGCAATAGTTAAAATTGTAAAATTATTTAAAGGTGTGAGCTTTACTCACCAAAAAGCTACCAAATCAATCAACTTTACATTACGACTTGATTTGGACCTAGACTCTTTTTTCCCTTAGCAAAACGATGTTTTTTATGCCTTAAGGTCCAAGGTAGGTTCGGCCTAAATGGTAGAGGGGTTCGATCATGATTGGAAAAGGGTAGTATTTCTTTGTTTTAGTAGTAGGAAGGTGTAACAACCCGCATATTTTATGATTATATATTTAAATATTTTATTTAAATATAGCATCGTTCGTCGAATTAAAATCTAAAATACTACTTTTTGCAAACAACTGAATTACGACTCAAGACCACTTCTATTGAGTTCAAAATTGTGTTTGTGACCTTTTTGAGTATAAACATCGATATGTTTGGAGTTGATTAAAATTTTGATGTCTTCGTTTAGGGCGTTGGGTTTGGATTTCAGCCCATTAACCCAACATATAACCCAACTCCGCTCCACTCCTCTTCATTCCTTCATAATATTTCCTAATACTCAAGCTTTAGTAAAAATGGGAGAAGAGAAAATAAATTAGGAATTCCTAAGCCCTAATTTTCTTAGGAATTATCAACTTCAAACTAGAATTTAAAGAGAAGCATGGGTAAGCATACTCTTCATCTTCTCCATCTCAATCCCTCTTCAATTTTCAGAAATTCCTATAACCTAAATTAGGAAAAACATCACCTTTGTTTATAGATTGAAGATTCTAGAGGTGTAGTGAAGAGGAATTGATCTTGCCTTGTTTTAAAATCTTTTCTTTCATTGTTTTTGGGATGAAAGGTGAGTTTTTTTAACTCACATCTACGTCTATAACTTTCATTGTTGTTAGGTATGAATTCCTAACATCTATTCATGTTCATTTGCTTTTGATTTGAATTGATTTGGTGAATTTTTCCAAATTTTTGTGTTTTGAAGTAAAAGTCTTTAATGATCCATCTTGGATGTTCGAACATGTTTTTGGTGGTGTATCGAAGAGCCTATAGTGCTGGGTTGTCGAACATGTTTTTGCCTAGCAGGAAATTTCAAACGTTTGAAACAAAATTACAGACGTCTGAAACCAAATTCAAACGTCTGGTTGAAAATTTCAGACGTCTAAAATGGTTTTGGAAGTATAACAAAAAGGTAGAGACAAAATCCAGACGTTTGAAACCAAATTCAGACGTCTGAAATCATATTCAGACGTCTGGTTAAAAATTTCAGACATCTGAAATGGACCTGGAAGTAAACATAGAAAGGAGAAAACTCATATACTTCCAGAACCTGGGGCCAGACATCTGGAACACATACAAGACGTCTGGAACTGTCAATTTTGCCTATTTTGGCGGTTTTTGAGTGGAATTCCGATTTTAGTTGATTTTTGTTGATTCGATTAGTTGTTATCAACTATTATCGACTTTGATGACTTCATTTATGGATTTCTTAATACCCATTTGATTGAATTTGATATTGATTTTTTTATGGTTTGAATTCACGTCGTCGAATGTGAATTTTTGGTGATTGATTGTTTTTAAAATTATTTCAGTGATTTGCCACTTTAAAATACGCTAGATTCAAACTCTTTCACAAAAATGATTTCAACGTTACTTTTAATACAAAGCTCTTCTTTAAAACCATTTTTCAATCTACTAGTATATACAAACCTTTTCCTCGTTCGTATGAGAAATCTAATTAAACGGCTTACAAAACAAGTGGTATGAAATGCTTGAGTTTACTTCGACGGTTAATTCTTGGACTTGTTCGATTGAAATCACGTGACAATTTTCAAGTGGAAATCTACAATCTGTTCGTAAATACTTAAATTAAGCTAGTGGTTATGGGACATGAAGTTAAACTCATTTATTTACTAGCTTAGTGTACTTTACACTTATCGATCAATGATGATCATTTTGTGATTTAGACTAGCGATGTGCGATATTTCTTTGTTTGTATGGGGACTAAACCTTGTTTGTGGAGTTTCAACTCAAAATTAGTGGGGTAGCGACCCATGGTCTTCGGACGTTTGTGGAGCCTCGACTCAAAATTGATGGGTAGCGACCATGGAATAGAATTATATTTGTGATGCACATATTGGTGAGTTTTCATGCTTCCGTTTGTGATAGGCCTCTCCCTATGTGATTTTTTGATTTCTAATTGATGATTTCTAGAATTTGTGTTTCACCAATTTTTGTGATTTACATTGATAAGTTTTATCAATATTTGTGGTTTGGTGAATATGTTAAAGAATATGACATTCTTTTTGGTGTTTGAGATTCTCGAGACATTGTATGGTTTTTGTAGTTATTTAATGTATACTTGTCGGTATGGCATTATTGTTATCATACGTTTTTGTTATATCTCTTATCATATCTCATTTTATATGATATTTATAGCTAGACTGATCCGTTTATTATTTTCTTCTTAAATAATACTCGGGTCAGACCGAGTTGTTACTGGTGCTTCCACATGACTTCTTACTCGGACTAGCTTTTGACTTCTGGCTGAGTACTCTAGTTTAGTAGTTTTTGTTATTATACATTTGAGATAGAGACTCCTTGATGTATGCATATTCTTTTGTCTAGCACTTGTATCTATTCTTTTGTGATATTGTGGATCTTATTTGACCACTACTCTGATGTACACTTCTGTGTGTTATATTCATATCTGTTTCCACCTTTGACATATGGTATCTCTGACTGATTTGTGTTATGCTTATTTTATATTTGTTTCTGAAGACCACATAGCCACTGTCTAGTAGCTTTGAGTTTGTATTTGATGTGTAGGATTTCCTCTTGTAGTGAAATCCATGCAAAACTATCTGACATATCGATACTCGCACAAAGCAATTGCGCGGATGGTCGCTCCACAATAGCCTTATTCTTCATGCTAGTCGACATCATTACACTATAGCGTCCTTGGCTAGCGTGAATATAGAGGTGGGGCATCACAGGTTGGTATCAGAACCAAACTTCGAAAAAATGTAGAATATATAGCAAGGATTATTGTCCTTAGTCTTTCTTACGAATCTTACCTTAGGATTTAATTCGTTCCATTAGACCCATTCTATCCTATTTTCTTTTATGATGCCTTGTTGTATCAATCATGATTCTTTGGTATTCATTTTGAAAATAACCTTTTTCTTCTTCTTTCTCTCTTAAAGAAGAGAAATGGTTAAACTAGGTTGTCCCAGCGCCGGTCATTCCAGTGCTACACCTCCGGATGGAGTATTTATGTCTGCCCAACAGCTTTTGGATCTTGTAAAGAATGCTCAAGCTACCGGATCCATTCCAGAGCTTACTCACCCTAAATCTGGTTTTGCATGCTTGTGTAGTGATTATATCAATTTGGGTGGGAAGCCATTCAAGGGTTCCGAAAGCGTCATAGAGGTCCAAGCTTGGCTTAGAACATGCGATCACATCTTTTCGCGCATGAATCTTATTGATCTACATTGTGTCCATGTGGCTTCTAGTATGCTCCAAGAGAGAGCATTAGATTTGTTGAGCTTTTAATTTTTGAAATTATTGAAGCGGATCTTACTTGGGAGCAATTCCGAGAACGATTCGAATTAAAGTTTGTGCCAGAGGCTGAGAAAGTAACTTCAGCTAGGAGTTTTATTGACCTTATTCAAGGTAAATCTTCTATGTCGGACTATGTCGCCTCTTTTGAATCTCTCTCTAAATATGGAATCGAGTACATTAATACCCCACTGAAGAAAAATCAAAGGTTTGTCTATGGATTGAATAAGAACCTCAAAAAGCCATTACTTTTGAAATTGGACGTTTCTTTTTATCAGCTTGTTGATATCGCTCTTCGACTTGAAGAGGCAGATAAAGAGATTGATGTTGAAGTTGGGAATGCCAAACCGAACTTCAACAACAAGAAGAGACCTAATAAGTTCAAAGGTCCTTATACCTACAAGTAAGGGAAGCAAGCAAGTTCGACTGCAAAGACTCTTACTCTTGGACGTGGAGAATGATATAATTGTGGTTCTAAGGACATTATGCAAATAAGTGTTCGAAGCCTCTTGCTTGTCACTATTGCAAAGTTCAGGTCATACTTTATCTTCATGTCCCAAACTTGAAAGAAAGAAGGAAGGAAAGCTAGATGTTGTGCAAGCCCCTAGTAACACTTCTCATGGTCAAGGTATTTCTCATTCTATCCTTGATGGCATTATTATGTTTCGTGATCATCCTATTCGAGTTCTTTTTGATACGGGTGCATCCCATTCTTTTATATCAAAAGAACTTGTTGATACTTTTTCTTCAAGTGTTATGGCTTTGATGACTTCTTTGAGAATTGCGAATCCGATTGGTGGATCCACAACACTCAGTTTACTTTTTGAAGATGTCAAGATTCTTTTATGTGATTATGCGTTCAAAACAAATTTGCATGTAATGCGTTATTTAGGTTTCAAAATGATTTTGGGAATGGATTGGCTTAACCGTTATGAAGCCCACATCCAATGTCCTGAGAGGCTTATTCATCTTCGACATTCTCAATCTGTAAAGCAGATTTCTATTGTTCTCAAAGCTTCGGATTCCAATTTTGCAGCATCCTTATATTCTCTAAACCCTCATGATGACGATAATGATGATGAGGAAGATGTTATTTCCCTCATTCACGTTGTTTGTGAATTTCCCGACATATTTGAGCATGTCTTAGGATTAACTCCTAAGCGAGCAATCGAGTTCAGAAATAATCTAATCCTTGGAGCTCTACCTATCATTCGTCCTCCTTAACGTATGTCTAATAAGGAAAATGTGGAGATGCATAAACAATTATCCGAATGGGAAGAGAAGCAATTTATTCGTTCTAATTCCTCTCCTTGGGGAGCTTCGGCTATTTTTATGAAGAAATCTGGTGGTACACTTAGGCTTTGCGTTAACTACCGCAAGCTTAATGATCTCACAATCAAGAATAAATATCCTTTACCTCGGATTGATGATCTATTCGATCAACTTTGCGGTGCTAGAGTCTTTTCACAATTAGACTTAGCAACCGGTTTTCATCAGCTTCGTATTGTAGAGGATAGTGTTCCTTTGACATTGTTCCGTACCCGTTATGGATCTTATGAATGGCTTGTTATTCCATTTGGTTTAGCGGAAGCTCCGGCTTATTTCCTTGACATTATGAACCGAGTTTTCAAAGACTTCCTCTATCGATTTGTTCTCATCTTTATAGATGATTTTCTTGGTTATTCTAAAACCAAGGAAGAGCATTAAAAACATCTTTAGATTGTATTGGAAACTCTTAGGAGCAATCAATTGAAAGCAAAATTTTCTAGTGCCACTTTTGGTAATCTCGTGTGAATTTTTTAGGACATATCATTTATGAATCGGGAATTTCCATGAATCCTTCAAAGATTGAAGTGGTTCAAAATTGGAAGAGATCGGAGAGTGTGATGGAAATCCATAGTTTTCTCGGATTGGTGGGCTATTACTGCCGGTTCATAAAAGACTTCTCGAAAATTTCAGTGCTTCTTACTAGTTTGACAAAGAAGGGAGTTAACTACATTTGGTCAGACAAATGCAAAGGGAACGTGTTATTGCTTATGCTTCTGTGCAATTAAAGCCTTTCGAGACTAGATATGCCACTCATGATTTAGAGCTCGTGGCTATTGTTTACGCCATAGAATTTAGCGTCATTATCTTTTGTGAGAGAAATTTGTTCTCTATACCGATCATAAATCTTTGAAATATTTATTTTATCAAAAGGAACTTAATTTGCGTCAACAACCTTGGCTCGAGTTCCTAGTATCTTATGATCTTGATATCCTTTATACTCCCAGAAAGGGAATTCGTGTTGCAATGCCCTTAGTCGTAAGCAACAAGCGGTTGTTTCTATGATGATATCCGAATGGAATGATCTCGAGATTTTGTCCACTTGTGAGATTCAAGATCTTGAATCTGATTTATATTCATCTCTTGTTTTGTGTAGCCTTGTGGCTCATCCTTCTATTTTAGACCGCATTCTTGAAGCTTAAGAGCATGATGCCGAATTGGTACTTCTAAGCCAAAATTGTGGGATGGTAATATTGATGGTTTGAAAGACTTTGAAATCGATGCTCATGGCGGCATTCGAAAATTTGTAGACTTAACGTGTCGAATATTGGTAATCTTTGTAAAGACATTTTAGAAGATTCTCATCATTCTAAATTTGCCATTCATCCCGGTAGTGGTAAAATGTACGCGAATATGAAGCGACTTTATAATTGGGATGGAATGAAATCGGATATTGCTAACTCCATTAAGCGTTGAATAACTTGCCAACTCGTTAAGGCCGAACATCAAAGGCTCGGTGGGTTATTGCTACCATTAGACATTCCAATTTGGAAGTGGGTCCAAGTCTCCATGGACTTTATAGAAGGTCTTCCCCGCTCTCATTCGGGTCATGACAGTTTATGGGTAATTGTGGATAGACTTATAAAATCCTTCCACTTTATTCCCGTTCGGTCCAATTGGACCGTACCTCTTTTGGCCAAACTCTATGTTAAAGAAATTGTTAAATTGCATGGAGTCCTTACTTCTATTGTTAGCGATCGTGATCCATTGTTTGCTAGTGGATTTTGGAGGATTCTTCAAAAAGCTTTGGGAACGAAGCTTAATTTTAGCACCGCTTATCATCCTTAGTCAAATGGGTAAACCGAGCGTGTGAATTAAACTCTTGTAGATCTTCTTCGTGCACGTGTTACTGATTTTGTTGGAAGATGGAAAGATCATATTTCTCTTGTTGAGTTTTTCTATAATAATAGCTTCCAATCTAGTATCGATATGGCACCTTTTGACGCACTCTATAAAAGGCCATGCCAATCTCCTTCTTGTTGGCTTAAGGCGGGTGAGAAGCTAGTTTTAGGTTCAGATTTAGTTCGTGATTCCATAGAAAAATTGACGTTCGTCATAGGATGAAAGAAGCTCAAAGTAGACAAAAGTCATGTCGATAATCGAAGAATGAAATTAGAATTTTCTATGGGAGATTGGTGTTTATTCGTATTTCACCTATGAAGGGTGTTGTGCATTTCAGTCGATCGGGAAAATTAGCGCCTCGGTATATTGGTCAATTTTCCATCACCGAACATATTGGTTCCATGGCTTATCGACTTTTATTACCTAGTCAATTTTTTGCTATTCATGACGTGTTTCGTGTTTCTCAACTACAGAAATGCCTTAGTGATTTCGATACTATTCCTGAGCCCGGTGTTATTGAAGAAATTGAAGTTTCGCCTAATTTGACTTATGAGCAACATTCTATTTGTATCATTGCTACGGAGGTTAAACGTCTTCGAAATAAAGATGTTCCTCTTGTGAAAGTTCAATAGTCCTCAAATCCTAAGGATTGCTCTTGGGAATCTAGAGAATTCATCGAGCGAACACATCCGGACTTACTCTCTCGTGCTCTTTGAAGTGAACTTCTTATTTCAAAATTTCTTTTGTGTTGATATGAATTTATGGTTGTTACTCTTTATTTTCTTCTTAAGTATTGCGGGGACTAATTTCTTTAAGTAGGGGAGTTTGTAACATCCCGCATATTTTACAATTATATATTTAAATATTTTATTTAAATATAGCATCGTTAGTCGGATTAAAGTCTGAAATCCTACTTTTTGCAAATAACCGAATTAGGACTCGAGACAACTTCCATTAAGTTCAAAATGGCGTTTGCGACCTTTTTGAGTATAAACATCGATATGTTTGGAGATGATTAAAATTTTGATGTTTTCATTTAGGGCTTTGGGTTTGGGTTTCAGCTCATTAACCTAACATATTAACCCAACTCCACTCCTCTACATTCCTTCATAATATTTCCTAACACTCAAGCTTTAGTAAAAACGGGGGAAGTGAAAAGAAATTAGGAATTCCTAAGCCCTAATTCTCTTAGGAATTATCAACTTCAAGCTAGAAATCAAAGAGAAACTTAGGTGAGCAACCTCTTCATCTTCTCCATCTCAATCCCTCTTCAATTTTCAGAAATTCCTATAACCTAACTTAGGAAAAACTTCACCTCTGTTTGTAGATTGAAGATTTTGGAGGCGTGATGAAGAGGAATTGATCTTGCCTTATTTTAAAAGCTTCTCCTTTATTGTTTTTGGGTTTAAAGGTGAGTCTTTTTTAACTCACATCTACGTCTATAACTTCCATTGTTGTTAGGTATGAATTCCTAACATCTATTCATGTTCATTTGCTTTTGATTTGAATTGATTTGGTGAATTTTTCAAATTTTGGTGTTTTGAAGTAAAAAATCTTGAATGATCCTATCGTGGATGTTTGAACATGTTTTTGGTGGTGTATCGAAGAGCCTATAGTGCTAGGTTGTCGATTGGCATAAATCCCTAGCATCCATCGCTTGTTCTATCGCATTTCGATTTGGATTTGCCATTTCTGGGCTAGGATGTTTTTTTGCCTAGTAGAAAATTTCAGACGTCTGAAACAAAATTTCAGACGTCCGAAACCAAATTCATACGTTTGGTTGAAAATTTTAGACGTCTGAAATGGTTTTGGAAGTAGAGCAAAAAGGCAGAGACAAAATGCAGATGTCTGAAACCAAATTCAGACGTCTGAAATCATATTCAGACGTCTGGTTGAAAATTTCCGACGCCTGAAATGGACCTGGAAGTACACAGAGAAGGAGAAAAGCTCATATACTTCCAGAACCTAGGGCCAGAAGTCTAGAAACACCTATCAAAAGTCTGGAAATGTCAATTTTGCCTATTTTGGCTGTTTTTGAGTTGATTTTCGATTTTTGTCGATTTTTGTTGATTCGGTTAGTTACTATCAACTATTATCGACTTTGATGACTTCATTTATGGAATTTAGTTAATATCCATTTGATTGATATCGATTTCTTTATGGTTTGAATTCACGTCGTCGAATGTGAATTTTTAGTGATTGATTGTTTTTACAATCATTTCTATGATTTGTCACTTTAAAATACATAAGTTTCTATACTAGTAGTAAATATTCAAACTCTTTCACAAAAACGATATTAGCTACTTTCAATAGAAAGATCTTCTTTAAAACCATTTTCCAATCTATTAGTATATATAAACCATTCCTCATTCGTATGAGAAATCTAATTAAATGGCTTAGCAAAACAAGTGGGATGAAACGCTTGCGTTTACTTCGGTGGTTTATTCTTGGACTTGTTCATTGAAATCTCGAGAAAATTTTCGAATGGAAATCTACAATCTGTTCGTAAATACTTAAGTTAAGCCAGTGGTTAAGGGACATGAAGCTAAACTTATTTATTTAGTAGCTTAATGTAATTTACACTTATCGATCAATGATGATCATTTCGTGATTTAGACTAGCGATGCGCGATGTCTCTTTGTTTGAGTGGGGGGCCAAACCCCATTTGTGGAGTTTCAACTCAAAATTGGAGGGGTAGCGACCCATGGTCATCGGGCCGTTTGTGGGGCCTCGGGTCAAAATTGATGGTTAACGACCATGGAATAGCGTTCCGTTTGTGATGCAAGTGTTGGTGAGTTTTCATGCTCCCGTTGTGATAGGCCTCCTCCTATGTGATTTCTGGATTTTCAATTGATGATTTCTTGAACTTGTGTTTCCCCAATTTTTGTGATTTACATAGATAATTTTATCAATATTTGTGGTTTGGTAAATATGTTTAAGAATATGACATTCTTTTTGGTGTTTGAGATTCTCGAGATATTGTTTGGTTTTTGTTGTTATTTAATGTATACTTGTCGGTATGTCATTATTGTTATCATAAATTTTTGTCATATCTCTTATCCTATCTCATTTTATGTGATATTTATAGCTAGACTGATCTATTTATTATTTTCTTCTTAAATAATACTCGGGTCAGACCGAGGTGTTACAGGTGCTTCCACTTGACTTCTTACTGGGACAAGCTTTTAACTTTTGGCTAACTACTCTAGTTTAGTAGTTTTTGTCATTATACATTCGATATAGAGACTCCTTGATGTATACATATTCTTTTGTCTAGCACTTGTATCTACTCTTTTGTGATGTTGTGGATCATATTTGACCACTACTCTAATGTACACTTCTATGTGTTATATTCATATCTGTTTCCGCCTTTGTCATATGGATATCTCTGACTGATTTGTGTTATGCTTATTTTATATTTGTTTTCGAAGACCACATAGCCACTGTGTAGTAGCTTTGAGTTTGTATTTGCTATGTCGGATTTCCTCTTGGAATGAAATCCATGTCAAACTATATGACATATCGGTACTCCCATAAAGCAATTGCATAGGTGGTCGCTCCTCAACAGCCTTAGTCTTCACGCTAGTTGATGACATTACCTCGTAGTGTCCTTGGCTAGCGTGAGTATAGAGGTGGGGCATCGCAGAAGGAGTAGGGAAGGAAAGAAGGTGTTTAAGCAATGGTTTTAAGAGTTATCAAAGAGAAAAAAAATTAAATCTCTAGAATTCTTTTGGAAACCATTGAAGTGCTAAAGGAAGAAGATGGAGTTTATAAAAGTGAAAATTGGAATGATAAAAATGAGAAGGACACTATGAGAATAAATTTTTATACAATATGGAATATAAAATTCCCTAAAGTACCTAGCCTCCACTACATGCATGTCACCCTACCAACCTTGTCCCCCTCTCCTCCTAGATGCTTACGTGAGCATGTTCCCCCCTCTTCATGCACTAACATGCACCTAAACATCTTGTACATGAATGTTTTAAGTGATGAGATATGATATGACAATTATATTTTCTTTTATTTATAAATCCTTAGAAAAATGTCACACCAAAGTCAATATATTTTCTTAAGTAAATATGTATATGTGTGTTTACCATAATATCCTAACTCATTAGAAAATGCATGTTTGCCTCCATACTAAAGTGTCCACAATATTTTTGACACCTTTTAACTGATGAACAGTCAAAATTCGAAAATCGAATTCCCATCACGTTTCAAATTTTCTTTGAAATAAATATTTATGTAAATAATTTTGGAAACTATTTTACCATCAGTATTTATTATTTAACAAAGTTTTATTTTAATTATAAAATCTATTTTTTGAATATTTGAAATTTTACATAGATTTTAGAACAACCCTATCCAAGAAACACTAAGGTAGTGTTTGGTTTAAAAACAAAATTTATATTTTCGGTTTTCAATATGTATCTCAAATATGAGAAGAATGGAGGGACGACGGAGAGGATGGACGAAAGAAAGAGAGGAAGACGAATGGGATAAAGGGCCAACAGAAGAATGTATTGTTTCACGTGCTTGTGTTATTTCTAAAAATGCGAAAAAATTGTTTCCTATTTTCTATGTTAACTTCATTTTCTAAATCACTCGTTTTCGACAATATAAATATTTTGTGTGCATTTTTATGTGGAAGAAAACCCAAAACCAAAAAATAACAAACAAACACCACCTAAAATTTTATGTACTCTTCCCGCTAAAAAAATGTCAACCCTAAAATTTGACAACAACCTTATCCAAGAAACATTTAATACTACTCATCAGTCCATACGATGTACATAGATCATTCCTATGCAAAATCTGATTTAAAACACTCACTTGAATACATTTCTTTGCTTCCGAACTAGTATTTCTCACCCAACATCTTAGTGCAGGCTCCAAATCAGGCTTCTTAATTAGAAACCTTTGTTCTCCTTACATAGTCATATACTATGATAGTAACCTTTTTAATTTCACATTAAGAACTCTTACCAAGTGTCTGCCTTCAAAAATCGAGTGATAAATCCTTATACGGAACGGTGGTACACCTCAATTCTTATACTCTAATTTTGGATGAAGAACTATATAAAAAGGGAATGATCTATGTACAACTTACGTACTCATCTAAAGGTTCATACAGCCCAATTACCCTTTACCCTCCTAAAAATATTTATGAAAGCATTTTATAAATTTTTTAGCTTAGGTTCAAACATTTAAGTGTTACAACTATTTATCAATGATAAACCTTTTATAAAATCATTTTACCTTATTATTTGCATGATGCTCTCCTACATCCTAAAAGTATATAGAAAACATCAGATTTTTAATTCTATTAAACTCATTCTATTAAGATGTAGGCTAAAAAAAACTAGGTTTTAAAATTGAGTCGACCAATAACCAATGCCACTTCTTTACCCATTTGGTATGGTAAGTAACTAAGAAGATTATGTTGCTAGTATCTAAACTCCTTCCTCAATTCTATTTTTCCTCAGACATCTTTAAGGTAAAAATGTTTGTTAGCCAGTGTGACCACCAGCTAATTTATCGTTTTGATAAACTATATTCATTTTTAAAATATTCAAATACGAGGTTTTTGACATAGATTAAGTTGCCTTAAATAATAAATGACATCGTAATCTTATTTTAAATAAGTATTTACAAAATATATACTTTGGGAAAAATATCGATAAAATGGTCGAAAAACCATTTTAACAATAAACAGCTCTACAATTATCTGAAGACATGCATGAAGCTGGATACATACACTTGTTTACTAATTTAAACAACAAAATGAAATAAAAAAGTTATTTTGTTTTTGGGAAATAAAATGTAACCATGACATCATCAATAATTGCATCATATTTAATAATTGATTTATGAATTTAAATTGAGATTTAATGATTTAATAATTATTATAATTATTCCAATAATTGTTTTTGAATTATAATAATTCATTTAATTAGTTTTGTAGTGATAATAAATCATTTATAATAGTTTTATAAAGATATATATTGATTTGAAATTATAAGGAAAATTGGTATCGCTTTATCGATATAACAGCACTTTTTGTAAACAATTGTTTGATATTAATTTATATGGTTTTATAATTCAAACAAGACCGTTTTAATTAGTGAAAAATTTTAATAAATTAATTTTCAATTTTTTTACATTTATATGTAATTTAATATAACTAAAAATATGATTGGAAATCGGCTTTACAATTTTCAACGGTTTAACGAACGGAAGTTGTTCAAAGTTGTTACAACCTTTTTTATAGGTTTTATGCATATATATATAACATACACATGCATACCCTAACATATACATGAACACATATATACATACAAATATACATGTACACTTATATATATATATATATATATATATATATGTATGTATGTATGTATGTATATGTATATACATACACACATACATTATAAATGATCTAAGATATTTACACGCTTAAAAAGCAAATTTCACTTCATTCTTACACATATCAACTCACAAACTTGGCTACACACATTGGGGGTGTTCATCCATGCATAGTGATGGAGGAGGAGGGTACGTGGTGACGAAATGGTGATATATTTGCGCATAAATATCATGGTATTTTAGTTCATGAATTTTCCTACAAATACCACCATTAATCTTCACTTCATTAGTTCATATATTCCTAAGCTTCTTCATCTTCTTATATTCCTCTTCAACGGCTTTCTACCTCAGGATAATTATGAAGAAGAATTAGTAAAAAAAATTATATAAGTATATATACATTAGCAATCAACTTCAAAACAGGCTCAAGTCACTCCTTTCCTCTCTAATAACCCATGGCCACCACCTCCTACCACCATGGCCGAGCCCGTCTCCAGTTATAAGCATAGGCCAAGCCCATTCAAAGATCCAAGGCTCGATTTGTAGGCTTGAATTCAATCGTAGCAAAGCTATAGTAATTTTTTATAAATATAGAAACCAATTAAGTTGAGATTTCTATGGATGTTTGCTATGCTTTGATTATCAGGTATTGGTTGCTTTAAAATAGAGTTTAAATGTGTAAACATGTCACATTAAATACATGTCGATATTACATGGGGAAATCACTTTCCAAAGCAAGTTATAAAAAGGATATCGAATCATTAAGCTCCTTTGAAATGATTTAAAATGGTTTATAAATACTAAAACCCAATTTGGTGAAGTTTGGACATGTTATGAAAGTTGAGTCAAAAACAGGCACATTGCCTTACGGTAGTTCACGATTTCACGCTGTAGAAAGCTAAATCCATTTGCACTATGGATTCAAAGTACAAATTCTTTGAAATAAGAATTTTCCGAACTCTTATAATCATAGTTATCAAACAAAAGAGAAAGATCAAGATGTCATTTAGTAGATTTTGAAATATGAGCAAAACAAGTTTTCAAAATAGTCATGCTTTGGCAGTTCGGAAATCAAAGCGATAAATTCTTCAAAAGTGATATTTTTAATTCTTTAAAAATATAGAATAAATTCTATATATATTTTAACATGTTTTAAAAGAGATTTGAGTTATGTAAATGAATTTATAAATAATTTGAAAGTTGTTTTGATCAAATAAGCCTTAAAAGCACTATTCACCATATTTTGCAGCACTTTTAATAACTTTTAAAACATAACTTTATACTTAGTTATTACTTTCCAAATATTTTACAAATGTTTTCAAATAAATAATTAAGTATTTTAAAGATGATTTAGAGATTTCATATTTTATAAGAGTTCAAATAAACGATTTGAAGCAAGGTTTTATAATCAAGTGATTTAATCTTGGCTCTAAAAGCCGATGCGTAGAAATGAATTTTCTATTAATGAGATCTGGATGAGAGCTTCCTACACTAAGGAGATGTTCACTAGCAAGCAGTGCCTTGGCTCACCTGGCCTCTTTCCTAGGCGAGGCATAGATATGGTCAAAATGTCAGAAACGAGATAAGTATAAAAGTTTTAATTTTTCTAATGAATTGCAACTTGGATGGAATAGCAATAACCTTCTTATACTTTGTGTTAGACTGCTAGGAGGGAATCCATACTAATCATATGAATTTGTAAGGTAATTCCATCATTATTCGATGAATAGTACAAGTTGAATACGAAAATTAGTATCAAATAAAATTAGTGTAATTTCTATGGATCCGTTTTATTTAAATATTAACGAATTTGGATTTACCATCTTAGACAACATGGTTCAACCTATTAAAAAGATACATGTTGGAAATAAGAAATCTTTGTTAAAGATTTAAATAAATGATTTGAAAATATTTTCCTAAGTAAAGAATGAAATGATTTGAAATAATTCCTAGATTTAAAAAGGTTTCAAGTAATCAAAGGATTTGATAAGAGAGATTTAAATTTCTCATATATACTGAAAAGAAATGGTTTTAAAAGATATATATCTCTAAGAAGATATTTTGGATAAAAGGATACAAATTAATGGAATATTAATCACCTACTTAACATCTTTTATCAGTATTTGGTTCGGAGATATCGAGGTCTAATATGAGCGATCCCTATCCGAGAACCACTTGGAACAAATTCACAAATTCAAAAGTGAAGATATGTTAAAGACAATGAAGTTGAAGGCGGGGATCTTCTTAAAGGAAAGACTGCTTATCGATAATTACGGAGTAGCTATAGAGATAAAAAATAGAAGTGTTCCTTTTGTTCCAAGGCCTTTGTATGCAAGGATTGCTCGCCATTAATCCTAGGGTTAATGCCCAATAGGATGTGGTAGGAGAGTGCCTTCGGTTTGTCCTATTCCTTGAGAAATTATACGGTTGAATGTCTAACATTTCATTTCAATGACCGCATTGATCTCTACAAATGTACATCTATTAGTGGTGTATAAGGTAACCCGTAGGATCGATTTAATCCTAGAGGCAGGGCGGTAAATAGGGTGATACTATCAATCATAAAAATTTAATATGGAAGTACATGAAATAATTTCAACACAGATATAACAGAATAGTAGCAGCACAAATAATAGCATAATAGTAGCAGCATAGATAATAGTAGAATAAATGCAGAAATAGAACAACATAGATTTACCCAGCTTCGGCAAAACCCTGCCTACATGCTGCCCAAGGTTTCTACTAGAAATTAAGTAGTCAAATGCTTACACATGTAAACTCGTGACGCTCGCTATTGTCTAACCTAACTCTACACTCAAAACCCTGCCATAACTTAGCTACCGAGTTGCGAATTCTCGAACTGTACAACCGTAGTTCATCACCTAGTCACACGACTAGAATTTACAACGTTTTAAATGAGAAAATACAAATTTAAAAAAAATTAAAAAAACAAAAACCTAGTTTTAATTAAATACCAATTAAAATTATAGCCAGCCCAAAGTAGTTAAAGTGATAAAACTATCCTTTTTTCTTCATTTATTTCCTTGGTCTGTCTTCATGCTTGTGTTCTGTACTTCTTTCCTCTTTCAAAAAATTTAAGGTTTTGCTAAATTGAGGCACCGCTTGAGATTGTCCAATTGTAGAGATGAATGCTTTGTGATTTGGCTTGCTCATTGTTGCTTGCAACTGCTTCAATTTGATCGAGTTCGACTAAAATGGTATGCGATTTATTCTATTTGCTTTACTGGTTAGCTTGCTTAAACTCTATGATTTAGGCTGATGATGTTAATCGTTTATGTAGGATTCGAATTCCTATTTCTTCTTTCGTATACATCTGGTTTGAATTCGTCAAGTAATATGCTTGGCCTTCGATTTAACTTGATTGTTGACAATTAATCACGACTTTTTCAATTTGTAAATTTTTCCGTTTACTTGATTAACATGGCTTTGATTTTGAACTGTTTGATTCCTTCGCTACCACGGCTTGATTTTCTGGCATCTTTGGTTCCATGAATTTCTGATGACTTCGACGTTGCTCTGATATTGAACTACAGTTGTCTTTGACTTGGTTTGAGTTTGAAACTCGAACTCTGTAATTTGACTTTGATTGTTTGATCACTGTCCTTATTTTTGTAACTGTAATTCTTTCATTTTTTCTTGCAATCTTGACTTTGTTACTCCAACCGGTCGCCAGTGGTTTCACAATATATATAAATGTGTATATATATATATATATATATATATATATGTTCACCCATATATATATATATATATATATATATATATTCATGTTGTATGTTGCAGATTTGAGTCTCATTGATGCATTGCATTTGTTTGCATAGTTTTTTGGTCATTCGCTTGTTCTTCATTAGCTTGGTCTGATAATTTTAAGATGGCCATTCAATTAATCTTGAATGATGGTGATTTCTCTATAATTTCAGCCACTGATTTTGTGATATGAGTTGCATTGAGCTCATTCCACTTTGTACATCTGTGTTTGCATTGACTTCACTTGAGTTTGCTTCGTATGCGGTCAGCGATCATATAGCTTGTGTGCACTTGGTTTTACTGCATAGCTTTGCATTTATGTGAGCCGGTCATTTCAACTTGTATTCATTTGTATGCATGAAGTTATAAGTGGTATTGGTTTTTTGGAACAAGTGACTTGTTTGTGTAGGATTGATTTCACCCTAGAGGGGTGGTGAATAGGGTGATGGTATAAATTATAAAAATTAATCGTGGAAGTGTATAAAATAATTTCAACACAGATCACAGAACAGTAGCAGCACAGATAATAGCAGAATAATAAATGCAGAAATAAAACGACACAGAATTTACCCATCTTCAGCAAAACCCTGCCTACGTGCTGCCCCCAAGGTTTCTACTAGAAATTAGATAGTCCCTCGCTTACACACGTAAACTCGCTATACCCGCTATTGATTAATCTAACTCTACGCTCAAAACTTTGCCACAACTCAGCCACTGAGTTGCAAATTCTCAAACTACGACACGTAGTTTGTCCCCTAGTCACACGACTAGAAAAATAAACGGTTTAAAAAATGAATTACAAATTAAAAGCAATGTAAAATAAAATAACCCTAATTTTAAAATAAACCCTTATTATAAATTTTAAAACCCCAAATCTAAATTAAGGCCGGCCCACGCTTTCTTTTCTCTTTATCTTCTTATTATCATCGGCTTGTTCCTTTTTGAGATGATGGCGGCTTGTATTCGTCTGTGCAAATTAGGGCTTCTACTCCTTGCACTTTTTGTTCCAAATTAGGGCTTTTGCGAAGCTCCGATACTAATTCGATTGTTGTTGGTTGTGTGCGATTTAGCCTGGCTCGATCGATTTCGTGTTGCTTTCTTCGGTTGCTTCGATGAGTTCGATTATTGCTTCGGTAAGAATTTTTGCTCTGATGCTTTTTTTATTTTTGTATTTGAACTCTTGTCTCTTGCCGATGATGTTGAATGGTTTATATAGGGTTCAATGCCCTGAATTTTTGTTCGTATTTCATATACGACTTCGTCTGATAATTTATTTGAAACTGCCAATTGCTTTATCTCGGCCGTATGATTTTGATTGAATGTTGAGATTTGCCTCTGACTAATTCATAATCGTATGCCCTTGATTCCTTGGTTGACACGGTAGAGAACTCTGACTTAGTTCGATTTCTTTATTGCCAAAGCTATCACGGCACTGTTTGATTTCGTTCTTGTTGTACTCGGCTTTGACTTGATTTTAAAAAAAAAACCGCTGTTACATTTGGCTTCGGTCATTTTTGAAAATTCTTTCTTGATTTTGTTCGGCCTGTACTTGTGCATTTGCATCATGTATATATATATGTGTTAGCTTTGGATTTGGTCACTTGATCATCTCTGTTGATTGCCCTGTTTTATTTTCATCCTGATGCCGAACTTGCTTGATATGAAATTCTGGTGGCATTGCATATGTACATGTAGTGGTTTGTCGAAATCACAGTGGCATTCTGGTTTACCACATGCTGCTTGCTTTTGTCCTGGCCTGTACCTTTGCATTTCATACATATGTATATATTCTTGGATTTGAACTGCTTCATATGTCTGTTTGTTGTGGCCTTGCGTTCATCTGAGTCATCTGAAGTTGTAGCCTCGGTCATTTGTTCCTGTAATATGTCACTGTAATGCTTACTGGTATTTCATCTTGGCCATGTTGGTTTCATATGCATATTTGTGCATATTGTCCATTGGTCTCTGTTGCATTCATTGTTTGCTGTAGATTGCATTAACCTGGTTCTTCTGAATGACCATTGATTTTGTTTGAGCTGCCTGCTCCAATGTGTACTTGTATGCAACCCTTGTGTCTAAACCTTTTACCACATCCATGCCGGTCTGAAGCTTTGCATTGTGCCTTTGCTGGTTCATTTGTTTACTGTTAGTCGAGTCTTGTTGACATGCCTGCATATCGTTGTCTACTTCATATGGCTTAATTCTGACTAGTTCATTAATACTCCTTTCTTGATGCTGCACTTTTCACTATTGCACTCGATCATATTGACTTCAGTTGTGTTTCTTTAAGATGCTTACGAGCTTGGTCCATGTATACATAGTTGTGTTGCATTGCAGTAGCTTGTATCACTGGTTGGTCTGAATTTTTGCTGCAATCTTTATTGAGCTTGTACACCATGTTGCATGCATTGAGTGACTGGTTTTGGTCGAGACTTGATTCTTTGTTGGCACTGGCCATTGTCTTTGTGGTCTTCTCATTTATGTTGCAACTGGTTAGGACTTTGAATGCATTCATGTTGATTTTTGAAATTTCACTTGAGTTGAATCCAGTTTCAAAAACTCAGGTTTGACCTTGTGCTCGTGTCGTGATTGCACGTGAGTTTAACCCGGCTTTTCATTTGGGTTTGACTTGTGCTCACCTGTCCCTGTAAATCGATCAAGTGTATATCGATGTGCACGGCCTTGTGGCATGTACAGTGTTACACTGTGCATGTCACATTGTTTGTGTGTGATGAATTCAAAAATAAATCATGACGAACAACCCAAATAACTGAGGCAAATAATATTTTCAAAATTCACATTTTCCTTTATATTGTAACAATATTTCTTTTTCAATTTTACCGTGTTAGTGAATATTTTTGCAGATTGCCCAGATGCTGGATTCTAACTGGAATGAAGTTGAAGATCAATACGAGTGTGAGTGATATGTAGTGAGGTGAAGATGTAAAAATTAATTGTAATTGAAAATGTATAGTTATAGTGAGAGCTTGAAATTGTACTATCAAAATTGTAATAAATATTTGTTTGAATAAAATATTCATTTGAATTCAAAATCTGTGTTATTTAATTTTATTCAGCAAATATTTATTTAATCTATGAGAAATAAAATAGTACATTAACAAATACATTTAAACGAATGTATATATGTTTATTATCATCAAACAAAAATCATATAAGCGCCTATTCAACAATCTCCCCCTTTTGATGATAACAAACATATATTTAAGATTTTGAATATGTTAAATGTATTTGATTGTTCAATTTGCTCCCCCTATTTGAATGCTCCCTTTCTACACAACACTCCCCCTACATATATGCATACAAATAAAAATATGCAAATGAGTCTAGATGCAAATTGAAAATTATTTGACTTTTGCTTGATTTTATTTGACAAAATCTTAACTTTTCTCTCCCCCTTTTGTTATCAGCAAAAGAGTAATAGTAATAGAAAAGTAGATATATAGTGATCGATATTAATTCAACATTAAAATTCAATCGAATATAAATATTAAATTTCAATAAAAAAACAAACAAAAATCATAAATGCTTTAATTGACGCATATTCCACTTTAGAATGATAGGAATGATTTCATCAGATAAAATCATATAGTTGTGTCTATTTGTGGTATATTTATTTCAGGAAATTTGAATATCTATTAACCATGCATAACCGTTAGGACTTTTAAATGAGATTAGTAGTATTCATAATTTTTATTTTTATTTTAAAAATGAATTCAAGTATCTTCTAACCACGCATAACCGTGAGGACTTTTAAATGGGATTAGTATCAACTTGTCTATTTAATCAATTAATTTTGATATGCGTTCCATACATACATAACCGTGAGGACTTTTAAATGAGCATGAAAGAACATAATCAAAAATCCAAGTAATTCACCCATGCATAACCGCGAGGACTTTTAAATGAGAGTGAATACTTTGGATATTTATTTTTTATTGCTAAAAATATAATAAATTGAAGCATAAATGATTTCCCGTTTAAAATACCACATATTGACATACTATATAGAATTTTGATGAGTGATGGTCGTTAGAAATATGATAGATATAGAAATGGTCATGGAATTTTTACCAACAAAAAGTTTTATAACTCTTGTTTAAATTTCTAAAGAAATTTACTAATTATACTATCTCGAGTCATAATATATGATTAATATCAACACTCATCTTATTTTCAATCACTATATATCTTTTTAGATAATTAGTAGGGGGTTAGATTAGTTAATATAGTTATTTAAAATCAATTTCAAAAATAGTTATAAAATCAAATTTTCTTAAATAACTAATCTGATACAAGGTCAAAAATGATTTTCTAGAAGGGGTTTTATAAGAAAATTTTCTGCTAAAATAAAAATTATTTCAAGTGAAAAATATGCAGATATTTTCTTTGAAAAACGATGCAGTTGCTAAATGTTTCAACAAAAATCATGTTCCTTTAGTAATTTGTCTATCAACTAGATTACATGTGTAATCTGCATCAGAATTTCTTTTTCACTCAAAATTATCATTAGCTGAATTTGATCGACCAAACCATGAAGTGTGCACCAAGAATTTCAAACTTAACAGCAATTTAAATGACATTCTTTTGAATTTGAATTGAAGCCGTGTAAATAATCAGAAGCCGTGAATAAGGAGTTAGCCGTATTATAAGCAATTGTATCATCCAACAAAACACTATTATTAATCCAAATTAATATAGATGAAGTAATTAAAAGAATCCAGAGAATTTTAGTGTTTTGGCATAAGAATATAATTTGGCCAACTATGTTGAATAAGTCAGAATCATCATCTTTTCATCATCTCATTATTGGCCGATTTAATTCTGAATACGGTGCAGATTATCACATTTAATATATCATTCAAATTAATATACCTTTACCTGTTTTACCTTTACGATATTTTTCATGGTTGTCTATTGTGATTCTGTCACCTTTGAACTAGGCTAAGGAACTTTGCTTTGTCGTCCGTTGTGTTTCTGGAACAGCCAAAAATCCAGAGAACACTATTGTTGTTCCTTAGCCTACCACCACACCTACACGACGAAAGATTTATGTGACCTATTTGTTTTTATAGGTCCATGGCTGTTAGTGGAAGAAAATTTTGAAAAACAATTTTGTAAAGACCCAAAACTATTCATAATTGTTCCCTTCGGCACCCAAATTTGTTTAACTTTGAGAGATTTTATATTTGTGCCTTTTGGAACCCAAATCGGTATAGTTTTCACATGTTTGGGTCTATACCAACAATTATTGTGATTGTGTCCATATTTTCTACAAATTGTGCACATAGAATTAACTTGATTAATATTGCTTTCAACAATTTTCGAATTATTATATCCAAGTCCTTGTCTAACCGTATTAACAGTTGGCTTTCCTAATAGCATATTCAACGATTTTTCACTTTTTGAAAATTTATCTAAAGTCGTTGACAATTGTTGGACTTGTGTTTTGAGAGATTCATTTTCGTTTAACAACTGTGTGCACTTTTTAATAGAATTCTCTCTCCTAGTATTTTCATTCTCTTTGAAAATCAGAATTTCATTTTCAAGTGATTTTATATTAATTTCTGATTTTTAAATTTCTTCTTCGAATGTTGGACACTTATCACACTTAGGGATCCTACTTTGATAGGTTTTAACTAATTGGTCAAGTTGTTTATTTAAATCTATCAAAGTGTCTTTTTGTGATTCAAGTTTAGCGTATTTTTCCCTAAGTCATTCAAAACAGCCGTTTACTTCATGAAAATATATAAGCAACTCAGAATGGGTAAGTTTTGATACCTCACTTGGCTCGTCATCGTCGCTGTCAGTTGTATCACCTCGAAGACATAATTTTGCCTTTTCGCTTTCAATGCCAGTGCTTTGATCATCCTCGTCTATTTCATCCTAAGTGGCTGCAAAACTTTTCTTTTTCTGTTTCTTTCCATGGCTGATTTTAATTTGTGGACAATCGGGCTTGATATGACCGGGTTTGTTGCACTTATAACAAATAATCTTTTGTTCTTCTGAGTAGTCTAGTGCTTTGGCAATTCTGCTTTTGGCTTTTTGAATTCGAGCTGAATTTCCATATTTGTAATTCCATCTTTTGAATTTCTTTATTAATAGCTCCAATTCTGCTGTTGCATCGTCATCGTCATCACTTTCAGTTGTTCCTTTGAGAGCTATTGATTTCTTTCGAGTATCTCCTCCTTCACGCTCTTTCTTGAATTTCATTTCTAGCTCATAAGTGGTGAGATTTCCGATGAGTTCTTCGACTTTCATTTGTTTCAAATCTTTTGGTTCTTGAATGGCAGTCACTTTGGCTTCAAAACTTCGTGGAAGGACTCGGAGGATTTTTCGGACTATCTCCAACTCTGTATATGATTTTCCAAGAGCTTTTGATTTATATATGATATTGCGTCGTCCATGCATCTCTTTGACATTTTCCTCCTTCGCCATTGTGAAGTTCTCGTATTCGCTGCTTAGCATGGCAAGGCGAGATTCTTTGACTTGAGATGTTCCTTCATGAGTCACTTCTAGAGTATGCCATATTTCCTGCGCAGTTAGACAATGTGAGACACGATTAAATTCGTATTGATCCAATGAACAGATAATAGAATTCATAGCTTTAGCACTAGTATTTTGTAATTTATTTTCTAGTTCTGTCCATTGTTCCTTTGGTTTCTCTATTTCCGGATTATCAACATTTATAGTTGGTATTCTATAACCTGTCTCAACAATATTCCAAGCGTCAATGGTTTTCAGAAAGATTTCCATCCTATTTTTCCAATAAGCATATTCACCATTGAACATTGGTGGTCTAACTATGGATTGACCCTCAGCAAAAGCAGTATTAAAAGAAGCCATTTTAAAAATTAAACTTTTTAAAATAAAAACTAGTTTTTGAAACACTAATTTTTAAAACAAAAATTGGTTTTTATAAAATCAAATTTTTAAAACAAAAACGGCTTTTGTTCCTAGCTCCGATACCACTTGTAGGATCGATTTCACCCAAGAGGGGGGGTGAATAGGGTGATGGTATAAATTATAAAAATTAATCGCGGAAGCGTATAAAATAATTTCAACACAGATCACAGAACAGTAGCAGCACAGATAATAGCAGAATAATAAATGCAGAAATAGAACGACACAGAATTTACCCAGCTTCGGTAAAACCCTGCCTACGTGCTGCCCCCAAGGATTCTAGTAGAAATCAGATAGTTCCTCGCTTACACACGTAAACTCGCTATACCCGCTATTGACTAATCTAACTCAACGCTCAAAACCTTGCCACAACTCAGCCACTGAGTTGCGAATTCTCAAACTACGACACGTAGTTTGTCCCCTAGTCACACGACTAGAAAAATAAACGGTTTAAAAAATGAAATAAAAATTAAAAGAAATGTAAAATAAAATAACCCTAATTTTAAAATAAAACCCTTATTATAAATTTTAAAACCCCAAATCTAAATTAAGGCCGGCCCACGCTTTCTTTTCTCTTTATCTTCCTATTATCATCGGCTCGTTCCTTTTTGAGATGATGGCGGCTTGTATTCGTCTGTGCAAATTAGGGCTTCTGCTCCTTGCGCTCTTTGTTCCAAATTAAGGCTTTTTCGAAGCTCCGATACTAATTCGATCATTGTTGGTTGTGTGCGATTTAGCCTGGCTCAATCGATTTCGTGTTGCTTTCTTCGGTTGCTTCGATGAGTTCGATTATTGCTTCGGTAAGAATTTTTGCTCTGATGCTTTTTTTATTTTTGTATTCGAACTCTTGTCTCTTGCCGATGATGTTGAATGGTTTATATAGTGTTCAATGCCCTGAATTTTCATTCGTATTTCATATACGACTTCGTCTGATAATTTATTTGAAACTGTCAATTGCTTTATCTCGGCCGTATGATTTTGATTGAATGTTGAGATTTATCTCTGACTAATTCATAATTGTATGCCCATGATTCCTTGGTTGATACGGTAGAGAACTTTGACTTGGTTTGATTTCTTTATTGCCAAGGCTATCACGGCACTGTTTGATTTCGTTCTTGTTGTACTCGGCTTTTGACTTGATTTTTTTAAAAAAAAACTGCTGTTACATTTGGCTTCGGTCATTTTTGGAAATTCTTTCTTGATTTTGCTCGGCGTGTACTTGTGCATTTGCATCATGTATATATATATGGGTTAGCTTTGGATTTGGTCACTTGATCATCTCTGTTGATTGCCCTGTTATATTTTCATCCTGATGCCGAACTTGCTTGATATGAAATTCTGGTGGCATTGCATATGTACATGTAGTGGTTTGTCGAAATCACAGTGGCATTCTGGTTTATCACATGCTGCTTGCTTTTGTCATGGCCTGTACCTTTGCTTTTCATACGTATGTATATATTCTTGGATTTGTACTTGGATTTGAACTGCTTCGTATGTATGTTTGTTGCGGCCTTGCGTTCATCTAAGTCATCTGAAGTTGTAGCCTCGGTCATTTGTTCCTGTAATATGTCACTGTAATGCTTACTGGTATTTCATCTTGGCCATGTTGGTTTCATATGCACATTTGTGCATATTGTCCACTGGTCTCTATTGCATTCATTGTTTGCTGTAGATTGCATTTACCTAGTTCTTTTGAATGACCATTGATTTTGTTTGAGCTGCATGCTCCAATGTGTACTTGTGTGCACCCCTTGTGTCTGAACCTTTTACCATATCCATGCCGGTCTGAAGCTTTGCATTGTGCCTTTGCTGGTTCATTTGTTTACTGTTAGTTGAGTCTTGTTGACATGCCTGCATATCCATGTCTACTTCATATGGCTTAATTCTGACCAGTTCATTGATACTCCTTTCTTGATGCTGCACTGTTCACTGTTGCACTCGATTATATTGACTTCAGTTGTATTTCTTTGAGATGCTTACGAGCTTGGTCCATGTATACATAGTTGTGTTGCATTGCACTTGCTTGTATCACTGGTTGGTCTGAATTTTTGCTGCAATCTTTATTGAGCTTGTACACCATGTTGCATGCATTGAGTGACTGGTTTTGGTCGACATTTGATTCTTTTTTGGCACTGGCTGTTGTCTTTGTGGTCTTCTCATTTATGTTGCAACTAGTTTGGACTTTGAATGCATTCATGTTGATTTTTGAAATTTCACTTGAGTTGAATCCAGTTTCAAAAACTCGGGTTTGACCTTGTGCTCATGTCGTGATTGCACGTGAGTTGAACCCGGCTTTTCATTTGGTTTGACCTGTGCTCACCTGTCCCTGTAAATCGATCAAGTGTATATCGATTTACGCGGCCTTGTGGCATGTACAGTGTTACACTGTGCATGTCACATTGTTCGTGTGTGATGAATACAAAAATAAATCATGACGAACAACCCAAATAATTGAGAAAAATAATATTTTCAAAATACACATTTTCTTTTATATTGTAACAATATTTCTTTTTCAATTTTACCGCGTTAGTGAATATTTTTGCAGATTGCTCAGATGCTGGATTCTAACTGGAATGAAGTTGAAGATCAATACGAGTGTGAGTGATATGTAGTGAGGTGAAGATGTAAAAATTAATTGTAATTGAAAATGTATAGTTATAGTGAGAGCTTGAAATTGTACTATCAAAATTGTAATAAATATTTGTTTGAATAAAATATTTGTTTGAATTCAAAATCTGTGTTATTTAATTTTGTTCAGCAAATATTTATTTAATCTATGAGAAATAAAATAGTACATTAACAAATACATTTAAACGAATGTATATATGTTTATTGTCATCAAACAAAAATCATATAAGTGCATATTCAATAGTTTGCAATGTTGGTTCATTGAGTCTGTACTGTGCATTGATGTGCTTCCTGTCTCATTCTATTAAACTTGTTCATTACCATATATATACATGCATACATACATATTTATGTGTGTATATGTGTGTTGTGATGTCGGTCTTTTGGTTTATTATGTTGGTTTTGTATATGTAGCCATGGTTTCACTTGAGTCTAAGCTTTTATACGAACTGGTTCATGATGTTGCTCCTTGATTTTCTGGCCTTCACTTGATATCTACTGCACCATGTAGTAGCTTTGCTTGCATATATGTATTTATGTTCACTTGAGTGTGATCTGTGCCTTTGTATGGAGCTTGATTGAGTTGTTGCCCTGTTTTGTTGTACTGAACTAATATACTAGCTCGAGTTGGTCTTCGAGTCACATTACAGCTTTTACTCTTGTGCACGTTTTGGTCCAATTGAGTTTTGTACATTTGTGTCACTACTATGATCATATACTGTTGAGGCTATTGGTTTTGGGTTGAAATCTGACCATGCTTCACGTCGATAGTGTTGCAGTGTGATATGCTTCATTTATGCGTCGTTCAACACTGTTGCACTGATTTAGTACATGTTGTATTTGAGTCTGGTAAATTTGACTAGCTTTTGTTGTTGTTGGCACATGTGTACACTTTCATCTGGATTTTTTTTTCGTACTGCACTTGAGTTGAATCCAGCTTAAAGCTCAGGTTTAACCTTATGCTCGTGTCGTGACATTATTTTTATTACACTTGAGTTGAACCTGGCTTTTGGTTGGGTTTTACCTTGTGCTCACATGTTCCTGTAATTTTATCAAGTGTATATCGGTGTGCACGGCCTTGTGGCTTGTACAGTGATACTCTGTACATGTCACAAGTTGTTCGTGTTTGATGAATTCAAAATTAAATAATGACGAACAACCCAAATAACTGAGGCAAATAATATTTGCTAAAATACATTTTATTTTACACTTCAAAAATATTTCTTTTTCAATTTTACCGTGTTAGTGTTTACTTTGCAGATAATTCAAATGCTGGATTCAATCGGAAATAGAGTTAAAGATCGAATGCGAGTGAATGAGAGATATGCAGTGAGGTGTGCAAATGTATGTACAGTGAAAAATGTGATGTAATCAAACTTGTATTGTAATTGAATTTGTGTATATATATATATATATATATATATATATTGAGAGCTAAAATTTATACTATTCAAAATTGTAATAAATATTTGTTTGAAATACAAATTTATTTGTATCTAAATTCTGTGTTATTTATTCTATCCAGCAAATATTTATTTAATTATATGAAAAGTAAAATAGTAGAATACCAAATACATTTAAATGAATATATATATATATATATATATATATATATTATATCATCAAACAAAAATCATATGCTAGCATATTCTGCACTCTCCGCCTTTTGATGATAACAAACATATATTTAAGATTTTGAATTTATTAAATGTATTTGATCATTCAATTTGCTCCCCCTATTTGAATGCTCCCTCTCTACAATAAAGCTCCCCCTTTATATATGCATGAGAATAAATAAAAATATGCAAATGAAGCTAGATGCAAATAGTGTTAAATCACATAGTTTTGATTCATGACAAGGCGATGCTCACGTATGCAAGACAATACTCAAGTATGGCATCATGGGGGCAAAAAGAGAGACAAGAACTATGGTGATATTGAACTCCTCATTTCTATGTATGTTTATTTGTTTTTGAATCTTAGAAATTTCGTAAAATCTATCCTCAAGAAACCACAACACAAACACATCTTGATTCTTTGAAAAATGGCTTGTATGTGCTACAAATATACGGCCAGTTGACTAGTAGTTTTGCCCAGTCGACTGGTTTAGTATATTCTGCACATACATGCACATCTGTGCATAATTTTTTTACACCAGTCGACTGACCTGAATCTAACCGTCGTATTTTCAAAAGACACGTTTTCTCTGCAAAGGGTTGCAATCGATTTCTGAACAGGAATAGTTGCTTCTCTTCATCATAACTCTTCATCAATGGCAGCAACTCTCAATTTCTATATATACTTGTTTCCAAACATTCTACAATCATCGAAATCATTCTAACTACTTTCTATTACTCCTATGCTCTCAAATTCTTGCGTTGTAACATCATTCTATATCTAATTGTTTTGAATCCCTGAATTACTTACATATTCCATGATTCTATGCAATATCTTCCTTTCTTATTCTCACATATATTTCAAATACTTGAGGATTTGTTTATAGGAAGGGTGTACTTCAAGGCATATCTATGTTATCAAGAACATACTTGTCAACAAAGTTTTTCTGTATCAAATAGAAGTCATGTTCGGTTGCTCAAGTAGAAAGTCCCCTTCGGCTGCCGAGGTAAAAATCCTTGTTTGGCTGCTCAGGTGTTTGTGTACATATTCTTTCGGGTTAAGTGAGGGTTTTATAGTTAGATTTAAATTCAGAGTGTATTTTGGGACTGGACGTAGAACGGGACGTTCGAACCAGTATAAAATTCCTGGTGTGCTTATTCTTATTTTATTCATTTACTTTACTACTATCTTTTATTAGTTCGTACATTTCCACTCTACTTAGATCCATATTACACGATCCACCACACATATAGTCTTCACATTTGGTATCAGAGCATAGCTACTTTCATTTGGCATCAGAGCATGGTCATCCCATAACCGTTACATAGTTATTCGATGTCTTAGTGATATGGATAGTTACACTAACACTAGTTTTGTTGAAGGTCAATCCCCTGCACGACCTCCACTGTTTAATGGCATGAATTATAACTATTGGGCAAAACGAATGCATGTGTGTGTGTATGCAAGAAAATAGTTTTGATTCATGGAACAATACGCAACAAGAATATCACATACCTACAACTGAATAATCAACATGGTCAAACGCACAAAAAGAAGATGCTGCTACAAATGCCAAAGCCATGAACATTTTATTTTGTGCTTTAAATAAAAATGTGTTTAATCGTGTTAGTATGTGCAACACTGCCTATGAAATATGGAGAACACTAAAAGTCACTTATGAAGGTACTAATAAAGTTAAACAAAGTAAAATATCCATGCTCAAGAATCAATTTCAAAATTTTAGGATGAAGCATAATGAATCTATAAATGATATGTAATTCAGATTTCAAGATATTCATCATTCTTTATTAGGACTAGGAGAGATATATTCTGACTTTGATATTGTGTCAAAAATCTTTAACACTTTAACGGACGAATGGGAAAGAAAAGTCTTAACTATTGAAGAAGCTAATGATCTTTCTACCACGAAACCAGAAGAGATAATAGGAAATCTAATCTCCTATGAAGTAAATTTGCAGGCTAAAAGAGTAGAAGCACAAGACAAGAAGAACATAGCTTTTCATGCTGAAGAAGAAGACTCAGATTCAGATGGGGAAGAACTAGCATTTATTGCCAAAAACTTTAAAAAAATGGAAATATAGAAAAAGGAACAAGAGTAATGGAAAACAAAGCTTCAACAACAATTCCAACAAACCATCGACCTCAGCAATAGAATGTTTGAACTGCCACAAAAAAGGGCACATACAAAAGATTGACCAGAACATAAGAAAGCACACAACAAACAAGAATAAGAAGGACAAGTTCAAGAGAAAAGAATTTTCCAGTAACATGGGTTGACTCAAATTCTTCATCTTTTGTAAGCGAAAGCGACAGTGATAATGAACAAGCAGATGTATGCTTCATGGCAAAAGATAATGAGGTTAGTGATCTAACTTTTGACGATATGATAGAAATAAATTTAAAACTTCTAGACACTTGGAAAAATATCAAAAGAAAATATAAAGATGCTTTGGAAAATCAGAAAAGAGCAGAATTCAAAAGAGATATGCTTAAAGACGAGAATAAAATATTAGAAGAAGAACTTGAGAAAATTCAAGATTCACTCTCTAACAATTCTCAACTCGCTCTTTTAAGTCAAGAATTAGAAGCTCAAACAGAAAAGAATGATGCTCTAGCTTCTAAAAATCATGAGCTACAAAAAATAAAAACTGTTGAGTTAGATAACACTTGTCTCTAAAAGGAAGAGAAAATTCATCAAGTATTATTGAAAATTCTCAACCTGTTTCGCACAAAAAGTTTATATTAAGAAATCAAAAGCTCCATCTAAAATGAAAACAAAAGGAGAAATGATTATAAACCTTGGACTATAAAAGAACCTTTAAAAAAATCCAATCTGAAAAATATAAAAAAATGGATTCTTAAAACAAACAATAGTTGGATTAGGAAGAAATATATAAATTCGTTTTTTGAATCTGTGCATAAAAGTAAGAAATATATTTTCAAAGGTGATACTGAACCCTCTTGGGTTTGGTTTCCTAAGACCTAACTCTTAGGACCCTATTAAAAAGTGGGTACCAATGTTATTCTGTATTTTCTTACAGGACCCACTTAAAAAGAGAGGAAAGTGGATACTTGACTGCGGTTGCTCAAAACATATGACGGGTGACAAAGATATGTTATCAAACATTACTTACTCAGATGAAGGCTCTGTCACTTTTGGAGACAATTCTAAAGGATATATCATCGGAAAAGGCAACATCAGCAATGTTTTCTCCAATTTAAATAGCACTCGTAAGTTTATCGAAATTCTTTCCAAAAATCAACTTATCTTAGACTCATGTCTTAAAAAGGTTGACAAAAATTGGAGAAAATCAAAGGCTTTTTCAATTCTTTATGGAATGCTATCTCCTGCCCTTCTTCGATAACTACTTCTGCATTTACTCTTAGCAAAAGTCCTGCTCCTTATTTTACATGGTCTACATCAAAGGAACACACTAGCACAGATACAAGTGCTGCGGGAAGCGGAGGACAAGGCGTTGGCAGTTCAAGATCCGGAAAGCAACCCATCGAGGAGGAAGAATTCGATTGGGATGAAGAATAGTCTTGACTTGGTTGGTATGGTAAGTTGTTTGGTAGGTTACCTATTGTTGGCTACTTTTTGCAACGAACATTTGGTACTTTTAGAGACTTGTAATAATTAGTCAATTATTTGTTTAAAACTCTGTGTTATGTACTACTTCTAACTATTCGTTCTATTTGTGACTTGCCATGCTATTTGTGACTGAACGTTATGTACTATTCTGAATTTGAAAATTTTCATTGGCTATATTTCCTTTTTGTCGATGACAAAGGGGGAAAATAATGAACAAACCGTTTTTTGTAGGAGCTAAAAGTGTCACATATTCAGAGGGAGATCATAAATCTCCATATACTATATATATTTATCTTATATCTTATACAGGTTGTCATCAATCAAAAAGGGGAAGAATGTTAAATCACAGTTTTTGATTCATGACAAGGCGACGCTCACGTATGCACGACAAAACTCAAGTGTGGCATCACGCGGAAAAAAGGGAGACTAGAACAATGGTGATATTGAACTCCTCATCTCTATGCGTGTTTATTTGATTTTGAGTCTTAGAAATTTTGTAAAACCTATCCTTAAGAAAACACAACACAAACGCATCTCGATTCTTTGAAAAATGGCTTGTATGTGCTACAAACATGCAGCCAGTCAACTGGCAGTTTTTCCCAGTCGACTAGTTCTGTATATGATGCACATACATGCACATTTGTGCACTATTTTTTTACATGATTTTACTTTTCAGTCGACTGACCATTTTCGACCAGTCGACTGACCTAAATCTAACTGTCATATTTTCAAAAGATGCGTTTTCTCTTTAAAGGGTTGCGATCGATTTTTGAATGGGAATAGTTGCTTCTTTTCGTTAGAACTCTTCATCAATGACAGCAACTCTCTATTTCCTATATATACTTGTTTCCAAGCATTCTAAAATCATCGAAATCATTCTAACTACTCTCTATTACTCCTGTGCTCTCATATTCTTGCATTCTAATAGCATTCAATATCTAATTGCTTTGAGTCTCTAAATTACTTACATATTCGTTGATTCTAAGCAATATCTTCCTTTCTTACTCGCACATACGTTTCAAATACATGTGGATTTGATTATAGGAAGGGTGTACATCAAGACATATGTAACAACCCGATATTTAAAGCCATTCGCATCCACACATGTCGGACTTGAATTGCTCAAAATACTGCATTGTAAATAAATTTGGAGCAAATGAAAAACAATCACAGAAACATAAACACAGAAATATCAGAATAACTCGTAGCGGAAATTAAAATACCATAGTAGTTCATGAAGCTACTATAACAAACTCTCAAAACAAAATACATAATATCAGTCTGAAATATATAAAATGGAATTCCCAAATACAAAGAAGTTTATAAATACCAGAGCTGAAATAGAACAACTGAAACTGAAACAGAGAGATAACTAGATAAGCAGAATCTCCAACGATTCCTAGCTCCAGAAAAAGAAATCCAAAGCTAAGCTATAAATACTCAGGCTGACCCGAGCGTCAAGTAAAATACAAAACAATCGAGTCAGGACATACATACTTATATAATGTAAACCAACTCAAGTGAAGTGTAGCAATGCATAATAACTTAAAGGATGCTTGGGATCGCCCATCCTTTAAGGATCAGTTAAACCATAATTTAAATACAACCCATGGTTAAAATTCTAAAATGGAAATTTTCACTTCGAAATCAAATATCATTTCAAAATTTAATTTCATTTTCAAATTCAATTTAAATTATCAAAATATTATATTATTCCAAAACTCCATTCGTTTTATTTAATTTAAAAATAACATTACATTTCAAATGGTTTATATTTCAAATCAAATATTCCATTTAAACCAATTGAAATAAAGTTATTATATTTCAAAAAAAAAATCAAATTTTTAATTCCCAAAATTTAGTCTTTCAAAATTCATTTATTCACTTAAATTTATTAAAACGGTGAAATTTCAGCTTTCATAACATTTAGAAAATGCTATGGAAAATTTATGTTTTAAAACAATTCAATTAGCAAAAGACAACATTTAAAAAAAATGTTGTAATAGGTTTAGTTTCAAATAAAAGCTTTAGTTCAATTATACAACTACTTCACTTACAAAGTGCTGTAATAGCCTTAGTTCATTTTTGCCTTTAAGTTCATTTGTATAAACTACAGCACTTGGAAATGTTGTAATATCCTTTACTTCAGAAATGATAGCTTTTCTGAAATGCTGTTAATTAAATTCCAAATTTTCAATACAATTTCATAAACAACTAAAACTTTAATTTAAATCATTATGACTTATAAAATTTAATATTTTTCTTCACTTTAAAACAGTCATTTAAATACCCTTTAATTTGATTTTATAAAGTGAAATTTTCACAAATAATTATCAAATCTTTTGTTATAATTCACTTATAAACATAAATGTACAATTTTATAACATTTCACTTACTTTACATTTTAATTAAGTTTACCATTTCATAAATTAAATTTAAATTCCATTTTATTTTCTTAACTTAACTTTTATTTTTAAAACACATTCCACATTTTCCAAGTAAAGTTATATTTCAAATTTCAATTATATACATTTATTTATTCAACTATTTTTAATTTATAGAAAATTCAACAACACTTTATAAAAATCATTTTGAATTTAAATTAAAGTCAAATTCCAATCAAATTATCATATTTTCTTACTTAATTTAAACCACATTTATAAACAAAATTATAAATTCCAAATTTTACTTATATTTCAAATTCTACTCTACCATTTAATTATTCACTTATTTAACTTGTAGAAAATCACTAATATTTTTTTAAATCATTTTTAATTAAACTTAAATCAAAATATCATAATATTTATATTTTAAAAATATTTTAAATTGTTTAGAAAAATATAAATTAACCACGGGTCTGTATATAAAATTTTCCAACATAAGTCAAATTATGCGGATAATATGTCATTTCAATCTGTAATTTACAAAGGAAAAATCCAGGTTCAATTATTTTAAACCCGCAATCCCAAGTAAATAAAAATAAATAAAAATCATTCAGGCCTATCGTTTCAGCCCATAACGATTTTTCCTTATTCTAAAGTCCATTCGGGTATGTATCATTTCAACACATAGTGATTCTATTCTACAGGGAACTTGCAGTGTGATAAACTGATAGAAATAAATAGAGTAACATTATATAGTAGTAACAGATGATATGAAAGATGTATAATCAGGGTGAACATCATATGATCATAGCATATGCAGTTACAACATGATAATAATATCTACAGATTCACAGGGTGTCAATTTACTAATTATATAAGCATAAAATGTCTGGTGAGAAATACTCACCTCTACAAGTTATAGATAACAGATTCTAACACATAAACAAAGACCCAGAAAGCACGAAGGCACGACTATGGATTCAAGTGAGGGGAGAGCCAAAATTATTATCTTTTACATATCAAACAAAACCATATATTTCTCATAAATATAGAACACGATTATAACATTAAACAAGCTAGAATTTATGCATAACAAAGAACCAAAACTCTTGCACTTACTTTCATCTATCCCATGCTCGGCCATATTGTTAAAATGATCGGCTTTGGTGTTTGAAAGGATCAGGCATGGATCAATATGGTCGGCCATAAAGAGGAAGTGAAGGAGTGAAATTTTTTTATGGCATGAGACAAGGTTCAATGCAGCAAAAGTGAAATTTTATGCAACCACAAGTCACGGCCATGGCTCCAAGTGGCATGGCCAGGCCTGGTGGAGGTTAGGGGATGGAGTGGCAATGGCTTAAGGTCAGGTAGAGGCTTGTCGAAGTGGTGCAAGTGGTGGCCAAGAGGTGTGGTGAAGTGGTGAAGGCAATAGTTGGGCTCGGCTATGCGTAAATAAGAAGTGTTTGCTAATTTTTGTGTGGAGCTTGTATCTAAGGGGCCACGACCAGGTAGGTCAGTGGAGATGGAAGGGGTTTGCAGTCGAACAAGGTGGTGGTGAAGGTGGTGGTGGAGCTTGAGTCCGAACAAGCTAAGTGAAGCAAGGCATGAAAATACACTAAACAAAGAAGAAGATTGGAAAAAAAGTGAAAAACATTTACCAATTTTTTTCTCAAAAATGGAGGCCGAAGTTTTTTTAACGTGAAGTAAATTTCTTTGTGCGTGAGAAATGAAAATATTCAGCTGAGAAAGAAGATAAGTCGGCCAATGAATGCAAGTGTTGATTTGGAATGAAAAGGTAAGAAGAAGGTGAAAAGTCAAAGGCATGTGAAAGGTTATAAAACTCTTTATATTTCCAAATTTCTTTTTACATTTTTGAACAAATGAAAAATGAATGTAAATAAAATAAAAACACAAAAAATAATGTATGAATAAATATAAATAAATATAAATTAATTAATAAAATAGTTTAAAAATCGAAACTAGGTTTTAAAAATTGTAAGTAAATACAATAACCTTTGGAAAATTGTAACATCATTTTAAAAATGTTTTAAAATAAAAATATATACCTAACATGTCATATTACACATATTAGAACATGATATTAAAAATAATAATATTATTTATATAATTAAAACAAACAAATTCATTAAATAAATCAATTTACATATAATATTGTAAAAAGCATAACTTTCACAATATAAATCGGATTTCAACGGAAAAAAAGCAGTATTCTTGAAAGTAAATTTATCTTCCTAAAAAAATATAAAATTCATGAATTCAAATATTTAAAATTTAAATTTAGAAGTCAAAGTTTGACAAATTGACCAAAATCCACATTTTCTGAAAATATTCTATTTATTCAAGTTTGGAATTATAATTCACAAAAAATCAAAATTTATTTTTTAAAGTAACAAAATTTATCCATTTGATAAAGTTTTTAAATCATGAGTTTCAATTTAAATAATTAAAATAAACAAATAAAATGATCACAAAATACTAGGTTGTTACACTCTCGCCTACTCAAATCTTTTTGTCCTCAAAAAGAATGAACAAGGAAAATAAGGAAAAGCAAGGTAGACAAAACAAATAGTACCTGGAAAAACAATTTCGGATTCGATGCACGAATGCTCTCCTCCGTTTCCCAGGTACAATCTCGATCATCCGTACTTTACTGTACTTTGATCAGACTATCAGATTTCCTTCTTAGCTGCTTCGTACCCCTGTCGAACATACGAAGTAGCTTCCTCTCGATAGTTTGATTAGGGCAAATATTCAAACTATCAAGAGCAGAAGACTGAACAAATAGAGATAGGTCATGAAGATACCAGCGAAGATGTGAGACTTTTAATACAACATGCACTCCAGAAAGCTTCTCGGGCAAATCCAGACGATAAGCCAAAGAACCAACTCTTTCCATAATGCGGAAAGACCCTCGAAGAGAAAGATAGTAGGAGAATAGATACAGCTAGAAGGGAAAATCGGTTGAAAGACAAGGATGAACCATTATTTTAAAATCTTATGCATTTCAATTTAAAAAATTTATTTACCACATTTTAAATATTTTATAATATGATGAATAGTCATTTGATTCAAATTTGTTAGTTCGAAATAAACAATATTTAAAACATTTTTAAATCATTTAGAAAAGTGAAATAAATGA
Source organism: Allium cepa (assembly GCA_030765085.1). Taxonomy (NCBI): domain Eukaryota; kingdom Viridiplantae; phylum Streptophyta; class Magnoliopsida; order Asparagales; family Amaryllidaceae; genus Allium; species Allium cepa. The sequence continues at coordinate 46,324,899 of CM060940.1, read as the reverse complement.
TCAAAATATCCTTTATATAATACTTTATCAAAATACTTTTATAACTCGATGTCTTAGCAAGTTTGCTTTCATTCCCATAGACTCTGGCCATGCATTGATCTGGCGCAAAGCTAGAATTCTCCAGGTACTCAGTAGACTTGTTTCGACACCCAGTGAAGATACTTGAATTTTTTTTAAAAATAGATATGGAAAGTACAATCCAAACAAATCAACAAAACCAAAACATGTCGATCATGGATCGCGGATACATAATGGTTACGCCTGGATCCCCCAGGAAACATCCCTACCCATAGGCTGGCTACCGTGGCCCTACGATTACGCCATGAAGACTGGTAGCACCGCAGATACAAAATGGTTACGCCTGGATCCCCCAGGAAACATCCATACCCGTAGGATCTCACGGCCCCTATGGATTACGCTACCAAATACGACCTACATAGATCGCAGATACACAATGGTTATGCCTGAATCCCCCAGGAAACATCCATACCCGTAGGCTCTTACAGCCCCTGCGAATTACGCTATGCAGTCGTGCTTGTAAGACCATGGAGTTCGCCATGGAATTCGATGGACACTCGAGTATCATATCTGAAAAACCCAAATCAGAGAGAACAAAATCGATAGAATGAATCCACAATGTGGCCACAAAGCGGATATCAAGAAGATGGCACTTTTCATACCTTTACTTCGAAAATATGTATCGTGTAGCACCTTTCAAATATCATACTTATAAAAAGTCCATTATATATTAGATTTTGTTTTCAAATCGAATACTTTCCAAAATCAATAGTATATCAAATCATACTTATACAGACTTCGATTATATAAGATTTATCTTTCCAAATTGAGTATGAGTACCCTTTCAAATCAACAGTTTTCAGATCAATTTCATACTTATACAAATCCATTTTATATAAGTTTGATAACTCCCAAATCAAGTATTTAGTAAAACAAGGTTCTCAATTTAAATTAATTTCAATAACGTTTTAGTTTCAAATCATATATGATCTTACCATTAAATTTCTTCAAAATTACATATATTCAATCTCAAAGTTTCTTAAAATAATAAATTTAGAAAATCATCCAAATTTCCAAATAGACAAAATTTAGGTCAAACAAATTCATTTCAAAAACCATCATATAAATGCTGGGTTTTACTATCCAATCTATTTTCAAAACCAAATATCTTTCTCAAATCAATTATACCCCAATGTGATTTCAAAGTTACAACTATCCCTTTAAACCTTTAAACTATTTATTTCTATTCAAAAGATCAATTTACCTTTTACAAACTATTTAAAACTAAATTTTATTCAAAACAATCCAAAACTAAATTCCACATCATTATAGTTCAAAATAGTCTTATTTATTTACTTAACAAAACAGTTCAACTCCTTTACCTAATCGAATGATTTTTTTTTTCCAGGACTACTTAGCTTTGAAAATTAAACCTTGATTTGGAAGTGCTCGAAATTTAGAATATAGTCAAAGAAATCATATTTAAAATCCAAAGGTTGGAAAATACCAACAAATCAGTAAATCAGTTCCAATAGATAAGTTTATACCAAAACAAATCTGAAACTCGAGAACTGAACACCGGCTTACTTTAAATCATTTCAAATATATATATCTATACACACACACACACACACATATCTTTTGAACTTCAAATCATACTTCAAATTTTTAAATCAAAATTTGGTTTCACAAAATCACTCGCATAGCAAAGCTATTAGAGTGGCTTCTCCCCCACTCAAAAACTCAAAAGTCAATGTCGATAATGCATGCATTCATCACCAAAATTATTTTACAATGACATAGGTGGGTTCTGGACTTTTATTTTCTTGAAACTTCTTTGAAATCTCTTCGAAATCATAATTCGTTCGAATAAATTTTAAACATTTCTTATTCAAAAAAATCTTTAAGTCATATTATTATATATTTTTCAAAATCTTAAAACCGATTTCAAAAAACCGAAGTTCGATTCCTCGAAATTCAAATTCAAAACCCTTCAGTTGTAAATCATTTTACATAAATCATATTTCTTATATTTCAAAATTTCAAATCCTTTTGAAATTTCAAATTTTCATTTTTAAAAGATATAAAATCCTTATCGAAATCATTTTACTTTTTATACAAAAGGTGGTCATCCTTATCAAAATAATAATTTCGATGTATGCACAAATTTAAAATATGATCGAACAAAAATTTCCAAGGGATGATTCAAGGATGAATTTCAAACAAACAGAGATTCAAATTTTGAGGACTCCAATCAAATAGAATCATGATTCGAAGATAAGCTCGAACTAAGATGAGGTAATTTAATTACCCAATAGAAGATGGATAAGCGTACATAAATCACAGGAGACCTAAACCGATCAACCGTGACTTCAGGAATATAATCAATGCAGAAATTAAGGAAAATCGACATTTGATCATCGAAGATAGAATCCAAATAAGGCATCAGATAGATAGCATCGTAAACCGAGGATACAGAAATCTTCAACGAATCAATGTCAATTGTAAAGGACTTTCGCCACTTTACAAATCATTCAAAGATTTGTGGAATCACCGATCTTCATAGAGGTCATTCAAAGTAGAGTTACGGAATGCCCCAAATCAAAAGGATAAAAATAGGGAAGACAAGACTGGATTCCAGAACAAGTGGGAGAATTCCAAAGTTCAAGGAATCATAATCGATAAGAATCCTAACCAAGAGATTTCTAACAAGGTGGATACAAAAGGGATGACGTTTAGAAATTCTTGATTTCAAAATACGGAATTTTTTTTACCAATATAATCTTTGAAAATCCTTTAAAACTCATTTGGAAATCAATTTATACTTCGAAAATACGTTCCCTCACAAAGAAATGATTCTGAGATTGATTTCACTCATTTTAGGGCATTTCTACCCTATCTCTAATGAATTCTTGCTCCACAGGCTAAGGTTGGCCTAAACCCAAAGCTCTAATACCAAATGTAACATCCCGATATTTCTAGTCATTCACATCCACACATGTCGGACTTGAATTGCTCAAAATACCACATTGTAAATACAAATGAAAAACAATCACAGAATCACACGCATAGAAATATCAGAATAACACGCAACACAAATTAAAATACCGTAGTAGTTCATGAAGCTACTACAACAAACTCTCAAAACAAAATACATAATATCAATCTAAAATGTATACAATAGAAATTCCAAATACACAGAAGTTTATAAATACCAGAGCTGAAATAGAACAACTGAAACTGAAACGGAGAGATAACGAGATAAGCAGAATCTCCAGCGATTCCTAGCTCCAGAAAAAGAAATCCAATGCTAAGTTGTAAATACTCAGGCTGACCCGAGTGTAAAGTAAAACACAAAACACTCGAGTCAGGACAAACATACTTATATAATGTAAACCAACTCAGGTGAACAGTAGCAATGCACAATAACTTAAAGGAATCTTGGGATCGCCCATCCTCTAAGGATCAGTTAAACCATAATTTAAATACACCTCGTGGTTAAAATTCTGAAATGGAAATTTTTACTTCGAAATCAAATATCATTTCAAAATTTCATATCATTTCAAATTCAATTTAAATTATCAAAATATTATATTATTCCAAAACTCCATTCATTTTCTTTAATTTAAAAATAACATTACATTTCAAATTGTTTATATTTCAAATCAAATATTCCATTTAAACCAATTAAAATAAAGTTATTATATATAAAAAATCAGATATTTAATTCCCAAAATTTAGTCTTTCAAAATTCATTTATTCACTTAAATTTATTAAAACGGTGAAATTTTTACATTTGTAGCATTTGGAAAATGCTACGAAAAATTTATGTTTCAAAACAATTCAATTAGCAAATGACAGCATTTAAAAAAAAGGTGTAATGGGTTTAGTTTCAAATAAAAGCTTTAGTTCAATTCTGCAACTACAGTACTTATAAAGTGTGGTAATAACCTTAGTTTATTTTTGCCTTTTAGTTCATTTGTATCAACTACAGCAGTTGGAAATGCTGTAATATCCTTTACTTTAGAAATGATAGCATTTTTGGAATGCTGTTAATGGAATTCCAAATTTTCAATACAATTTCATAAACAATTAAAAATTTAATTTAAATCATTATAACTTATAAAATTTAATATTTTCTTCACTTTAAAAACAATCATTTAAATACCCTTTAAATTTGATTTTATAAAGTGAAATTTTCACAAATAATTATCAAATCTTTTGTTATAATTCACTTATAAACATAAATGTACAACTTTCTAACATTTCACTTACTTTACATTTTAATTAATTTTACCATTTCATAAATTAAATTTAAATTCTATTTTATTTTTTTAACTTAACTTTTATTTTCAAAACACATTCCACATTTTTCAAGTAAAGTTATATTTCAAATTTCAATTATAAACATTTATTTATTCAACTACTTTTAATTTATAAAACAATCAAAAACACTTTATAAAAATCATTTTGAATTCAAATTATAATCAAATTATCATATTTTCTAACTTATTTTAAACTACATTTATAAACAAAATCATAAATTCCAAAATTAACTTATATTTCAAATTCTACTCTACCATTTAATTATTTCACTTATTTGTAGAAAATCACAATTTTTTTTAAAATCATTTTAATTAAATTTAAATAAAAATATCATGATATTTATATTTTTAAAATATTTTAAAATTTTTATAAAAATATATACTAACCACGGGTCTGTATATAAAATTTTCCAACATAAGACAAATTATACAGATAATATATCATTTCAATCTGTAATTTACAAAGGAAAAATCCAGGATCAATTATTTCAAACCCACAATCCGAAGTAAATAAAAATAAATAAAAATCATTCAGGCCTATAATATCAGCCCATAACGATTTTTCTCTATTTTAAAGTCCGTTCGGGTATGTATCATTTCAACCCATAGTGATTCTATTCTACGGGGAACTTGAAGTGTGATAAACTAATAGAAATAAACAGAATAACATTATATAATAGTAACAGATGACATGTTAGGTGTATAAACAGCGTGAACATCATATGATCATAGCATAGGCAGTTATAACATGATAATAATATCTACATATTCACAGGGTGTCAATTTACTAAATATATAATTACAAAATGTCTGATGAGAAATACTCACCTCTACAAGCCGGATATAACAGATTGTTAAACACAAACAAAGACCCGGAAAGCACAAAGGCATGACTATGGATTCAAGTAAGGGGAGAGCCAAAATTATTATCTTGTACATATCAAACAAAACGATATATTTCACATAAATATACAACACAATTATAACATTAAACAAGCTAGAATTTATGCATAACAAAGAATCAAACCACTTGCACTTGCTTTCACCAATCCTATGCTCGGCCATATAGTTAAAATGCTCGGCAATTGGTGTGTAAATGGATCAGGTATTGATCAATATAGTCGGCCATAATGAGGAAGTGAAGGAGTGAAAACTGTTTGTGGCATGAGAGAAGGTTCAGGGCAACAAAAATGAAATTTTATGCAACTACAAGTCCAGGCCATGGCTCCAAGTGGAACGGCCAGGCCTGGTGGAGGTTATGGCATGGTGTGCCAGTGGCTTAGGGTCGGGTAGAGGCTGGTGGAAGTGGTGCAAGTTGTGGCCAAGAGGTGTGGTGAAGTGGTGAAGGCAATAGGTGTGCTCGGTTATGCATAAATAAGAAGTGTTTGCTAATTTTTGTGTGGAGCTTGTATCTAAGGGGCCAGTGCCAGGTAGGTCAGCGGATATGGAAGGGGTTTGCAATCAAACAAGGTGGTGGTGAAGGTGGTGGTGAAGATGGAGCTTGAGGCCGAACAATCTAAGTGAAGCAAGGTATGAAAATATAGTAAAACAAAGAAGAAAAATGGAAAAAAAGTGAAAAACATTTACCAATTTTTTTCTAAAAAATGGAGGCCGAAGTTTTTTTGATGTGAAGTATTTTTGTTGTATGAGAAATGAAAATATTCGGCTGATAAAGAAGATAAGGTCAGCCAATGAATGCGAGTGTTGATTTGGAATGAAAAGGTAAGAAGAAGGAGAAAAGTCATAGGCATGTGAAATGTTATAAAACTCTTTATATTTCCAAATTTCTTTTTACATTTTAAACACATGAAAAATGAATATAAATAAAATATAAACACAACAAAATAATGTACAAATAAATAAATAAATAAATTTTAGATAAATATAAATTAATTAAGAAAATAGCTTAAACATAGAAACTAGGTTTTAAAAATTTGTAAGTAAATACAATAAGCTTTGGAAAATTTATAACATCACTTTAAAAATGGTTTAAAATAAAAAAATATACCTAACATGTCATATTACACATATTAGAACATGATATAAAAAATAAAAGTTTTATTTATATAGATTAAAACAAACAATTTTATTAAATAAATCAATTTACATACAATATTGTAAAAAACGTAACTTTCACAATATAAATCGGATTTCAACGAAACAAAAAGAAATATTCTTGAAAATAAATTTATTTTCATAATAAAAGATAAAAATCAAGAAGTCAAATATTAAAAATTTAAATTTAAAAGTCAAAGTTTGACCAAATTGACCAAAATCCACATTTTCTGGAAATATTCTATTTATTCAGGTTTGGAATTATAGTCCATATAGAATCAAAATTTATGTTTTATAATAACAAAATTTATCCATTTAATAAAGTCTTTAAAATAGGAGTTTCAATTTAAATAATTAAAATAAACAAATAAAATGATCACAAAATACTGGGTTGTTACAACATATCTGTGTTATCAAGAACATACTTGTCAACAAAGTTTTTCTGTATCAAGTAGAAGCCCTGTTCGGTTGCTCAGGCAGAAAGTCCTCTTCGGCTGTTGAGGCGAAATTTCTGTTTGGCTGCTCAGGTGTTTGTGTACCTATTCATCCAGGTTAAGTGAGGGCTTTATAGTCAGAGTTAAATCCAGAGTGTATTCTAGAAGTGGACGTAGAACGGGAAGTTCGAACTAGTATAAAATTCCTGGTTTGCTTATTCTTATTTTATTCATTTAGTTTAATACTATCTTTTATTAGTTCGTACATTTCCACACTACTTAGATCTTATTACACGATCCATCGCACATACAGTCTTCACATTTGGTATCAAAGCATAGCGACTTTCAAATAGACAAAATATTTGACCTTTACCTACCAAAATCTTAACCTTTCTCTCTCCCTTTTGTAATCTGCAAAAGAGTAATACTGTTTACAAAAATAAGAGATAAAGTGATAAACATTAATACAATAATAATACCCAATCGAGTATAAATATTAAATTCTAGTATAAAATCAAACAAAAACCATAAATACTCTGTTAGGCGCATATTCCACTTTAGAATGACAGGGAGGATGCAAAACCATATAGTTATGTCTAATTGTGGTATTTTTATATCGGGAATATGAATATCTACTAACCATGCATGACCGTTAGGGGAGATTAGTAGTATTCCAAAATTTAAAAAGAAAATCAGGTCAGTGAGGAAAATGACAGATTTTAGGGTAAAGGCAGTGTAAAATGCACAGAACGGTGGAGTAAGAAGAGTCAGAGAGCAGTTTTAAAGATGCACATCACCCACAAATAACTCCACCCATAACAGTTCCTCCATCGCTGACCACCTCTAACTCCCACTTCCCTTCTCACCAAGTATCTTGTAACCACGCATAACCGTGAGGACTTTTAAACGGGATTAGAATCAACTTGTTTATTTAATTAATCAATATTGATATGCATTCCATATATGCATAACCGTGAGGGCTTTTAAATGAGCATGGAAGCAGATAATAAAAAATTCTAAGTAATTCACTCATGCATAAACGTGAGGACTTTTAAATGAGAGCGAATACTTTGTATGTTTTTATTTGCTAAAAATATAATAAAATGCAAAAAAACGAATGATTTCCTGTTTAAAATATCACATATTGACATACTATATTTGATTTTGATGAGTGATGGTCGATAGAAATATGATAGAAATAGAAATGGTCATGGAATTTTTGCTAACAAAAGGTTTTTATAACTATTGTTTAAAAATTTTAAGGAAATTTACTAAATATACTATCTTAAGAAATAATATATGATTAATATCAACACTCATTTCTTTTTTTAGTTACTCTTTATCTTTTTGGTAATCTGTAGGGAGTCAGATTTGATAAAATAGGCAAAAAATCAATTTTCTAAAACCCCTAAACTGAGACGAAGTTTATAGAAACTATTTTCTGGAAGGGGTTTTGTATAAATGTCTGCCAATTGAGAACCGGTTGAAATGAAATTTATGCAGGTATTTTCTTCGGAAATATGATCTCTAATAAAATGATGTCTAACATCTATATGTTTCGTTCGTGAGTGATGTACATGATTATTTTTGAGATCAATTGCACTTTTACTGTCGCACAATAGCGGTACACTTTTAAAATTTAGGCCATAGTCTTGCAAAGTTTGTGTCATCCATAAAATTTGAGCGGAGAAACCACTTAGAGCAATATACTCTGCCTCTGTTGTGGTCAATGCAATACAATTCTATTTTCTGCTTGACCATGCAACTAACGAATGTCATAACATAAAACACGTTCCACTAGTACTTTTCTATCAAGTGGACTTCCAGCATAATCTGCATCTGAATATTCTTTTAATTCAAAGTTATCATTAGTTGGATACCAAAGACCAAAACGTGGGGTATGCAACAAATATCTTATAATTCTTTTAACAGCTTTTAAATGAGATTCTTTAGAATTAGATTGAAATCGTATACACAAGTAGACAGAAAAGATGATGTCAGGTCAAGAAGCGGTATGATAAAGAAGTGATCCAATCATACCTCGATATTTCTTTTGATCAACCGCCTTACCTTTTTCATCTTTGTTAAGCTCAGTTGTTGTGCTCATAGGGGTTCTTGCTGGTTTAGCATCTTTCAATCCAAAAATTGTTGACAAGTCCCCTAATATATTTCGTTTGAGAAATAAATGTACCTTTATCGCTTTGTTTGATTTGAAATCCTAAAAAGAATTTTAACTCTCCAACAAGCTCATTTCAAACTTTTCCTGCATAACTTTTTCAAATTTCTCATACAACAAGTTGTTAGTGGCACCATAAATAATGTTATCGACATATATTGGAACAATCAAAAGATGAACGTTTTCATGCAATAGAAATAGTATGGTGTCGACACAGCTTTTTCTGAAACCATTTTGAAGGAGATAAGTACTAAGACGTTCATACCAAGCTCTAGGGGCTTATTTTAATCCATATAATGCCTTTTCAAGTTTATATACAAGGTTAGGATATTCATGACTTTCAAAACCTTCTGGTTGTTCAACAAATACATCTTCTTTCAAAATTTTGCCGAGGAAAGCACTTTTAACATCAACTTGTCTTAGTTTAAATCCTTTACAGTAACTAAAAGCTAACAATATCCCAATGGATTCTAGTCTAGCTACTAGCGCAAAAATTTCATCGAAATCAATTCCTTCAATTTGATAATATCCTTTAGCAACTAACCCAGCGTTATTCCTAATCACATTTCCAAACCCATCATATTTATTTTTAAAAAATCCATTTTGTTCCTACAACGGATAATCATTAGGTCAAGGTGCTACACTCCAAACATCATTTCGCTCAAATTGATTTAGCTCTTCTTACATAGCCATAAACCAACTTTCATTATTAAGAGCTGTATCTATGTCTTTGGATTCAATTTCTAAAATAAATCCACTATATAGACACAAATCACACAAATTTCTAAATGGGGAGCGAGTTTGAACACCAGTGATTAGATTTCCTGTTACCAATTTTGGAGATGACATGCCTTGAATTTCAATCTCTCTAGACCCAGATTTCTTCGGACTTCTTTTGCGGTTGTAGGTTCTTTTGATTTTTCATTTTCATCTTTTTCGTTCTCCTCTTCAACATTTTTTTTGATTGTTTCCTTATTTTGATCATCAATTCTTACATCAAATTTCATATTGATTGACTCCACAATTGTTTTAGTCTTTTTGTTGTAGACTCTATAAGCTTTGCTTCTAGAAGGGTATCCCATGAACATGCCCTCATCAGTTTTGCGTCAAGTTTTTCTAATTGATCACCTGTATTAAGAATAAAGCATGGACACCCAAAAACATTGAAGTATGCAAGGTTTGATTTATTTTTGAACCATAGCTCATAGGGTGTTTTCTTAAGGATCGGTTTAATCGAAACTCTATTCATTACATAACAAGGTGTATTTGTTGTCTCTACCCAAAAGAACAAAGGCAGTTCGTACTCATTTATCATAGATATAGCCAACTCTCACAATGTTCATTTCTTTCTATCGACTACCCTATTTTTTTTGGAGTGCGTGGAGCAGAAATTTCATATTTAAATCCATTTTCATTATAGAAATTTTCGAATTCATAATTTTTAAATTCTCCATCATGATCACTTCTTAATGAAATGATAGAAACTCCGTTTTCATTTTGAACTAATTTTGTGAATTTAGTGAAGTATGAAGAGTGTAATGACCCAAAATTTCGAGCTCGAAAATTCGACACTAATACGTTCACTGTAGAAGTGTCGAGAAATCGAACGCCGGAAATTTTAGATTGTTAAAGAAACGAAGATAGAAGGAAGAAGAAGAATAGAAAACAACAACATTTCACATTCGCAGCGGATTAAAATATAATATCACATCATAGCATATATACAAAGAAAAGTTGTAACTATCAATTTAATATCCATACATATGAGTTATATATAATTTACCGAAGTTACAACCATTTACAAATAGACTAGACAGTTCTTTCATCCTGTCCACATTAATATCACAACAATCTCAAATACATATCGGAATACACTCCATACGTTCCCGCCATCCAGCTCTCCTCCTAAACTCCAAAACGTCCTAACCTGAAAAGCTGTAATACTCGGTCTGACCCGAGCATTACATCAAAGTAAAACCCGGATCAGGATGGAAACCAACGTGAGTAAATCCATCTAACATGAAATACTAATGCAAAAAAAATCTTATTTAAATAGCCAAGGTAACTCGTACCTTATTATGAATTCTTTTCTTGTTAAAGCCAATCACTTATTTCACAAAAAATCACTAAGTACATTTACTTAGTTTCAATGGTCCAGTTTACTTAAATTATTCCATTCTAACCTATTGATTGCATAATCAAATCTATAAAGAATTATTGTAGATTTCAAATCGAAGTGGTTTCTGGTATTTACTGATACACGACCCCGGTGTCTTAGAATCCAATATTATCTTAAAAACAAAGCTGTTTAAGCATAAAAAATTCCATTTACATCCAGAATTAAATATTTACATAGCCATTATCACCAATAGAAAAACCATATTATCACAGTTCAACCCAAACGTATCATATCACATAGCGTCACAAAATACATATCAAAGATATCAACTAATCTAAGGCATACAATATTATTCAATCATTCATGAGCAAGATTAATTTGTCACACCAGTTCTAAATAATTTAAATAAATTAAATTAAATTAATTACCTCAATTACCTTTTAAATCCTGCTTACTTAAATCATTAATCAATTACGAACCATTAATTAATCATCCCTTAATTACCATTAATTGTCCATAATTACTTCCATTAACTAATTATCCCATTGGTTAATTCCTCAATTAATTAACCTTTAATTATTAATTAATTTAACCTTTAATTAAAAATTAAATTAATTAACCCTTAATAATTAATCCTTTAATTATTGACTTTAAGTAAATAATCATTTAAGTAATTAATCTCTAATTACTTAATTAATTTATCCTTGATTACGAATTAATTAATCTCTAATTAATTAGTTCATAATTAATTAAATTAATTAACTACCCTTTAATAATTAATTAACTAAATAAATTAGTTACTTTTTAATTACCTAATGATTCAAGGTCTTAATTAAACTTAAGATAAACCATTTATCTTTATTAATTTTCTTAAAAATCTTATTTAACAGCGTTGGAAAATAATGTAACATTAACCTATAACTTAACTTTAACCCTTTGAGTTTATTTAATGATTAAACATATTTAACCATCTTATTTAATTACATTACTAATTAAATTTAAACAACTTTAGGAATTAACATACTAGGTTGAAATAAATTATACAACTTAATTAAATCAACATTTAAATAAACAACTTTATTTAAAATAATGATTTAGTGAATTATTAAAAGCTTAATTATATTATCTTTAATATTTAAACATAGTCATTTTACCCGAGGAAATCCTAGGGTTACTCGAACCAAAGCCCGAGCTTTCTCACCCTTTTCCCGAGCTTCCTCCTCTTTTTTTAATGACTTGTTTACATTTTTAAAATGTAATACTTTAAACACTCACGTACTCGAATCAAACCCCGTGCCCATCCTTCCTTTCCCCGTACTTTGACCCGAGAAAGCCCATCAAAGCAAAAACTAACACCAAAGACCAACGCGTGCACGTGCACCAACCCACGATGAATCTCTGGCCTACACGACCACCGTCGACAGGTCACCGATGACCAGCCCCTTCAATCACGACCACAAGATCGATGGTTCTAACTCGAAATCAAATTCGAGCTAAATGAACCCAACTTGGAACCAACTTCTATGACTAACTAGCCTTGCCGACGACCACTCCGACCACCATCATCCACGCCATTAAGTCATTAGCTTCATCTGACCAACCTCTGCCATTTCCTCCATGATCAATCACGACCGATCCAACGACGACGCGGCATTTGTTTCGAGATCAACCTCAACTGAAACCCAGGTCTGAAACCTAGTTCACCTTCGTTCGCCACCATAGTGTTCGAGAAATTCACGTAGTATTTTTCCATCAACCACCTGACTATCAGCTTCCTTCGGCCTCGACCACGACTATCATCTCCCCCAAGGTCGCTAGTAATTGCCAGTTAACCCAAATCCGATCAACTTGCAATAACTCACGATTTACAAATCTAAAAATCATGATTATAATTTTAAAAATCAATATTTTCGATAACAATTCAGATTATATACTTGAATCCAAAAATCATTTAAGTCAAATTTTCGATATGATTAGAATCTTACTGTTCTGCTTTCTCTCTGTTAACATCTAGCTACTGATTTATCTTAAAATATTTTTATAATTGATATCATGGTATAACAAACAAGTTCTGTTTATACATCATGTCCAAAAGAAGATTAGAGAAGGAGAACAAGATTTTTTTGAAATCTTAAATCCTGAACAACAAGAACCGAACTAATATTATGTAAACAGAATGCTTATCCATTCAATTCATATATAGAATTCATATTAAACCATCATACGAACATTTATCATACTTCACTTCAAATTTGCTGCATGCAACAAGGTTTTTAAAGCAGATTTGAAGTTTGCTTACTCACCTATTGATGTACAGAGAGCTTTTGAAACATTTTTGAAATTTAAAAAATTAAATTGCTGTTATCTTTGAAAGCTCGTTACTAGGAAAAATACTTAAATGCTTGAAAACTAAGATGTGTTGGCCTTTGATTACAGGTTGAAGCTTGCCTTGTTTTGGTGATTTCAGATTGTTGAAATGTAAATAGGCTATAGGTTTTTTTCTTGAGTTTGAAAATGGTTTACAGGCTTTTTTTAATTTCTTATGGTTTGAGAAATGTTTAATTATAGGTTTGTTTTGAGTTTTCTCTGAATTTGTATAATGAAGATAGGAAAAAAGAAGTGAAGAGATGAGATATATGCTTATATACACTTAATTAGGATTTATTAAAAATAAAATAAAGAAAAATAAATTGGTGACACGTGTTTATTCCTCTAAAATTTGTCATTAGCTAATGTTTATCATCTTACACATGTTATTAAGATGATTTCATAAATTAACAACATCCATTATGCAATTTTTAATCATTTTTAAATGTTAATAAAAAGCTTTTGTATTTAATTTACTATTTAATAAATACTTTCTTAATTTATATAAATGAAACTTTTAAAAGAAAATTATATAAAACCAATAACATTCTAAATAAAATCATATATAATATATTTGTAAATCCGAAATATTTTCAGATATTTGTCTTTTAAATTTCAAATTAAAATCCAAATTCAAATTCAATTTAAAATCCAATTTAAAATCAACTCAATTATATATATACACACACACATAACAAACACAAATTCAATTGGAAAATAATAATTCTATTAAAATCTATTTATGTATATATAAACAATCATTTTTTTGTAAAAGAATAATCTAAGTAATTATATTAGGAGATTTATCAAATAAATATTTATCCAGATACAAATATTTATTGTCAGATTTATTTTTTTAATCTATAAATCAGTATTTATAAATAGATAATCAGATATTTATCAAATTATCTGATGTCCAAAAATCCGGGTTATCACATTCCTCCCCTCTTAGAAACTTTTCGTCCTCGAAAAGAAACGAAATCAGATTTTATTAAAATGGTTATTATCACCTTGTATTACTCTTTGACCATTTCAAAAATAAACCCTTCATTTAATAATTTTAAAAATACTTTAAAATCTAAATAATACTACCAAAACAGTTTCATAAAAATGCTTTTTATAACTCGTTGTTTCCACAAGTCCATCCTTGTTCTCACAGAAATACGGTCATACGTTGATCAGGTATAGGTCTTAAAATCTATAAGCACTTGGTAAACCCGCTTTCAACACCTAGTGAAATACTTAGGGAAAACATTTTTGAAAACTTTGTGAAAATATAGAAAACACTTTTTTTGAGAATAGAGGAAACATCTTTGGTGAGAGTGCTCTGGAAATCATCAGCCCCTCCGTGGTCGCAGTTAACCCGATGGTTACGTTGCCATCTCGGCAAACTCCATAGATAACCGTACGCACTCCGCGTCCCTCGATTACGCCATGGAGCGCATCCAAGATCGCAGTTACATCTTGGGTTACGTTGCCATAATGGCAAAAAGTCCATGTAACTGTAGGCATCAGCGCCCGCGATTTTCGCTACCAAATGTTACTTCACCACTCCCACATAGGTCGCACACTACATCAGTCAAGTCCCAATGTTGCCTTATGCTCTCACGGCCTCTCGACTTTTGCTATGTCACCATAGGTCGCAGCCTACCGATGTTACATTGCCATCACGGCAAAATCAAACATAGACTGTTGGCTCTCACGGCACACACGACTTCTGCTATGTTCCACAGTAGATCGCAATGACATCGAGTTACACTGTCGTCACAGCATAACCCAAATTTCTCTATAGGCATCAGCGCCCTTGACTACGCTACCCACTACACATAATCATCAGGAACTTCAGTTTGTCCGAACTTCCTCCCAGGATTCAATTTAGAGCCTCCCCCTTAGGGCTCAAGGCAGACCAACCCCTTGGATCTCCTAATGAAATTCATTCCAATGGGAGCGTCCTTTTCCTTGGAGCTAATGTCAAAACACTTTATACTATACACTTATGTCTTTCAAATCATACCCTTTATGATTTACATCAAAATCTCCTTTACACAGAACCGATATCTCAAATCGATAGTTCCAAACTTAGCTTTCCAAACTCTTAAAATTAATTTTTCCCAAAATCAAAAGCCTTTTCTAAATCCATAGGTTCAAAAACCTTTTCCAAAATAATTCGCAAAAACCATTTATATATATATATATATATTTGTATGACTTATTCATTCTAACTTGAAAATTATCTTTGGATCACTTATATAGATTCCCCTTTTATACTTTATATATTTTCAAAAACCCTTTCTTCTGGTTCTAGATTCAACATATAGGAAGCTTATCATATATATTAGATATATATGTATATAACTTTACTATGCCAAATCAACATTTAATTTTTGATTTTCTTTATAAAGTTGCTTACCATATCACTTACTTTTCATAAAGTGAATTTCAAAAGATATCCAACTTCCACCTTTATTCATATATACTTCTCCAAATATATTTCAAAAATCATTTCTCATTTCTTTCAAAATTTCAATATCTATTTCATTCAAACACATACGATGTAAATTTACCATCCGTATGCAATATCAAATCCGACTGCTCATTTGATCACACAATTTCACGTCCGAACTAGGATCATCCACCTGACTTCCTATTGCGGACACAGATCTGGTTTCTTGATTAGAAATTGTCATTCGTCTTGCATAGCCTAAATATGATAGATAATTTCTAGAATCAACCAAAAATCCATTCCAGGGTTTGTCGTCGAAAACCAAGTGAAAAATCCTAACTCGGATCGATATAATATCCCGAAATTCTATGTTCGAATCCAGATCAAATCACTATGCGAATAGAATAATATACATACATCCTACATATTTATCATCACTGAATATTAGCAAAATCAATTCTCTTTTATATTCGCCTTCATTTTGATTCCACTCATCCATAATTGCTTCATTCTACTAGGTTAATCTCTTCAATTATAAACAGTTTGCATTCTGACCACTTGATTTAGAAAATAGCTTGAAAACTTTTGAAATAGATAAGTGGTTGAAAAATAGTTATTAGTTTTAAAATAGATTTAAAATAGTTTAGTAAATTTAAAATAGTTGCATAGTAGTTAAATAATTGTAAATTAGTTGGATTGTTGCAAAATAGTTGTAAAATAGTAATTTTTTTGTAAATAGTTGTGAAATTGTTGTAAAAATAGTTAAATAGTTCTAAAAATATTTGTAAAATAAGTATAAGATAGTTAAGGGTTTTAAAAAGAAAAGTAAATAGCTAGGAAAAATAGATGTAAAAAAAGTTATGTTAAAACAATTTTTATTTGAAAAATATAGTTCAGAGACAAAGTGCTCTATTCCTAATTTCCATTTCCAATCAATTTCCAATTTCCACTTCCATTTAAATTGATTCATTTCCAATTCAATTTAAATTAACTTCAATTCCTATCCCAAATTCAAATCAGTTCCCATTTGAATTTCAAACTTATTCAACTTTAATTTTACTTTAAATTAATTCAATTCAAATTTTCCATTTGAATTTTATGCTTATCCATCTTCAATCACAATTCCAAATAATTCAAATCAAATTTAAATTTGATCTAATTTAATTCAAATCTCAACTTAGAACCATCTCGAATTTTATAAATTCGAGTTAAATTGTTAAATGTGTATTTAATTCTTTAAATCAAACCAACCTTTATTTTTAAATTAAAAATTAAAAAATTTTAAACCGTTTAATTCTGAGTCCAAATTTCAAAATTCCATTTTAAATTACCTTTACTTAACTTATTTCAAAGTTCGAACAAGTGTTCAAAATCAATTAAATCTTGAAAATCCAATTTATTACCCAATTTTATCTTCAAAACCCATTCTTAAATAATTTTAGTTTGCAAGTTCATTTTTAACGTTTAAGTCTTAAGTTCAAAATGAATCTCTTTTCATAAGTTCCAATCCTATTTCTATTTTATTTCAATAATGGATGTATATTACCTCAATGCATTTCTTAATTCAATTAAAGTAATCCAATTCATAGTTTCACGGATTATTAATTACAACTGGATGATATCAGGATAAGTCAATATAAATAAACATCCAAATTATTTAAAACATGCATCCATAGCATCTAATTCCAATTTTTAGATCTCAATCCCATTTTGAGATCAAACATATTCCCAATTCAAATGAACCATTTAACCTCCCAAGTTAAAACTCAATTTCATCTTGAAATTTCCAATTCAGGTTGTTTGTTCTAAACATATTTAACTTCCCCAAAGTTAAATTTAATTTATTTAAACAATCCAATCAACTTTACCCAATTTGAAATTACCATTTCAAATTTTAAACTTCATATTAATAATCTTCCCACTTATAAGTTCAAAAACTTATCGTCTTGGGTTTTCATATCACATTCCCAGGAAAAAAATTTAAACCTCAACACTTAGAGTTTATTTCAAATCATTTTTGATATCATGTATATCCCTCATACATACATACTTATTTCCCTTTCATGCCAAGTTATACCTTAAATTTTAAACCACCTTTGGTTTTAATTCAAAACAAATTTTCTTTAAAATTTCCAAGCAACTCTTTTTTGAAATAGGCCCTTTACATTCAATTACATTGTAACTAAAACTATTTATTTTTTCTTTTATCACTTTGAAAAAACACCAAATTTTCTGGACTTATATTTAAAGCATCACAATTTAAATTATTTTCAATTCTAAGTCATACTCCCCTAAATGTTTACTTCCCAAAAACATTTCATTTTTCTTAATTATTAACAAATATTTCATAATTAAACACAGCAACCATTTATGATAATAACCAAGATTATCATATCTGGAACCAATTTAATATTATCTTGTTCTGGAAACACTTCTACAAATTTAGGATTTTAATTCCAGTTTGGATCCGTTTGAAATTTATCTTCACTCAAATTTAATTTGGTTTTATTTCTATTACCACTTAACTCTCATATTTTTTTAATTCAAATAATACAACAACCAATTACCATAATACATTAGAAAAACTATTGCTTTATATATATAAAAATATAACCTTATATAAAAATCATTTTTTTAAAATCATTTTACAAGAAAATAACAAATACACCCTTATATATACTACACTCAACTCATTCTAGGGTACTATTGATCCTCTTCTTAATGAGTAAACCTACTAGAGCCAAGGTTCTCGCTTAACCTTCTGCTCTAATACCAAAATGTAACAGCCCAAAATTTCGACCACGAAAATTTGACATTAATACGTTCACTGTAGAAGTGCCGAGAAATAGAACATCGGAAATTTCAGATTGTTAAAGAAAAGAAGATAGAAGGAAGAAGAAGAACATAAAACAACCACATCTCACATTCACAACGGATCAAAATATAATATTACATAATAGCATATATACAAAGAAAAGCTGTAACTATTAATTTTATATCCAGACATCAGAGTTTATACAATTTTCCAGAGTTACAACCATTTACAAATAGATGAGACAGTTCCTTCATCCTGTCCACACTAATATCACAACAATCTCAAATACTTATCAGAATACACTCCATTCGTTCCTGCCATCCAGCTCATCTCCTGAGCTCCAAAATGTCCTAACCTGAAAAGCTGTAATACTCGGTCTGACCCGTGCATTATGTCAAAGTAATACCTGGGTCAGGCAGGAAACCAGCTTGAGTAAACCCATCTAACATGAAATACTAATGTAAAAAATTTTATTTAAAAACCCGGGGTAACTCGTACCTTATTACGAATTCTTTTCTTGTTAAAGCCAATCACTTATTTCACAAACAATCACTAGGTACCCTTACTTAGTTTCAATGGTCTAGTTTTCTTAAATTATTCCATTCCAGCCTATTGATTGCATAATCAAATCTATAAAGAATTATTGTAGATTTCAAATCGAAGTGGTTTCTGGAATTTATTGGTACCCGACCCCGCTCTCTTCGAATCCAATATTATCTTAAAAACAAAGCTATTTAAGCTTAAACAATTCTATTTATATCTATAATTACATATTTACATAGCCATTTATCACTAATAGACAAACCATATTATCACAGTTCAACCCAAACATATCATATCACATAGCATCGCAAATTACATATCAAAGATATCAACTAATCTAAGGCATACAATTTTGTTCAATCATTCATGAGCAAGATTAATTTGTCACACCAGTTCTAATTAATTTAAATAAATTAAATTAAATTAATTTTCTCAATTACCTTTTAAATCCTGCTTACTTAAATCATTAATTAATTACGAACCATTAATTAATCATCCCTTAATTACCTATTAATTATCCATAATTACTTCCATTAAGTAATTATCTCATTGGTTAGTTCCACAATTAATTAACCTTTAATTTTTAATTAATTTAACCTTTAATTACACTTTAAATTAATTAACCCTTAACAATTTAATTTAATCCTTTAATTACTTACATTAAGTAATTAATCATTTAAGTAATTAATCTCTAATTACTTAAACAATTTATCCTTGATTATGAATTAATTAATCTCTAATTAATTAACTCTTAATTAATTAAATTAATTAACTACCCTTTAATCATTAATTAATTAATTAAATTAATTACTCTTTAATTACTTAATCATCCCAGGTCTTAATTAACCTTAAGATAAACTATTTATCTTTATTAATTTTCTTAAAAATCTTATTTAATAACTTTAGAAAATAATTTATCATTAACCTATAACTTAATTTAAACCCTTTAAATTTATTTAATGATTAAACACATTTAATCATCTAATTTAATTACATTACTAACTAAATTTAAAAAACTTTAGGGATTAACTTACTAGGTTGAAATAAATTATACAACTTAATTAAATCAACATTTAAATAAACATCTTTATTTAAATAATGATTTAGTGAATTGTTAAAAGCTTAATTACGTTATCTTTAATATTTGAAACATAGTTATTTTACCCAAGGAAATCCTAGGGTTAATCGAACCAAAACCCGAGTTTTCTCACCCTTTTCCTAGGCTTCCTCCTCCTCTTCTTTTTTTAATAGCTTGTTTAAAATTTTAAAACTATTATACTTTAACACTCACGTACTCGAATCAAACCACGAGCCCATCTTTCCTTTCCCCATGCTTCGACTCGACAAAATCCATCAAAGCAAAAAATGATACTAGAGACAACCGCGTGCACATGCACCAACCCACGGCGACTCTCTCTGGCCTACACGACCACCGTCGATAAGTCGCCGATATCCAGCCCCTTCAATCCCGACCACAAGATCCATGGTTCGAAATCGAAATCAAATTCGAGCTAAATGAACCCAACCTAGAACAAACTTCTTCGACAAACTAGCCTTGCTGACGACCACTCCGACCACCATCATCCACGCCACCAAGTCCTTGGCTTCATCTGACCATCCTCTGCCTTTTCCTCCCCAATCGATCACGCTTGATCGAACGACGATGCCGCATTTGTTTCAAGATCAACCCCAACTCAAACCCAGGTTTGAACCCTGGTTAACCTTCGTTCGCCACCATAGTGCTCGAGAAATTCACCTGGTATTTTCCATCGACCACTCGATTATCAGCTTCCTTCGGCCTCGACCACGACAATCTTCTCCTTCCATATCGCCGGCAATTGACAGTTAACCCAAATCTGATCAACTTGCAATAACTCACAATTTACAAGTCTAAAAATCATGACTATAATTTTAAAAATCATCATTTTTGATAACAATTCATATTACATACTTGAGTCCAGAAATCATTTAAGTCAAATTTTCGACATGATTGGTATCTTACTGTTCTTCTTTCTCTCTATTAACATCTAGCTACTGATTTAGCTTAAAAATATTTTAAAAATTGGTATCATGGTATAACAAACAAGTTCTGTTTATACATCATGTCCTAAAGAAGATCAAAGAAGGTGAACAAGATTTTTTTCAAACCTTAAATCGTGAACAACAAGAACAAATGTTCTGTAAACAGACATGCTCATCCATTCAATTCATATATATATAATTCATATTAAACCATCATATGGACATTTATCAAAATTCACTTCAAATTTGCTGCATGCAACAAGATTTTTAAACCTGATTTGAAGTTTTTTACTCACCTGTTGATGTACAGAGAGCTTTTGAAACATTTTTGAAATTTAAAAACTTGAATTGCTGTGATGTTTGAAAGCAATTACTGGGAAAAATACTTAAATGCTTGAAAACTGAGATGATGTGGGCTTTTGATTATAGATTGAAGCTTGCCTTGATTTGGTGATTTCAGGTTGTTGAAATGTAAACAGGCTATAGGTTTTTTTCTTGAGTTTGCAAATGGTTTACAGGCTTTTGTTTTGATTTCCTGTGGTTTGAGAAATGTTTGATTAAAGGTTTCTCTGATTTGTACAATGAAGAAAGGAAAAAAGAAGTGAAGAGATGAGATATATGCTTATATAGGCTTAATTCAGATTTATTAAAAATAAAACAAAATAAAAATAAACTGGTGACACTTTTTTATTCATCTAACATTTGTCATCAGCAAATGTTTATCATCTTACACATGTTATTAAGATGACTTCATAAATTAACACTTATAATTATGAAATTTTTAATTATTTTAAATTGTTAAAAAGCTTTTGTATTTAATTTACTATTTAATAAATACTTTCTTAATTTATATGAATAGAACTTTCAAAAGAAAATAATATAAAACAAATTATGTTCTAAATACAGTCATATATAATATATTTTTAAACCCAAAATTTATTAAGATATTTATCTTTTAAATTTAAAATTTAAATCCAAATTCAAATTCAAATTCAATTTAAAATCCAATTTAAAATCAACTCAAATACACACACACACATATATATATATTTAAACAAACACAAATTCAATTTGAAAATAATAATTCTATTAAAATCTATTTATATCTATGTATACATAAATAATCGATATTTTTTTTTAAATGAATAGTTTAAGTAATTATATTAGGAGATTATCAAATAAATATTTATCAAGGTATAAATATTTATTATCAGATTTATTTGTTCAATCTATAAATCAGTATTTATAAATAGACAATCAGATAATTATCCAATTACCTAATGTCCAAAAATTCGGTTTATCACAAAAAGGTTTCTGAATTTTTAGCTAAGAAGTACACCGTTGTACATCTTGAGTAATCATCAACCAACACGAAACGATATTTTTTATCACCTAAGCGGTAATATCGTTAGGTCCAAACAGATCCATATGAACTAATTCAAGAATTCTAGAAGTGCTTATAGTGTTTTTGGCATGAAAAGACAATTTCTTTAGTTTTCCCATAGTATATGCTTTACAAAGATTTTCTATTTTAAAATCATGAGATGGTAAATATTTTACCAAATCTTTTCATTTTAATTTGTTTAATAGATTCATAATTGCATGTCGTAATCGTCTGTGCCATAGATTTACTTTTACATCCTTAGCTATCAGGGATTTCGAAAGGGTAAGATCATCAAAAGTTAGAGAATATATATTACCTTCCCTTTTACTTGAAAACAATATTTCTTTTCATGATTGCCAAACAATTTTGCACAAGCCAGGGTCAAAAATAACATTCATTCCTTTATCACATACCTTGCTGATTGATATCAAATTGTGGTGCAGATTTTCAACATATAATACGTCATTTAAGATAAATATACTGTTGCCTACTTTACCTTTACCGATAATTCTACATTTTTCATTACTACCCATTGTGACTTTGCCACCTTTGTACTTATCTACGCCAAGGAACTTTGATTTTTTGCCTATCATGTGCTTGGAATAGCCAAAATCCATATACCATTGTTGTTGTTCCTTAGCCTACCAACATACCTACGCAAGAAGAGAATTTAATGACCTGTTTGTTTTTATAGGTCCACGACTGTTAGTGACAAAAAGTTTTTAAAAATATATTTGCGTAGATCAGAAACTGTTTATATTTGTTCCTTTTGGAACCTAGATTTGTTTAACTTTAAGGTATTTTGTATTTATGCCTTTTGGAATCCAAATTGGTATGGTTTTTACATTTTTGGGTCTATGCTAACAAATGTTTTGATTGTGTCCAATTTTTCTACAAATTGTGCACTCGGTTTTGACTTAATTAATTTTGCTTCTAACAAGTTTAGGTTGATTATACCCAAGTCCTTGTCTATCTGTATTATAGGTTTGTTTCCCTCATAACATATTTAACGATCTTTCTGCTTTGGAAAATTTTCTTAAGGTTGTAGACTGTTTTTGGACTTGCGTTTTGAGAGATTAATTTTCGTTTAACAATTGAGTGCACTTTTTAATTGATTTTTCTCTTCAAGTATTTTACTTTCTTTTAAAATCCGAGCTTCACTTTCTAATGTTTTAATTTTAATTTTTGATTTTTTAAGTTCTTCTTCGAATGTTGGACACTTATCACACTTAGGGCTCTTGGTTTGATAGTTTTTAACTAATTGATCAAGCTGTTTATTTAAATATATCAAAATATCTCTTTTTGATTCAAGTTTAGCATATTTTTCCCTAAGTCTTTCAAAACAGCCGTTTACTTCGCGAAAATATATAAGTAATTCTAAATGAGTAAGTTTTGATACCTCGCATGGATCGTCATCATCACTGTCAGTTATTTCTCCCTGAAGACACAGATTTGCTTTTTCACTCTCACTGTCAGTGCTATCATTTTCATCTTCATCACTTTCATCCCAAGTGGCAGCAAAACTCCTCGTTTTTTACGTTTCTTCCCTTGGCTAAGTCGATTTTTAGGACAATTTGGCTTGATATGGCCTGGTTTATTACACTTATGGCATACGATTTCTTGTTTATCTGAGTTGTCTAGAACTTTGTTGATTCTACTCTTAAGTTGATGATTTTTGGCCGAATTTCCATATTTGCAGTTCCACTTTGGGAATCTCTTTATTAATAGTGCCAGTTTAGGTTCACCATCACTATCACCATCTTCACTTTCAGTTGTTCCTTCAAGAGCTATCGATTTTTTTTCAAGTGTCACCTCCTTCATACTCTTTCTTGAATTTCATTGCTAGCTTATAATTGGTGAGATTTCCGATAAACTCTTCAACTTTGATTTGTTTCAAATCCTTTGATTCTTGAATAGCAGTGACTTTGGCTACAAAATTTCATGGAAGGCTATGAGGATTTTTCGGACTACTTCCAAATCTATGTATGATTTTCCAAGAGCATTTGATTTGTATACGATATTGGAAATTCATTCATACATCTCTTTAACATTTTATTCCTTGGCCATTGTGAAATTCGCTTATTCGCTACTCAGCATAGCAAGGTGAGATTCTTTGACTTGAGATGTTCCTTCATGAGTCACTTTGTGTGTGCCATATTTCTTACGCGGTTAGACAATGTGAGACAAGATTAAATTCAATTTAATCCAATGAACAAATAATAGAATTCATGGCTTTAGCATTAGCATTTTGTAGTATTTTCTAGATCTATCCACTTATCCATCGGTTTATCTATTTACTCATTATCTGCAACTATAGTTGGTGCTCTGTCTCAACTACATTCCAAGCATCAATTATTTTCAGAAAAAATTTCATTTTATTATTCAAGTAAGCATATTCACCATTGAACATTGATGGTCTAGCTATGGACTGGCCCTTAGCAAAAATATTGTTGAAAGAAGCCATTTTAAAATTCAATTTTTTTAAAAAAAATTGGTTTTTGAACAATCAATTTTTAAAAAAAAATTGACTTCTGTTCCTAGCTCTGATACAACTTATAGGATCGATTCCACCCTAGAGGGGGTGAATAGGGTGATACTATCAATTAAAAAAATTAATGCGGAAGTATATAAAATAGTTTCAGCACAAATATAGCAGAATAGTAGTAGCACAGATAATAGCAGAATTGTAGCCGCACGGATAATAGCAGAATAAATGCAGAAATGGAACTACATAGATTTACACAGGTTTGGTAAAACCCTGACTACGTGTTGCCCCCAAAGTTTCTACTAGAAATTAAGTAGTCAGACGCTTACACACGAAAACTCGTGACACCCGCTATCAACTAATCTAACTCTATGCTCAAAATCCTACCACATCTCAGCCACTGATTTGCAAATTCTCGAACTACACCACCTGGTTCATCCCCTAGTCACATGACTAGGATTTACAATTTTTAAAAGAGAAAATACAAATTGAAAATCAATTAAAAAAACAAAACCCTAATTTTAAAGAAAGCCCAACTAATATTATAGCCGGCCCAAAGTAGCGAAAGTGATAAAACTATCCCCTTTTCTTCATTTATTTCTTCGGCCTGTCTTCATGCTTGCATTTTGTACTTCGTTCCTCTTTCAGAAAGTTTAGGACTATGCTAAATTGAGGCGCCACATGAGATTTTTCGATTTTAGGGGAGAATGCTCTTTGATTTGGCTTGTTGATTGTTGTTTGGGGCTACTACAATTTGATCGAGTTCGACTAATGGTATGCGATTTATTCTTTTTGCTTTACTGGTTAGCGTGCTTAAACTCCATGATTTAGGCCGATGATGTTAATCGTTTATATAGGATTCAAAATCCTATTTCTTTGTTCATATATTTCTGGTTTGAATTCATCAAATAATATGCTTGGCCATTCCATTTATCTTGATTGTTGATGATTAATCTTGACTTGTTCAGTTTTGTATATTTTGCTCTTTACTTGATTAACACGGCTTTGATTTTGAACTGTTTAATTTCTTGGCTACCATAGCTTGATTTTCTGGCATCATTGGTTCCGTGAATTTCTGATGACTTCGGCATTGCTTTGATATTTAACGGCATTTTTCTTTGACTTGGTTTGGGTTTGAAACTCAAACTCTGTAGCATGTTGGAATTCGACTTTGATTGTTCGATCACTATACTTATTTTTGCAACTGCAATTCTTTCATTTTTTACTTGCAGTCTTAACTTTGTTACTCTAACCAGTTTCTATTGGTTCCACTAAATATACATACATACATACATACATACATACATACATATATATATATATATATTCATGTTATATGTTTTAGATTTGAGTCTCATTGATGCATTGCATTTGTTTGCATATTTGTCTGGTCATTCGCTTGTTGTTCATTAGCTTGGTCTTATAATTTTAAGCTGACTATTCGATTATTCTTGAATGATGGTGATTTCCCTGCAACTTTATCCACTGATTTTGTGATATGAGTTGCATTGAGCTCTGTCCACTATTGTACATGTCTGTTTGCATTGACTTCAGTTGAGTTTGCTTCATATGCGGTCAACAATCATGCAGTTGGTCTACACTTGGTTTCACTACATAGGTTTGCATTTTTGTGAGCTGAGCATTTCGACCTGTATTCATTTGTATGCATGAAGTTATGAGTGATATTGATTATCTGGAACAAGTAACTTGTTTGCAGTGTTGTTTCATTGAGCCTATACTGTACATTCACATGCTTGCTATCTCATTGCATTAAATTTGTTCATTACCATATATGTACATACATACATATGTATGTGTGTATATGGGTCTATTGGTTCATTATGTTGGTTGTATATATGTGGCCTTGGTTTCAATTGAGTCTAAGCTTTTATATGAATAGTTCATGATGTTGCTCTTTGATTTTCTGGCCTTCACTTGATATCTGCTGCACCATGTAGTAGTTTTGCTTGCATATATGTATTCATGTTCGCTTGAGTGTGGCCTGTGCCTTTGTGTGGAGCTTGATTGAGTTGTTGCTCTGTTTTGTTGTACTGAATTGATATACTAGCTCGAGTTGGTCTTCAAGTTAAACTACAACTTTTACTCTTGTGCATGTTTTAGTCCTATTGAGTTTTGTACATTTGTGTCTCTACTACAACCATTTACTATTAAGGATACTATTTTTGATTTCAAATCTGACCATGCTTTACGTCTGCAGTGTTGCAGTCTGATATGCTTCGTTTATGTGTTGTTTACCACTGTTGCATTGATTTTATACATTCTATATTTGAGTTTGGTTAATCTGTCTAGCCACTATTATTACTGGCTTCATGTGTACACTTTCATCTGGATTTGCTTTTTCGTATTACACCTGAGTTGAATCCATCTTAAAGCTCAGGTTTGACCCTATGCTCGTGTCGTGACATTATTTTTATTGCACTTGAGTTGAACTTGGCTTTTGGTTAGGTTTGACCTTGTGCTCACCTGTCCCTGTAATTTTATCAAGTGTATATCAGTGTGCACGTCCTTGTGGCATATACAGTGATACACTGTGCATGTCACAAGTTATTCATGTTTGATGAATTCAAAATTAAATGACGACGAACAACCCAACTAACCGAGGCAAATTATATTTTCATAAATATATTTTATTTTATATTGCAAAAAAATTTCGTTTTCAAATTTACCGCGCTAGTCTTAATTTTGCAGATAATTCAGATGTTAGATTCAATCTAGAAAAGAGTTGAAGTTCGAATACGAGTGAATGAGAGATATGTAGTGAGTTGTGCAAATGTATATATGGTGAAAAATGTGATGTAATCAAACTTTTATTTTAATTGAATTTTAATATATATAGCGAGAGCTCAAATTTGTACTATTCGAAATTGTAATAAATAATTATTTGAATAAAAATTATTTGAATTTAAATTCAATGTTATTTATTTTATCCAACAAATATTTGTTTAATTATGTGAAAAATAAAATAGTACAATACCAAATACATTTAAATGAATATGTACAGGTTTGTTATCATCAAACAAAAATCATACAACATATTCAACAACCCCTCTTATACTTAACACCCTACTCTGAGAGTACGAGCTCAGAGGTTGTACTTTTGTTGAAATCAATAGTGTGTTGTTGGAAATAGCAATGTGGCATTTTAAGTGAAATGTTCTAAGAAAGGTAAATGTAACCTCTAGCCTCACACTCGGGGGACAGTGAAATAGGCGATGCTTTAAGGCAATGTGGTTCGCAATCTTTGTGGTATGATATTAGCTTTTAGATTTATTTTGTGCATGCCATCACGTTGGGTACAAAAATATGTGTTATATGGTATGAAAGCTCTAGGATAGGCCAAGAAAGTTAGGGTTATATCATATTTGGTGCTATTCATACCATCCATTGGTCTTGGGTAGGCCCGTCTTAATTCGGAGAGAACTAACTGTAGGTGGCTTCGGTGCATCCCTCTAGAGATGCACTGTATGGGAGTTAGTCCCTTACTTTGTTATTCGATGGAAATCCAAATCTCCAATAAGTGCCTTTGATTTAGTTGTAAACCTATTATATCTTCAAATTTAAACAGTGTAACAATTTCAGTTATTTGAATAAATTTATTTGAAAACTGCTTTTAAAAGAATGTCATTAAAAATAAAGTCATTAGATTTCGCGTAGAAATGTTTTGGTTATCATAAGGTGAAAACATGTATCGTTTTTATGTACGGCGTGGTCATAAGAGATTCCCTTTGTTTTTCGATACTCCATTTTGAGTTTCTCAAACTAGTCCCATGACTGACCCGGAGTTTATTTTCTTCCCCTTAAACTCTTGGTGCTATATTTTTCTGAGTAGCCTAGTAGTTAGGTTTTGTGTAATGAGCCCCTATTTCGAACGATTCGCATCCACACATGTCAGACTTGAATTGCTCAAAATATCAGATAGTTAATTTATGTTTCGCAAAACTCAGCATATATAGTGAATAAATTAATCATAGAATCATAGACAAAAAATATTACCAAAATAAGCAACGGAATAGATAAATAGTAGTTCATGAAGCAACTATATCAACAATAGATTCTGAAATAAAATACAATAGAATTTCAAATACAGAGTAATCTCAAATACAAAAGTAACTGACAAGGCCGAACATAAATCACTAGAAACAGCTGAATAGATAAGACAGATCTTCAAGCAGAGCTCCAAACTCCAAGGTGAGTCTCAAATGCTATGTCACTCAGTCTGACCTGAGCATAAAGTAAAGCAAAAACACTCACGTCAGGATTAACATTCTTACATCTCTAAATTCAACTCAAGTGAAATGTCAAATGAAATACAAGTAACTTAAAGGATGTTTGGGATTTCTATCCTCTAAGCATCCGTGGAACTATCTACTATATAGTAATATACGCTATTATAATATGTCTAAAGTAAGTAAACTATTAAAATAACGTTAAGGCTTTAGCCATATCCCCCTTAACACATTTTATATATTCCCATATTCCAAACAATATCGTAACTCCCACCACAAAATGGAGGACTATCAAAGGGCACTCCATAGGTATGGTACAAATCAAACTCATAGAAGGCGCGATATGACATGTGAACGCGGCACTCGAGGCAACGCCAGGAAGATATACCATTTGCACTCCTGGACTGATGGTAATGCATAGCAGCTACTACCGCCCACCTCGTGACACACTTCCAAATCAAAGGTGCACCCAAATCAAATCACAAAAGCAATAGAATGGTATCGAAGAAATGTGCCCGATCGAGGCAATGACCCTACTTGGCCCGGTATAGCTCTTGTTTTAGGCACATCAAGCTAGCTCACGGGAGTCAGGGCTACATAAATACCATATAGAATCATCGCCAAACCATCTTAATTCATTTTGGAATCTCCACCACATACACATTTGTTAAAGTGGTATTGGTAGAGAATATGACAATGTACGATTCTGGTCTCTTTAACTACCAAATGCTTATTTCACAACGTGGTCATTTCATTTCAAATAGTTCCTACTTCATACAAAAATATCGCATATCTTTCAAAACCATATCAATTCAATATCATTATTCGCATTATATAATACTCATTTACAGAATCGTAACACTTCAAAACTTTACAACACTTTCAAAATCATAACACTTTTGAAATCATAGCACTTTTTGAAACCATAACACTTCTGTAATCATAACAGTTTTGAAATTATAGCACTTTTTGAAATTCATAACAATTCCAACTTAAACTGTTTAGATATTGAAAACAGTGTATGTATTAAAATAGTTATAAATTAAAATAGTTTAAATGCTTTATATGATAAAATTAGCACCTTCAATTTCACAGGTCAAATTAAATCATCTTAAATTCCAAAATTCAATTTAAATCTATTCCAGTTTAACCATTTCAATATAAAGTTCAAAGATTCAAGTTTAAATATTCAAACATTTACAACATAAATTTCATTTATATTTCAACATTTAACTTTAATTTTTATTCAAATTGGAGAATGTTCACTTAATCATTTTAATAACAATTAAATAAAATCTCAATTTGTAAATTTAAATCAATATTCAAAATTCAGTCTCAATTTTATTTAAATTTGAGAATATTCATTTAATCACCTTTATATCGAATCAAGTTATAAAAAGTTTTCAAAATCTCAAAACCAATAAGTTCAAAAAAATATACTCAAATTTAATTATTAACCAATTTTAATTCCAAGTCAACATTAATTTATCTTCCTAACCTTTATTATTATAGTTATGAAAATTTAATTTTAAAGTATTGGTATAAATTTAAGGAAATAATTAAACATATTATAAACCCATTACATTAAATTTTATTAAATTAAATCTTATTATTAAATATATTTTGTATTAAATCTTATTTTCTATATTTTTGAAATAAATAAAATATAAATAAAATCTTAAGATTTACACCTTTCAAAACTAATTTATAAGTTAAAATTTCCAAAACATATTATTTTAAAAATCTAAATTTTACATAATAATTTAAAAATCAATATCTATTAAAAGCCAAATATTTCATTTCAAACGTTGGAAATCATTTTAAAGATATAGACCAATAATGTCCGTATATAATTTTCTATCCTATGGTCAAGTGATACAGATATTTTTCATTTCAATCCGCAATTTAAATATCACGGGTATATATCATTTCAACCCGCTATCCTAAAATTTAAAAATCAATGAAAATCGCTTGGGTTTATTATTTCAACCCATAACGATTTTCTCATATTCTATAAAATCGTTCGGGTACGTATCGTTTCAGCCCATAGGGAATTTTTAATTAACAGGGAACTTGTAGAGTGAGAACAATTATGATAAAATATAACGTATCAACAACAGGCATATATCATCAGTGATAAATTAAATAAAATATATACAACAGGATATGGTGTCATATATCACAGGTGGACAATTGCAGATAATGGTATATACTTAACATTTAAGTAACTAGCAATTCAAATTTAACAGCATATTTCAATTTCCGTTTCAAGTAAAATCAAATTTACTAACTATAAGAATATTAATCATAAGTGATTGCTTACCTTTCGAGGCTAGAGGAAATAGACAACACGATGGGCTACGAATTGAACCACGATCTAGACGATCGACCAAATCCATTCAACAAATCTCAAAGCGAAGGAAGCTGATTGTGACGCCCCACCTCTATACCCACGCTAGCCAAGAACACTCCGGAGTAGTGCTGTCAACTAGCATGGAGAATAAGGTTGTTGAGGAGCGACCATCCATGTAATTGCTTATCACACGGTGGCTATAAATAATCTTCGGAAACAAACATAGAAATAATCATAACACAAATCAGTCACAGATATCAATATCACAAAGGCGGAAGAAGATATGAATATATAACTAACACATGAAAGTGTACATCAGAGTAGTGGTCAGTAAGATCCACGATAATACAAAAGAATAGCAACACGTGCTATACAAAAGAATACAACTATGAGTCTATATCTCAAGTGTATACAACAAAAACTGCTAATCTAAACAGTTAGCCAAAAGTCAGAGTGATGAATCCCTGGGAAGAAGTCAAGCAGAAGCACCTGTAACATCTCGGTCTGACCCGAGTATTATTTAAGAAAATAATAAACGGGTCAGTCTAGCTATAAATATCAGATGACATGATATAACATAAAAGATATGGCATAAACATAAATATCCATAATGACATACCACTATAAGTATGTAAATAATGATCAACAGAAGATCAATCAATAAGAGATAATCAATATCACAAGAATCTTCTCAAGGATTCAGAAAGGGCATCATACCCCAAACTTGTACTCATAACAAGTCAATGACATAAATTCTAGAAATCAATGCAAGAAGTCCAGAAATCATAGAAAAAAGAAAGAGGCCTATCACATGACGGTCCGAAGACCAAGGGGAGCAACCCCACATGTGTGAATGGAATCACACAGATTAAGGTCCAGACTAACCAAAAAGCAAAAAGGTATGTGTGAGTGGAATCACACAAGTGGTGTCTAGTCTAACCTCGCAACAAGAGACATCGCACAGTTGCTAGTCTAAATCATCAGAATGATCGTCATGATCAACGAGAAGTGTCAATTACACTAAGCTAGTAAATATAGAAGTTTAGCTTCATGTCCCATAACCACTTGCTTAACTTAAATGTTTACGAACAAACTGTAAATCTTCACTAATAAAATTGTCACAAGAGGTTCAATCGAACAAGTCCAAGAATTAACCGACGAAGTGAACGCAAGCGTTTCATACCACTTGTTTTACTAAATCGTTTAATTAGATTTCTCATCCGAGTGAGGTAAAGGTTTGTATATACTAATAGATTGGAAAACGGTTTAAGAAAAGAGCTTTGTTATTAAAAATAGAGTTGAAATTGTTTGTTAAAAGAGTTTTGATATTTACTACTAGTATTGAAACCTTTATATTATAAAGTGACAAAACACAGAAGCAATTGTAGAAACAATCAGTCACAAAAATCGCATACGGAGATGTGAATAAAATCCAAGGAAATCAGCTCAATGTTTTTCAAATAAGATCCCCTACGGAGGGGGGGTCCGGGGGGCTGGCAATCCCCCAAGGTGGGGGTGCGGGGGCAACGCCACCGCTTACGGGGTTCGACTTAGTGAAGACAAAATGAGGTCTAACGACCTAAGAGGGATAGGGTCGAGCGACCTAATGGTTGCGACCTAGGGATCTAAGGGGCACGACCTAGTGGTCCAGTGACCTAAAGGGTAAAGGCCATGCGACCTAAAATGGGTTCTCGACCTAACACTCAAACGACCTAAAGAAATTAAGGAGCCGAGCGACCTATAAGAAGAAGCGACCTAAGTAGAAACGAGGCCTAACGACCTAGGGGTTAGGTCATGCGAGTTAAGAAGGTCAGCGACCTAACAAAGACACGCGACCTAATAAAGGAACGCGACCTAGCGACTTAAGAGGCAAGCGACCTAAGTGTTACGACCTAAGAGTCGAACGACTTAGCGTGGAAGCGGCCTAATAGCCAAATGACCTAACGACCTAAGGTCATACGACCTAGCGACCTAAAGCCATACGACCTAACGACCTATGGTCATACGACCTAGCGACTTAAAGCCATGCGACCTAGCGACCTAAGGTCCATACGACCTACGAACTAAGGTCCATACGACCTAACTCCGAAGACATTAGAAATGGCCAGGACGACCTACGACCTAAGGTCCATACGACCTACGACCTAAGGCTCAACGACCTAATTCCGAGGCTAACGACCTAATGCTGCAGGGGGAATTTAAGGCCAGAAACGACCTACGACCTAAGGGTTAGGTCGCGAGCGACCTAAATCCGAACACACGAAAATGACCAAAACGACCTAAGTGCAGAAAATTCACCAAAACGCTAAAAATTGGAGTTTTTCACCAATCCAATCCAAACCAAATGCAAATGTGCATGCAAAAGTGATAGGGAATCATTCCCAACAGTCCAATATAGTTATAGACTAGATTTGTGAGATAAAAATCTCACCTTTGCACAAATCCAATGAAAAAAATGAAGTTTTAAGCAAGCAAGAATCAATCCCTCTTCTATCTAAGCACAAGAAGCTTGAATCCAATGTCTTCTTCTTGAATTTGAAGTAGAAAGATGGATTGCAATTGAATTTGAGTTTTGGAATTTTAATTTCCCATTCCCTCCACCATTTTTGAAGAAGCTTGAAGACTTAGGAAAATAGAAATGAAGTTATGAAGAGGAGGGGTGAAGGTTGGGTCTAATATGCTAAAAGCCCAACCCAAAGTCTCAAGTGAAAAAGTAGTGAAATTGTACTATCTCCAATCATATCAATGTTTATACTTAAAAAAATTGTAAATGGCATTTTGAACTCAATGGAAGTGGTCTCGAGTCCTAATTTGACCGTTTGCAAAAAGTAGCTTTTCGGACCAATATCCGATTAACGACAAAATATTTAAATAAAATATTTAAATATAAAATCGATAAATATGCGGGTTGTTACAATGAACATGGACTTGAATGACAAAGCTGTAAAATGGGAATCGATGAGAACAAATCAAATTGGCTTGGTATAACGGAATGTACGTATATTATTACAAAAAATCAATATTTAAATTTAAGACAAATATTAAAATAAAATACATATACAAGTCAAAATTATTATTCTTAAAACAAAAATATTCAAAATTAAAGATATATATATACTATATGTAAGAATCAATATTATAAAACCAATGTAAACTTACATTATTGTATTATTTATATAACCAACCGAAAGTACGGAAAAGTTACTTTACTTTAAAATCAATACTTTATTATAATCAATATATGTATGTATGTATGTATATGCTCAACGGGACATATATAAACTTATAGAAACTTATGTTTACATCTCTTATAAACCTATATATATATGACTACAGATTTCACACAATAGTTCTTATATTTACAAAAGTACAAAGAAAATAAACATATCTCTAAACAAGTTATATACTACTCTAACATTTTATACATACTAACCTTTCACTATAAACTGCAATCAAAAATTCTGACTATGCATACATATCAAAACTCTTGAAAAATAAAATTCTTATATACATATGTATAATTAGAAATCAATATCTAGTTTCGACTTTAAAACAATTTTTTTTAAATTCGAAATATCAATATATATAGTTTATAATTAAATATGTCAACACATGTATATTATACATAGAATCATACGAGAACATGATATAATAAAATTCAAAATCAATAAACAAATCGATATATATGTAACCTACAGACTGTAAAATGTAAACACATATATAGTAAACATAAAATTTTCTTCTTATATATACTGTAAACATATAACCTATATACAGTAGACATATAATCTTTCTTCTTTATAATATATGCCACAACTTATATAATATTTCTTTTAGAATGCAATATCTACTGTAAAGCTATATATATAAACACACACACGAAACCATCCCATAAAACTCTCTCGTTTTTATTTATTATGTAAACATGAATTTTGTAAATCTAACCAAGCTTTATATTATACCGCACTACCTTAACCAGGCACAAACAAGAACGCAAAAAAGGAGGCGGTCGTAGGAAAATGAAGGCTTGAGCAAGCTGCTATGCGATGTATCGCTATGTTGTGGGGATCGAAAATGGGCCAAGGCGTTAGGGTGCGGGTGTAAGGTGATGTCAGTGATAATGGAGGAGGCAGAGAGGTAGGTGAGGCGCACAAGTCGGCACTGCTAGGGATGGTTGGTGGCCGTTGTCGGTTGTGGTGGAAGAGAATGAATAGTGCACGAAGAGTAGGAGATGAGCATTGGTTTTGCATGTTTCATAAAAAAATTGTTCGGCTGGGTGGTTGCGTGGCCTTGCTTTGTCTATGGGAAAGGTTGAGATGCGGTTGAGAAATATGGCGGAGGGAGGGAGGAGATGATGTAGAGGAATGGGGCCATGGATCTTGAAGCAAGGGGAGCTATTCATGTGGGGAAGAAGGAATGGTAGACATGAGGTGAGCAAAAGTAGCGGGAGAAAGGGGCTCAGACAAGTATATAAACTATGCATATGATATTATTATTATTATTATTATTATTATTTTACGGAAGAACAAACGAAGAAGAGAAATGCAGAGAGACAAAAAAGAATGGGTGAACCAGAATATAAAATAAAGTGGTAGAATAGCAAAAGCTAGTAGTTGAATTCTCTGAGTTTTTAATAATTAGTGGCTATTAACTTTCTCATGGAGAACAATGAAAGGACATAGGAAACCAAAAGACACAAATGAGGAACCAATATGGTCAACTGTTCTATAAATTTTGCTACGTACCGGATGCCGAAATACAGGAATGGATATACTACGGAAATCAGCACCACGAGACGAAAAGAATGATACATAGATATCAGCGATATGACCAAGTTATAAAAACCCGATTTTTCGCTGTTGAAAATGCTGCTAAAACGCTAAAAATAAGATAGACGGGGCTATAAGAGTCCAAATTTGACGAAATAGATTATGACATCTCACTCAAAAAAAAATTTAAATTTTTTTTATATAAAAGTAATCATATTTCGAAAACATTTTATTTTCATTGACTTTACTGATTTTAAATTAAAAATTAAAAATTATACAACATAACTAACTTCCATATTTCTCGATGAAAAATTTCCATTTTCTATGTTTAAATAGATGCATTCCAAATATCAAATTTTCATTGCTAAATTTTATAATTAAATTTCAAGTAAATATAAAAACCGTTAAATTTTATGAATCATTACACTCTCCCCCATTCAAAACTTTTCTTCCCCGAAAAGGAAGGAGGTTGGAGAATAGAAGTAAGAGAAAGAAAAGATGGATTTGAAATACATATTATTAGATACATAATAAATTCAAAACCATATAAATTTCATCAGTTTTTAAATTGATTTATATTTAATTAATTCGATATCAATCCATTTCTTTTAATCAACAATATTCATTTTTATTCATATTTTGTTGATTTTCAATTCAATCTATTTTTATTCAATTTGAATTTTTTTCAGTTTATTAATATTTGTTACAAAAATTTCTTTCAAAACAAAAAATATTTGATTTAACTCATTTATTAAATCTATTTGACTTCCATTAATTCCACTAAAGTTCGATTTCACCATTCTTGAGTTCATATTTACCTACTTAATTAGTATTTTCTTTTATTTATTAAATTTATTTCACTTAACATGTTTTGCAACATATATTAAGTGTATAAAATTTTTATAACCATGTATTATTCAACAAATAAATTTTCGCTTTTATTGTTCAATTTATTATTTGTAAATTCCCTGAACAAAATATCATTTTAGGACATCTGATTACGTATATTTATACTGTATATTATTCAGTTACATTCAACCTTCCCAGGTAGGTTTTATTAATGTATTTGAATATAGTTGAACATTATACACATTTACCTTTTATTTACAACATTTTTTTATTAAGCAAGAATTTAGTTTTGAACAATTTATTACTTTAGGTTTTCTCTTGCATAATCTCAATTACGTATTCACATTCATTTTTACTTTTGAATAGCCAGGTAAGCTATATATATGTTTCAAGATGAAATTATGTATTACACAAATTTATCTAACCCTAGTTGAACTGTTTCAAGTTGTTTAAATTTCAATTCTCATTTTAAACAATCCAGTTATTCAAAATTTTACTTTTTTTAAAATTTGAAACCATTACTCAACATAGAATTTAAGAGTTAAATTTTCGGTTTTGCTTTAAACAAATTTGAAATCAATATGTATAATTTATACATCAATCATACTCAAAAAAATAAATCAAATTCCATTTTCAAAACTAAAGGGTCGCAAAGCTACTAAGTAGCCTCTCCCCTTCGAGACACGAAAATGAATGTCGATGATGATGCAGTTATCACCGAAATTATTTTCTAGCAATGAAAGAAGAGAGTACGGATTAATTCCTTTAAAATTATTCTTTTGAAACAATTTCCATTTCAAAATATTTTTAAATAATATATTCCAAAACTTTGAAACCCAAACTTTGAAAAGCACCATAAATTTAATTCTCATATTTTTATTTAAAATTCATTTCATTTTAAATCAAGTTAACAACCCATGTTTATAAAATTTTCATTATCGTGTAATAAACAATAATAGTTAATGGTTTAGAAATATTAACCAAATAATAAATGAAAATCTAGTATTTTCATTTCTAACAACCAATTCATTTAACAATCAAATTTTAGAAATTTAAACTTATATATAAATTATAATTATACGTAAAATCATTTTATTTGCCAATTTGGAAAATAATATTGTGTCAGTTTGCTTTTTTCAAGTGTTCTGGAATTCCTATCGATAACGTTAGCTAAATGAATCAATCGATACCCAAAATTAAGACTTAACATCTCAAAAAACATAATACATGAAACACTTTTGTTTTAGTTACAAATATACTCCCTCATAGGATGGTTCAAAATAGATCTAAGATAAGGATGTGGAGATTCAAATTTGGAGGGACCCTAATCAACAAGAATTTCAACTAAGCAGATAGGCTCGAAAGTAAGATAAAATAATTGAATTAAAAAAGAGGATAGATGGATAGATCTATATTAATCGTGGCGACCTTAACCGGGTCAACCGAGATTCTAGGAATAAGATTAATGCGGAGTTCATTTTCCCGCATTTGAGAAGGAGAAAGTGACTTCACCCAATATCAGCATAATCTATGATTATAGGGGCGGAGTCATGACTACAAGGGAAATACCCTCATCTTCTACTAGAGATGGGTTGGGCTTCGCAAGAAATAATAGCATCTAAACTGAGAATGTAGAAATCTCCAATGAACCGATGCCTATTGCAAACGAGTTCACCTCTTTACAAATCAGATTTAGGTTGGCGGGACCACCGATGGAATTTAGACACATATAAGGACAAAATAGCCAATTGAGGTGACAAGATATTCTCAAATTCATTATAGAGATCAACTGAAGTGGAGAAATAGGATGCTCTAGAGTCAAGAAGAACATGAACAGGAAAAGACACGGATGGATTTCAGAACAAAGGAGTAGTTTCCAATTCCAATGGAAATCCGAATCAAAGAGGATAAATTCAAGCTCGAACGGAGGCAATTCTATAATTAATTTGTACTCCATATGCTAAGTTTTCCTAAACCAAAGCTCTGATATCAACTGTAGCGAGCCTCTATTTCAAACGATTCGCATCCGCATATGGCAGACTTGAATTTCTCAAAATATCAGATTTTAATTTATATTTGGAAAATCTCAACATATACAGTAAATAAATCAATCGTAGAATCACAGACATGGAGTATTACAATAATATGCAGTGGAATAGATATATAGTAGTTCATGAAGCTACTATATAAACAACAGAGTTTGAAATAAAATACAATGGAATCTCAAATACAGAGTAATCTCAAATACAAAAGTAACTGAACGGTAATCACTGGAAACAGCTGAATAGATAAGACAGATCTTCAAGCAGAGCTCCAAACTCCAA
Organism: Allium cepa; assembly: GCA_030765085.1. Classification (NCBI taxonomy): domain Eukaryota; kingdom Viridiplantae; phylum Streptophyta; class Magnoliopsida; order Asparagales; family Amaryllidaceae; genus Allium; species Allium cepa. The sequence continues at coordinate 46,285,171 of CM060940.1, read as the reverse complement.
GTTGAGTCCCAAATGCTATGTCACTCAGTCTGGTCCGAGCATAAAGCAAAGCACAAAACACTCGAGTCAGGACTAACATTCTTATATCAGAAAATTCAACTCAAGTGAAATGTCAACTGAAATCCAAGTAACTTAAAGGATGTTTGGGGTTTCCATCCTATAAGGAGCCTTGGAACTATCTACTATGTCGTAATATACGCTATTATAATACGCCTAAAGTAAAGTAAACTATTAAATTGCATTAAGGCATTACCATATCCCCCTTAACATGCATAGGTATGGTACAAATCAAATTCGTGGAAGGCTGGATAAGGAATATGAACATGGCACTCGAGGCAATGCTAGGGTGGATATACCATTGCACTCCTGGACTGGTGGTAGCAGCTACTACCGCCCACCTTGTGACACACTCCCAAATCAAAGGTGCACCCAAATCAAATTACAAAAGCAATAGAATGATATCGAAGAAGTATGCCTGATTGAGGGAATGACCCCACTTTGCCCGGTATAACTCTTGTTTTAGCCACATCAAGCTGACTCATGGGAGTGAGGGCTACGTAAATACCATGTAGAATCGTCGTCAAACCATCCTACTTCATTCTGGATCTCCACCACGTACACAGTTGTTAAAGTGGTTTCGGTATTGGCAAAGAGTATGGCAATATCTAATCTCGGTGTCTTTAACAAACAAAGGCTGATTTCACACCATGGTCATTTCATTTCAAATAGTTCGTACTTCATATCAAAATATCGCATACATTTTAAAACCATATCAATTCGATATCATTATTCACTTTATATAATACTTATTTGTAGAATCGTAACACTTCAAAATTTTATAACACTTTCGAAATCATAACAATTTTGAAATCATAGCACTTTTTGAAATCATAACACTTCCGTAATCATAACAATTTTTAAATCATAGCACCTTTTGAAATTCATAACAGTTCCAACTTAAAATGTTTAGATTTTGAAAACAGTATACATATTAAAATAATTATAAATTAAAATAGTTTGTATGTAATAAAAATACTTTATATAATAAAACTAATACGTCCAATTTCGCAAGTCAAATCAAATCATCTTAAATTCCAAAATTCAGTTTAAATCTATTCTAGTTTAACCATTTCAATTTATTGTCCAAAGATTCAAGTTTAAATATTCAAATATTAACAATATAAATTTCATTTATATTTCAACATTTAACTTTAATTTTATTCAAATTGGAAAATATTCACTTAACCGTTTCAATAACAATTAAATAAAATCTCAGCTTATAAATTTAAATCAATATTCAATCTATATTTTATTTAAGATAGAGAATATTCATTTAATCACCTTTTTATCGAATCAAGTTATAGACCAAAATTTTCAAAATCTCAAAATCAATAAGTTCAAATAAATTCTTATTTTAATTCAATTATTAAACAATTTAAATTCTAAGTCAACGGTAATTTATCTCCCCAACCTTTATTGTTAAAGTAATAAAAATCAAAATTTTAAAATATTGGTATAAATTTAAGGAAATGCTTAAACATATTATAAATCCATTAAATTGAATTTTATTTAACTAATTCCTATTATTAAATATATTTTGTATTAAATCTTATTTTATATATTTTTGAAATAAATAAAATATAAATAACATCTTAATATTTACACCTTTTAAAACTAACTTATAAGTTAAAATTTCCAAAACATATTATTTTAAAAATCTAAATTTTATTTAATATTTTAAAAATCAATATCTATTAAAATCCATATATTTCATTTCAAACTTTGGAAATCATTTTAAAGATATGGACCATCAGTGTCCGTATACAATTTTCTATCATATGGTCAAGCGATAAGGATATTTATCATTTCAATCCGCAATTTAAATATCTACGGGTATATATGATTTCAACCTTCAATCCCAAAATTTAAAAATCAATTAAAATCGCTTGGGTTCATCATTTCAACCCATAACAATTCTCCCATATTCACAAAATCATTCTATTATATATCATTTCAGCCTATAGGGAATTCTAAATTAACAGGAAACTTGAAGAGTGAAAACAATTATGATAAAATATAACATATCAACAACAGGCATATATCATCGGTGATAAATTAAATAAAATATATACAGCAGGATATGGTGTCATATAGCACAGGGGAACAATTGTAGATAATGGCATATATTTAACAATTTAATAATTAGCAATTCAAATTTAACAGCATACTTCAATTGCCGTTTCAAGTGAAATCAGTCGCTAGAAATTCAGTTTAAATCAATTAACAATAGTTGAATTTAAAAGTATTTCGAAACCTAAATATGTCGACATGAGAAAATTTATTTATAACACTCTAAATCAGAGTGAAAAATTTGTTTCACGAAAATCGAACGTTTCTATCCCTTTTTGGATTTTTTCATACGAAATAGTAACGTATATCAGTGTCCATATGGACTTTTGATAGGAAGGTCCTGACACAGATATTTCTGTTTCTTCTTATCCGTCTCATCGCGTTGATCACCATGATATATTCATTTGTGTATCTTGAGGTCCGGTACATGATGGGAATAATAAACTGTTCGTTGTAACAGTACCATAAATTGCGACCTTAGCTTTCCTTTGCCTTTCAAATTCAAACTGCTGCCCAAAACAAAATTCATTGCTATAATTATTTTTCTGAATCAACGTATGGTCGTTGCCATTATTTATATTACCTTTCCTTTCCCATTCACTTTTGTCATTTCAATTTCCATGTGGCTCCCTGTCTCCTTCAAAATATTCTAATTCTAGCCTATTTATAATTCTTTCCTCTTTTTATCCTCATTTCCTTTTTCCTTTTTGCCTTCTTATCATTTTTTTTGCACAGCCACTGCCTTCCTCCATCTTCACCACCTCCTTTCTTTTTTCCCCTTTTCCTATGCTTTCAACCCTCCACTGTGTTGCCTTCCGCACGAGCACCTCTTCAACCAGTCGTCGAAACCGACCCTTCCCTTTCCTCCACACCTTTTCCTTCCCTTCTTTTTGAAACCCATCACCACAACATCCCGCAACTGATGCGATGTCGTACCAACCTGAGCTCTTCCCTTTGCGCCTGTCCACCATTGACAACCTTCCCCTTGAGCCCTTCCTTCCAAAGCTCTGTCGATCATGACCCATCATCACCCCTCCCGCACATGACACCTCCTCCTCCTTAGCCGCCAAATGTTTGCTATGTTATATATTTATGTATTTTTATGTTAACATATGCATATAGATAGTATAAATTATGTAAAATTTAGTCAGTTTTGTACTCAGAGAAAAATATATATTGGTATTTATACATGTTTATATAAAGGTTTCCATATAATATATACAGTTTATTAATTGTTACGTATAATATATACAATTCTATTGTGTACAGGTTTGTAGGATATGCAATAACTGTTGAGTAAACTATAATTGTGTAAATAAAATAAATATCAAAGTATATTTTGTTTACGCACAATTGGGTCTGCATATTTTGGTGTTCATGTTTTATTTTGGAAACATATTGATTTTTGCTGTGTTTGTGTGTATAAGTTGTTTCTACCATACATATGTTACGGTGTGTACTGTATAGGTTTATGTATATATTAGTTATATACTCGGATGGGTTTAAGCTATATTAATATGATATAGTTATATTGTTCACTTCAGCATATGTATATGTTATAGCGTTATGTGTGTGTGTGTGTATATATATATAGTAAACTTATATGCATGCCATGAGTTTTGTATGTTTATAAAGTCATTATATTATATATATATCAGTTGTTGCTTACAGTTTTAATCTAAAGTTATACATGTATATCCTATAGTATATACACATACATACATATATATATATATATATATATATATATATATGTGTGTGTGTGTGTATTGTTAAGTGTTTACCTCAGCTTTGTTATAGATGTTTGTCCGATATATATATATATATATATATATATATATATATATATATGTATGTATGTATGTATGTATGTATATATGAATATAATAGTTTTCTGGTTGCATAAATTTACTGTATATATTAACTATATTTACTTTTATAATATATATGTATATATATAAAATATGTATGTAGTGGTATAAAGTAAAAAAGTCATATTAATGCATATATATTTAGTTTATTTGAGATGTGGAAGTTTTATAATAAGTTTACATATATACAATTATATATATATAAACTATTAAGTTTTAATGTATTGATTTAATTTTTATTTTATATATACGTTTGACTTTAATATATGAATTTTTAATTTAAAACAATGATTTTGGAAACCGTACATATATAATTTAATATATGGTTGAATTTAGAATATGATTATATATATATAAATAGTTATATATAGCTACATATATGAGTTCATTTATGACATTTACCTTCAACAACCCAATTCTGATTTGATTTATTCTCAACGATTCTGTTTATCAGCTTTGATCGTTGAATTCGTTCCAATCTTGCTTTGTTTAGGAATTCGTACTTAGGTTGTAACTCACTCCATTGTCGAATCACTCTAGCCTCGAAAGGTGAGCAATCACTCACGATTAACTTTCCTATATTTGTTAAATTTGATTTCAATTGTAATGACAATAGAAATATGCCGCTGTTAGTTATTTACATTGCTATATATATACTGTTATATGTACTTGTTCACCTGTGATGTCTGACACCATTGTTAGTTATTTATATTGATGATATATGCCTGTTATATTATTTTCATATCTGTTATCACTCTTTAAGTTCACTGTTAGTATAGAATTCACTATGGGTTGAAATGATACATACCTGAACGATCTGTAGAATAGGAGAAAATCGTTATGGGTTGAAATGACAAACCCAAGCGATTTTCATTGAATTAAATTTGGAATTGCGGGTTGAAATGATATATACCCATATATATTTAAATTTCTGATTGAAATGATAAATATCCGTATCACTTGACCATAAGATAGAAAATTATATATAGACACCGTTGGTCAGTATATATATTGAATTGATTTCCAAGGTTTTGAAATTTGAATTTATTTAAGAATTATACTCAAATAAGTTTGATTTGAAATTTATTAAAATTGGGATTTTAAAGATATGACTTTATAACTTGATTTTTGATTAAAAGTGATTTAGGTGAATATTTCAAATTGACATAAATTGAAATGATATATTTAGTTTTATTTAAATTTGAAATTTTAATTTTTATTCAAATGTTATTTGAATGATTAAGTAAATATTTCAAAATAAATAATAGTAACATGAATTTGACATACATATGGAATTATCAAATCTAGTTTTGATATGTTTGAATATTTAAAGCTTTGAAAATATTGAAATTGAAATGGTTTATTTTGTGGTTAAAAATATGTATTTGAAATGATTATTGAGGAACTGAAATAAAATGAAATTGATGTTTTGAGATTTGAATTAAATTTGAATGTGGAATTCGAATTGATTTGAACCGATTTGTGAAATTTGAGGAAATTATAAATATTTTACTTTATAAATTATTTAATATATACACTCTGTTTAATATAAACTATTTTAACATGCTAATTTTTTCAATATAAACTATTTTATTTTATAAACTATTTTATTTTATACACTACTATAAATATCTATACTGTTTAAGTGGTGCAAGTTATGATTTCAAAGTTATGGTTTTCCAAAGAATTATGATTTCAAATTGTTTTGGTTTCGAAATTGTTGTAACTTTGAAAGTGCTATAATTTGGATATATATATATATATATATGTATATATATATATGTATATGTATATGTATATTTGAAATGGAAATGATATTTTGGTTTTGAAGTATAAATTATTTTGAAAAGACCACGGTGTTATAATGACGTTTAGTTGTTAATAGCGTATAATTCTACATAGTAGATAGTTCCACGGATCCTTAGAGGATGGTTATCCCAAACATCCTTTAAGTTACTTGTATTCACTTGGGTTGGATTTATTGATATAAGAATGTTAATCCTGACTCGAGTATTTTGTGTTTTGCTTTATGCTCGAGTCAGAATGAGTGATACAGCATTTGAGATTCACCTTTGGAGTTTGGAGCTCCGCTTGGAGATCTGACTATCGATTCAGCTTTCATCTTTTCCAGTTGATTTATTCAGAGATGTCATCAGTTTGTAATTGAAACTGCACTATATTTGAGATATTCTGTTGTATTTTATTTCAAACTCTGTTGTTTATATAGTAGCTTCATGAACTGCTATTTATCTATTTCGCTGCATTATTATTATATTACTCTGTGTCTGTGACTCTGTGATTGATTTATTTACTGTATATACTGAGTTTTGCCAAATTTTAATTAACAAATTGATATTTTAAGCAATTCAAGTCCGGCATGTGTGGATGCGAATGGTTGGAAATACCAAGTCGTTACAATTGGTATCAAAGCTCTAGTTTTAGGTAAAACTTAGTATATAGAGTAAATTTAATTATTGAATCACTTTTGTTCGTGCTTGAGTTCTTCCTTTGATTCGAATTTCCTTTGAATTTTGATACGTTCCCCCTTGGTTCCAAAATCTATCCTTGCCTCTCCCATTCATTCTAGAATCCATCCTTATCTTTTCTGTTCGTGTTTTTTTAATTCTAAAGCATCCCATAACTCCACTTCGAATGATCTCTATTAAATCGGTGATCCCGCTAATCTTCGAATGATTTGTAAAGGGGTGAAACTCCTTTACAATTGGCATTGATTCACCTGAGATTTCTATACCATCAGTTTAGATGCTACTATCTTTTGCTGCGTCGAATTCTATCTCTGGCGATCGAATGTCAATTTGTCTTAGAATTCCACATCGATCATATTCCTGAAGTCACGGTTGATCCGGTTAAGGTCTCCCGCGATTTGTATAAGTATGTCCATCTTCTATTTTGTAATTTATTATCTCATCTTCGTTCGAGCCTATCTTCGAATCACAATTCTATTTGATTAGAGTTCCTCTAATTTGAATCTCTATCTTTATTTTGAAATCCATTCTTGAATCATCCTTTGAAAAATCATGTTTATTTGTATTTTAGAAATTATTTTATATGTCAAAATTATTATTTTAATAAGTATGATTATATTCCATATATAAAAGTGAAAAGGTTTTCGATAAGGATTATATACCATTTAGAAATTAGAACTTGAAGTTTCGAAAGGATAAGAAACTTGATTTGTATAAAAAAATGATTTATAACTCAAGGGTTTTAAATTGGAAATTTGAGAGACTGAATTCACGCATTTTGAAAATTGGTTTTAAGACTTTTGAAAATATATAATAATTTGAAAGTATTTTCCCAATAAGAAATGTTTCAAATGAGTTTAATGATTTCGAAGAATTCAAAGAAGTTTTGAAGAAAATAGAAGTCCAGAACTCACTTATGTCACTAGAGAATAATTTCGGTGATGAGTACACGCATCATGACATTGATTTTCGAGTTTCAGAGTAGGGGAGATGCCACTTTAGTAGCCTTGCTATGCGATTGATTTTGTGAAACCAATTTTGAATTCAAATTCCAAAGTATGATTTGATATTCGAAATATATATGCATATATATTTGAAACGATTTAAAGTAAGCCCGGTGTTCAGTCCTCAAGTTTCGGATTTGATTTGGTATAAACCTGTATATTGAAATTAATTTACTAAATGGTTGATGATTTCGAACTCTTGGATTAGAAATTTGATTTCTTCGACTATTTTGAATATTCGAACACTTCCAAATCGAGGTTTAATTTTCAAAGCTAAGTAATTTCAAAAAGTACAAATTATTTGATAAAGTATACAAGTTTGGCTTTGTATGTTTAAAGTATGAAGTAGTATGATTTAAATAAGTTTGAAACTGTTTTGTTTACTAAATGAATAAGACTATTTTGAATTATACCAATATGGAATTTAGTTTTGAAATGTTTTGAATAAAATTTAGTTTTAAATGTTTTTAACTTAGTAACGTCTTTTATGAAACTATATATATATTGTTAACCCCGTTTCACCCATGAGTTAAAGAGCACACGAGTTAAGGAGTCTACGAGTTAAAGAGCCTGCGAGTTAAAAGCTTACGAGTTAAGGAGCTAACGACCTAACAGGTTAAGACCTAAACGACTTAGGGAATGTCACGACTTAAGAAAGTCCACGACTTAAAGACGTAACGACCTAGCGACCTAAAGGAGTGATGACTCAAAGCACTAAAAGGAAGAGTCAACAACACTTAAGTTGCTGCTAACTTATAACTGCAGATAAGTCGTTCACGACCTAAGACTTGGAGACAAGTTCAATACCATGTTGCAATAAGATGACTCGTTGACGACTTACGACCGATGATGAGTCGTGTACGACTCATGCTAGCATAAAGGAAGTTACATTTGGTTAACTCGTGAACGACTTAGAACTTGTATCATTCATCCAAATGGGTGCATAACTTTGATCAAGCCGTGAGCTAAATCCAGTAGATCAGCCGCGACCTACCATGAGTCATCCACGAGTTACGACTTATCATAAGTCGTGTATGAGTTACGACCTAACTCCGAGAAATGTCTATAAATACGAACCTAGCTCCAACTAGAAGAGGACTTTTGGGGGCTCATTCTTTTCAAGCACCGATACTCTGCTGCATTCCAAACCGACTCGACACTCAAAGCTTTCAAGACACGCAGAACGCTACCAACAACTTCAAGAAGGAATCTCATACATCCGACATGGATTTGAAGACTTTCACTTACATTGAAGTTTAAGCTACTCGATCAAAGTGTTTAGTAATTTAAAGTGTATTGTACTTGGGAAGAATTGTATCGACTTGTAACGAAATCATCAATAAAGATATTCGAAGTGGATGTAGGCAAACTATTAAGCCGAACCACTATAAAATCGCTGTTTTTTACTGCTTTTTCTGTGGTTTTCTGCTTATACTCTGTTCCCGAATCATCGGGTGGTGCTTTCACAACTGCACTTTACACACCGGGGTGTTAGCGTTCAAATTCTAGCGTTAACATTTTTGGTGCTTTCACTGAGAAGGAAAGAACTCAGGGTATTGACATCGTTGCTTCACCAAACTATGAGGAAAGAATCTCCGTTAAGACCAGAAGTTTAGCAGAAATTATGGCTCCCGGAAGGAAACGTAGATCTGCCAGATCTGATGATGTTCAAGAGAACACCGCCACTTCTCCTCCTCTGAGTCAGACAACTCCAACTGTGGGAGTTACGCGAGCGGAATTAGACGCTGTGGTTTTGGGATTGATTCAACAGTTAAATGCGCAAAATGCACAATTGGAGGCTCAGAATGCTCAGAATACCTTGATATTGAATAAGCTAAATGATTTGCTCGAGGCTAATCGACAGCCAGCAAATAAAGAAGGAAACTCTGCTGATAGAGCTCAGGGTGTTAGAGGTAATACTTCTCAAAGGGCGGTAAGCCCCGTTGAAAGGCCACTTCCTCAGGATGGAGGATCGGGACCTTGGCCGACCCTTCGTGAACGATTATCAAGGCAGAACTCTGAAAGAATGGCTGACGTTTTCCCCGCAGGGCCTGTGGATGATGAAGAGTATTTCTCAGGAATGGTCCGTCAAATCATGAAAGAAAGTATGCGAAAGGACGAGGATGAGAAAGAGTGGGGCTTTGCTCCAAGAAAAACTCCATTCACTGAGAGGATTCTGAAAGCTGAATTCCCGAGAAAATTTGTTCCGCCCACTATTCCAGCTTACAAAGGAACAAGTGATCCTAACCAATTTCTGTATAAATATGACTGGCATATGACTGGCGCCAGGGCATCCGATGAGATTAAATGCCGATACTTCCCGGTGTATTTAGAAGGAGTAGCTTTATTATGGTTTACCAAGCTGGAAGTTAGATCCATTGATCAGTTCTCGGACTTAACTAAGAAGTTCAAGGAGCAGTTTCGGTTGTACGCCTCTAAAGCAAAGGACATAATGTCATTGTCAAATCTGGAGCAAAACCCAGGGGAATCCATCAAGTCGTTTCTGAATCGATTCAACATAGCTTTGGTCGAGGTTGATAACGCTGAGCCATGCATGGTTTTAACATACTTGATGAGGGCAATTGATAAATCGAGCAAGTTTGGGGAATGGTTGAAAATGAAAGAACCAAATTCACTCGATAAATTCTATAAAAAAGCCGATGAGTTCATGCGCCTGGAAAGCCTTCAAGCACCGGCTAAGGTGGCATCAGCGGAAATTAAGAATGATAGTAACGCTCCAGACAAAAAGGAATCCAATGCTCAGAAAAGGGGGAACGACAGCAGAAAGAAACAAGGGGATGCAAAGAAGTGTCGAGCTTTCAACTTCACACCTTTGACTGATACCCCTGAAAATATCTTCTTTGCAACCAAAGATAATATCAGTTATCCTACGCCACCTAAGATGAGGGTTGGAGGTAAAATGGAGAAAAGTGGAAGATTCTGTCAGTTTCACAATCAGCCTGGTCATGACACTAACGAATGCCGACACTTGAAAGAAGTAATTGAGCGACTGTTGAAAGAGAACAAGCTCCAACAGTATGTTAGAAGGGGTAGGGACACAATAACCTCATCGGTCCAAAGGCAACAAGTCCCCGCTCACCATCCAAGCTCGAGTGAGAAGGCCGTAGAACATGAATCAGATAGGCCTGTCATTAATGTGATAACGGGAGGTCCTCACCCAACAGGCAGGAGCTGGGGTGAGATGGAAAGGTATGCCCGTGCACTGAAGGATGCACCCGCAGAAGAAAGTGTTTTGTGTTAGAGGATGCTGTGCCACTGAAACAACAGAAAACTTTCCCTGATGACATCATATTTAGCACCAGGGATTCTATGGGTATTGAAGCCCCTACAATAGATCCTCTGGTCATTTCTGCCGGTATTGGCCCGGCCACTGTGAGAAGAATTCTGGTCGATTGCGGGGCTTCGTGTAATATTCTCTTCAAGAAAACTTTTGACCAGATGAAGATACCAATGGCTGACGTTCAGGCTTCGTCATTGAAAATTGCCGGCTTCACTGGGGAGCCAAAGCAGCCGATTGGGACTATAGACTTGATTGTAGAGCTCGGAGAGGGGCTGAGAAAGGTAGCTCGAAGGCAGACCTTTATAATTGTTGAAGAATTTTCTGCTTATAATGCTTTCTTGGGCCGACCGACTCTGGCTGCATTCAAAGCTGTTCTCGCCCCATGGTGCCTAACTATAAAATTTCACACTGATAACGGAATTGGGATAATTAAAGGAGATCAGAACGTGGGACGGGAATGCTATCTTGCAGAGCTACGTGAAACAAAGAGGAGAGAAATGGGAAAAGATGCGGCGCCTTCAGTCCGCATCAAAGAACGAACCTTGTAGCAACTACAGGTTGGTCCCTGCACTGGCGAACATAGCGGTGCCCGGAGAGAGATGGATCCAAGAAAAGCTAGTGCAGGGGAGAATAGAATAGTGCCAGTAGAGGTGACAGTGCCGGTACCTGTTGACTTAAAGGACCCAAACAAGGTGCTGAATGTGGGTTCACAACTCAACAATACAGCTCAGAATATTCTGGTCTCGTTCTTGAAGGCAAATTTAGATGTATTCGCATGGACTCATGCCGACATGTGCGGAATATCACCAGAGATTGCGGTACATGCTCTGAATATCGATCCAAAGTTCACGCCAGTAAAACAGAAAAGAAGAACTCAAGGTCCAGAGAGGTCAGCAGCATTGAAAGAAGAAGTCGATCGACTCATGGAGAATGGTTTCATCAGAGAATCTGTTTACCCAGATTGGGTCTCAAATCCTGTCCTGGTTAAAAAAGCTAATGGGGAAGTGGAGAGTATGCATTGACTTCTCAGATCTGAATAAGGCTTTCCCCAAAGACTGCTTCCCGCTGCCTAGAATTGATCAGTTGGTGGACGGAACGGCGAGACATGAATTGTTGTCTTTTATGGATGCTTACTCCGAGTACAATCAGATCATGATGCATGAGCCAGATCAGGAGGACACGAGCTTCATAACGGATGTTGGTCTTTACTGCTACAAAGTCATGCCCTTCGGACTCAAGAATGCGGGGGCAACTTACCAAAGGCTTGTTAACACCATGTTTAACCCACAGATCGGAAAGACAATGGAAGTCTATGTCGATGATATGTTGGTAAAGTCAAAGAAAGTAGTGGACCACATGGATCACTTGGCGGAAATGTTCGCGGTCCTCCGGAGATACGGAATGAAACTTAACCCGTTGAAATGTTCATTCGGAGTGGAGTCCGGAAGGTTTTTGGGATTTATTGTGAGCGCTAGGGGCATTGAGGCTAATCCTGCTCAAATCACTGCCTTGAAGGAGGTCAAAGCTCCTAGAACGAAGAAGGAACTGCAGAGTCTTAACGGAAAAGTTGCTGCTTTGAGCCGATTAATTTCTAAAGCTACTGATAAATGCATTCCATTCTTTGACGCTCTAAAGAAAGGAAGAAAAAACTTTGACTGGACTCCCGAGTGCCAGAACGCATTTGATGAGTTGGTTCGACATATGGAAGTGCCTCCAATACTCTCAAAGCCCGACAATGGTGAAGATCTCTACATATATCTAGCAATATCATCTCACACTCCGAGTGCAGCATTGGTTCGAGAAGATACAAGGATCCAGCGACCAGTCTATTACATTAGTAAAAGATTCACTAGGGCAGAGATGAATTACTCGAAGCTGGAGAAACTTGCCTATTGCCTATTGATTGCATCACGGAAATTGAGGCCGTATTTTCAAGCTCATCCCATCAAAGTCCTCACTGATCAACCTCTGAAGCAAGTCCTGTTTCGCCCTGAAACTTCAGGCCGTCTTTTAAAGTGGAATATTGAACTCAGTCAATATGACATCACTTACCATCCCCGAAGAGCTATCAACGGACAAGCTTTAGCAGACTTCATTGCTGAATGCACAGATAAAGGTGATAGTGAGGAAGAGGAAACTAATGACGTCCCAGTGAAATGGAAATTATACGTTGATGGCGCAAGGAATGACTACTTTTCTGGGGCAGGGGTTGTCCTTGAAACCCCTGAAGGACGATCATTGTGTTATGCACTGAGGCTGGAATTTCCTTCGACTAATAATGAAGCAGAATATGAAGCTCTCATTGCAGGTTTCAGAATCGCTAAAGAGCTAAATATCAGAATATTACAGATCTTCAGTGACTCTCAGCTTATCGTATGCCAAGTCAAGAAGGAATTCCAAGCTAAAGGAGGAAATTTACCAGCTTATTTTCTCAAAGGCCTGGGAGCTTCTTGAAGATTTTGATCATTATTCAATAAACCATATTCCCCGGGAAGAGAATACGAAGGCAGATTCCCTCGTGAAGTATTCAAGTACTGGTGAAGCTCAACTATTGGGATTGGTCCCCGTAGAAGTCCTGTCAGCACCAAGTACAGACGAGATGGATGTTGACTGGATTATGAATGTATCTCAGGAACAAGAATCATGGATGACTCCAATACTGGACTATCTACTCAGAGGTTCTTTGCCAGAAAATTCGAGAGAAAGACAGAAGCTTCTAAGGAAAGCCTCCAGATATATAGTCCAAGACGGCCAATTGTACAGGCGGGGTTTTTCAATGCCATTACTCCGATGTGTAACTAAAAATGAAGCAAAGACAATTCTAGCTGAAGTACATGGAGGGGAATGTGGAGATCACATGGGTGGTCAGACATTAGCAAAGAAAATTCTCCGTTATGGGTATTTTTGGCCGGAAATTAATCAAGACGCCGCTGTATATTCTCGGAAATGTGACAAGTGCCAGAGATTCGCCAAAATTCCTAGAGCATCTTCCACTGAGCTAACACAGATGGTCAGTCCGTGGCCATTTGCCATTTGGGGAATGGATCTCATTGGGCCATTACCAACTGCCAAATCAGGGATTAAATATGCTATTTTTGCAGTTGATTATTTTACTAAATGGGCTGAAGCTGAACCTTTGGCTACTATTACCTCTAAGAAAATGATAAATTTTGTAACTAAAAATATCATTTGCAGGTATGGTGTGCCGCAGAAAATAATCACAGACAATGGTACTCAATTTGAAAGTGAGGAATTCCAGGACTTCTGCAAACGATTCAAAATCCAGAAGAGTTTCTCAGCAGTGGCCCATCCGCAGGCAAACAGGCAAGTGGAAGCGGTAAACAAAATCATCAAATCAACCATCAAAAAGCAGCTAGAAAAAGCAAAAAGTGGCTGGGTTGACAAGTTACCGCTTGCACTATGGGCATACAGAACCACCCACAAAACTGCGACTGGGCATACTCCATTTTCGTTGGCATATGGATCAGAAGCAATGATTCCAGTGGAAACTGAAGTCCCCTCACATAGAAGAATCCATTTTGATAAAGATGAGAATGAAAAACTACAATTGGAAGCACTTGACCTCCTTGATGAAAGAAGAGAAGAGGCTAGACTTAGAATTGCGGCTCATCAACAAAGAATAGCCAGGATCTTCAATTCCAAAGTTCGTCAGCGCAACTTTGAAGTTGGGGACCTAATTATGAAAAGAATCATGACATCCACAGGTGTGTTTGGGCCAAACTGGGAAGGGCCATACGTTATAGGCACGAAGCTTCTTGACGGCACATTCAAACTCACAACTGTCGAAGGAGAACCAATTCCAAGAGCTTGGAACAACAATCATTTGCGTCCTTATTTTACTTGAAAGCTTTGCTGAAATATTGTAAAAAGAATTGCAAAAATATGATTCTTGTATTGAAAGCAATTGTAAAGCAAGTGAATAATGAAAAGCTATAAAGTGGATGCAGGCCCGGATTTTGGCCGAACCACTATAAATCTTGTGTTCTCTACTATTATAAACTGCTTTGTTTTATTTCGACGTATAAAATACGTTACTTGTGTTATTAAAATGTCGATTTAATAATGCAGGTCATGAAAGTAAAGCTTACCCATCTCAAGACCGAGCAAACACACGCTAAACCATCAAAAATTTCCACACTCAAATCCTACAAAAGAAGTGCTTCAAACAAGAGTGAGCAATGTAGGTGGAATTGGACCATCTCTAACTAACTGTGAATGTTTGAACAAACAGCCAGTTAAGCAAAATGTGTCCACCACCACCAACTCACCTAATTGTGAAGTATATTTGTTTGGATAAGGGAAATTATTGGCAACTAAAAAGTGTTGACACTTGCAAAAGACAAGGAGGATCGCCAACATGAGTGGATGGCAAAAGAGACATGGGTGAGCGAGCATCAATCAACAAAAGCCCTCTTCGGAGGCACAAGCCCTCTACGGAGGCACAACTCTTCGGAGGAGAAAGACCTCGAGTGGGCCTAGCTAGAAAAAGAGAGATCTTTCTCGTTACAAAGTTGTGGAATGATCGGTCGATACACTCCCGTGAATCTGTCCAACCGAGAGGAAGAAACTCCAAACTTCCAGGCAAAAGTCCTACTCAGAGGCACACTTTTCACCAAGATTGAAATAAAACTTCCAGGTGTTGAAATTGAAAAAAAAATCCCTCTTCGGAGGCCCATTTCACCACAGTTGAAATGCTAAAAGACCTCGGGCGGGCCAACCAGAAAAAGAGAGATCTTTCTCGATACAAAGTTGCGGAATGATCGGTCGATACACTCCCGTAAATCCGTCCAACCGAGAGAAAGAAACTCCAAACTTCCAGGCAGTAACCCAGCTCAGAGGCACACATTTCATCATCGGTCGATACACTCCCGTAAAATGAAATGTGAAAAGCCCTCTTCGGAGGCCCGCTTCCCAGCGAACAGGGAAAAATAGAAGCCTCTCTCATGGGGCAGAAACCAAAAAGACCTCTTCCCAGAGGCACAACAAAAACTAAAAGACCTCTTCCCAGAGGCAGAAATGAAAAGACCTCCTCCCCGAGGCACAAGCAAGCAGAAAAACCTCTTCGGAAGCACACGTTTCACCAAGATTGAAATAAAACTTCCAAGTGTTGAAACGTGAGAAAGCCCCCCCCCCCCCCCCTCAGAGGTGTAATTTTTCAAAGGCACACTTTAACTCTCAAAGGAAGAATGATCCACCTATTCTGGAAAATTCTCTTCCTTAAAAAGAAGTTAAAGTACCCTTCAGATACCCGCTTTACCACATAGAAGGATTCATTCAGTAAAATGTGTATATGCACAAAAGAAAAAGTGATATCTTCGAAGGATGAAGCGTAAAAACGTATTTGTACTCTGTTTTTTAATGAAATAATATTCCTCCAAGTATGGAATAATTATTCTCTAAAAAATAAAAGTACAAGTCCCTCATAAAATAAAATATTGCAATGAGCTTATGGTATAGGGGCAACATGATATAACTACATCGGTAAAATTGCGCTCGAACAGTATACCACAAGCTCACTGCAATATCGTGCAAAGAAACTTGTACAAAAGTAAATAATAAATGCATTCTCAAATTCAAACAAGAAGTTTGTACAAATAAAGGATCATTTTATTTAATTCTGTTACAATTTCTTACACATACAAGTTTCGAAATAAAGAAAACGGGGGCCGGTACCCGCACAATTTCCGGTCAGTACATGCAAAAAAGGCAAAAAGCGATATGAAAGCCACAGAACCAGAGCCATCATTTCTTCTTCCGTCCACCTTTTGAGCCCGTACCTGGCCGAATAACCAACTTCTTAGGCCGGCTTGTAAGAGTAAGGGATGAAGGAGAAAGGGGCTCAGTCGGACTTTCTTCCGTTTTTTCTTCGCCAGTTAAGGATCCCTTCTTCTTCTTCTTGGAAACTCCCTGCTTTCCTCTCTTCTTGGAGGAAGACACACTCCCTGGAGAAAAAAGTTTAGCTAATGGTTCATCATCGGAACCAGTTGCTTCTGGAGTCTTCTCACTCCCTTCAGTTTCTTCTCCCTTGTGTTCTTGTGAAGCAATGGGATCGTCCAAGTCTTGGAGAGCTTCTATTTGCTCCTCTTCTGATCCCGGCTGCGAGGCAGAAGGAGGAGTCACCCGAATAGATGGAGGAGGAATAATTGGAGGAGTGGAAGGTTGAACGATGCTCGACGTTTTCTCTACAGAAGGAAAAAAGTCAAGTCAGTAAAAAGCGGAGATAAAGGTTCGCTAAGGTTCAAGAAGTAGTCAAGAAGCTCATCAAGCTCGTAAGAAGCAGATGAGCAGTCTACTTGGGCAAGATTAACAGTAGGGTTACCTGCAGAAGCCGGTTTCCTGCCATCAACTTCGTAAGCCTGTGCCTCGGCAATCTCGTCGCCTTCATCCCCACCTTGTATGCTTGTGATCTTAGTGGTAACTGTGGTAGGAGATAGAGAATGAGACCTGGAACCGATAATGTCAATCTCGGCCGAAGGAGAAGGCTGAATTGGAACAGTTGAGATAGTTTTTCCTGAATATTCTCCTGCCGCTGTTTCGGCCCTTAATTTTGCAAGCTGTTCTCTCCCCCTGGCGAGAGCGGCGCGAGCATCATCATCAAGATAATGCTCCTCAAGAGCTGACTCAGCATAGCCAGCGCCTTTACCGCCAAGCATATCGAGTGCAGCCTCCCAAACTTCAGCCAGAGTAATTTCATACTTGGGGCCTAGAAAGGCAAGGCTACCGCGCCCCAAGATGCTGTGCAGGTAGAAGTCAAATAATGTTGACTTGATGTTGGTCCTCGTTGCCTCGTGAGATTCTTCAGCTGCAATTTTGCCGGCAACGGCCTCATCACGCTCCCTTTCACCTTTGGAAAGTTGAAGCTTAAGCATTTGAATCTCCGCCTCTTGGGAGCTGTTTTTCTTCCGAAGCTCTTCAATATCAGCAACATAGCCCTCACTAATTCTTTTTTGCACTTCAAGCCTGTCTTCGGCATCTCTTTGGCTGGCATGAGCATCTCTCACTTGTTTTAGGAGCACTTCTTCTTTTTGAGTATAGAAAGTAGAGGAAGTAGCAAGCTCTTGTTTAAGTTCCTCAACTTTTGCTTCAAGCTCTTCATTGTAAGTAGCGATGCTCCTCATTTCAGTATCGTGTTGCTCAAGAACCTTTTGCCATTCGGCTTTATCATTTTCCATAGTGAGCATGGCCTCTATATTTGCACGATTAACCCTTTGGAGCTCGTCAACAAGTTTTTTTCCAGTTCGACATCCTTTCAATATTAAGTTTGACGACATCGAGATTTCGTAACATGGCAGACTAGTCAATGGGGACCAAGTCAAGGTCGAACCTCACTCCCTTCAAGCACCACTGTGGAAAACCGGCTTTGCAAAGTGGTCGGGCTCGGTCCAACTTGGAATTTAGGCCTGCTAATTATTGTTTGGATGTCTGTCTTCCCGAGAGCGGGAGAGCCGGAAGGAATGTCAAGCGATACGGGGACAGTAACCTTTTCAGGAGTTGTAGAGGTATGCTTCTCACCATGTCGGGCTCGCTTGCTTGAATCCTCAACCATATGACTTTTTTCTCGGTCATCATGGGATTTTCTTTTGTGGGAATCGTCGCCTCTCTACGAAGAATCGTGGCGCTCCTCCCTCTCTCTTCTTTCATAACGCTCCTCTTGAGCCCTCTTCTCTTGAGCCTTTCGGGCGGCTCTTTCTTCATCGGATTCTCTGTAAGAGGGGAGGTAGCACCTATAATCATATTGGCTACGCCTCCCGTAGCGCTGGAAGTCATCATAGTAGGACCCGCTACGTCCCATCGGAGAATCTGGAATAAAAAGAGATAAATTTTAGAATTCTTCAAAGTACAAAAAGGCAGAAGCATAAAAGTGCTGAAAGATTCTAAGTGAGTGTAATGTGCAAACTATGCGCATCAAACTACGAACCACTCTTTAATTGTGGAGTAGTTGGGTGTAGAAATTAACATCAACTCTTGAGTTGACGGAGTCTGTTGTAGAATAGAAGTCGCCTCGACTACTGAAGAAGAAACCCCGGTAGTAATAGGATCATCTTTAAAGATCTCTTGCGAGGTGGCAAAGAGGTCACTCAGTCCTTCGAAAGTGTCGTCCCTGCTCTGCTTGACAGGGCTGGTTTTCTCGGCTTCTTCGTCACCAGACTTCTTTGAATGCGAAGGAGACTCCCGAGGCCCTTCTTCTTCAGTGACCGGGGCAAGTTTGCCAGATGACCCCGTGACATCAACAGAAGTGGAGCACTTCACTAGAGAAGCCTCAGAAGCAGGTTCTTTTGGTATGGATGTGTCAGTAAGAACGGGGGCATCCGACGCTCTAGCCGGAGAGTCCGGGACTTCATGGGGGTGTGTAGAGCGAGAGGTATGCAAAAGCCCGTATTGGTGCAAAAATTCATCCCTTAACAAGAATTTTACATTTCTCTCTTCCGCGGCCACGGCACTCAGTCTCTCAAAAAATTGCTTATGGCCTGGATCTCTGGATAGGGAAGGAAGCGCTGAAAATAAAAAAGAAGCGGAGTTAACACTTAACAATTCAGTCTCGCAAAAGTCGGATAACAAACGTAGTAAGAATGGTTAATCTTACTTCCTTCCCTCCATACAGCGTAAAACCCCGGGGGACAGCGAATATAGAAAAATTGAGTCAAAAACCCATGAGCGCTGTCAGGAAGACCGATGATCAATTTACGATTTCGGGCACTTCTCACGACAGTAATAGAGGGGTGATCTTTAGTCCTGGTGAAAGTGCATAGGAAGCAAATCTCGTCAAAGCTTGGGAATCGATCAAGCGTCCTCCTAAACATTACACACAACCCCATTAAAATGGCATAGACATTGGGGTGTAATTGGGATGGGGCGATGGCCAATTGACGAAGAAGTTGTTGGAAAAAGTCATTGAAAGGAGGAACGCCCCCACTCAGGCACATTTGTCGATTGACCGTTACAAAGCCAGGGGGTGCTATGTCAGCAGTGTTACTTCTCTCGGGAAGAATGGCATCTGATTCAGCAATGCCAAACTGAGCACACAACTGGCGAAAAACTTTGTATGATAGCGTGGTAGGGGCTCTTTCGGGAGGATTGACTAGTGGAGCCGGAATAACAGTTGCCTCTCCAGTATGAACAGTTGTATCTTCTTCCTGAGAAGTCATTCTACACAAGCAACTGGATATTCAAATGTGAAGGTGCACGTTTCCTAAAAGTGTGAAGTGTCGTGCAGAACTAATAAAAATAACAAATAAATATAACTGGAAATAAACTAGTCGACGATTGATCGACTACAAAATTTCAGAACTTGTTAATCTAAAGTTCAAGCATAATATTAGTGCAGGCTGCTCAGTTTCAATTGACTATTTCAGTGTTGCTTTAATATTTTACTTGAAATTGATGAGTTGAAAGCACTTCGTTCACACAATTTATTTAAGTTAATTATCTGTTATTACTAATCTGTCATTTGATGCGGGTAGTCGATGGCAGTATATTCGTCCCAATTTTTTGTAAATGTTGTATTGGACAGATTGTTAGCTTGCAAGTTAAAGTGACCTGTGAATGAATACAATAAAGTTCAACAGTTCAAAGTCCATGCAACGGTTCAAAGTACAAACAAAATTCATACAAGTCATGACTCGCCAACGACTCAAAGATTTTCCTTTTAATTTCTTATGGATTAAGTCAGGCCATTGGTTTTCCGGCTAACTTGCCCACGACTTAAGGATTAAGGGGCGAGTCAGTTTAGGTTGCTTCAATTTGAAGTCAATGATGTTCTAAGTCGGCACTGCTTTGGGTCAAAGGTCGTGAAACAGAGGAAGAACTCTAGTGGAAAAGCAGTGGGAAATTTCCTAAGTACTAACACGGCCACGACTCAAGATTTCAAGCTTTAACTCGGCTACGACTCAGGGCTTGAGTCGTAAAGGTTGCTATGTCGCAGAGAATACTTGGTCGCATAAGTCTGCTGAATCATACTCAAAACAACGATTCACTCCTAACCCGTTAACTTCTTCTCCTAACCCGTTAACTTCTTCTCCTAACCCGTTAGCCTTTTCTCCTAACCCACAAGCTTTTTCCTCCTGACCCATTAATCCAGTAACTTCACAGTCCTCAACCTTAATCTTGTCACACTACCAAATCGTTATAAATCGCGAGTTATCCTGAATCAAATCAAATAGTCTTAAGTCCACCGATGATCCATGCAGCAGTATTTGCATGGCTCAAGGATGTAAATCGTGGGCGGAGATCGATGATGGTAATCAGCGATTGGGAAAAAGAGAAAGTTGCTTACGTGGTGTGAAGCTAGAGATAGTTGGAAGTAAAATTGGGTCGAAATCGCCTTTGAAAGCTTGACGACGTGATAATGGAAGGAATGGCTCAGGGGATAAGTAATGAGAAGAGTGAGATACGAGGAACGACTCAAGCATTTTATATCTGGAGGCGCTGGAACTCGAATCGACGCGCCCGGGTTATGATGAGTCGAAGCACACAACTTACGACTTAAGCGTGTGCTTCGAGGGGCAAATGTTAACCCGGTTTCACCCACGAGTCAAAGAGCACACGAGTTAAGGAGTCTACGAGTTAAAGAGCCTGCGAGTTAAAAGCTTACGAGTTAAGGAGCTAACGACCTAACAGGTTAAGACCTAAACGACTTAGGGAATGTCACGACTTAAGAAAGTCCACGACTTAAAGACGTTACGACCTAGCGACCTAAAGGAGTGACGACTCAAAGCACTAAAAGGAAGAGTCAACAATACTTAAGTCGCTGCTAACTTATAACTGCAGATAAGTCGTTCACGACCTAAGACTTGGAGACAAGTTCAATACCATGTTGCAATAAGATGACTCGTTGACGACTTACGACCGATGATGAGCCGTGTACGACTCATGCTAGCATAAAGGAAGTTACATTTGGTTAACTCGTGAACGACTTAGAACTTGTATCATTCATCCAAATGGGTGCATAACTTTGATCAAACCATGAGCTAAATCCAGTAGATCAGCCGCGAACTACCATGAGTCATCCATGAGTTACGACTTATCATAAGTCGTGTATGAGTTACGACCTAACTCCGAGAAATGTCTATAAATACGACCCTAGCTCCAACTAGAAGAGGACTTTTGGGGGCTCATTCTTTTCAAGCACCGATACTCTGCTGCATTCCAAACCGACTCGACACTCAAAGCTTTCAAGACACGTAGAACGCTACCAACAACTTCAAGAAGGAATCTCATACATCCGACATGGATTTGAAGACTTTCACTTACATTGAAGTTTAAGCTACTCGATCAAAGTGTTTAGTAATTCAAAGTGTATTGTACTTGGGAAGAATTGTATCGACTTGTAACGAAATCATCAATAAAGATATTCAAAGTGGATGTAGGCAAACTATTAAGCCGAACCACTATAAAATCGTTGTTGTTTACTGCTTTTTCTGTCGTTTTCTGCTTATACTCTGTTCCCGAATCATCGGGTGGTGCTTTCACAACTACGCTTTACACACCGGGGTGTTAGCGTTCAAATTCTAGCGTTAACATATATATAGAATAATAATCTTCAAAAGGTAAATTGGTTTTTTCGAATAGAAATAAATAGTTTAAAGGTTTCAAAGGGATGATTATAAACTTGGTAATCATTTTGGTTATAATCGATTTTGAGAAAAATATTTGGTTTCGAAAATATATTGGAATTTAAAATCCAATATTTATATGATGATTTTAGAAATGAATTTGTTTGACCTAAATTAGATTGATTTGGAAACTAGTATTACTTTCTAAACCTATTATCTTGGAAAGTTTGAAACTGAAGATATTTAATTTGGAAGAAATAATTTGATGAAATCGTATATGATTTTGAAACTGAACTGATATTGAAACAAATTTAAATTGGGAACCTTGCTTTACTAAATACTTGATCTGGGAGTTATCGAACTTATATAAAATTGATTTGTATGAGTATGAAGTTGATTCGAAAACTATTGATTTGAAAAGGTACTCATTTTGAAAAGCGAAGTCTTATATAATCGAAGTATATATAAGTGTGATTTGATATACTATTGATTTTGGAAAGTATTCGATTTGAAAATGAAATCTTATATATAATCGACTTTATATAAGTATGTTATTTGAAATTGATTTGAAAGGGTACTACATGATACATATTTTCGAAGTAAAGATATGGAAAGTGCCTTCTTCTTGATATCCCCTTTGTGGCCACATTGTGAATTCATTCTATCGATATTATTCTCTCTGATTTGGGCTTTGCGGATATGATAGTCGAGTGTCCTACGAATTCCATGGCTTTACCCATGGTCTTACGAACTCGACTGCATAGCGTAATTCGCAAGGCATTGATTGCTTAAAAGGTATAGATTTTTCCTGGGGGATTCAGGTGTAACCATTTATATCCGCGGTCTACACTTTTTTGTTATCATGGCGAAATTCATAAGGCAATAATTTCTTAAGAGGTATGGATGTTTCCTGCGAGACCCAGGTGTAACCGTTGTGTATATGCGATCCATGATTCGATTCGGTTGATTATTTTGAATTGTACTTTCCATATTGATTTTGAAGGTTTTTCGAGTATTTTCAATAGGTGTTGAAACATGTCTACTAAGTACTTGAAGAATTCTAGCTTTGCCCCTGATCAACGCATGACCAGAGTCTAGAAGAATGAGGATAAACTTGTTGAAACATCAAGTCATAAAAGTATTTTCGAATGGAAAATTTGTTTCGATATAAAAGTATTTTATTATAAAAGTATTTCCAACAAAGAAATTTTGTATTAATGTTTGAAATTGAAATTCTTATGGTTTGAATTAATTATTTGGGCCCGATACTATTCTTTTGAATCTACCATATATGCTCACCTTTATTCATTCACCTATATATTTTTTTTCTAAATCTTCCTCTATTCATTCAATATTTTATCTATTCTCCTATCTTCATTTCCTTTTTGAATATATCCCATCTATTCTGCTTACCTTCTTCTCCTCTCTTCATTCCTTTTCAAGGAAAAAAGTTTTGAGTAGGGGAGAGTGTAATGACCTGTTTTTTTTTTCGAGAAAGAAAATTTTCAAATTTTAGAATTTAGTACGGTAAGAAATTAAAAATTTATGACCTTAAATAAAATTTAATTTGAATTATAACAACTGATTTTTTTGATTTAATAAAGTGATAACTATTTTATGTGATTACAAATGTATGGTTTAATAAAAGTTTAATTGGAAAAATTTAATATTGTGTAAAGCATGAAATCAATTTATGCTTAACTAAAACTGAATTTTATTTGTAGATTAACTTTTAATGCATTTGTAAACAATATATGTATAATTTTGTATCCAAACCTATTTGAATTTTTAATCCTGATTTTTGCTCATCTTACATATCAACATATTGAAATTAAATTGCTAATAAAATTTAGTACAATTTTATTTTTCATAAAAGGAAATAAATATAAATTTTAAGTTAATAAGACTTAATTAGTTAAACGATGCAGAAATTGAGAAGTTGAGAATTTGATACTGCATTTGTTAATATTAGCGTTTTAAATAAGGAATTAGAAATGATAAACCAATGAATATTCAATTCTTGTAATTTGAAATATAGTTTATTTTGAAATTAAATAAAGGTGAATTTATTTTGAATATAATAATCTGAAATCTACCATTTAGACAAACAATATAATTTAATAACGGAAATTAGATATTTGCTATGCATACATCTAGACATAGCAAATGGAAAATTTCCGTCGAATAATATAAATGTTCTATCAGTCGCTAGAAATTTAGTTTAAATCATTTAGTAGCAGTTGAATTTAAAAGTATTCCGAAACTTAAATATTTCAACATGAGAAATTTTATTTAGAATAGCCCGAATCAGACTGTGAAATTTGTTTCGTGAAATTCGGACGTTTCCACCTCCATTTGGATTTTTTCGTACGGAATAGCGACGTATATCGGTGTCCGTATGGACTTTTGGTAGGAAGTTCCTGACACAGATATTTCTGTTTTCTTTCTTCTATCTCATCACACTGATCACCATGTTATATTCATTTGGTATTTTTAGGTCCATTACGCGATGGGAATAATAAACTGTTCGTCGTAATGGTACCATAAATTGTGATGTTAGCTTTCCTTTGCCTTTCAAATTCAAACATGCTGCCCAAAATAAAATTTATTGCTATAATTACTTTTCTGAATCAAAGTATGGTCGTTGCCATTATTTATATTACCTTTCCTTTCCCATACTCTTATGTCATTTCAATTTCCATTGGCTCCCTGTCTCCTTCAAAATATTCCAATTCTAGCATATATATAATTCTTTCCTCTGTTCATCTTCATTTCCTTTTTCCTTTTTACCTTCTTATCATTTCTTTTGCACAACCACTGCCTTCCTCCATCTTCACCACCTCCTTTCTTTTCCCCTTTTTCCTATGCTTTCACTCTTCACCGCCTTTCCTTCCGCACGAGCACCCCTTCAACCATTCGTCGAAATCAACCCTTCCCTTTCCTCTACACCTTTTCCTTCCCCTCTTTTTGAAACCCATCACCACAGCATCCCACAAATGATTCCATGCCATACCCATCTGAGCTCTTCCCCGTGCGCATGTCCACCATTGAGAATCTTCGCCTTGAGCCCTTCCTTCCCAAGCTCTGCTGAGCATGACCCATCATCACCCTTCCTAGCGTGACCCCTCCTCCTCCTTAGCCGCATGCTATTTGGTATGTTATATATTTATATATTTATATTTTAGCGTATGCATATAGATAGTATAAATTATGTAAAATTTAGTCTGTGTTGTATTCAGAGAAAAATATATATTGGTTTTTATACGTGTTTATATAAAGGTTTCCATAATATATATAGTTTATTAACCGTTATGTATAATATATACAACTCTATTGTATACGTATTTGTAGTATATGCAATTACTGTTGAGTAAACTACATTTGTGTAAACATAATAAATATCAAAGTATATTTTGTTTACGTATAATTGGGTCTACATATTTTAATGTCCATGAAAACGTATTGATTTTTGCTACATATATATATAAGTTGTTTTTACTATACATATGTTATGGTGTATACTATACAGGTTTATGTATATATTAATTATATACTCGGTTGGGTTTAAGCTATATTAATATGTTATAGATATTGTAACAACCTCGGATTTTGGAGATTACAGTTAATATTAGATTGTAATGCAAATTATAATTTAATATTGTGTTTAAAAACGAATTGGATAATAAAATGAGGGATTATATTTTTTATTTTATATAGACAATATCTTGATGATTATAATTTGGGATTTGAAATTTAAATAAGTCATATTATTTTATTTGAAGCCTATTTCAACATTCGATGGTTGAAAAAAAGTAAAAGAATGAAATAAAGTTTAGAAAAAACTTTTTTTATGGATTTGGATTGAAAATAAATAATTGTGATGCTTTAATTTTAGTTAATTAGTAATATTGGAAATTTATTCCAATGTTAGCCTTCTATTGTAAAATAAAAGGAAAAATACGAAAAAATAAAATTTAGAAGTGTAAATAGTCTTCGAATGATGTATTAATGTTATAAAAATGTTAAAACATTTTAATACACTTCATTAGACTTAAAAATAAACTTTATTTGGTTGAAATGGATGAAAATAGTGATTTTTCACTAAAAATGGGAATATTGGTAAATATTGCTAAAAAAATTGTGTTATATGGGGAAAAAATATTTTTAGTTGGAAAAAAATATTTTGATGATTAAAAAGTGTTAGAATGATTCATTGCAATTTATTTGACACGAAAGAAATTTTTGTTTAAGTTATTGCATTAACAATTAGTGTTTTTACACTAAATTGGCGTAATTTTTAAAATATTGTCAAAGATAGGGTTGTATTTATAAAAATAACCTTTAATTTTCAAAATAAATTTTATTCTGTTATATAATAACAATTTTATTGCAAACAATTTGTCGTAGATATTTTATTTGGTTAAAAATGAGAAAACTAGTGTATAAATTGATTGAATATTTAAAATATGTATATAACATAGGAATTTCTCTACGTACAACTGTCTTTGGGCTTATTGGGTAAGGTTTTAGATCCAACACCCTAAATCTAGAAGTATCTAATGAGAAGGAATTGGTACGTTATTAGTATATTCATTCCTTCTTCTCAAAAGAAAAATACAACCTACAATAAAACTAAAACAATGGCCTCCGCTTAGCTCTTCATAAAGTAACATCAAAATTAGTGAAATCAAAAGGGAATAATAGCGAATCAAAGTTAAATACAGGTAATAAATATCAAAATCTCAAATTTATATTATCAATTCTCTGTTTAAGGATAGAAATTGTTTGTAACTTTCTATTCTCTATTTCTATGTTTATTGCTCCTTCTTCTATAGGTCTTTAGCTAACCAAGGCTAAAGCTTCCACATTGCTCTTTGATTTACTGTAGGTTTGCTACAAATAAACCCTAAGGTGAATTTAAACTCATAATTTCTAGCTTTGATTGAGATTTAAAGGTATGAAATCTCAATTTTGTTTGTTGCATGTTTATTTGTGAAATTACCGTCAGTAAATTGGACAGATCTCTTTCGTTTTGAAGTCAAAATTCGATAGTTTTGGATATTCTAGAAAGCATAAACATAGATCTACAAGTTTCATGTTTTGAGTTTTCTAAAATTATGTGTTTTCTTGAACAAAATTGTGCTTGTTTGTTGTTGTCTCGAGAGCAAATTGACAGGGGCAACAATCATAGGCCAGAGAAGTGTTTTAGCTGTAAGTTTTTCATTTCTCATCCAATTTAGGTCAAAAATTTTTTGCTAGAAAATACATTTAAAAAGGAGTAATTTATCTTCAGGTTTCATTTTGATATTTTGTTATTTGACTGACCTAAAATAGATTTGTAGACAGAAGTATAGTTATGTCTTTGACAGAATTTCCTGAGTTTGAATATGATATTGTTGGAGAAATATCTTTCACGATTTTGATCGGAATTCGATAATTTTTAATCTTTTGAAAAGCACAATTCATGTACTACAGTTTTCATTCATTGAGTTTTCTGTAATTTTGAGGTTAGCTATGTCAAAATCTAATTTTTCTACTGCAAACCAGAGAGCAAAACCAATATTTGCTCTTTGTTTGAAACCGAAACGAATTTGACCATAACTTCTTCGTTTCTTAACCGATTTTGATAATTTTGGACGTTCTGCAAAGACTAGTCATGGGCTATAAGTATCATTTGTTGTGTTTTCTTTAATTTTGAATTTTACTAGGTTGAAATTATGGTTGTATGTTGCTGTCCTAAGAGCAAAATGACAGCAACAACAATCGTTGACCTTAGAATTGTATTAGCTCGTTATTGCTCTCATTCTCCTCGATTTTGATGATGTTTTGAGATATTTTTGAGAGCTGTGGTGCCTATCAGTAGGCTAGCTATATTTGAAGAATTTGAAAATCAAATTTAAATGGAATTTGAATTGATTTTAGGTTAAATTTGAATTGAATTCGTATTAAATTCATGTTATCGGTTTTGAGGTATTCCTTTTAGTTTTCATTGCTTTCGAGAACGGTTTTCACTGAACCATTTTTGAGATACATGGTCATTTCTAATCATTATTACATATTATTTTTTAAATTATTTTTGTAGATAAAGATAGATTTATTTCCTATAATAAAGGAATTTTGAATATCGGTTTTAATAATCGTTTTTGGAAAATCGTTTTAAATTTCTATTTTCTCGAATAAAATTATTTTAATAAATAAAATTACTCATTTTTATGAATTTTGGACGTATAAGAAAGAAAAATAAACGGTAAGGTAAAATATTTGGTGTGAGACACATGGATTTGCTTTATCGCTTAATATCCGATGAATTATTTGAGATGATTTAAGATGTTATAAAATTTTGGGTAGATTATATCGTCCGAGAATTACAATTTGGGAGTATATTGGATGAAGGACCATTGTAAGATGTGTTTCTTAATTGCCGATGAAATGAGATGAATTAAGAGCTAGAAATACCTATTTGGAATTATGGTTATAAATAACTATCTAGATGTTATTTTTACTTTCCAATGAGATAAGGTAAGCTTCTTTATAATGATTTTACGATGTTGAGATGTGTTATGATAGTTTTTACTTGTCGATGAGAAGAGACAAGTCACGATGCCCTAGTACTTATCAATGAGAAGAGACGAGCATAGTATTGTTTTCACTCGCCAATGAGACGATGTCAATTATATTTTCTTGATGTTTATGATTTTTTACTAGTGTGGTACCAACTAACGGCTAGTAAACCGTTAGGGGCGAACGTATGGTATGGGACGTACGTTAACACCTATTGGGTTCCTATCCGAGAAGTTGAGACACATTCACAATGTTTACTAGTACTACAGACCACGAGTACTCAATTGGAGTCATCACGATGTAGTTGCTACTCCGATCATCGCGATGTAATTAACTCGGGTCTTTGTGACTGGGACTCATTATGATGTTATAGACTATAGTCATTCACGATGTTCGTGATGTTAATATGTTATTTGACTCCAGTCATCATGATGTTTATGATACCAAATAGTTGTACTAGTCACGATGAAGCGCGCGTAGCATTTCTTAGGCATGCAATCGCGGATTTGGCCAATCCGGGATAGGATTTGGCCAATCCGGGATTTCTTTGATTTTTGATGTTTAGATTTACCGTCTTTAGATGATTATTACATTGATAGCCTAGAGCCAGATAAGATGTATATATACGGTGGAATCATTTATGATGTTACTCTTTGATTGAGTTACTTGCATTATGGATTGATGATTTGATTATTTTATAGATTACTTGATGTTAAGATGGAGTTGAGATGTATTTATAAATTTATACCAATAAGATGAGGTATAAATGATTATGAAGAATATTTTATGATGAGTTTTAGTGATGGATTTGAGATGTATCCATATTCATACCGATGAGATGAGATGTGAATAAGTATAACGCTTCTTTTATGATTGGGTTTTATATTTCCTTTAACGATCCTTGGGATGTGATAATGAGATGAGGCACATCCATATGCGTTTTATTCTATGTATGATGGATATGTACCTTTGATGTATTGTTGTATTGACAATCACTTCAAAGAAGTTAGTTGAATCATTTGAAGTTGTTATCCATATTTCTTTATACCGTAGATGATATGAGGCAAAAGCGATGTTCATTGATTCTTATTTTTAAAAATTTGCTTGCTGATGTTCCATTTGCTTAAGTATCGGCTATGCCACTTAAGTATGAGTTTATCATCATTATCTCTTCTACTTGCCAAGAAGATATATTGTCCTTTCTTATGATGTTGAACCCATGTTTAGGGCATGGCATCCTTCAAGAAAAAGGATACCATAGCTTCCACCTACTTGTCCTTATCGATTATTCTGTTTAACTGATGATTTGAGCTAGCTTGACCTGTGTGTTTTCACTCGGGTTAGACCGAGTTGTTTCAGGTATCATCTATTGGACTTAGCTTGAAGTTGATGTTGGATATCAGCTCTTCATTTGCTTGAGTAGTTTATTTCTTCCGCATACTCTAATGTTTTTACATTTGATTTGATGTATATGGTGTGGTTGTGTACCCCCTTTATTGTATTCATATTGTGTTGTACTAAACGTGTATCGATGTATATGTATATATATGATGTTGATTACTATTCTGTGATGTGATTTACGTTTAGTTATTATATTTTTTTCTGATAGATCGTTAGCCACCTATAGTTTTGGATTAAGCATTTATTTGGTAAGTCGATCCACTTTAGTTGAAAAGGAAATTTATATTGTATTTATCGACGTATTCAATAGATGTTTAAGGAAAAATTATAGATGGTCGTCCTTAATCAGCCCTATTCTCCGCTTTAGTAGATAGATGTAGCGACCCGTAAATTTTCGATAATTAAAATAGCTAATTTAATAAGATTTCGCGATTTAATGTTAGAAAATTTTTGTAATTCGTTGGAATAAAAATAACTAGAATGAATTGCAACAATAATTATCCAAGTAATGAAAATAAACGCTACTTAGTGAATACCTTTGAAATCAATAGTTGAATAGGATAATAAATATTGAATTCATTGGGTATAAGAGAGTAATTGATTGATAAGTAAAATTTATTTAAAATCAAATATTGAATATTGAACAGGTAAATTGTTTAAAGTAAATATTTAAAACTTATTGAATAATTGAATAACGGAAATTGGATAACTTATTAATGGAAATGGTTGTTCTATAATTTGAATTAGTTTTAAAGGTTAAATCCTATAAGTTCGTTTGAATATTTCAAGAGATAGTGATTTAAGAATAATCAAATTTGTTTAAATTTAATATTACAAATGTTTGAATAATTAAATTTCGAATTTGATATGATTAATTTGATGTCGAAATTTAATACATGAAAATAGAGTGAAATTAAAATTTGATTTAATATGATTCAAAATTGGTTTCCAAAGTGAATGTAAGTTATATTGGGATTATAATAGAGTTAATAAGATTTTACAATTGGAAATTACTGGATAATTGAATAACCGGTTTGATATGATTAAAAATGATTTGTAAAATTTTATTTTATCATATTGGAGTTATAGTGATGTTATAGAACTTTTAAAACTAAATTTAAAATTTATTGGTGAAAATAGAATATTTTAGTATTTAATTATCGACTAAAATATAGCCAATTTTTGAACAGTCTCAGAATTGGACGAAACTAGTTCCATTGGATCCGTAATAGTTTGTTATTATCGGATTTCAATTTTCGTAGCAATCTGAGTTTTCGTTTGACCGTGGCAGCTCGAAACGCATCGAAATTGTTTTAATATTTAATTGACGATTTAAAATACTCATTTTTCAAACAGTCTCGGATTTCTACAAAACCAGTTACATCGGATCCGTAATGTGATATTGTTGTAAGGTTTCAAATGTCGTGTCAATCGAATTTACCGTTTGTCCGGGGCAAGCAAAAACGCATAGAAATTCGTTTAATTAGTTTAATTTAAATTTGATCGTTTATTTCCGTAAATTGCACAGATGATCGAATTGTCTTTCGAAACCTATTCCATTTTGTCCGGAACGCGGGATAAACCCTAGGAACGTTGGTCACCGCGCGTAAATCGGAGTTCGGAAAACCCGGGATGATTAGTGTTTTGATAAATTCTATAAATAGACCCCTTTATTCAAAAAATAATAATAAATAGCTAGGGTTTTGGAGCCGCCTCCTCTACAACCAATGGCCGAAAATGTCAGTTCTTCTCCCCTCAAATTCTTCAAATCCGTTCACAATTTCAAAAAGTTTTCAACTACATATTGTAGATCGCGATGTGATCTACCAGTTCAACGGTCAAGATCGTATTTAACGAAGCGGATTGACATGAATCCTCGTGCAAAGGTGGGCCGGTCAGCTACGTTTTTGAGCCTCTATGCTCGACCGAGTTCGTCGTCCCCTTGGCCGAAGGTAGCTTACGCGTGGGGCTTCGATTTGGCGGTAGTGTGATGGAGTTTCGTGTAGCGAGGTGGTTGCGGCATGTAACCCTAAAAGGAACGGCATGGGTTATTTCGAACGCAACCTGGTGAAGGAGCGCGCGCGTGAGAAGAAGAAGCGCATGGCCGTGATCTGCAGAATGATTGGCCGTGATTAAAGGTTGTAAATAATAAGGAAAATGTTAATTTAAATTTTATTAAATTCGTATTAACTTCTAGATATCATAACTTGTTGATGCGAGGTCCGTTTTGGACGAAACGAAGTGTGTTGGGTTCGTATGGACGAGCACTATGCAATGGAGTCGGATTTGAATCGTTTAGAGCTAGAGAAAATTTTGGGTTAAATCGAACATCGTTCGATTTGAATTAAAATCATGAAAATCAAGGTGAGTGTTTATAACGCTCACAACGTACTAAATATCTTTATGCTAGTTAAATATGATATTATGAAGTGATATGAATTTTATTTGTCGTTGTTTGATAAAATTTAATTATCATATAGATTGTTATTTGAATTAACCGTTGAAATTAAATCGACAGTTAAATTTAAATTGAAATTGAAATTGAATTGCGATTAAATTACATGACATTGATAACTATGAAACTGCCATGAATTGTATTGTCTATTGGATGATGTATTTTGATGGGTGTTATTGGTTGATATTTAAATGTCTGGATGTTTATTTTCTTATATATACTGTTATGCATACATATGACACTACGATTTGATTTAAGTAATATATATTCATCCCTGACATTTGATTGAAATAAATAATTACTTGGCCATAGGGTAGAAAATTATATACGGACACCGAATTGGCAAAATTAATAATTTTTAAAATCGTCAATTTGAAATTTATTTAAATGTTTGGATTTAAAAGTTATAAATATAAATTAATTTATAGAAATCGAATTTATCGAAAAATTGAGTTTGGAATGTTGAAATAAATTTTGATTAAAAGAAATTGTTAAATAATTTAAGTTGAGGCTTTGAAATTTAAAATTTAGATATGATTGAATGTCGAAAATTAATTTGTTTTAAAGATTGAGCCTAAATTTGAGCTTTGAATATTACTAAATGAAAGTGATATAAAAATGATATTTTGAAATTGAGCTTGAAATTGAATCATATTTGAAATTTGGATTTAGATTTGAATTTTTGACGGATAATTGTGTTAAGTGGTATAAATTGGTATTTTGAACATGAAGCTCCAAATCGATATAAAATTGAAATTGAATAAATTAAAGGTGAATGAAAATTGGATTAATTTGAATAAAAGTTGACATTGATTGAATCGAAATCGAAATCGAATCGGTAGAATGGAAATTGAAATTGATTTGAATTGGGAAGTTATAATTGAAATGGATTGGTTTTGAAGCTGTGTTATTTTGTTTTCCAAATTGCTCGGTTATATAAACCATTTTGGATACTTAAACTGTTTTAATCTATTTTAAATCTACTTAACCCAATTTAAATTATTTTAAACTAAATTTATCTATTTCAAATCCATTTTAAGATTTTAAGTATTTTAATTATTTAAAACTACTTTTAAACTACTTAAAACTATTTTCTAAAATTCTAAACTGGTCAATAAAGTGGATTGTTTATATTTAAATGTTGAATTTAAATACGAATTGAGTTGAATGAAGTTGCAACCTAAATTGAAATTCGAAATGATATTGAAATCGAAATGAGATATTGATGTGAAAAATGAATTTGAAACGGAACCTTACATTTTGAATAACTATGGTAATATTTGTAATGGATTTGATTTTTGAAGAGAATATGATATTTTGATATCAATTATGAATCGATTTGAAATGTAAAAGAGCCAACAGTGTAATAATACGTAGTTATTAAAGAGACCGGGATCGGATATGGACATACTCTCTGTCGATACCGAAAACCACTTAAATAACTATTATACGCGGAGTGTTGATCCAGAATGAAGTGGATGGTTTGGTGAACGCGTTGATTGAAGAAAGAGAACGATATTGGATGACCCCTGACATGACTAAAACAGGAGCCGCGCCGGGCCGTTGAGGTTCGCCACCTCTAGTGTAACGACCCAGAATTTAATTTGAAAATATTTAATTAATTTTAAATATTTGAATGATGGTTTGACTTGATTTTCGAATTTTCACTATGAATGTGGCGATTTAATTATAGAATTTAATCTATTGGAAGTTGAATAAAAATTTGAATCTTCAATTTTAAGCTGATTAAAATATTTCAAAAGCTTGTAAAATTCATATTGATAATACTGAAGATAATAGAAGCTTCAGAATTTAATTTGAAAGTGATTTGTTCAGTTTTGAAATTTTATCGTTTGAATCGATATTTAAAAATAGCCTTTCGAGGCACAGTCTCGGAATTCGACGAAACCAGTTCCATTGGGTCCGTAATATTAAATTATTATCGGATTTCAAATTTCGTATTATTCGGAATTGTTATATGAGCACACGGCAAGTAAACGCGTTGGGATTAAAACAGATTCAATTTAAAATTTAAATTCAAATTGGTCAACATCAGCACGTTATCCCCTTGAGTTACGCCTATAATCACGAAAATGATCGTGTAAAGCTTGCCTCAGTTTATTTTTAAATACCTTCTCCCTTTATCTGTACAAAATAAATAAAAAATTGAATCTCAGAAGAAATAAAAATGGCCGAAGCCTGGAAATCAAAAGAACGAATTTTTTTTCCTCTCATTCCCAATTTAATGTCGCAAGCTCCTCCCCTCCCTCATTCCAATTTCAAAATGGCCGTTGCTTATAGAATAAAAAAAACACGAATTTGATTCGAATTCGTTCGCATCCAAGGGAGGAGCAATTGCGCGAGCGCAAGAAGGCAGCGACGATCTGGAGTGGGCGCGCGCGCTCGAGGCACAGCGAGGGTGGTCAAGGAACGGCAGATGAAGTTGCGATGGGGGTCGATGTCGCGGCCGTGTTCGAACTCGAGCATCGCGATTCGAGATGGAGTCTAGGGTTTCAAGGCCACGGGCGGCACCTTCGAGATTCGAAGTCGAGGCAAGGTCGCTTCGTCGAGGGCGGCAGTGGGTAGCAAATCAAGGCAAGGCCGCCGCATGGGTCGCGTGTGTTCGAACTTTGAGGTGGTTCGGCGACGCCTGTAGTGTTGAGAACAGTAAGGTATTGATTTATTTAATTTTTTTTTGATTTGATATTAAATTATATGCAGATTCAAAACTTATGTATATGAAAGAAAAATATAATAATAATAAACGGCAGTTTCGTTTTAATAAATAAATATATATATATATATATATGCAGTTTTATAGAAAAACAGAAAAATAATGTGATAAATATATATATATATATATACATGAAGAAAGTAAATTTTTACAGTAAAAGAAAATATATGTGCGTATATTTGTAAAGTAAAGATGGTTTGCTGTCTAGTTCAAATTGTAGAATTTTAATATATTCAGAGGAAAAATAAATATGCAAGTATACACTTTTAATTTATTAGTTTGGTTTAAATTAACTTACCTAACTTTTAGTGGTTAATTAATCTATTTAAAAAGGAAATTTAAATTGTAGTTAAATAAAATTTTTGAAGATAAAATTGGTTTAAAAAGAATTATCAGCTAATCAAAAGAACTATTAAAAAGAAATTAATTGTTCAGTTGATTTGAATATTAATGAATTGTGTAAATAATTTAAATAAATATAAATCGAGAACAAACAAGTCAAGGTGGAAATGGATTGCAAAATAAAGCTAAGGTAAGAACTTCTCACTCAAAGGGTTTATTTCAATTTTAAATAGTTAGATTTAAAATTGTCTGATTGTGTTGATTGAATGCTTGAATGATGATTGCTATATATATATATATATATATATATATATATATATATATATTGGATGTGAATAGACCCTATACGCCGTCTATTAAGCGGATGTTATTTACTAAAACATATACCGCGATATTCCACCTTGAAGTGGAATTGGTATTATATTAGTATACAGCAATATATATATTGGCATATGTATATATTTTGCAGTTGATTGATTTCCCGCATTATATAGCGGATGAGACCCTATTGCGCCGCCTATTAAGCGGATAATATTTTATAA
Organism: Allium cepa; assembly: GCA_030765085.1. Taxonomy (NCBI): domain Eukaryota; kingdom Viridiplantae; phylum Streptophyta; class Magnoliopsida; order Asparagales; family Amaryllidaceae; genus Allium; species Allium cepa. The sequence goes on along the minus strand of CM060940.1, from coordinate 46,248,771 downwards.
AATCCCATATACCGCGATATTCTGTCTTGAAGCGGAATTGGTATTGTGCTAACATCTGTGGATGCAGGGAAATAGGTTGGAGGGATCCAACTGGATTCCTCAACTGTATTTAATTTATTTACAGATATTGTGGTATTTGTTGTTTATCATATGATGATATATGATGTTTGGATGCTGTGATTGATTTGTTTGGTGTGTTGCAACACTGGACCTATTTTAAAGTTTTAAAAATGTTAAAGTAAAAATTTCCAATATAAAAAGGATTTTTAAAGTGATTTTTGAAAGTATACGTTTTATTAAAATTTTGAATTGATTCCTTTTAAAATAAATTAACGTTATAAAATTTAATATTATAAAAATTTCTATTTTTGTACAATATAACCAGATTAAGATTTTTGAAATAAATAGTGATTAATTTATAAAATGGTTTAATTGGGAATTTTGAATTATTATAAAAGAATGTATATAAAAGATTTATAAAATGGATATTTATAAATTTAAAATATTGGAATCATAAAACGAGTTTATTAAAGGTTTAAATGAAGTACAAAACGGATTTCATTGAAAATTTTAGATTTATAATTGTGAAGATTATAAAATGAATAGATATTGTAAAATAAAAGATTTATAAGTAATCAACTTATAAACTGGATATTGGGCATTTAAATGGGATATTAATAGAAATTGTCAATAAAGGAGATTTTATAAGTTGAAGTTGTTATAAAATTTAAATGAATCTTATAAGTAATAAGATTTAAAATTTGTGAAGTTTTAAGGAACAATTTTGTAAATAAATGAATTATAAGTATTTAACTTATAATATAAACTTTTGGTATATAATTGAGTTATATAAATCGAACTGGATTAATAAAAGATATTTATATATCGAAGTTTATAAATAGAAATGGAATTTATAGACATTGTTATAAATTCAAAATCAATGGAATTTGATAAGTTGAATATAGAAATTTATTAAAGGAAGTATATTCACGATTTTGGACAGTGAATGTATTATCAAATAAAATGGATATGCTTGGGAAAATGAATATTATAAAATGAAGTTAATCGTTTTAACGATGTTTTAAAATGTATTATGAATCGAATACATAGATTTCAACAATTATTGTTGAAATAGACGTTTTCGAGAAAGAAGGAAATGGTGGACTATAACACTGTTGTTATAGTAAATGATTTCCAAAAGGAAATGTTTTATATAGTATTGGGATTTATATATCTATCTAAATTTCGAATCCCTATACTAGTGATTTTGGGTCGTCGTAACGATGTTTTACGCAACATTCGTTTTGACTTAATAAATGTGTTAAGAGAATGTTTTCCTTAAAGAATGAAATATATACTTAATTTTGATTTAAGTATATTGAATATTTTCCAAATGTTGAAAATAAATAGATTTGTGAAATACTTTTTATTAATAATTATGGAAATGTATTCAAATATGAAATGAACGTTTTTGAGAATTATCTTTTTAAAGATAAGTTGAAAATGAATATTAGAAATCAATTTGAAAAATCGTATATTCATAGATATTTTGGAAATGTAAATTCACTATGGAATTTATAAAGGAAAGGGAAAATTGGCTTAAAAATAAATATTGATTTATTTTTGAAGTGTGAAAATTTATATCTTGTAAAGATATTTTTGGAAAATAAATAATTTGGGAAATTATTTGGAATCTGGTGATGTTGCGCATCTCTATTGATAGTTAAATAACTGACTATCAATATCTACCTTTAAATAGGTATTTGTTGTGATTTGCTTGAATTTGAATGCCACACTTATTTTTGAATAAGCGCTCACTATTCGGGTTAGCTGGGAAAGGACCTTGGGGTCGTATGACCCATTCCGAATATGTGATACGTCGTAATGGATTGCATTCGATGACCGGTGTTGAAGACCGGATATTTTTGAAAATGGAAGGATTACCGTTGAGTTACTCTGCATCCGCTGATCTCCGATATAGAGGTTTTATCACCCTTAGTGACGGGAAGTCCAGACGTGATTAGAAATTATCCGGAATGCGGACTTCTTTGTAAGTGCCTTCGGTTCTGTTCGAGCCCGGAACAGACTTGTATGGATTGTATGTCTGACATTACAAATTGAGATATAAAGCTTATCTCTTTCAAATATATTTCTGTTTGTGGCGGAGAATTTATTCTCTTAGTTTAACACCCTTCTCTGAGACGTACGAGCTTAGAGGTTATATAGTTGAAGGTTATTAGTGATATACTCCCAATTTGGTAGTGTGGCATGCTGAGTGTTGCTGTGAAATGATCATTGTTTGATCATTTGTGATAGGATCATTTATTTGATCATTTATCTTGGTGATCATTTCTATGATCATTTGTTGACCCAAAGCACGGCTGTTGTATAAAGCGTGGCTTTGTGGACAAGACTTCGTCGGACCTCACACTCCGGAAATGGTCAAAACAGGAAGGATGCAGCAAGGTTAATAGGGGGCAGCACCCCTTTAGTGTATGTCATTCCTTCTGGATAGAGGTGGTATTATGGTATGGAGCCCAGATACTTAACCTATGTTGTTGCTGCAAATTTATTTCTTTGTGGTTGTTGGAAATCGAGGATCCTCGGATAGATCGGTTACGATCGGGGGATGACATATTCGTGTCAGTAGTTACCCAGTTAGGGTAACCCGGCCTTGTGTTGGCAGAGATCCGGTTTGGTTCTCGGGACGTCATTCCAGAGGCGTTTCCATGTGGCAATGGAAAGTTCATTGGCCTGACCATTTGTTGGAAATCCAAAGAAACAATACGATCTTGTACGGTTTTAGTTGTAGAACCTGCCATGGAATGTGGCGGTAACCTGCTATTGAACATGGTAGCTATATTAGGCATACGACAATGGTCGTATGTTGGCTAGGATTTATATCTTTATTTTCGAAAATGATTTTTCCTACACTATGCACTAGTAATAATATCAAATGTTCCTTTTTAATGCGTATCAAGCATCTTTGCCTATCATAAGGAGAAATCTCCTTCGATTCTGCGTTTGCATTGTGTGTGTGTGCGGGAGGCCTTATGGTAGTCTCATTTTTAAAAGCATGGCGAATTGACTTTAAAAATATTCCTCTATTTTGATTTTAAAGAAAAATAAATTGTTTTAGTTCTCACACCAGTCACATGACTGACTCGGAGTTTATTGTTTTCCTTCCTAAACTCTGGGTGCCCACCAATTTCCACACGGGCAGTCAAGAGTTAAGGTTTATCAGGATATTCTGGAATTCAGGAGTTGCAGGAGGCAAGCTGGATGGCATGACGTATTCACTAGTATATAGTATATCTTTTCGCTGTTTGTTGTTGTACACTCTGATGATGTAATGTAATGAAATATGATGTAATGTGATAACTGATATAATTCTTTGTTTAAAGATTATTCATTTATCTATTATATGTTGTTCCGCTGCGAATTGTGAGATTCTGATATTCTGTTGTTCTTTTTCGCTCTTCTTGTATTTTTTTATCTCTTCTTCTACCTCTTTCTTTTTCTTAAAACCCTAAGGGTTCATATTTCCGTTCATCTTGAGTTAATCATTGGAGATTAGTGTCTATTCAAGGAGTACGGATTTGCGGGTTTTTACATTTGGTATCAGAGCATATGGTTAAGCGACAACCATGGCTCTTTTGGGTGTTACTCATTAGAGATAGAGTCAGTATTACTCTATAATGAGTTTGAGTGTAATAATAGATATGAGCGCGTATTTGTTAGTGAATATAAATTGTTTTATGTCGTGTTGACTTATCGGTTGATTGTTTATAAATTCTGGTCTGTGCAGTCTAGCTAGCTATGTTGATAGGAGTTTCTAAACTCTTAAACAAGATGAACCGACAGAGTATTGTTTTGAATCGGGTAAATGAAATAATTTTGCCCAAAACTATTTTTGTATATAAAATAAATGATTTTCTGTAAGTTATTATAGTATATGGTTGCTTGGATGTTAGGAGAGGATAATATTAAAATTATCATTGGTTGTTGGAAAAGAAATTGAAATCATAACTCCCAAGTTAAGAAATAAAACCATATGCAAATGAAATTTGAGAATGTAAATTACAAATGTGAATTGTAATTTGAAATGGAACTCCAGAGAATGTTTTGAAAATAATTTGGAATTTTGGAGATTTGGAAAGTTTAAATTCCTTTTTGATTTAAAAATGAATTTAAAGGTTTTGAAAAGAATTTTTGAAGGAATGAAAAGCTCTAAACTCTTTTCGGTCACTGGAAAATAACTTCGGTGATGATTGCAGCATCATTGGTGTTCCTTTTTGGGTTTCCAAAAGAGAAATTGCTGCCAAATTGTTTTAAAAGGAAGATGTTTGGAAAATTTGGGGTTTGGTTTTAAAATTCAAAGATAATTTGAATTGTTTTCAATAATGGTTTTGAAAAAAGTTGAAAAGACTCTGGAATCCTATTTAAACTATTTATGGGAATAATAAATGAGTTGATAACTTATACAATTTGACTTTTGATAGAATAAATTTAACTTAAAGGATAGAGTTAAATTAAAGTAAGTATAAGTGAATCAATTTAATAAAGTGAATTTGAAGAAAGGTCTAAGGAAACGAAGAGAAATAATTACTTAAAGAAAATTTATTAAGTTGAAAATAAATTTGGAGTAATCAAAATGAATTGGAATTGAGTATTGAATTATAGAAATAAATTGAGAATGAATGAATTTAAAATTGCAAGTAAATGAAGTAAATTGAATTCATATGGAATTTGAAATCCAGTTTAAATATACATGGTTATAAACTGAAATTGAAAACTGAATATTGACAACCAATTTGAATTGTGCAAGATGAAATAAATTAGAACTTGTAATGAATTAGTAATGAGAACTAATTTAAAATAGTGCAGTCGTGAATAAAAGATGATTGATAAAATTCAATGTTCAGAATATAAGTTAAACTGAATCCAAATTGAATTAAAATTGTGAATTGAATTCAAATGAAATAAAATGGAATTGAATTGAAATTAAATTTGGATGAAAATGAATATATAAGTTCAATTGTAAACTAAAAATGGTATAAGAAGTATATATTGAAAATTTTGTAATGGAATTGGCAAAATGGTTTGAATGTTGGAATTGGATATTATGGCTAGCAGGATATACAGGTGTATTAAAAGAAATGGAATTGGGATTTTGATTTCAAAGATAAAATTGAATTGCTCGACAAAAAGGTACGTATTTCAATTTCAGTATGAAATTTGGTGATTTTCTTCTCCAGCCACTTGGCTTTCTCTTTTCTTTTTGATTCTGAGGGGCCGTGGTGCCATTTTGTAGTCATACCGAGCTAGCCGCGCAAAGGAGACGCTGGCGAAATTTTTTGAAAATTTAGGGAGTTAGAAAAATTTTGGGAAAATTTTGAAAGTTTAAAATTTGAATTTAAATTTAAATTTGAATTTGAAGGAAACAATGTTGTTTGAAACTTATAAGTGAAGTTGGAAAGCTAGTTGAAATGATAATGAATCTCTAGTAAAAAGATTTAGGTTAGTAGGTTGATAAAACTATTTGGATTGTGAAAAATAGTAGACGAGTTGAGGACCATTTCTTCCTAACTTGTAATTTCGGGACGAAATTCTTTTAAGGGGGAAGATTGTAACGACCCAGAATTTTGAACAATTTAATTTGAAAATATTTAATTAATTTTAAATATTTGAATGATGGTTTGACTTGAATTTCAAATTTTCAGTATGAATGTGGCGATTTAATTATAGAATTTAATCTATTGGAAGTTGAATAAAAATTTGAATCTTCAATTTTAAGCTGATTAAAAATATTTCAAAAGCTTGTAAAATTCATATTGATAATACTGAAGATAATAGAAGCTTCAGAATTGAATTTGAAAGTGATTTGTTCAGTTTTGAAATTTTATCGTTTGAATCGATATTTACAAATAGCCTTTCGAGGCACAGTCTCGGAATTCGACGAAACCAGTTCCATTGGTTCCGTAATATTAAATTATTACCGGATTTCAAATTTCGTATTATTCGGAGTTGTTATATGAGCACACGGCAAGTAAACGCGTTGGGATTAAAACAGCTTCAATTTAAAATTTAAATTCAAATTGGTCAACATCAGCACGTTATCCCCTTGAATTACGCCTATAATCACGAAAATGATCGTGTAAAGCATGCCTCAGTTTATTTTTAAATACCTTCTCCCTTTATCTGTAAAAAATAAAAAAAAATTTGAATCTCAGAAGAAATAGAAATGGCCGAAGCCTGGAAATCAAAAGAACGAAAAAAAAATTCCTCTCGTTCCCAATTTAATGTCGCAAGCTCCTCCCCTCCCTCATTCCAATTTGAAAATTGTCGTTGCTTATAGAATAAAAAAAACACGAATTCAATTCGAATTCGTTCGCGTCCAAGGGAGGAGCACTCGCGCGAGCGCAAGAAGGCGGCGACGATCTGGAGTGGGCGCGCGCGCTCGAGGCGCAGCGAGGGTGGTCAAGGAGCGGCAGATGAAGTCGCATGGGGGTCGATGTCGCGGCCGTGTTCGAACTCGAGCATCGCGATTCGAGATGGAGTCTAGGGTTTCAATGCCAGGGGCGGCACCTTCGAGATTCGAAGTCGAGGCAAGGTCGCGTCGTCGAGGGCGGTAGTGGGTAGCAAATCAAGGCGAGGCCGCCGCATGGGTCGTGTGTGTTCGAACTTTGAGGTGGTTTGGCGGCGCCTGTAGTGTTGAGAACAGTAAGGTATTGATTTTTTTTTTGATTTGATATTAAATTATATGCAGATTCAAAACTTATGTATATGAAAGAAAAATATAATAATAATAAACGGCAGTTTCGTTTTAATAGATATATATATATATGCAGTTTTATAGAAAAACAGAAAAATAATGTGATAAATATATATATATGTATATATATATATATACACACATGCAGAAAGTAAATTTTTACAGTAAAAGAAAACATATGTGCGTATATTTGTAAAGTAAAGATGGTTTACTGTCTAGTTCAAATTGTAGAATTTTAATATATTCAGAGGAAAAATAAATATGCAAGTATACACTTTTAATTTATTAGTTTGGTTTAAATTAACTTACTTAATTTTTAGTGGTTAATTAATCTATTTAAAAAGGAAATTTAAATTGTAGTTAAATAAAATTTTTGAAGATAAAACTGATTAAAAAGAATTATCAGCTAATCAAAAAAACTATTAAACGGAAATTAATTGTTCAGTTGATTTGAATATTAATGAACTGTGTAAATAATTTAAATAGGTATAAATCGAGAAAAAGCAAGTCAAGATGGAAATGGATTGCAAAATAAAGCTAAGGGGAGAACTTCTCACTCAAAGGGTTTATTTCAATTTTAAATAGTTAGATTTAAAATTGTTTGATTGTGTTGATTGAATGCTTGAATGATGATTGCTATATATATATATATATATATATATATATATATATAGAGGATGTGAATAGACCCTATACGCCGTCTATTAAGCGGATGTTATTTATTAAACACATATACCGCGGTATTCCACCTTGAAGTGGAAATGGTATTATATTAGTATATAGCAATATAAATATATATTGGCATATGTATATGTTGCAGTTGATTGATTTCCCGCATTATATAGTGGATGAGACCCTATTGCGCCGCCTATTAAGCGGATAATATTTTATAAAATCCCATATACCGCGATATTCCGTCTTGAAGCGGAATTGATATTGTGCTAACATCAGTGGATGCAGGGAAACAGGTTGGAGGGATCCAACTGGATTCCTCAACTGTATTTAATTTATTTACAGATATTGTGATATTTCTTGTTTATCATATAATGATATATGATGTTTAGTTGTTGTGATTGATTTGTTTGGTGTGTTGCATCACTGGACCTATTTTAAAGTTTTAAAAATGTTAAAGTAAAAATTTCCAATATAAAAAGGATTTTTAAAGTGATTTTTGAAAGTATACGTTTTATTAAAATTTTGAATTGATTCCTTTTAAAATAAATTAACGTTACAAAATTTAATATTATAAAAATTTCTATTTTTGTAAAATATAACCAGATTAAGATTTTTGAAATAAATAGTGATTAATTTATAAAATGGTTTAATTGGGAATTTTGAATTATAATAAAAGAATGTATATAAAAGATTTATAAAATGGATATTTATAAATTTAAAATATTGGAATCATAAAACGAGTTTATTAAAGGTTTAAATGAAGTACAAAACGGATTTCATTGAAAATTTTAGATTTATAATTGTGAAGATTATAAAATGAATAGATATTGTAAAATAAAAGATTTATAAGTAATCAACTTATAAACTGGATATTGGGCATTTAAATGGGATATTAATAGAAATTGTCAATAAAGGAGATTTTATAAGTTGAAGTTGTTATAAAATTTAAATGAATCTTATAAGTAATAAGATTTAAAATTTGTGAAGTTTTAAGGAACAATTTTGTAAATAAATGAATTATAAGTATTTAACTTATAATATAAACTTTTGGTATATAATTGAGTTATATAAATCGAACTTGATTAATAAAAGATATTTATATATCGAAGTTTATAAATAGAAATGGAATTTATAGACATTGTTATAAATTCAAAATCAATGGAATTTGATAAGTTGAATATAGAAATTTATTAAAGGAAGTATATTCACGATTTTGGACAGTGAATGTATTATCAAATAAAATGGATATGCTTGGGAAAATGAATATTATAAAATGAAGTTAATCGTTTTAACGATGTTTTAAAATGTATTATGAATCGAATACATAGATTTCAACAATTATTGTTGAAATAGACGTTTTCGAGAAAGAAGGAAATGGTGGACTATAACACTGTTGTTATAGTAAATGATTTCCAAAAGGAAATGTTTTATATAGTATTGGGATTTATATATCTATCTAAACTTCGAATCCCTATACTAGTGATTTTGGGTCGTCGTAACGATGTTTTATGCAACATTCGTTTTGACTCAAATAAATGTGTTAAGAGAATGTTTTCCTTAAAGAATGAAATATATACTTAATTTCGATTTAAGTATATTGAATATTTTCCAAATGTTGAAAATAAATAGATTTGTGAAATACTTATTATTAAATAAGTATGGAAATGTTTTCCAATATGAAATGAACGTTTTTGAGAATTATCTTTTTAAAGATAAGTTGAAAATGAATATTAGAAATCAATTTGAAAAATCGTATATTCATAGATATTTTGGAAATGTAAATTCACTATGGAATTTATAAAGGAAAGGGAAAATTGGTTTAAAAATAAATATTGATTTATTTTTGAAGTGTGAAAATTTATATCTTGTAAAGATATTTTTGGAAAATAAATAATTTGGGAAATTATTTGGAATCTGGTGATGTTGCGCATCTCTATTGATAGTTAAATAACCGACTATCAATATCTACCTTTAAATAGGTATTTGTTGTGATTTGCTTGAATTTGAATGCCACACTTATTTATGAATAAGCGCTCACTATTCGGGTTAGCCGGGAAAGGACCTTGGGGTCGTATGACCCATTCCGAATATGTGATACGTCGTAATGGATTGCATTCGATGACCGGTGTTGAAGACTGGATATTTTTGAAAACGGAAGGATTACCGTTGAGTTACTCTGCATCGGCTGATCTCCGATATAGAGGTTTTATCACCCTTAGTGACGAGAAGTCCAGACGTGATTAGAAATTATCCGGAATGCAAGGATTTCTTTGTAAGTGCCTTCGGTTCTGTTCGAGCCCAGAACAGACTTGTATGGATTGTATGTCTGACATTACAAATTGAGATATAAAGCCGATCTCTTTCAAATATATTTCTATTGGCGGCGGAGAATTTATTCTCTTAGCTTAACACCCTTCTCTGAGACGTGCAAGCTTAGAGGTTATATAGTTGAAGGTTATTAGTGATATACTCCCAATTTGGTAGTGTGGCATGCTGAGTGTTGCTGTGAAATGATCATTGTTTGATCATTTGTGATAGGATCATTTATTTGATCATTTATCTTGGTGATCATTTCTATGATCATTTGTTGACCCATAGCACGGCTTTTGTATAAAGCGTGGCTTTGTGCACGAGACTTCGTCGGACCTCACACCCCGGAAATGTTCAAAACAGGAAGGATGCAGCAAGGTTATTAAGGGGTAGCACCCCTTTAGTGTATGTCATTCCTTCTTGATAGAGGTGGTATCATGGTATGGAGCCCAAATACTTAACCTAGTTGTTGCTGCAAATTTATTGCTTTGTGGTTGTTGGAAATCGAGGATCCTCGGATAGATCGGTTACGATCGGGGGATGACATATTCGTGTCAGTAGTTACCCAGTTAGGGGTAACCCGACCTTGTGTTGGCAGAGATCCGGTTTGGTTCTCGGGACGTCATTCCAGAGGCGTTTCCATGTGGCAATGGAAAGTTCCTTGGCCTGAACATTTGTTGGAAATCCAAAGAAACAATACGATCTTGTACGGTTTTATTTGTAGAACCTGCCATGGAATGTGGCGGTAACCTGCTATTGAACATGGTAGCTATAGTAGGCATACGATAATGGTCGTATGTTGGCTAAGATTTATATCTTTATTTTCGAAAATGATTTTTCCTACACTATGCACTAGTAATAATATCAAATGTTTCTTTTTAATGCGTATCAAGCATCTTTGACTATCATAAGGAGAAATCTCCTCCGATTCTGTGTTTGCATTGTGTGTGTGTGCGGGAGGCCTTATGGTAGTCTCATTTTTAAAAGCATGGCGAATTGACTTTAAAAATATTCCTCTATTTTGATTTTAAAGAAAAATAAACTGTTTTAGTTCTCACACCAGTCACATGACTGACTCGGAGTTTATTGTTTTCCTTCCTAAACTCTGGGTGCCCACCAATTTCCACACGGGCAGTCAAGAGTTAAGGTTTATCAGGATATTCTGGAATTCAGGAGTTGCAGGAGGCAAGCTGGATGGCATGACGTATTCACTAGTATATAGTATTTCTTTTCGTTGTTTGTTGTTGTACACTCTGATGATGTAATGTAATGAAATATGATGTAATGTAATAACTGATATAGTTCTTTGTTAAAGATTATTCATTTATCTATTATATGTTGTTCCGTTGCAAATTGTGAGATTCTGATATTCTGTTGTTCTTTTCTGTTCTTCTTGTATTATTTTCTCTCTTCTTCCACCTCTTTCTTTTTCTTAAAACCTTAAGGGTTCGTATTTCCGTTCATCTTGAGTTAATCACTAGAGATTAGTGTCTATTCAAGGAGTACGGATTTGCGGGTTTTTACATCTAGCGGACACACTTCTTCGATATCATATCTATTACATTTGTGATTCGATTTGGGTGCACCCCTTGATTTGGGAGTGTTGTTTCGCGGTGTTGGGGTAGCTGCTGGCTATGCTCAACATCAGTCTAGATCACGCAACTACTAGTATCCTAGTTGGTATCGCCTCATGTACCTTATCATACTGATTATCCTATTCGCGACCACTACGTTTTGTTTTGTGTTATACCTATGGGGTACCCTCTGACAACCACCAGTTTACGGTGGGGCTTACGGTGCTGTATAGACTATGGCATTATAAAAATGTGTTAAGGGGGCTTATGGTAACGCCTTAACGCTATTTTGATACTTTATATTACTGATAGGCATTATCTACTTAGCGTACATTACTACATAGTAGATAGTTTAACGGATCCTTAAGAGATGGAAAATCCCATAACATCTCTTGAGTTATTGCACGCATGTTGAAAACTGGATATGACATGTAAAACCCCGTAAACATCTCTGACGCCGTTACACTCATATTTATTTACGATTGATTTAACTTTCGTAAGGATATTTTAGTCTTGACTCGAGTGTTTTGTCTTTTCATTACGCTTGGGTCAGTCCTGAGTTTTTCAGATTTTTGAAGATCTATTCTGGAGGACGAAGACGAAGACTTGGTACACTATTACTATTATTATCTGTGCATCATGCTGTCTACTGCATTATTTTAATTGTTCTGTTGTATATGTATAACTCTGATAAATGTTGTATAAATAATAATCAAGGTATAGTAAACAACTTTATGAACTATTATTTTGATTATTATATTTTATCGTTCCGCTGCAAGATTCTGTGTTGTTTCCTTTCTTTATTTCTCTTTCCTCTTCTTTTCTTATTTACCCCAATAACCATCTGCCCTTTTGAATGGTTTGGAATCGACATGTGTATTTGATCGTCGGTTTAAACTGTCCAAAAAGGTAGGTCGTTACAGTTGGTATTAGAGCTTTGGTTTAGCGATAACCTTAGCTTTGCGGGGTCTGACTCTTTATAAATAGGGTAGTAATACCCTATGATGAGTCGCTGAGTGTACATATATGAGAGAGCGTATTTATTAGTGATATAAAATGTTTTATATTGTGTCGGCTGATTTTTTGAGTGGCTTATGGATCCTGGTCAATACGAGTAAATAACGTCATTTGATAGGGATCTCTAAACACTCGAACAGAACAATTCGACATAGCATTGTTTTGAAATTGGGTAAATGAAATCATTTTGCCTTAATTATATTTTGTATATAAAGAATTTATTTTCAAATTACTGTGATCTATCTAGCTTATTTGGTTGTTGGAAACGATAATATTGATTGTTATTATTAATTGGATATTGTGTTTTAATAAATAAGGTTTATTACAAAATAAACAATGATAAAACAACTTGTGGAATATTTCAAGAAAGTAAAATCCTATAAGAATAGTTTATGAAGGTGACATATGAATTAAAATAGATTTAAATTGGAAATTATTGAATTTAAGACCCGAAGATCTTGAAAATGGTTTTCAAAGATTTGAAGAAATTTATAGTAATATTAGTTGGAAATTGTTTGTGGAAATATTTTGAAAGGATTTTAAAGGAAAGAATGAATTCAGTATTCCTCTCTTATGTCGCTGGAAGATAATTTCGGTGATGCCTGCGCAACATCATCGACGTTCATTTTCGAGTCTCAAAGTGGGGGAGGCTTCTAAGAAGCTTTGTTTTTCTTCGAAATTATTTGGATAAATGGGTTTTGGTTTAAACTCCAGAGGTATGATTTGATATATTAAAGATATAAGTGTATATATTTATTTCAAACGATTTGAAAAGAACCGGGCATTTAAATTTCTTAGTTCTGTTAATTAATAATTTTCAAATTATTTGAATGAAATGTGAATAACCAGAATCTATAAAATAAGAGGATTAAGATATCCAAGCAATTGTTTGGGAAAATTTTAAAGTCAAAAGGTATAGAGAATTTAAATAAATTAAATTTGTGAACATTCTAGATTAGTAAAATAAAATTCTATAAATTTGTATAATACCAAATTTTCATTCTAATAACATGTAATATGACTTACCAAATATTAAGAAGTTGAAATGATGCTTTGGATATGTAATGAGATATTGTACAACTAAATTAGAACTTGAAAATAATTGAAATATACAAGTAGCGAAAACTCAAAAGGAATTAAAATGTATATAAATGGAAATTTTGGTTTTGATAAAAATGTTATATACTTAAATATAACATGAAATGATGAACGGATAAATGGAACAAGTAAGTGAACTTAAGAAAGAAGATAAATGAATCGTAATATATCTTTGTAAATTGGTTATAGAAAATAAATATAAATTGCAAAGGGGTTGTGAATTTTTTTCTGAATTTGTAACCTTTAAGATAACTATAAACTAAGAAAGCCATATATGAGAAGTTAGACTTTTATAGGATGATTAATAAACTAAAGTGCTGGTTAATAAAATGTTCCACAAATAAATTTGTATTAACTGAAACTATGAATATGAATTAAATGTAAACAAAAGAATTTGGTATAGCTAAAAATCAATAGGGAAAAGAAATTGAGTTTAATTAAATTATATAGAATGTTTAAAATGAACTTGAATAAGCAAATTCTTTGATATGATGTTTAAGAAAAGATAATGTTAAAAAAAATATGCTATGTAAAGAAATGAATATACTAACTGAATAATAGATTGTGAGTAATTAAGTGAAAAAAAGAAGTCAATAAAATAGTTTAGTATAAATAAATTGGATAGAAATCTATTGGAAGGTAATACATGAGATTGTACGTATGTTATTTTATTCGCATAACGATTTGATCCAAATTCGTGCACAAAATTTCGAGATGATTTATATCGATCCAAGTTAGGATTTTTCACTCGATTTTCGACGGCGAACCCTAGATATGGATTTTTAATTTGATTCTGGAATTCTCTATCATAGTATATGGCTATGCAAGGAGAGTAATAGTTTCCAATCAAGGAACCAAATCCGAGTCCGCACTAGAGAGTCGTGTGAATGATACTAGTTTGGAAGTGAAATTGTGTGATCCAATAAGCGATTAGATTTGATATTGCTCACGGATGATATATGTATGGCTTACGAACTTAATTAAAGTTAATATTGGAAATTTAAGATGCCAAATATAAAATGATTCTTTTAAAACTATATAACAGGATATATATATATGAAAGAGATAAACCAAATTGAATGTAAAAATTAATAATTTGGTTATGTTGGGTATGATTTGGTTGTCATATGATTGTTAGTTGATTGTATAAAATTCATAAGTGTAAATTGAAAGCTATAAATCATTGAAATCAAATTGGAAGTTAAATGAATTTAAATAGAATTTAATTTGATTCAAATTGGAAGTGAACTAATGTAAATATAAATTAGTGAATGTTAACTAATTGAATTGAGAATGAATGTTAGTAAAATCCAACGTTAATGAATCAACTGTGATTAAAATTGAAAACCAAGTCACTAAATATTAATGAGAAGTGAATATTGGTTATGGATTTGTTGGATGATAGTTGGAGGATAATTGATTGATGGTTGCATTTGTTGTTTTGTTGCATTTGCTATGTTGGCATATGTAGTTGTTATGTTTCTATATGCTGTATATTGATTTTATTTTCCTATATGCATGTTTCTCATGGTTTGTTGAGTGTTTAGTAGGTGTGGATTGCGCTTCCTTAGCATTTGGAGCTCGCTTTCACGCTATATTAGCCGTATATGCTCGCTAACAATATATAAGGTACATATCTCGGATTACATACCGTACTTTTACACTTTTTTCCCCTGCGGGATGCCTCATCACTTGATGAGATGTATATTTGTGATATATATACTGTCATTTTTTTTCCGATCGGGCCGCGCAAAGGAGACGCTGCCGAAATTTTCCGTAAAATCCGAGTGTTTGAAAATTTTTCAAGTTTTAAATTTTTTTTATAACTTGTTTTGATAACTAACTTTTCAAGTTAGAAAGCCATTCAGAGTAACTTAGTGGAAGCGTAGTTATGACTTTATAAATGGAATTTCATTGTTTTATAAGTAGGTAACTTTGAATAAAATATATCAAATGTTAAATTCTATACTTAGTTCCTTTTCCCTTCTTTTCCCTTTTCGGGGTTGAAAAGTTTTGAGTGGGGGAGAGTGTAACGACCCGTAAATTTTCGATAATTAAAATAGCTAATTTAATAAGATTTCGCGATTTAATGTTAGAAATTTTTTTTATTCGTTGGAATAAAAATAACTAGAATGAATTGCAACAATAATTATCCAAGTAATGAAAATAAATGGTACTTAGTGAATACCTTCGAAATCAATAGTTGAATAGGATAATAAATATTGAATTCATTGCGTATAAGAGAGTAATTGATTGATAAGTAAAATTTATTTAAAATCAAATATTGAATATTGAACGGATAAATTGTTTAAAGTAAATATTTAATACTTATTGAATAATTGAATAACGGAAATTGGATAACTGATTAATGGAAATGGTTGTTCTATAATTTGAATTAGTTTTAAAGTTGAAATCTTATAAGTTCGTTTGAATATTTCAAGAGATAGTGATTTAAGAATAATCAAATTTGTTTAAATTTAATATTACAAATGTTTGAATAATTAAATTTCGAATTTGATATGATTAATTTGATATCGAAATTTAAGACATGAAAATAGAGTGAAATTGAAATTTGATTTAATATGATTCAAATTGATTTCCAAAGTGAATGTAAGTTATATTGGGATTATAATAGAGTTAATAAGATTTTAAAATTGGAAATTACTGGATAATTGAATAACGGGTTTGATATGATTAAAAATGATTTGTAAAATTTTATTTCATCATATTGGAGTTATAGTGATGTAATAGAACTTTTAAAACAGAATTTAAAATTTATTGGTGAAAATTGAATATTTTAATATTTAATTATCGACTAAAAAATAGCCAATTTTTGAACAGTCTCAGAATTGGACGAAACTAGTTCCATTGGATCCGCAATAGTTTGTTATTATCGGATTTCAATTTTCGTAGCAATCGGAGTTTTCGTTTGACCGTGGCAGCTCGAAACCCATCAAAATTGTTTTAATATTTAATTGACGAGTTAAAATACTCATTTTTCAAACAGTCTGGGATTTCGACGAAACCAGTTTCATCAGATTCGTAATGTGATATTATTGTAATAATTCAAATTTCGTGTCAATCGGATTTACCGTTTGTCCGGGGCAAGCAAAAACGCATAGAAATTCGTTTAATCAGTTTAATTTAAATTTGATCGTTTATTTCCATAACTCACACAGATGATCGAATTGGCTTTCGAAACCTATTGCATTGTGTCCGGAACGCGGGGCAAACCCTAGGAACGCCAGTCACCGCGCGTAAATCGGAGTTCGGAAAACCCGGGATGATTAGTGTTTCGATAAATTCTATAAATAGACCCCTTTATTCAAATAATAATAATAAATAGCTATGGTTTTGGAGCTGCCTTCTCTACAACCAATGGTCGAAAATGTCAGTTTTTCTCCCCTCAAATTCTTCAAATCCATTCACAATTTCAAAAAGTTTTCAGCTACAATATTGTAGATCGCGATGTGATCTACCAGTTCAACGGTCAAGATCGTATTTAACGAAGCGGATTGATGTGAATCCTCGTGCAAAGGTGGACCGGTCAGCCACGTTTTCGAGCCTCTATGCTCGATCGAGTTCGTCATCCCCTTGGCCGAAGGTAGCTTACGCGAGGGGCTTCGATTTGGCGGTAGTGTGATGGAGTTTCGTGTAGCGAGATGGTTGTGGCATGTAACCCTAAAAGGAACGACATGGGTTATTTCGAACGCAACCTGGTGAAGGAGCGCACGCGTGAGAAGAAGAATCGCGTGGCCGTGATCTGCAGAATGAATGGCCATGATTAAAGGTTGTAAATAATAAGGAAAATGTTAATTTAAATTTTATTAAATTCGTATTAACTTCTAGATATCATAACTTGTTGGTGCGAGGTCCGTTTTGGGCGAAACGAAATGCATTGGGTTCGTATGGACAAGCACTACGCAATGGAGCTGGATTGGAATCGTTTGGAGCTAGAGAAAATTTTGGGTTAAATCGAACGTCGTTCGATTTGATTTAAAATCATAAAAATAAAGGTGAGTGTTTTATAACGCTCACAACGTACTAAATATCTTTATGCTAGTTAAATATGATATTATGAAGTGATATGAATTTTATTTGTCGTTGTTTGATAAAATTTAATTGTCATATAGATTGTTATTTGAATTAGCCAGTGAAATTAAATTGACAGTTAAATTTAAATTGAAATTGAAATTGAATTGCGATTAAATTACCTGACATTGATAACTATGAAACTGCCAGGAATTGTATTGTCTATTGGATGATGTATTTTGATGGGTGTTATTGGTTGATATTTAAATGTCTGTATGTTTATTTGCTTATATATACTGTTATGCATACATATGACACTATGATTTGATTTAAGTAATATATATTCATCCCTGACATTTGATTGAAATAAATAATTACTTGGCCATAGGATAGAAAATTATATACGGACACCGAATTGGCTAAATTAATAATTTTTAAAATCGTCAATTTGAAATTTATTTAAATGTTTGGATTTAAAAGTTATAAATAGAAATTAATTTATAGAAATCGAATTTATCGAAAAATTGAGTTTGGAATGTTCAAATAAATTTTGATTAAAAGAAATTGTTAAATAATTTAAGTTGAGGCTTTGAAATTTAAAATTTGGATATGATTGAATTTCGAAAATTAATTAGTTTTAAAGATTGAACCTAAATTCGAGCTTTGAATATTACTAAGTGAAATTGATATAAAAATGATATTTTGAAATTGAGCTTGAAATTGAATCATATTTGTAATTTGGATTTAGATTTGAATTTTTGACGAATAATTGTGTTAAGTGCTATAAATTGGTATTTTGAACATCAAGCTCCAAATCGATATAAAATTGAAATTGAATAAATTAAAGGTGAATGAAAATTGAATTAATTTGAAGTAAAAGTTGACATTGATTGAATCGAAATCGAAATTGAATCGGTAGAATGGAAATTGAAATTGATTTGAATTGGGAAGTTATAATTGAAATGAATTGGTTTTGAAGCTGTGTTATTTTGTTTTCCAAATTGCTCGGTTATATAAACCATTTTGAATACTTAAACTTTTTTAATCTATTTTAAATCTACTTAAGCCAATTTAAATTATTTTAAACTAAATTTATCTATTTCAAATCCATTTTAAGATTTTAAGTATTTTAAGTATTTTAATTATTTAAAACTACTTTTAAACTACTTAAAACTATTTTCTAAAATTCTAAGCTGGTCAATAAAGTGGATTGTTTATATTTAAATCTTGAATTTAAATACGAATTGAGTTAAATGAAGTTGCAACCTAAATTGAAATTCGAAATGATATTGAAATCGAAATGAGATATTGATGCGAAAAATGAATTTTAACGGAATCTTACATTTTGAATAACTATGGTGATATTTGAAATGCATTTGATTTTTGAAGAGAATATAATATTTTGATATCAATTATGAATCGATTTGAAATGTAAAAGAGCCAACGGTGTAATAATACGTAGTTATTAGAGAGACCGAGATCGGATATGGACATACTCTCTGTCGATACCGAAAACCACTTTAATAACTATTATACGCGGAGTGTTGATCCAGAATGAAGTGGATGGTTTGGTGAACGCGTTGATTGAAGAAAGAGAACGATATTGGATGACCCTTGACATGACTAAAACAGGAGCCGCGCCGGGCCATTGAGGTTCGCCACCTCTAGCGGACACACTTCTTCGATACCATATCTATTACATTTGTGATTCAATTTGGGTGCACCCCTTGATTTGGGAGTGTTGTTTCGCGGTGTTGGGGTAGCTGCTGGCTATGCTCAACATCAGTCCGGATCACGCAACTACTAGTATCCTAGTTGGTACCGCCTTATGTACCTTGTCATACTGATTATCCTATTCGCGACCACTACATTTTCTTTCGTGTTATACCTATGGGGTACCCTCTGATAACCACCAGTTTACGGTGGGGCTTACAGTGCTGTATAGACTATGGAATTATAAAAATGTGTTAAGGGGGATTATGATAACGCCTTAACGCTATTTTGATACTTTATATTACTGATAGGCATTATTTACTTAGCGTACATTACTGCATAGTAGATAGTTTAACGGATCCTTAAGAGATGGAAAATCCCATAACATCTCTTGAGTTATTGCACGCATGTTGACACTGGATATGAGATGTCAAACCTCGTAAACATCTCTGACACCGTTACACTCATATTTATTTACGATTGATTTAACTTTCATAAGGATATTTTAGTCCTGACTCGAGTGTTTTGTCTTTTCATTACGCTCGAGTCAGTCCTGAGTTTTTTAGATTTTTGAAGATCTATTCTGGAGGACGAAGACGAAGACTTGGTACACTACTACTATTATAATCTGTGCATCATGCTGTCTACTGCATTATTTTTATTGTTCTGTTGTATATGTATGACTCCAATAAATGTTGTATAAATAATAATCAAGGTATAGTAAACAACTTCATGAACTGTTATTTGATTATTATATTTTATCGTTCCGCCGCAAGATTTTGTGTTGTTTCCTTTCTTTATTTCTCTTTCCTCTTCTTTTCTTATTTACCCCAATAACCATCTGCCCTTTTGAATGGTTTGGAATCGACATGTGTATTTGATCGTCAGTTTAAACTATCCAAAAAGGCGGGTCGTTACAATAGAATTACTTGTTAATTCTCTTTGCTAAGGTGGGTCTCGGGGTGGGGCATTACAGCTTGGTATCAGAGCTGTGGTCAGAACAAAGTAGAATAAACACAGAATATTACGTATATCATGATACATCAAAGAATAATACGGGTGAATCATTATCATTTATTCGAGGTAGTTTTCGAATAGAGCCTTGATTCTTGTTTTGAGTTTTGGATTGTTGAGATGGAATATGTCTAGGAATATAGATACATTGAATTCCGTAGTATTCCATAATAGAGTTTGATATCATCTTATCTTATATAAAATCATATTTGGGATTATTCTATTCTTATTTTTGTCGATATGAGTGTGTTCGTATTAATGGAGTTGATTAACTTCTTTAAGCATTCTTGTTGCACTCCTTTGAGAGTTGTGAATCCTATTGAAGGGATCCACAACGATTGGCTCGTTGGGAGCACTCTGAGATTTTTGTTTGATGTTGCTTTTGTGAGTATTTGTTTGTTACTCACAATTTTGAGATTTATCTGATTTGAGATGGATTGACTTAATTGATGTAAAAACTGATCCTTTTGTTGTTATAGGATCCTATATTTATTTAGGCATCCTAATTTGATTGGTTTATTATTTCTATCACTTTGGAATGTTAATGATGATTTCGAATTTTCTGTTTTCACTCTTGAGTATCGATATATTGATGATATATCTCAAATTCCAATCATGGTGACTTTGTTGAGTTTTTTGAGTCCGTTTGGATTCGACATCCAATCAGGCAATCAAGTGTTGAGGTAACCTTATTTCTGGATCTTAGCTCTTTAGTTATCCTTCCACAAGGATATCCACTGAGGAATGGGTGAGTTTTTGGATTGTTCGAGTTTGATTGAGTTTATCATTCAGTTTCGTTTGAGTGTTCTTTTCAGATACTCAATCAATTTAATCCTTTGTAGCATTACTCCGTTTGGCGTGGTGATTCGCGGATTATGTGCTTCTTCTCCTTCGAGAAGAATATCTTGCTTATCCTTTATCTTGATGATTTTTGGGAGTGGCTCATGACATCATAAGATTGACGAACACTCTATCTCCTTCTGTTGATTTTGAGAATGGAGTATTCTAAATTTCTCGATGCACTCTCTTAATGTTCTTTGGTTTGAGTTTTGTAGCTATATAAATATGAGTTTTAAAGAGAAATTTGAACTTTGAGATATTTAAAAAAATCAAAGAATATTTTGAGAATATATTTACATGAGTAGTGCTTCTTTTATAGAAATAATTTGAGAGTGTCGGGTTGTCCATCGAGTAGTTAAGAGTTTTGGTCGATACGCCTAATCAACGTTATTGATAGGAATCTCCTAAATGCTATGATGAGGCAATCAGACATGATGGTTTGTGTTTTAAAAATTGAGATTTAAAAAATAATATTTTGAGATTACATATTAAATTTATTTTTGAATGGTAATTGCAGCCATTGATTTTAGAGATGAGTAATAGAGTGGCAAGGCAGTTTTGATCATTCGAACAACTCTGCAGCCAACAGATAAAATTATTTATTGGAGACTCAATGGCAAGGCAATGCCAATTATTTATTTTTAAATTATAAAGATGAGAATATAAATGAGATTATTTTTGAGCCGTGCTTTATTGGAAGTATAATTTGAGATTTTAGAATCTATATTATATACATTGGATGTTTTAAGAGAAGAAATTTGGACTTTCAATTTGAGTTTTAAATAAATTACTAAGTAATATAGTAAAAAATTTGAAATTTTTCAAATGTTGAAAACTGAGATTCAAAATTTAAAAGATGTTATGATTTAAAAATTCTAAATATTTTGGATTAAAAGGTAAATCGAGCTTATATCCTTGTTCTTGAGTATATTCTATCTTTGAGCTATTGTTAATGACGTGCATTTTTCACAGTCATTCGTATTGGTGGCCTTATGAGAAGCCATCTTTTGACTTATCAATCTTGTCTATTGTGTCTATCCTGTCGTGAGGATGTTCTTTCCGTACATTTATGCGGAAAATCTTATTGATGATCTTCTTTATTGCTTGGAATTTGGGTTTAAGTGAGTTTGACCCCAACTCTATTCCTAGATTTTTGCGAAATCAATCATTTTCGATTGATTAATTTTTGAGCATCTTATTGAGTTTTGATTCGAAGACGGGATATCTTCTAAATTCTTTCGAGTTACTTAGAAAATTCGATGGTTTGCTAGTCACTATATTAACATTTGATGGGCCATTGAATTAACCAAGTGAGTTTTTCCTTAGTATCTCTACCATTCTATGTTGAGAGTATGAATGGTTTGAGTTTCAAGCTTGTCTTTTATCCTTTATCGATTGAATTTTTGTGTTGTTTACAGCCTTTTCCCCTAGAAATTGTGAGGTCGCAATTTTGTCAAGGGGAGGAGTCTGTAACAACCTGAGATTTTGGAGATTACTGTTAATATTAAATTGTAATGCAAATTATAATTTAATATTGTATTTAAAAATTAATTGGATAATATAATGGGGGATTATATTTTTTATTTTATATAAACAATATCTTGATGATTATAATTTGGGATTTGAAATTTAAATAAGTCATATTATTTTATTTAAAGCCCATTTCAACATTCGACGGTTGAAAAAAGTAAAAGAATGAAATAAAGTTTTAAATTTTTTTTTATGGATTTGGATTGAAAATAAATAATTGCGATGGTTTAATTTTAGTTCATTAGTAATATTGGAAATTTATTCCAATGTTAACATTCTATTGTAAAATAAAAGGAATAATATGAAGAAAATAAAATTTAGAGGTGTAAATAGTCTTGGAATGATGTATTAATGTAATAAAAATGTAAAAACATTTTAATACACTTCATTTGACTTAAAAATAAACTTTATTTGGTTGAAATGGATGAAAATAGCAATTTTTCACTAAAAATGGTAATATTGGTAAATATTGTTAAAAGAATTATGTTATATGGGGAAAATAATATTTTTAGTTGGAAAAAAATATTTTGATGATTAAAAATTGTTAGAATGATTTATTGCAATTTATTTGACACAAAAAATTTTTTTGTTTAAGTTATTGCATTAAAAAATAGTGTTTTTACACTAAAATGGTGTAATTTGTAAAATATTGTCAAAGATAGGGTTTTATTTATAAAAATAATTTTTATTGTGGAAATAATTTATTTTTATATAATAACAATTTTATTGCAAACAATTTGTTTTAGATATTTTATTTGGTTAAAAATGAGAAAACTAGTGTATAAATTGATTGAATATTTAAAATATATATATAACATAGAAATTTCTCTAAGTACAATTATCTTTGGGCTGGGTAAGTGTGACGACCCTGAATTTTTAAGCATTTAAAATCAGAATATTTAATTGATTTTAAATATTCAAGATAATAGTTTCAACTTGAATTACGAATATCACAATTCATTTGATAATTTAATTATTGAATTTAAATAATGTAAAATTGAATGAAATGTTGAATTCCAGAATTTTAAGCCTATTAAACATAATTTGAAGGCTTATAAAATTTATATTCGTATAACCGAGGATAATAGAAGTTGTAAAATTGAAATAAACAGTGGATTGTTCAATTTTGAAATTTTTTTTGTTTAAATTGAATTTAAAAATAGCCTTCCGAGGCGTAGTCTCGGAATTCGATGAAACCAATTCCATCGGGTCCGTAATATTGAATTATTATCGGATTTCAAATTTCGTTTTGATCGGAATTAGAGTGTGAATGTACGTAATATAAACGCGTTGGAAATTTAATTGATAATAGCCGATTCGGAATTTAAATATAATTCTTCAACTAGTCAAATACATCTCACATTAGAACTTTTGGAGTTCATTTCGAATCACTGTACGAGTCTCAGCTGACATGTAATATTCCTTTCCATTGTTCAACCAGTTCAAAGTCTTGTTTTAAGCAATAATAAAATAAAAGTAGAAGTTTTTTTTAATATTATTTGCCATGCCTTGCCTTGGAAGCCAAAAGAAAAAAAACAATATAAACGATACAGCCGAAGAAAACTTGAAACCCCATTCCCTTTTACCTCTTCTCTTCATTCGAATTCAACTCATTAAAAAAAAAACCAAAAACAATGGCCGAAGCCTATAGTATTCAAATCGAATGGCGGAATAAGGGGGGACCTCGCGTTTAGGGTTTCGCGTGAAGCTGGGGGCGATTGGTACTCGAGGGCATAGGACATAGGATTCTCGCGATTCGATTTCGCAAGTGGGGATTAGGATTTGGACGTCGCGTTTGGAAATTCGAGGGGCCGCGACGTCGCATAGGATTCTCGCGACTCGTTTGGAGTAGAACAACGTCATTGAGAGGCGGCGAACGTCGCGAATTCGGGGGGTGTGGGGTCGTAGTGGTGCGGCGTGGGATACAGAGGAGGCTGGTGGTCCCTGACGATGTCGATGGTCGGCGCGATGAACTCGAGGGGTAAAGCAGGTGATGTTAATGTTGTCTTCCTGTTTACTTCAAGGTAATTTAATTTTAACTTTAATTAGGTTTAAAACTTATAAAAGGATTTTGATTTTTATTCCTCTTATCAGTACATTAATAGTATGTATTTACAGTATTGGTTAATTTAATTTAAATAAATAAGTATATATATATGATTTCGGGTGAAAAGAAGAACAAATATATATATATTTCCACTTGCTGTTTAGTTTAAAAATAATAATTAAATGAAGCGGTTAACGTATTTAATTAGTTTATTCAATTATTTCAGATATTTAAAAATATTTATTTAGGGGAAATTGGTTTAAAAATCAACTTATTAGTTTAAAAACCAAGTTATTAGTTTAAATTAAATTAAAATAGAATAATCAATGTGTTCGATTAATTCAAATATTTATAAAACGTGAATTTTTTATTCAAGGTAAAAGATCATGAAAACAAGTCGAGATGGATAGGATGGCAAATTTAAAGGGCAAAGGTGAGTTAATCTCACTCAGTTTAAATTTAAATTTAAATGATTAAATTTAAATAATTGTTTGAATGGATGAATTGATTGATGTGATATAGTATGATATTTTGGAATGGGCATATTATATGGTGCTAACATTTGTGGATGCAGGGAAAACAGGTTCGAGGGATCCAACTGGACCCCTCACTTTTGTTTAAATCATTCAATATTCTCTGTTGTGATTATTTGATACCTTATGATGAGTTATATTGGGATATTGAATGTTATGGTTCGATTGGATATTTGAGTATGATGAACTACCAAATTATATGAATTGGATTGTTGAAAAGAAATTAAAAAGAAGTAAATTTGTAATCGAAATAATTATAGAAAGTTTGAATAAATTAAGAATGATTGGAGAGGAATAGAAGTAATATGAAAATAATACTAAATAACTTCGAGTATGAAGAGAAATGGAATTTTGAATAAAATGAAATCAATGAATTGTAAACTTAAGTTATATCAATTAAAGAAATAAAGAATTATTTAAAATTTAAAGTTTAAATTTATTTAAAGGAACGAAGAAGTAATTGAGAAATCTAAAAAAAAAATTGGAATCAAGAAATGAGATCTGAAATTAATAAATTCTGAATTTAAGGGAATAAATTGGAAATCAATTTGGGAAATTGATTTAAGTGATTGAAGCTAGGAATTTACTCTGGATAACCAAGTACATGTTTAAAGTAAATTCTTAAATAAATTTAAAGGTTTTAAAGTTGTTGTAAAAAGCAAGTTTTAATAGATTTATTATTTCTAATATTTAAATTCAATAGTAAGTATTTTCCAAATCTATTATAGTGGTAATTACATAAAAAAGTGACCTAGTATTTTGTTTTCAAAAGTGAAAATCTAGTTTTATATTCTATTAAGTAACTTTATTTTCAAATACTCATATAGTATGTATTTTACAAATATTGAAGCAATTTAACTTAAATGTTTAAAAGTATATATTTTAAAATTAAAGTGTTTTAAATTATTTTAAAAATCTATTTTTGTGCTTGGTGATTTCAGAGGGAATATAAAATATTTGGGAAAGTTGATTCTGAAAGAAAGATGGTTTGAAACTGTTTCAAAGGATTGAAAATAGAAATATATCTTATGAAGATATTTTTGAGATTAATAAATAATTTGGAAAATTATTTATTGGTTGATGGTTGTTGTGTGAATATAATTGATAGTTAAATCACCGACTATCAATATTGGACAAATGCGTTGATCGTTTCGAAGAGACCGAGATCGAGATTTATTTCTCGAAATCCACTTCGATCCGGTTTGTACGTTTCGTGCGAAAAACGTGTACGGAGTCGAAAATGGAGCAATGAAGTGCAAGGGCTAGTCGCTACTAATCCTGAGGATATTTCCAAAATGGATGTAGTAGGAGTAGTGCCTTCGGTTCCGTTCGAACCCGGGACGGACTTGTATGGATGAATGCTTGCGAAACATCGTCAGGTGGACGATGGGCATTCTAAGTGAAACGTTCTAAAGGTAACGCTAAGCCTCAAGCCTCATCAACCGGGAATGACTGAAAATCAGAGGATATGCAGCAAGGTTAGGTGGGTCATGCCCAAGCAGGACAAGATATTTCCCCTGTCTAGATGTCCCTTTTTATTATTTCGACTTAGTGGGTGGTTGGTCGCGCCAACCACGGGGTTTATCTTGTTCGGAACTGTTCAGTAAGGAATGGTTCCGGCCTTGTGTTGCAGGGGATGAAGGGAGTAATCCTCGGTACGGTGATCTAGGCCCCGTACTGTGACAGGTGGTACCCCAGTGCCTAGTCATTAGTTGGAAATCCATTCTCCCAACGAGCCTTGTACGAGTTTTGTTTGTATTACCCACTTTTGTGGCTAGTAGTTGGAATTTAATGAATGTAACAATTTCGGCTATTTTATAAGTATTTGTATATAGACCCTATGATAATATCAGAGGATTTCTATAAAAAAAAATTTAGCTATCGTAAGGTAAAAACCCGACATGTTTATTTGTGGCATGGTCTTACGAGATGCTTTTGTTTTCAAAAGATTTTTGAAACTTTAATAATCAATTGGGTGTGATTTGCTCACGCTGGTAATCCAGACTGACTCGGGTATTATTTAACTGTAATGCTCGGGTCAGACCGAGTATTATAGAATACAAGATATGATGCTGTGGAGCTCAGGAGATGAGCTGGATGACGATACGTATTCTCGTACTTGTATATATATATTTCCGCTGAGTTGAGTTGTTGTGTAACCATTGTATGTTATTGATGTGAGCTGTGACTGATGTACTCTGATGATTTAATATGTGTAAACTGATATATTTGATTTTCAGTAAAGATTATTTACTATATATTATATTTTATTCGGCTGCGATGGTTAGATTCTGATGTTGATTTTGTTTTCTCTTCTTCTACCTCTTCTTCTTAAACCCAAATGGTTCGTATTTCTGTGCAACTTGAGTTGATTGTTGTAAAATAGTGTTGACTCAAGGGGTACGGATTTGCGGGCTGTTACAGTTGGTATCAGAGCTTAGGTTGGTGACAACCTTGGCTCTGGTGGGAATTACTCATTTAAAATAGAGTCTATGGTACTCTATAATGAGTTTGAGCGTATTAATAGATATGAGCGCGTATGTGTTAGTGTGAATATAAATTGTTTTAATATTGTATTGATTGATTTATTGAGTGGTATATGAACCTTCGTCGACACAGTCTGCGCAACTGCATCGAAGGGGTTTCTAAACATTTGAATAGAGCAACCGACACCGTATTGTTTTATATTTTGATATAAATAAAAGTTTTGTAAACTATTTGGCTAATATATGGTTGCTTGGATGCTAGGAATGGTAATATTAAAGTATTATCATTTTGAAGTGAAAATGTAACTAGAAATTGTAAATATAATCAAAGATTGAGAAGGTAAATTCAATTATGAAATGAAATTTATAAATGTGAATTATAAATGTAAATTATAAATTGAAATATAATCAAATGAGAATTTGTATGAACATAAGCTATGCAAATGAATTATAGAAGAAAAAAATTGATTTAAGCAGGATTTGGAAATTTAAATCCCAAAAATTTGGAAATGTTTTGAAGATAAATGATAGCATTGTTTTGGAGATATTTCTGAAAGGGGATTGTTATAAATGGATTTTGGAAGTAATATAGCATTGAAATCACTTGGATTATTGGAAAATAATTCTGATCATGACGGCCGCATCATCAGTATTCATTTTAGAATTTCTGAGTGAAGAATTGCTACCAAATTGATTTGTTTAGGAAAGCAAATGTTTTTGAAAATTTCAAAGGAAATTTGTTGGAAATAAAAGCCAGGATTGGATTAAATTTTTTGAGAAATGTGGTTTGAGATATTGGAGATTTCAAAATGATTTGAAGCCAAAGCCGGAAGTTTAAAAATCCTGATGAGATAAATTGTAAGCTTATAAAATTGAGTTGAGTTTTAAATCAGGAATGAAATATAGGCTTTGAATGTTGGAATTAAAATTTAAAGAGAAAATTTGAAAATGAAATCAACTTGGATTTGAAAATAAAAATTTGACTGGATTGAAATTAATTGAATAAGCTGAAAGAATATCCAGTTGTATTCGAATTGAGTTAAATAAATCCGAGTTAAAGTAAAATTGAGTTGGGATGAGAATTCAATTGAATTAATTAATGAAATTAAATTCTTACCTGAATAAATGGGAAATAAATTGAATAAGGATTGGAATTGAAATAAATAAATTAGAATAACTTGTAAGAGAATTAAAAATCCATAGAAATAAAATATGCTTGGGCTATAAATAAATAGAAGGCTTGAGTTAAAAATAAAGGATGAATATATTCAAGCCTATAATGGATGGAATTGTGTAAATAATAAGTTGTGGCTTATAAATTTTGAAAGTGGAATAGAAAATCCAAAATAAATATTGTTTGATGTTTTGGATAATGAAAAGAAAATCCAAACTTGAATTATTAACGAAATTGAACCAAGAAATTAAATAAAGTGATATTTGGTGTTAAAGATTAAGTATTGAACTATAAATAGGAGAGAACTAATTTGTTAATAAATTGGTTAATGAAATGTTAAATAAAATTGAATTGTGAGTTTATGATGAAGTTTAGAAATAAAAATTGAGTTATGAATTGAATTTAACTTCAAAGGGTTGGTGAAGAAAATGAAATTGAACTGTGAGTTCATAAAATTAGGTGGTGATTTGAAAATGGATAGTGGATCCAGAACTTGAGTTATAGATTATATTTTAGCTTGAAGTGTTAACAAATTAAATATAATTGAAATGTATGGGATAAAAATGCAAATGGATTAACTTAGCGATGGTTTGAATGTGCAAATAAAATCTAAATAAGAGAAAAAATAATTGAATGTGGCCTTGCAATTAATTAATTGATTTGTGAACCAAATTGCAATGTAAGTAAATAAATGGGATGGTAAATTAAAATGTGAATGGTGGATCATGACTTGAGTTATAAATTAAAATTTACTTGAAATGTTACTAAGTTAGATATAATTGGAAATGCATTGAATAAAAATGAAATTAGATTAAAATAGTAAGGGTATGAATTGCAAATAAACTCCTAATAAGTGGAAATAATTGGATATGGCCTTGTAATAAATTGAATAAGTTAAATCTGGAAAGTTAAATTTTATAATAACTAATCAAATAAATTTGTAGCTTGAAATGAGATTGGATTGAGATAAAATCAAATTAAATTGAAAAGAGAAATTTATTTGCAAAAGGAAGTGAGCTTAAAAAAAAAGAATTTACTTGAAAATAAAATGGGCTTAAGTATAAAATTGGAGTGAATAAACTTAAGCTAAAAGATGGAAAGGAGTTGAATTGAATTCAACTTAAAACAAAGTTTAATAATATTGGATTGGTTTTAAACCAAGTAAAAATAAATTTGGATCGGAATAAAATTTGGTGGGTTGTAAATAAAATTAAGAAAATGAAAATT
Source organism: Allium cepa (assembly GCA_030765085.1). Taxonomy (NCBI): domain Eukaryota; kingdom Viridiplantae; phylum Streptophyta; class Magnoliopsida; order Asparagales; family Amaryllidaceae; genus Allium; species Allium cepa. The sequence goes on along the minus strand of CM060940.1, from coordinate 46,218,726 downwards.
TAAAATAAATTGAATGTGGATAAACTAACTATATTGAATGAATAAATGGATGGGATAAATAGGAATTAAATGAAGTATGGTTTAAGTAAGTTGAGAAATGGTTATTAAATGAAATAGCTTGGATTGTTTTTGAGCTAAATAAAATAGTTTGGAATAAACAAATATGGAATGAAATGTAAATAAATGGATGGTGAATGAAATTTAAATGGAATGTGTCGAACTAGTTAAATAATTGTGAATGAATAAAAAAATTAATTAATTGGTAATAAAGATGAACCTAAGGTGTTAATGGTTTTAATGGAACCTGTTTGAATAATGAAGTGAATGGATTTAAACTTGAAATGCAATGAATATGAGAATATATGGAGTATGAATAAATTTAAAATGGAATAGAATTGAGTAAATTGAGCTGAAATCAATTTAAATTGGTTATAAACATAAATACTTATTTATTCACATAAATCTTGTCAAATTGCACAGAATAAATTGTCGTTTGATGTAAATAGAAGTAATTAAAATTTTATGAGTTGATAGAAGTAAAATAAATTGATTTTGAAAACAATGGAATTAAATATGAGTTCAGTTTGCCTAAGAATAACTTAAATGTTGGCGATTGAGTGTTAAACCATTTAAATTGACTGAAAATAGTTATAAAATAATTGGAACAATTGAATTAGCATGGAAACTATATAAATTGCTTAAGGAAAAAGAAAAAAAATGTTTGGAATGAGTTTCTTTTAGTATTCATATGTTTTAACTATTGCTAATAAGTGAAATATAGTTAAACTGCATATATTCGGCACTTACATGTTTAAATTGAGTAAGTACAGGTACCTGGAAGCTGTGTGGCCGGATTTGATTGTGCTATTTGCTAAAAATAATAAGCTGCTTGCTTAAAATGCTAAATAAGGTACGCCTACGCAATAAAAATAGGAAATATGAACTGTTTTTGATTTTTCCGACCGTGTGGGTCGATGTATATATATTTATCTCTTTTGTCAAATTGCAAAAGCTCCTCCGTACAAAGGAGGCTCTGCCAAAAAATTTCAGAAATTTTGGGAGTCAGAAAAATTTTTGAAAATTTTTGTTAACGACAAAACTATTTAGATTGGAAACTAAAATAAGTTAGTAAATGAAACTAATTAAAGTAATGACTTAAATTAGTTATAAATAAAGGATAAAATTTAAAAAAATTCAAAGTTGAAATAAATGAAATACATATGTAATATGGAAATCGATTTGAATAGAAATAAGTATAAACTAAAAGAGGTAAAGAGGAATAAAGATAAGAAACATATAAAATGTTTATACTAACTTAAGAAAAAAATGGTGAAGTCTTAAATGGAAATTGATATTACCAATGTAATTTAAGTCAATATTGGAATGAATGGATATTGTCATTTTGTGAGAAAGTCGATAAAATGTTTTGGGAATATTGTGATTGGATATTGGTGCTAAACAGGATATGCAGGTAATATAAAGGGAAAAGAGATTTGGTTTTGATTTCAGGCAGATAAATATGAATTGCCCGACAAAAGGTATGTATTTAAATTTGGTATGAAATTTGATTGGGATTTGGATCGAGCCACTTGGCTTTTCGTTTTCTTTTTGGATTTGGGAGGCCGTAGAGCCATTTTGTTGTTGTACCGAGTCAGCCGCGCAAAGGAGATGCTAGCGAAATTTTTCGGGAATTTAGGGAGTTAGAAAAATTTTGAGAAACTTTTTGATAATTCAAAATTTAGTTTTGAATTATAATTTGAATAATTATAAGTAAAGTTGTTAGGGAATTAAGGGAAAGTTTGGGAAGTTAGTAAGAATTGTAATGGGCCTTCTATTAAAAAGATAGTTGGTAAGATGTTAAATTGTTAAGAACTAATTGGTTTTGGGAAAAGTAAACGGGTATTGAATCATTCTTCCTAACTTATAATTTCGGGGACGAAATTCTTTTAAGGGGGAGGAATGTGACGACCCTGAATTTTTAAGCATTTAAAATCAGAATATTTAATTGATTTTAAATATTCAAGATAATAGTTTCAACTTGAATTACGAATATCACAATTCATTTGATAATTTAATTATTGAATTTAAATAATGTAAAATTGAATGAAATGTTGAATTCCATAATTTTAAGCCTATTAAACATAATTTGAAGGCTTATAAAATTTATATTCGTATTACTGAGGATAATAGAAGTTGTAAAACTGAAATAAATAGTGGATTGTTCAATTTTGAATTTTTTTTTTGTTTAAATTGAATTTAAAAATAGCCTTCCGAGGCGCATTCTCGGAATTCTTTGAAACCAGTTCCATCGTGTCCGTAATATTGAATTATTATCGGATTTCAAATTTCGTTTTGATCGGAATTAGAGTATGAATGTACGTAATATAAACGCATTGGAAATTTAATTGATAATAGCCGATTCGGAATTTAAATATAATTCTTCAACTAGTCAAATACATCTCACATCAGAACTTTTGGAGTTCATTTCGAATCACTGTACGAGTCTCAGCTGACATGTAATATTCCTTTCCATTGTTCAACCAGTTCAAAGTCTTGTTTTAAGCAATAATAAAATAAAAGTAGAAGTTTTTTTTATATTATTTGCGAAGCCTTGCCTTGGAAGCCAAAAGAAAAAAACAATATAAACCATATAGCCGAAGAAATCTTGAAACCCCTTTCCCTTTTACCTCTTCTCTTCATTCGAATTCAACTCATTAAAAAAAAAAACCCAAAACAATGGCCGAAGCCTATAGTATTCAAATCGAATGGCGGAATAAGGGGGGACCTCACGCTTAGGGTTTCGCGTGAAGCTGGGGGCGATTGGTACTCGAGTGGCGCAGGACATAGGATTCTCGCGATTCGATTTCGCAAGTGGGGATTAGGATTTGGACGTCGCATTTGGGAATTCGAGGGGCCGCGACGTCGCATAGGGTTCTCGCGACTCATTCGAAGTAGAACAACGTCATTGAGAGGCGGCGAATGTCGCGAATTCAGGGGGTGTGGGGTCGTAGTGGTGCGCCGTGGGATACAGAGGAGGCTGGTGGTCCCTGACGATGTCGATGGTCGGCGCGATGAACTCGAGGGGTAAAGCAGGTGATGTTAATGTTGTCTTCCTGTTTACTTCAAGGTAATTTAATTTTAACTTTAATTAGGTTTAAAACTTATAGAAGGATTTTTATTTTTATTCCTCTTATCAGTACATTAATAGTATGTATTTACAGTATTGGTTAATTTAATTTAAATAAAAAAGTATATATATGTGATTTCGGGTGAAAAGAAGAATAAATATATTTATATTTCCACTTGCTATTTAGTTTAAAAATAATAATTAAATGAAGCGGTTAACGTATTTAATTAGTTTATTCAATTATTTTAGATATTTAAAAATATTTATTTAGGGGAAATTGGTGTAAAAATCAACTTATTAGTTTAAAAACCAAGTTATTAGTTTAAATTAAATTAAAATAGAATAATCAATGTGTTCGATTAATTCAAATATTTATAAAACGTGAATTGTTTATTCAAGGTAAAAGATCATGAAAACAAGTCGAGATGGATAGGATGGAAAATTTAAAGGGCAAAGGTGAGTTAATCTCACTCAGTTTAAATTTAAATTTAAATAATTAAATTTAAATAATTGTTTGAATGGATGAATTGATTGATGTGATATAGTATGATATTTTGGAATGGGCATATTATATGGTGCTAACATTTGTGGATGCCGGAAAAACAGGTTGGTGGGATCCAACTGGACCCCTCACTTTTATTTAAATCATTCAATATTCTCTGTTGTGATTATTTGATACCTTATGATGAGTTATATTGGGATATTGAATGTTATGGTTCGATTGGATATTTGAGTATGATGAACTACCAAATTATATGAATTGGATTGTTGAAAAGAAATTAAAAAGAAGTAAATTTGTAATCAAAATAATTATAGAAAGTTTGAATAAATTAAGAATGAATTGGAGAGGAATAGAAGTAATATGAAAATAATACTAAATAACTTCGAGTATGAAGAGAAATGGAATTTTGAATAAAATGAAATCGATGAATTGTAAACTTAAGTTATATCAATTAAAGAAATAAAGAATTTTTTAAAATTTAAAGTTTAAATTTATTTAAAGGAACGAAGAAGTAATTGAGAAATCTAAAAAAAAAATTGGAACCAGGAAATGAGATCGAAAATTAATAAATTCTGAATTTAAGGGAATAAATTGGAAATCAATTTGGGAAATTGATTTAAGTGATTGAAGCTAGGAATTTTACTCTGGATAACCAAGTACATGTTTAAAGTAAATTCTTAAATAAATTTAAAGGTTTTAAAGTTGTTGTAAAAAGCAAGTTTTAGAAAATTTATTATTTCTAATATTTAAATTCAATAGTAAGTATTTTCCTAAATCTATTAGAGTGGTAATTACATAAAAAAGTGACCTAGCATTTTGTTTTCAAAAGTGAAAATCTAGTTTTATATTCTATTAAGTAACTTTATTTTCAAATACTCATATAGTATGTATTTTACAAATATTGAAGCAATTTAACTTAAATGTTTAAAAGTATATATTTTAAAAGTAAAGTGTTTTAAATTATTTTAAAAATCTATTTTTGTGCTTGGTGATTTCAGAGGGAATATAAAATATTTGGGAAAGTTGATTCTGAAAGAAAGATGGTTTGAAACTGTTTTCAAAGGATTAAAAATAGAAATATATCTTATGAAGATATTTTTGAGACTAATAAATAATTTGGAAAATTATTTATTGGTTGATGGTTGTTGTGTGAATATAATTGATAGTTAAAACACCGACTATCAATATTGGACAAATGCGTTGATCGTTTCGAAGAGACCGTGATCGAGATTTATTTCTCGAAAACCACTTCGATCCGGTTTGTACGTTTCGTGCGAAAAACGTGTACGGAGTCGAAGATGGAGCAATGAAGTGCAAGGGCTAGTCCCTACTAATCCTGAGGATATTTCCAAAATGGATGTAGTAGGAGTAGTGCCTTCGGTTCCGTTCGAACCCGGGACGGACTTGTATGGATGAATGCTTGCAAAACATCGTCAGGTGGACGATGGGCATTCTAAGTGAAACGTTCTAAAGGTAACGCTAAACCTCAAGCCTCATCAACCGAGAATGACTGAAAATCAGGGGATATGCAGCAAGGTTAGGTGGGTCATGCCCAAGCAGGACAAGATATTTCCCCTGTCCAGATGTCCCTTTTTATTATTTCGGCTTAGTGGGTGGTTGGTCGCGCCAACCACGGGGTTTATCTTGTTCGGAACTGTTCAGTAAGGAATGGTTCCGGCCTTGTGTTGTAGGGGATGAAGGGAGTATCCTCGGTACGGTGATCTAGGCCCCGTACTGTGACAGGTGGTACCCCAGTGCCTAGTCATTAGTTGGAAATCCATTCTCCCTACGAGCCTTGTACGAGTTTTGTTTGTATTACCCAATTTTGTGGCTAGTACCTAGAATTTAATGAATTTAACAATTTCGGCTATTTTATAAGTATTTGTATATAGACCCTATGATAATATCAGAGGATTTCTATAAAAAAAAATTTAGCTATCGTAAGGTAAAAACCCGACATGTTTATTTGTGGCGTGGTCTTACGAGATGCTTTTGTTTTCAAAAGATTTTTGGAACTTTAATAATCAATTGGGTGTGATTTTCTCACGCCGGTAATCCAGACTTACTCGGTTATTATTTAACTGTAATGCTCGGGTCAGACCGAGTATTATAGAATACAAGATATGATGCTGTGGAGCTCAGGAGACGAGCTGGATGACGATACGTATTCTCGTACTTGTATATATATATTTCCGCTGAGTTGAGTTGTTGTATACCCATTGTATGTTATTGATGTAAGCTGTGACTGATGTACTCTGATGATGTAATATGTGTAAACTGATATATTTGATTTTCAGTAAAGATTATTTACTATTTATTATATTTTATTCCGCTGCGATGGTTAGATTCTGATGTTGATTTTGTTTTCTCTTCTTCTACCTCTTCTTCTTAAACCCAAATGGTTCGTATTTCTGTGCAACTTGAGTTGATTGTTGTAAAATAGTGTTGACTCAAGGGGTACGGATTTGCGGGCTGTTACAGTAAGGTTTTAGATCCATAACCCTAAATCTAGAAGTATCTAATGAGAAGGAATTGCCTGTACCTTATTCCTCTATTCATTCCTTCTTCTCAAAAGAAAAATACAACCTACAATAAAACTAAAACAATGGCCTCCACTTAGCTCTTCACAGAGTAGCATCAAAATTAGTGAAATCTAAAGGGAATAATTGCAAATCAAAGTTGAATACAGGTAATCAATATCAAAATCTCAAATTTATAATATCAACTCTCTGTTTAAGGATAGAAATTGTTTGTAACTTTCTATTCTCTATTTCCATGTTTGTTCCTCCTTTTTCTATAGGTCTTTAGCTTCAAATCAACGCTAAATCTTTGAAATTGCGCTTTGATTTACGGTAGGTTTTATGCAAAGAAAGTATAAGGTGAGTTTAAAACTCACAGTTTCTATCTTCGATTGAGATTTCAAGGTAAGAAATCTCAATTTTGTTTGTCACATGTTTATTTATGAAATTACGGTCAGTAAATTGGGCAATTCTCTTTCGTTCTAAGTCGGAATTCAATAATTTTAGATGTTCTGGAAAGCATAGATATAGATCTACAAGTTTTGTGTTTTGAGTTTTCTAAAATTTTGAAGTTTTTCTGATCAAAATCGTGCTTGTTTGTTGCTGTCTTGAGAGCAAATTGACAGCAGCAACAATCATAGGCCAGAGAAGTGTTTTAGCCATAAGTTTTTCGTTTCTTATCCAATTTAGGTCAAATTTTTTTGCTGTAAAATAAATTTAATAAGGGGTAATTTATCTTCAGGTTTCATTTTGATATTTTACTATTGTCTGACCTAAAACAGATTTGTAAGCAGAAGTATAATTATGTCTTTGACAGAATTTCCTGAGTTTGAATATTATATTGTTTGAGATATATCGTTCTCGATTTTGATCGGAATTCAATAATTTTTAATTTTTCGAAAAGCAGAATTCGTGCACCACGGCTTTCATTCATTGAGTTTTATGTAATTTTGAGGTTAGCTATGTCAAAATCCAATTTTTGTACTGCTAACCCGAAAGCAAAACCAATATTTGCTCTATGTTTGAAACCGAAACAAACTTGAACACAACTTCTTCGTTTCTTAACCGATTTTGATAATTTTGGATGTTCTGGAAAGATTACATCTTGAGCTATAAGTATCATTTGTTGTGTTTTCTTTAATTTTGAAGTTTTCTTGGTCGAAATTATGGTTGTATGTTGCTGTTTTGAGAGTAAAATAACGGCAACAACAATCGTTGACCTTAGAATTGTATTAGCTCGTTTTTGCTCTCATTCTCTTCGGTTTTGATGATGTTTTGAGATATTTTGAGAGCTATGATGCCTATCAGTAGGCTAGCTATATTTGGAGAATTTGAACTCAAATTTAAATAGAATTTGAATTGATTTGGGTTAAATTTGAATTGAATTCGTAATAAATTCTAGTTATCGGTTTTGAGATATTCCTCTTAGTTTTCATTACTTTCGAAAATGGTTTTCACTAAACCATTTTTGAGATACATGGTCATTTCAAATCATTATTACATACTATTTTTTAAATTATTTTTGTAAATAAAGATAGATTTATTTCCTATAATAAAGGAATTTTAAATATTGGTTTTAATAATCGTTTTCGAAAAATTGTTTTAAATTTCTATTTTTCCTATTAAAATTATTTTATAAATAAAATTACTTATTTTTATGAATTTTGGACGTAAAAGAAAGAAAATTAAATGGTAAAGTAAAACATGTGGTGTGGGACACATGGATTTGCTTTATCTCTTAATATCCGATGAACTATTTGAGATGATTTAAGATGTTATAAAATTTTGGGTAGATTATATCGTCAGAGAACTCCAATTGAGCAGTATATTGGATGAAGGACCATTTTAAGATGTGTTTCTTAATCACCGATGAAATGAATTAAGAGCTAGAAATCCCTATTTGGAATTATGGTTATAAATAACCATCTAGATGTTATTTTTACTTGCCAATGAGATAAGGTAAGCTTCTTTATAATGATTTTACGATGTTGAGATGTATTATGATAGTTTTTACTTGTCGATGAGAAGAGACAAGTCACGATGCCCCTAATAATCGTCAGTGAGATGAGACGAGCACATTATTGTATTTACTCGCCAATAAGACGAGGTCGAGTATATTTTCTTGATGTTTATGATGTTTGACTAGTGTGGTACCAACTAACGGCTAGCAAACCATTAGGGGCGAACGTATGGTATGGGACGTACGTTAACACCTATTGGGTTCCTATCCGAGAAGTTGAGACACATTCACGATGTTTACTAGTACTACAGACCATGAGTACTTGATTGGAGTCATCACGATGTAGTTGCTACTCCGATCATCACGATGTTATTAACTCGGGTCTTTATGATTGGAAGTCATTATGATGTTATAGACTATAGTCATTCACGATGTTCACGATGTTAAGATGTTATTTAACTCCACTCGTCATGATGTTTATGGTACCAAATAGTAGTACTAGTCACGATGAACCGCGCATAGCATTGCTTTGGCATGCAATCGAGGATTTGGCCAATGCGGGATTTCTTTGTGTTTTGATGTTTTAGACTTCACCGTCTTAAGATGATTATTACATTGATAGCCTAGTGCTAGATGAGATGTATATATATTGCGACGCCCCACCTCTATACCCACGCTAGCCAAGAACACTCCGGAGTAGTGCTGTCAACTAGCACGGAGAATAAGGCCGTTGAGGAGCGACCATCCATGTAATTGCTTATCACACGGTGGCTATAAATAATCTTCGGAAACAAACATAGAAATAATCATATCACAAATCAGTCACAGATATCCATATCACAAAGGCGGAAGAAGATATGAATATATAACTAACACATGAAAGTGTACATCAGAGTAGTGGTCAGTAGGATCCACGATAATACAAAAGAATAGCAACACGTGCTATACAAAAGAATACAACTACGATTCTATATCTCAAGTGTATACAACAAAAACTGCTAATCTAAACAGTTAGCCAAAAGTCAGAGTGATGAATCCCTGGGAAGAAGTCAAGCAGAAGCACCTGTAACATCTCGGTCTGACCCGAGTATTATTTAAGAAAATAATAAACGGGTCAGTCTAGCTATAAATATCAGATGACATGATATAACATAAAAGATATGGCATAAACATAAACATCCATAATGACATACCACTATAAGTATGTAAATAATGATCAACAAAAGATCAATCAATAAGAGATAATCAATATCACAAGAATCTTCTCAAAGATTCGTAAAGGGCATCATACCCCAAACTTGTACTCATAACAAGTCAATGACATAAATTCTAGAAATCAATGCAAGAAGTCCAGAAATCATAGAAAAGAGAAAGAGGCCTATCACATGACGGTCCGAAGACCAAGGGAAGCTACCCCACATGTGTGAACGGAATCACACAGATTAAGGTCCAGACTAACCAAAAAGCAAAAAGGTATGTGCGAGTGGAATCACACAAGTGGTGTCTAGTCTAACCTCGCAACAAGAGACATCACACAGTTGCTAGTCTAAATCATCAGAATGATCGTCATGATCAACGAGAAGTGTCAATTACACTAAGCTAGTAAATATAGAAGTTTAGCTTCATGTCCCATAACCACTTGCTTAACTTAAATATTTACGAACAAACTGTAAATCTTCACTAATAAAATTGTCACAAGAGGTTCAATCGAACAAGTCCAAGAATTAACCGACGAAGTGAACGCAAGCGTTTCATACCACTTGTTTTACTAAGTCGTTTAATTAGATTTCTCATCCGAGTGAGGTAAAGGTTTGTATATACTAATAGATTGGAAAACGGTTTAAGAAAAGAGCTTTGTTACGGAAAATAGAGTTGAAATCATTTTGTTGAAAGAGTTTTGATATTTACTACTAGTATTGAAACCTTTATATTTTTTTTAAAATGACAAATCACAGAAGAGATTGTAGAAACAATCATCACAAAGATCACATTCGGAGATGTGAATAAAATCCAAGGAAATCAGCTCAAAAGCATCAAAGTGGAATTTCCCGACGACCAAACGTGGCCGAGATAACCAGAGATGGTTTGTCTCGAAGAATGGTCAACTCTGCATCTCAACAAAGCAAGTTCTGTTGAATGTTTTTCAGATAAGATCGCCTACGGAGGGGGGGGGTCCGGGGGGGTGGCAACCCCCCAAGGTGGGGGTGCGGGGGCAACGCCACCGCTTACGGGGTTCGACCTGCCCGGTCAGGTCGCGGGGGTCCAGGGGGCAGCGCCCCCGGCGGGGTGCGGGGCAGCGCCCCGACCAAAACGGTACGACCTAGTGAAGATAAAATGAGGTCTAACGACCTAAGGACTCAAGGGTCTAACGACCTAACGACTCAAGGGTCATACGACCTAACGACTCAAGGGTCTAACGACCTAACGACTCAAGGGTCATACGACCTAACGACTCAAGGGTCATACGACCTAACGAGTCAAGGGTCATACGACCTAACGACTCAAGGGTCATACGACCTAACGAGCTATGGCCAAACGACCTAACGACTCAAGGGTCTAACGACCTAAGGACTCAAGGGTCTAACGACCTAACGACTCAAGGGTCATACGACCTAACGAGTCAAGGGTCATACGACCTAACGACTCAAGGGTCATACGACCTAACGAGTCAAGGGTCATACGACCTAAAGACTCAAGGGTCCAACGACCCAACGACTCAAGGGTCCAACGACTTAAGGGTTGCACGACTTAAGGGTTAGGCCAAGAGCGACCTAACGAGATAAGGTCCAACGACCTACGAGTTAAGGGTCCAACGACCTATCGGGATAACTCGTAACCGACTTAAGGGTTGCGTGACTGAAGGGCTGCACGACTTAAGGGTTAACTCGTAAACGACTCACGACCTATGGATGAACGACTTAACTCCGAACGAGCTAAAAATGGCCAGAACGACCTAGGGTTAACTCGTGAACGACTCACGACCTATGGACGAACGACTTAACTCCGAACGACATAAAAATGGCCAGAACGACCTAGGGTTAACTCGTGAACGACTCACGACCTATGGACGAATGACTTAACTCCGAACGACCTAAAAATGGCCAGAACGACTCAAGTGCAGAAAATTCAACAAAACGCTAAAAATTGGAGTTTTTTCGCCAATCCAATCCAAACCGAATGCTAACATGCATGCAAAAATGATAGGGAATCATTCCCAACAGTCCAATATAGTTATAGGCTAGAATTGTGAGATAAAAATCTCACCTTTGCACCAAATATCAATGAAAATGAAGTTTTAAGCAAGCAAGAATCAATCCTTCTTCTATCTAAGCACAAGAAGCTTGAATCCAATGTCTTCTTCTTGAATTTAGAGTAGAAAGATGGATTGCAATTGAATTTGAGTTTTGGAATTTTAATTTCCCATTCCCTCCACCATTAATGCCAAAGCTTGATTAGTTAGGAAATTTATGAAGAGTGAGGAGAAGAGGGTTGGAACTTGGGCTTAATAGGCTAAACCAACCCAAAGTCCAAAGCGGGAAAAGTTAGTGAAATTTCACTAACTCCAAACCTATCGATGTTTAAGTAAATGACATTTCGAACTCAATGGAAGTGGTATCGAGTCCTAATTTGACAGTTTGCAAAAAGTAGCTTTTCGGACCAAAATCTGATTAACGAGTTAATATTTAAATAAAATATTTAAATACAAACTCGATAAATATGCGGGTTGTTACATATATGGTGAAATCATTTATGTTTTACTCTTTGATTGAGTTATTTGCATTATGGATTGATGATTTGATGATTTTATAAACTACTTGATGTTAAGATGGAGTTGAGATGTATTTATATATTTATACCAATAAGATGAGGTATAAATGATTATGAAGAATCTTTTGTGATGAGCTTTAGTGATGGATTTGAGATGTATCTATATTCATGCCGATGAGATGAGGTATGAATAAGTATAATGCTTCTTTTATGATTGTGTTTTATATTTCCTTTAACGATCCTTGTACCAATGAGATGAGGCACATTCATTTGTGTTTTGTTCTATGTATGACGGATATGTACCTTTTATGTATTGTTATATTGACAATCACATCTAAGAAGATAGTTGAATCATTTGAACTCGTTATCCATATTCCTTTGTACCGCTGATGATATGAGGCAAAGCGATGTTTATTGAGTCTTATCTTTGAAAATTTGCTTGCTGATGTTCCATTTGCTTAAGTGTCGGTTATGCCACTTAAGTATGAGTGTATCATCATTATTTCTTCTACTTGCCAAGAAGATATATTGTCCTTTCTTATGATGTTGAAACCCTGTTTAGGGCATGACATCCTTTAAGAAAATGGATACCATAGCTTTCACCTACTTTTCCTTATCGATTATTCTGTTTAACTGATGATTTGAGCTAGCTTGACCTGTATGTTTTCACTCGTGTCAGACCGAGTTATTTTAGGTATCATCTATTGACTTAGCTTGAAGTTGATGTTGGATATCAGCTCTTCATTCGCTTGAGTAGTTTATGTCTTCTGCATACTCTAATGTTTTTACATTTGATTTGATGTATATGGTGTGGTTGTGTACCCCCTTTATTGTATTCATATTGTATTGTACTGAACGTGTATCAGTGTATATGTATATATATGATGTTGATTGCTATTCTATGATGCGATTTACGTTTAGTTATTGTATTTGTTCTGATAGATCCGTTAGCCACCTATAGTTTTGGATTAGGCATTTAATGGGTATGTCGATCCACTTTAGTTGACAAGAAAAATTATATTGTATTTACCGACGTATTCAATGGATGTTTAAGACAAAATTATAGATGGTCGCCCATAATCAGCCCTATTCTCTGCTTTAATAGATAGAATTACTTGTTAATTCTCTTTGCTAAGATGGTTCTCGGGGTAAGGCGTTACAGATATATTGTTCATTTTAGCATATATTTGTCATAGCGTTATGTATATATATGTTAAACTTATATGCATGCCTTGAGTTTTAAAGTCATATATATTAGTATATATATATTTTTTAGTTCCTACTTACAGTTTTAATCCAAAGTTATACATACATACACACACATATATATATATATTGTTAAGTGTTTACCTCAGCTTTGCTATATATATTTGTGCGAAAAGTATATATGTGAATATAATAAGTTTCTGATTGCATAAATTTACAATATATAACTATATTAACTTTTATGATATGTATATATATATATATATATTGTTTTAAATATGTTTGTAGTGGTATAATGTAAAAAGGTCATAATAATGCATACATATTTAGTTTATTTGAGATGTGGTAGTTTTATAATAAGTTTATATATATACCAATTTTTTATATATTAAAAACAAATAAGTTTCAATGTATTGATTTAATTTTTATTTTATATATATGTTTGACTTTAATATATGAATTTTTAATTTAAAACAATGACTTTGGAAACCATATATATATAACTTGATATATGGTTTAATTTAGAATATGATTATATATATAATATAAATAGTTATATATAGATGTATATATGAGTTCATTTATTCCATTTACCTTCATTGATCCAGTTCTGATTTGGTTTGTTCTCGTTGAGTATACTTATCAGCTTTGATCATTGAATTCATGCCAATCTTGCTTTGTTTTAGAATTCGTGCTTGGGTTGTAACTCACTCCATTGTCGAATCTCTCTAGCCTCGAAAGTTGAGCAATCACTCACGATTAACGTTCCCATATTTATTAAATTTGATTTCAACTAAAATGACAATTGAAATATATTGTCGTTGGTTAATTATTGCTATATATATGCTGTTATCTGTATCTGTTCACCTATGACATCTGACACCATTATCTGTTATTTATATTGATGATAAATGCCTGTTATATTATTTTCGTATCTGTTATCACTCTGCAAGTTCTCTATAATTATAGAAGACACTATGGGTTGAAATGATACATACCCGAATGATCTGTAGAATATGAGAAAATCGTTCTGGGTTGAAATGATAAACCCAAGAGATTTTCATTGAATTGGATTTGGGACTGTGGGTTGAAATAATATATACCCGTATATATTTAAATTACGGTTTGAAATGATAAATATCTGTATCACCTGACCATAGGATAGAAAATTATATACAGACACCGTTGGTCAATATATATATACATATATTTTGAAATGATTTCCAAGGTTTTGAAATTGAATTTATTTAAGAATTATACTCAAATAAGTTTGATTTAAATTTATTAAAATTGGGATTTTAAAGATGTGATTTTATAACTTGATTTTTGATTAAAAGCGATATGAGTGAATATTTCAAATTTACATAAATTGAAATGGTATATTTAGTTTTATTTAAATTTGAAATTTGAAGTTTTATTTGAATGTTATTAGAATAATTAAGTAAATCATTCAAAATAAATAATAGTAAAGTGAATTTGACATATATATGGAATTATCAAATCTAATTTTGAAATGTTTGAATATTTAAAGATTTGAAAATATTGAAATTGAAATGGTTTATTTTGTGGTTAAAAATATGTATTTAAAGTCGATATAATTTGAAATGGTGTATTGAGGAATTGAAATAAATTGAAATTGATGATTTGAGATTTGAATTAGATTTGAATGTGGAATTCGAGTTGATTTGAACCGATTTGTGAAATTTAAGGAAATTATTAATATTTTACTTTATAAATTATTTAATATATATATATATACTATTTAGTATAAAACTATTTTTAATATAAACTATTTTAATATACTAATTATTTTAATATAACTATTTTATTTTATAAACTAATTTATTTTATACACTATTATAAATATCAAAACTGTTTAAGTGGTGGAAGTTATGATTTCAAAGTTATGGTTTTCCAAATAATTATGATTTCAATGTGTTTTGGTTTCGAAAGTGTTGTAACATTGAAAGTGATATAATTTGGAAATATATATATATATATTTGAAATGGAAATGATATTTTTGTTTTGAAGTACAAATTATTTTGAGATGACCACAGTGTTATAATGATGTTTAGTTGTTAATAGTGTATATTTCTACATAGTAGATAGTTCCAAGAATCCTTAAAGGATGGTTATCCCAAACATTCTTTAAGTTACTTGTACTCACTTGGGTTGGATTTATTGATATAAGAATGTTAATCCTGACTCGAGTGTTTTGTGTTTTGCTTTATGCTCGGGTCAGACTGAGTGATACAGCATTTGAGACTCACCTTTGGAGCTTTGAGCTTCGCTTGGAGATCCAACTATCGACTCTGCTTTCACCTTTTCCAGTTGATTTTTTCAGAGATGTCATCAGTTTGTAATTGAAACTCCACTGTATTTGAGATGTTCTTTTGTGTTTTATTTCAAACTCTTTTGTTTATATAGAAGCTTCATGAACTACTATTTATCTATTCCGCTGCATTATTATTATATTACTTTATGTCTGTGATTCTGCGATTGAATTATTTACTGTATATGTTGAGTTTTGCCAAATTTAAATTGAAAGTCTGATATTTTGAGCAATTCAAGTCCGGCTTGTGTGGATGCGAATGGTTGAAAATCCCAGGTCGTTACAAATAACTTTTATTAGAACACAAACAACACATGATAATAACCGAATATTATCATTCGCTACCAACTAAACACACCATATATACTATAATAATTTCTAAAAATTATTCCTTTATATATAAAACATAACCTAGGTAAAATTATTTCATTTACCTAATTTTAGAATAATACTATGTCGAATTGCTCTGTTAAGGTGTTTAGGGTTCCCTATTAATAATGTCAATTACTCGTATTGATTAGAGTCCATAAGCCACTCAATAGATCAATCAACACAATAAAACATTTCTATAGTACTAACGAATACGTGCTCATATATTCATACACCCAATTTTATTCTAAGGTATTATGGACCCTATTCATAATGTGTAATCCCCATCAAAGCAAATGTTCTCGCTTAACCTTGTGCTTTGATATCATATTGTAACGTAGAGGGATTTTCGACCCTCGAAAATCAAAACTAATACGTCCACTATATTATGTGCTTAGAAATCGAATGTAGAAGATCCCGATTGTCGGAGGAAAAGAAAGAACAAAGAAGGACGAAGCAAGAAGAAAGAAAGTAGACAAGAAAACTAAACAATACCGAACCTCACAGCGGAATGAATAATCTATAATATACAACAAATCTTTACACAAAGCAAACTATACTGTATATATATACATATACATATGCACACACATCCACACACACACATTGATCATAGTATACTAACTTATTTCAAACCGGATAGTTCCTAACAATTTGCAGATAAATACAACAATGAATGTGGGGGGAAAATAACTATGTATGTGAATATGTCTTTGGGCCTCCAACTTGTCTCCTGAGCTCCAATGCGTCCAAAGCAATCTGTATTATGCTTGGTCCGATGAAAGCATTATGAAAAAATAACACTCGAATCAATCTGGTAAACCAGAATAAGAAAACATACCCCAATAGAATTTTAACATTGCAAAGATCTTTTAAAAATAAAGGTATCTCGTAAGACCACGCCACACATAAACACAGGCTGATTTTTACCTTGCATAACCAAACCATTTCACATGAAAATCCATTAATATTATAATAATGTCCAAGGATCAAAGTAAATTATGAATATAGCTGAAATGCTTGCGTCTTACATTCTAGCATAGTTGAGCACAACTAAGTCCATACGGTGCTTATTGGAGAATGGATTCCATATAATGACTGGGATATTATGGTACCGCCCTTCATGGTGCATCTCTAGATAAAATAACATCGAGGTCGAATCTATTGACCGCCGCTAATACAAAACTGGCCTACCCTTTACTTGATAGTACAGAATATGATCACCGCTCCATTAATGGGCCCTGAAGCACACAAATAAGATATAATACCGACTCTAGATAGGGATGAACGAACCTCAATTGGGAGCGACCCATTAAGCCCTGTAGCATTTCTCTTATTTTAGTCATTCTCAGTTGATGAGGCTTGACGCTACGTTTTATCCTTCATATAGCACTTTCCACTTGGAATTGTAACACCGCCCTCCAGACAACAAAGTAATGCAGCATCTATCCATACAAGGTTGCTTTGAGATTGAACGAAATGCTTGGGAGCTCCATCTTCAATTCGTTTATCTTCAAGATGTGTTAACTTCGAAATGGTTGAGTTGCATTGAAGTGGTTTTTGGATAACCCATCCAATCTCGATCCCTTCGAAACAACATTTGATAGTTTCTAGTGAACTCAACTCCAATTCTTTGGGAAATATATAATCAAAGAAAAGAGTGAAGATTAGCTACAAATCGTTAGTGGACGGATTTCCTTATCATTTGTCCTAAGAGAACGAAACGAGATTTATACATGCAGTATTACATCATCGGAGATGAATATGCCATATAACTCAAATGTTATTCCGAGATATTTCCAAAAGTTATGTTTTAGATCCATATTAGATAGTTGGTTATTTAACTATCAACAAACTCATATCAAAATTGGGGATTTATTTCCACAGGGAAAAATAACATTGGTTAAGCACATAACCAACCACTAGCCTCTTTTTATTAATCTCTTCATTAATAAAAATCACTTTGTAATACTTTTATATAAATACCTTTACAAAGATATGACCATGAATCCCTATATTTTCAATATTTAGAAAAATATCTATGTACTTATCTTAAAGCTACAAGTACATTCACAAAACTAGGAAAGATTTTTTTTCTCTATACAATTCCAAAATCATTTATAAACCGTTAAAAATCTAAAAAACCATTTATAAAACCGTTTATAATCTATAAAACAATTTATAATATTTCTAAACCGCTTCCCAAGTCATTTATAAACCCTTTATAAATCCATTCAACTATTTATAAAGCTCTTCTTATAAATCCATAAACACATTTATAAATTTCATCTACAAATATCTAAAACCATTTGCAAAGCTCTCATTATGATTATGAAAAAATTCCTTCAATTCCCCAAAACATTTTGTAAGCTCCTCTTATAAACCAAGTTCTTTTATAAAACTTTACTTATAAATATCGAAAACATTTATAAATAAATAATAATCATTTACTTCAAACACCATTATATAATAAAAACTAATAATTATAAGACCTTGTTAACAAACCATAATAATTAATGTTCACCGTTATTATAAATAATAATTAATTTTCGAACATTATTAATAAATCATTATTATTAATTTCGAGCCATACTAATTATTTAAATAATTAATTTTTTAAATAACTTTAAAATAATATTAACATAAATAATTAATTTTAAAACAATATTAATATAAATAAATATTTTAGAAAAAGATAGATAAGAAGGTTGGAATAAATAGAAGATAAATCTTTTAAAACAAAATATTTTTGAAACATAATTTGAGATTTAAAATCAATTCCTGCCTCAAAAACTAACTCCAACTCAAATGGCGATTTATCATATTTTCAAAATACTAGTTTAAGGCTAGTAGCTACCAAACGCTCAACAAATATTAATATTGATCTTCTATCACTATGGGGTTTATGTTTCAAACATATAACAATGTCATAACCACTAACAACTAGGTTCAATTTCCAATAATTCATATGATAGGAATATTATTTAAATTAAAATCAACAATGACAATGAATCCTATTGCATCCCACAACCTATCCCTACACTGCAAACATTATATTATTATATAATATGGGTCATCTACTACCATGTGGGTATTTATAAAAGGTCATCTACTATACGGGTGGGAATAAATCCAAACCAATCGATAAAACAATAAATCATCCAAACATCCTATCGATAATTTTTAATAACAATATAATATCTTTGTTGTCATCGAAGCGATTCGGTTTGGAACTAAAATCAAACAACCTTTAATTTTAGTCCAAATATCAACAACCTCCTACTCCGTTCCAAACCAGTTTCATCGGGAAGCCTACATCATTAAGATCGTAATGCAAAAATCCACGTCTCGATTAGACCTCATATGAGAGAGTTATACAATTTTTAATTAAACAATTTTAAATTATAATATAATTAATTACAATTCACTTAACTAATTACCTTGTTATTTAAATTCTAATCCCTCCCTCTCTTGTTCGAACACGAGACCCATGCCAAAATTCGTCTCATCATTGTTGCTTCTACAGGCCACCAAGCGCCACCATAACCCTCTAGCTGAATAAACAGACCCCCTTATACACATCTCTAGTGGTCCAACCCCCCATAGCACTGCCAATTGCCTTAAAACCCTCAAAATTTCTCCTGTCGTTCATGACGAAATGCCACCGCCTTGAGACGAATTAGACATACCCGACCATTGAACATGTCGTGGTCGACATCACGAACATTTCTCTATTCCAAGACTTGCCTAGAAACGCCACGAGTGGTCAAATCAAGATGGGCCATTCTATGAGGATGATTTGAGTTTAAAATTTTGAACTATTTTATGGTATAATGCGATAATATAAAGAGGAAGAGGGGTATGGCCAACGTGGAGGGTATGGTACCTGTACTTTTGGTAAGGTTTGAGCATGGTTGCAAAATAGTACATGTGTATTATTTTAATTAATTAATGTCTAGCTTTAAACATCCAAAATTCTTGAACTCCAAACAAGGCGTGTTGCCTTGCATTCTATATGTAATACCCATATTCTGAACATAATGGAACTAGTCTCGCGACCTAATTCAATCATATACAAAAGATAGATTTTTAAACCCATTATATAATATAATTTCTGAAATTAATTTATAAGCTTTTCAAACTTGTATGATCATAAGATACATCCAATTGCCACAAAATTCATCAGTAAATAATAACTCACTACTATAGATCCAATGAAATTAGTTTCATCGAAATACGAGACAGTGTCCTGGAAGGTGGTTTTTATACGTTAATTAAAACGAATTATTATAAAATAAGTTTAATTGCTTTCAAATTCTAATTCAAAAGTTTACTATCTTTATTCTTATCCAATATAAAGTTTAAATCAGCTTTTTAAATCATTTTCATTTACATCAGATTTACTTATTTAAATTCATATTCAAATAAATCTCTGCTTTTGAATTTTAATCCATTTGACTTATAAAACTAATATCTCAATATTTAGAATTAATTAAATATTCCATAATAAAGTGACTAAATTCTGGGTCGTTACATATCTAGTACTTATCTACAGTGTAGAAGAAGGAGCTATAAACAATATTGGATACACTAACAAAATGGATCTACTACACTCAAGCACTTCAACATATCATAAGATCAACTTCAACAAATTACAAGATCTTCAAACTATGAGTATGCATGTGGTCTTAGAAATATTTGTAAAATCTCCTTGGTATTTCATATTCACGCATACATGTACACAAAATGTTTTAGCAATCAAAGATATTCAAAAAAAAAATACTACAATTTAAAAAATTTTGTCAATTCAGTTGACTGAAATCTTTTCTCAGTCGATTGAGGGTAGTTGACTGAGAAAAGTTAGTCAACTGAACCTTACAATTTAGTTAAGCGATTTTGGTTTCAAAATCTCGCATGTATTTTCTAGTTCTTATTCAGTAGACTGACTTTCATACTCAGTCAATCGATCATTGCATAACGGCTATTTATCTGAAAGGTCGTTTTAAAGAGTTGCAACCTTTTGTGCTTATCTTTTTGAGCGGAAGTGATAATAATTGAATGTTTGTAGCCTTTATCACAACTCTTTGATTTCTATAAATATACATCAAGATCAAAATTCATTTTCAACTTGCTCACTTACTATCTTACTACTTTCTGATCTCTAAGTTCATTGTTATACTACATTCAAAAATTATTTAAACAAACTCCATAATCACGATTACACGTTTCTAATTCACCAAGGAGATTACAGGAAGAATTGAAATAGAAGTCAATATCTGTATTATTTAGAACATAAGCATGTTAAAGAAACTCCTTTGTATAAGTTTATTCCTCCAGGCGAAGTGAGGGCCATTAGTTAGAGAAATATCAAAGGGGACCTTCGGGACTGGACGTAGCACCAAAAGTCCAAACTAGTATAAAAACTTTGGCATGCTTGTCCCTTTTTCCTTTTATTATATTCTATTATTTTTCTTACTTAGTGCATATAGTAGAACATACTAACATATTAATGTATACGCCTTAAAATAAGATCCAATATACTATCATTTGGTATCAGTGCAAGGTTATTTCAATTTATAGTAACACGTGATTGAAAATTTTTAGTATATTAAGTACATTTCAAGAAAGTCAATCAATTGCGCGTCATCTACTATTTATCAGTTGTAATTATGCTTATTGGTCAACACATTTGCGAATCATTATGGAAGCTAATGGTTTAGAAATTTAGTTAGCTACTCAAAATAAATATTAAGAACCTACTACCAACATTAGCACTTGGACCAATGCATAACAGGCCGAGGCATCTAAAAATGCTAAAGCTATGAATGTATTGTTTTGTTTACTTGAAAAATAATTTTTCACGGGTCATGATTTTCACCACTGTATATGATATGTGACGCACTTTACAAATTACTCATGAAGGCACAACAAATGTTAAGCAAATAAAAATCTCTATTTTGCAAAACCAAATTTTATCTTTCAAAAAGGAGGCAAATGAATCTGCTGTTGACATGTTTGCTAGATTCCAAACTATACAATATGATCTCACGACACTTGGAGTCAGATTCACTGATTTTGATTTAGTCACAAGAATTTTAAACTCCTTAACTAACGAAATGGGAAACAAAATTTTTAGCTATCGAAGAGGCAAACAATATATGTCAACAATAAATCGAGCAGTTAATAGGAAATTTGATGTCATAGGATGCTAACTTGCAGGTAAGAAAGGAGTAAAACAAAGAAAAGAAGAATATTTCTTTTCAAGCTAACAATGACAATTCCGACTTAGAAGGAGATGATATTATATTTATCGCCAAGAACTATAACACATTTAAAAAATTCAAGAAGATGACGAAATTTCAAAATGGTGGAAATACAAATCAAACATCAATAAATGTTGTGGATGTCATAAGTTTGGCTATATGAAGAAATAATGCCCACAGCTGAATAATAACAAAAAGAAAAACAACTTCGAAAAGTTCAAGAAATAGCGAAGAGCCTTTCAAGTAACTAAGATGATTCTGACTTGTCCTCCTCATCTGATGCTGAGAGTGATTAAGAATAAGTAAATGTCTACTTTATGGCTATTATAGATGAGGCACATCCTGAATTAACATATGATGGAATTTTGGAGATTGGCATAGAATTAGATGATAAAGATGGACAATCTAAGACACTAAACAAGGAATATATAGGAAATCTAAATGGAGCAGAGGTAGATATTGGTCTATTAAAATATGAGAAAACAGTATTAAAAGAAGAATTAGAAATGGCTCAAAAAGAATGTGAAAGGTTATCTTCTCAATATACTACAGTACTACATGATTTAGAAAATAATAAATTAGAAAATACCAAACTTGAAAAAGAAAAACTAGAACTGAAGGAAAGTTTAGATTCAAGCAATATTGAAAATTTTCATCTTAAGAGCAAGCAAGATAAAATAACTAATTGTAAAGATCCATCTTCTCGACTCTCGAAAATGGACACTAATATATCCACGGTATTCGTGTGCTGTAAATCCAAGTGTCGGGGAGGCATATTTTTAGGGGTAAGGTAAAGATAAAAGATATAAACACAAATTCTCATATTAGGTTAATTATAGTTAGATAGTACGTTCAACCATTCTCACTAAGGTACATTAGTGTTTTGGTATGAACTAACCCAGCCAGGAACAATTTTAATTGCCTGATTCCACACTTTCTGGTATTAACTAACTTAGACAAAGCAGAAAAAAGATGGTATCCACATTGGCTGCTCCAGCTTCATGCTCCACAAACCTCTTCCAACATGCTTTCCCCAAAGTACTCAAAAACAGAATCCTGACACTTAGCTGCCTAGAAAGATAGGGCATCCAGAGTTTAAACGGAAAAAAAATAAACTCCAGGTCTGTCATGGAACTGGTGTGAGAACCCAAAATACAACGTTTGAAAACAAAAAGGTTTCTCAATACCATGCCTTATATAAACACGGATGGGTTTTTACCTTATGATTACCAAATCTTTATTACATAAAAATAATGGATATTACTTTTAAATGACATTTCTTTGAAAACATTTGCATGTAAACATATTTATTTTAGCCAAATTGTTATATTTTAAATTCCAGCATCCACCTTGTAATACAAGGCTTTCTACATCTAAAATCGTACAGGTCCTTTCTGAAGAATAGGTTGCCATACGAATGACCAGGTGAAGGGACTACATTTCGGTAGTACATCTCTAGAGGAATGCACCAAGGCCCAACTGATGGTCCTCTACCAACATAAGACCGACCTACCTCTTCCTAGATAGTATAGATTCATTACCCCAGTCATTACCAGCCTATTTGAGACATCTCTTAGCATACACCGTAATAATTTAAACCCGAATGTCATAACTGGTGGAAATATATCAGGAAGGGAATGATCATACTCTAATGGTTGCAAACCACATGGCCTTGCTACATCTATCGTGTTTCGGCCATTTTCGAGTGTAAGGCCAACGATTACCTTTCATATAGCACATCATCTTCCTTTGAATGCCATAATGCCATTCCATGTTCACATAACTGATTTCTACAAACGTATAACTCTTAATCTTATACATCATAGGAAAGTGTGTTAAGCTAAGAGAAGTTGCCTTCTCCGCAACCAAGCAAATGATACATTCATATAGATCACTTATTGTTACACAAAAATTTAACCTTCTGTCTAGGATGAAAGATTTCTCAACAAAGATTAAGGAAAAGGAACACAACCGAATCCTACCGAAGGAGTCGAAGGGATGCAGTCATTAGACTTCACTAGCATCAAACCTTTTGAAGTAGCCAAAAGGTTTTTTCTCTAGTATCCAAAGTAATTTTGCCATTCGAAGAGGATGAAAAAGTCAAAGAAAGTGTGAGCAAGAATTTAATGACATTTTCGAAATATAATAATCCTTTTGAACTGGTTATAGCACATCAAAGATACCCTTCAATAATGTCAAAAGCTTTATGAAGAAGACAGCCTTCACAAATCAGTAAAGAAAGAAAGACAACCTTTTAAAGACATTGAAGGAAAGCACAGCTCTCGACAACAATCAAGTGAAGAGCAACCTTTAAACAAAGTTGAAGGGATTACAACAAGTAAGGGAAAAGCAACCTTTTGACTAGGTCGAAAGGTTCATAGAAGCATAACGTAGGAAAACCTTCCGACCAAGTCAAAAGCATGGAGCCGAAAGGTTGACAATCCACGTCTGTAAAAAAGACCCAAGGGGTCCTGTTTAGGGGATCTGATTTCTTTTATTCTAGTCTTCTATCTGCTAAATTTGAGCACTGTTACCCTAATTGAATGTTAATTTGGGTATTTAATAAATAAAGCTTTTATCTGGGATAAAGAGGGAAGAATTAAACTTGGTTAATTACTTCTCTATTTATTCGAATCTTTGTTGGATTAACTCATATTTTCAAGTTAAACCCTTACGGAAGGTACTTATTGATAGGATCATCAACAGCTATGTCATAAATAACTATTTTAACCCTTCGAAGACTCCAACTCTCTAACAATAACCTTTGGATTAAATTGAGGACAAAATCTCTTCAACGGTCACTAAACCTTCCAAATTCATTGAAACAAAGGATCAAAACTTTCGACGAGATTGATAATGCATCTAGTCCTAATACTAACTTCAGCCTTCTGGAGTGATTAACTTAGAGCCCCAAACCATTCGACTAGGTCAATAGCTCTTTTGCTATAGTAATCCCAATAACCTTTCGACATTACAATCCAAGTCATTAAACATTTCGGTAATGTCAAAGTTGAAGGAGATCATTCACAAACCTTTCGACTAGGTTGAATCCAAATTTATACAAGCTAACAAACCTTTCGACAAGATTGAAAGCTACTGCCTTGTCAACAAGGAATTTGCTAACTAGCTTAAACCTTAAGGTAGCTTCCACCCTCAAAAGAATTAACTCGGGAGAATCCAATTTAGCCTAAAAAGGAGACCATAACCTTTAGACAACATCGAAAGGTTTGATTCGCTATATATATATATATATATATATATATATATATATGTATATATATATATAAGCAAATTGCAAAGGCAATCCTTAAGGTTGTCAAACCCTTCATTTAAATCGGATTAACCACATTAGTTAGAATAGTTTCAGGGTGTTGACCGTAAATTTGGTTAACCCTTATGTAACTAGAAATGCAATGTCGGACATTCATCCATACAAGTTGTCCAGGAACCGGACAAACGAAGACACTCTCTATCCACATCCTATCGGAAGTACCCCTAGGATTAGTAGCAATTAGTCCTTGCACCAACAATCTTAAATGGAGAACTATTTCCACAAAATATGATAAGGAAATTTCCCCTAAGGGTCAGTGACAAGTAGCCCTACATTCCATCGTCGAACATAATCCTCATGTCTTCACTTTGAATACGTAAACATGTTTGAAGTGGTCTTTGGACAGGAATTGTAATAATCCGGGATTTTGGAGATTACACTTAATATTAAATTATAATGCAAATTATAATTTAATATTTTTTTTAAAATTAATTGGATAAGTATTTGGTTTAAATAAATTAAAATATTGGATATTTATTATTTGGAGCTAATAAGTTAATTAGGTTATATATTTCAGTGTTAAATTGTTGAAATAAATCTAAGGTAATGAAAATAAAGTTTTAAAAACTTTATTTTGAGAATTTGAGTAGCAAATAATCAAAGTGCATCTTTATTTGGGTAAATATAACAATATTGAAAAACATTGACAATATTAATCTTTTATTGATTTTAAAAGATGAAATTTGAAGAAATTATGTATTTTATTAAAATAAAAGATGAAATATTGTTTGTAAAAAAATATTTTGATGATTAATATGCGTTAGAGTGATTTGTTGCAATTTAGTTGACACGAAAGAAATTTTTGTTTAAGTTATTGCATTAAAAATATTGTTTTTATATTAAAATGGTGTAATTTTTAAAATATTGTCAAAGATAGGGTTTTATTTTTAAAAATAAATTTTTATTATCGAAATAATTTTTTTATAATAACAATTTGTTTACATACATCTATTGTATAGATTTTTTTTTGACTTTAAAATGTAAAACGAGATATATATAATGTTAAAATGGGATAAATATGTACACAGCTTATGTTTTCACTAAGTATTAAGTCTTGGGCTAAGTGGGTAAGGATTTAGAACCCAAAATCCATTATTTAGAAATTTATGGTAAGGGGAAATTAAAAATACGTTGGTTTCTTCTTCCTTCTCAAAACATCCGTATACAGAACATAGGCAAAAAAAATAAAAAATCAATGACTTCCTTCTTATAAATCAATTTTCACTCAAAATCTCTGCAAATTCAAGAATTAAATCAAGCAAATAGAGAGATTAAAGAAGGTAATCTCCACCAATACCCAAAGATTTCGTCAGAAATCTTAGAATTAGATATGAATTGTCTGTAACCAATTTCTTTTGATGTGCATGTCTTTGTTTTATCTTTTATAGGTCTTTGAAGCTCCAATTCTCCTCCAAAGATCGCTAGTTGCTATCAAAATCTTTGCTAAATCGTTGAGGTGAGTACGAGCTCACTGTTGTTAGTTAAAATTAATGTTCCTGCGAGAAAATTTGTAAAGTTTTTTACTATATATGTTATTCTTTTTGGTTCTTATTCTCTTTATTTCTTGATTTCCGTTAGCCAATTTGTTTTCGAAATAACTCTTACATTTCTTAACCAAATTCAATAATTTAGGATGTTCTAGAAATCGCAATAATAGATGTACAAGTTTCATGTTTTGAGTTTTTAAAATTTTTGATGTTTTCTTGACCAAAATCGTGCTTGTTTGTAGCTGTCTCAAGAGCAAATGACAGCAGCAACAATCATGGGCCAGAGAAGTTTTTTAGCCATAAGTTACTCGTTCTTATCAGATTTAGGTCAATTATTTTTGGAAACTACATTCAATAAGGAGTAATTTTCCTTCAGGCTGCATTTCGATATTTTACTATTTGATTGACCTAAAACAGATTTGAAAGAAGAAATATAGTTATGTCCTTGACAGAATTTCCTGAGTTTGAATCTGATATTGTTTGAGCTATATCTTTCTCGTTTTTGATCGGAATTCGATAAATTTTAATGTTCCAGAAAGCATAATTCATGTACGACAACTTTCATTCATTGAGTTTTCCATAAATTTGAGGTTAGCTATGTCAAAATCGAATATTTTTACTGCTATCCTGAGAGCAAAACCATTATTTGCTCTGTGTTTGAAACTGAAACAAAATTTGCTTTAACTTATTCGTTTCTTACCCGCATTTGATAATTTTGGATGTTCAGAAAAGCTAAGGTCGTGTGCTACAAGTTTCATTCATTTTTTTTTTGGAATTTTGAAGTTTTCTTGGTCGAAATTATGGTCGTATGTTGTTGTCCTGAGAGTAAAATGAAAACAACAACAATCATTGACATTAGAATTGTATTAGCTCGTTTTTGCTCTCGTTCTCTTCGGTTTTGATGCTGTATTTGAGATATTTTGAGAGCTGTAATGCCTATCAGTAGGCTAGCTATATTTGAAGAATTTGTAATTCAAATTTAAATGGAATTTGAATTGATTTTGGGTTCACTACAAAAGAATAGATAATTTTCCAACCCAGAATTCCCTACACCATCCCTACAACACGTAGGCGCGACGTAGGGAAAACGTGGAAACAAGGAGAAGGTGTAGGAATGACGTAAGGAATTCCCTACACATTTTCTACACGGACCATGTTCTCCAACAGTTAACTACAGCGTAGGGAATATGTATGGAATTGCTTACCCGTTCCATACGTCGTGTTGTTTTCCCTACGCATTCCCTACGCCCATAGGAAAACGGAAGTTGCAATTTCCCTACGCTTTACCTACGTCGGACGATTATTAACTTTTGTAGTTTAACTTGAAATTATATTATAAACATATAATTTAAATTTTCAATAAATTATACTAACTTTCAAAACTAAAATAAAATGTTATATACACACAATAAGTTTAAATTATAAGAATTAACTTTTATATATTTAACTAAAAAAGAATAATGATTAAATTTAATAAGTTGAAGTACTAAGTTAATAGTTCGAAATATGAAAAATTAAATTTAATGTATCATAACAGTAAACAAGAGATTTACATTATATAAATAAATATTAAAATTCAATTAAACTTAAAATAAAACTAATTAAACTTTGCGGAAAATTTGCTTTAGTTGGAAATGTGACATTTTTTTAATGAGTTATAGTTTAACTATAATATATTGTAAAAAATAATTTCTTTTTGCTTTTGATAATTGATTGTAGTTGATTTAAATTTTGACCTGGTTAACATAAACTTGCAAAATATAAACATTCAGATATATTTGTTCAACTTTTGCATATAAATCAATTATTTTTTATGCCCCTTGAACATGTCAAAAAAATTAATAGTTCTTTTATTTCATATATTAATGGTCTTCTATGGGCTAAACGAAGAATCATAAGACACGTTCTTTTCCCATTTCCATTCACATAGCTCTTTGAAAGAAAAAGAAACCCTAAATCTATCGCTTCCACTTCTCACATCTTCCTCCGCGCGGCTACGATCTGCGTCCAGGCCACCATGCCCATACCTCCATCGATCCAACATCTCCACCAACCCAGCTATCCCGTTCCTTAATATTTCTTTTTCACTACTCGTGTCTACCTCCAAAGATGTTCTTCAAAGCGTTCGACATGCTCTTCAAATCCTACTCCTACTCTAACTTTGTCGAGAACGCCATCAAAATCTTTGATTTCATGCTCGAAACCTTCAATCGAGTCGATCCCCATTCCTGCACCATTTTCCTTCAAGCCATCAACTGAAATCATGGCCCCACCAATCTCTCAACTTTTCCCATGATATGGCCTAGCATAACACTGGTTTTTTGTCAGTGTATATAAACTATCGTGGTGCATGGTCTGTGCAGATGCGGCGACGTTGATATTGCAAGTTAGTTTCTCAATGAAATGTGTGAGAAAGAAGTATGGTTACTAACCGGCTTGTTCTTTTCCGATACTATTGGTATCAGATTTACACTGACTCCTCTTTATCATGTTTTTATTTGGTTTACATGGATACTATTAAAATCTATTTGCTTACAAATAAAATTAATTGTTTTATGTAATTTATTTTCCAATCTAAGAATTTAGTTTTTGGCTTATTTTATAAATAAGGTTCTCTATCAAGTTATGTTTTCTGTCTTCTTCAAATCTGTGTAACTAATGCGTAAGGCTAATATAGGTCATCTGTATGGTACACTATAGCAATGGTGTTATTTCATTCTTTAATCAAAGCAAGTTGGCTTATGTACTGAATTACGATCCAGCAAAAGATAACATTATTTATTTTTTATTTTAGGAAAAAAAATATATCGTTTTGCATTCCTTTAAACATTCAACCTTGGAGTTTCAACCAAGGATCAAACCAGTTATCAACTATAGTGGATGAGTTCCAAAATATTACATTCCACTGGCAAAAATTTAAACAAAGCAAACATTATCTGTCAAAATAAGGTTCAAAAAGAAAGATAAAGGAAATCTGAAACTAAGTGATCATAGTTTCAATTTTTTGATTAACTATTTGGTTCAAAGTTTGCCCACTAGATTTTCCATTTTAGCTTTCATTAAATCAAGCTTAGTACTCATAGCATTGTCCATGCATGTCATTGTTCTGTGATAGTGAATATTGACATTTTTTAACTAGATATTGAATTTTTTTCTATTCTTTTGTTAACAAACTCATCTTTATATGACCTGTGTGGTAAAGATGTTTAAATGACCTTGGTTCCTATCTATAAGGTATTTGACAATCTCTAGGTCATAACTTGACAAATTGACATTATAGGTCATATGCAGATAAAGGAAGCTTCATGCTTTTGTGGTAACTCATGTTAACCAGTTGAATGTCTTGTTTGGTGATTTTTATTATTTCCATATATATTTATAACATTTTTATGTCATTGTTGTTTATTGAATAGGTAGCAATGCAAGATATAAATGATACATTTCAACCTCTATTGAAAAATTGTATGATCAAAGGAAATATTGTAAAAGGAGACATTGTAAATGTGATGAATATTTATAACAAAGTCAGTGGAAAACATGTGCTCATCCTGATTTACTTGCTGGGACTATCTGAGGAGACTTAAAACTTAATAGGTAATTTACTTCTTCAATGAGTAATTTATATTATGATTTTGTCAGACTTACCGAATGATTTTGAGTTGCAAGTTTAAGGTTTTGATGTTTTAGTCTTCCCTTCTTCTTCTTTTTTTTCCTACAAATTATATTTACATGTTCTATCGTTTGCATTATTCCAAGTTGAATCTGATAGTAGTTTTACCTCCTAAAATTCATCATAGGCGTATTTATTCTATAATACAATGTTGTGGTAAATTTGTGCCAGTTTACTTTATCTAATACTAATATATCCTTAAGTATTGCTGGCTATCGTTTTATTTTCAGTCAAAATATTTCTTTTAGGTTTATTTAGACTTTAATTATCTTTTGTTATAAAGGACATGCACACACGTTGCTTATATTTTATAGTGTGTTTTCACCTCAAGTCAAATAAATATTAGATGTAAATGAATTGACATGTGCATTTTATGGATGGTGTACATATGACGTGCACGTGCTGACATGCCATGAATGTATATTTTTTAAACATATCTCTCAAGTTTTAGACGAGATAACCGATGATTCAAACAATGATGCAATTAGATTCAAAGCTGAGATACTATGATACTAACAAGAATAAATAACTTACAAAGCAAGTAATATTACTGTAGCATTAAACAAAAGTTTAAAGTGTATTGTTTGATTCAGATAAGAAGAAATAGGAATTAGAATGCTATTGCTTGTATTAGAGGATGGGTACTTAATCTTTGCTCGTATTTGAGAGCATGACCGCCTCCAAAAAATGTTTTTGGGTAAGGGCGTCTTCAACTGTTGTTGCTTAAAATTATGATTTTGTTATGAATGGAAGATTTTTCAAAGATAATGAAACATATCTAAGAAATAACTATAACAACATTTCGCCTCTGAACAAAATCAAATATATATAGAAAACTTCTCCGCTATGGTCCTGCTACACCGTCCTAATGTCAAACCTAGAAGTTTACTTAACCTAAAATAGTCATTCAAAATACATAGATAAACACAAACTAAAACGATGATACATAATATGAAGTTAAATATCTTTTATCTTATTTATACATCTATGTTTAATTTTGCAAACCAACCTCAAACTTCAAATGCATGTTAATCCAATAGATATAATTCTTTTAATAAATCAAACTATAAAATTGTTTATCTTGCAACATAGATTTTCACCAACTATCCTGAAGAATCAGGATCCATTGATATTAGTCTTTTGACATAGGTGGATTCAACAAGCACAAGGTGTATGTGAGAACAATACTTGCTAAGCTTGCTTAAACATAAATTAAACATCTTATTGGTTGGGATTTAAAGGACATTTATATTTCATTTGGTAGCATTATGCCAACTAAAATGAGACGATCCGACTTCCTATCTCCAGGAAGACACATCGCTAGTGAAGAAAGAAAGGGATAGAAGAAGGAAAGAAAGAGAAAAGAAGAAAGACAACAACATCAGAGAACTCATAGCGGAACGAATGAAATATAATATATCACATAAAATATTACATAGTATCATTTTTCATCAGAGTACACAACTTATTCAACACATATTAGACAGTTATAAACATCTATCTAACTATACAACTCAAGTACACAAGGAACAGATACCAAACAAACACGGCGGAGCCATAATATATCTACACG
This sequence comes from Allium cepa, assembly GCA_030765085.1. NCBI lineage: Eukaryota > Viridiplantae > Streptophyta > Magnoliopsida > Asparagales > Amaryllidaceae > Allium > Allium cepa. Next base: position 46,186,618 of record CM060940.1, on the reverse strand, counting down.
AGGAAGCCTCCTGCTCCATATCTCCTCCAGAATTCGTCAAGCAAACCTGAATCACTTGACTACTCATACATAATATGAGTACCCAAGAGTTTAATAAAACAGAAAATAAACACTGGGGTCAGACAGGGGTCTGGTGTGAGTAAACGGTTTAAAATTGCTTAACTTTAGAAAAACTTTTGAAAAGAAAAGGTAACATGTAAGACTTCCCACACATAAACATGGAAAAGTTTTTACCTTACGCTAACCAAAACATTTGATAAGAAATCCAGTGATATTATAATAGTGTCTAGGGTTTTCAAGTAAATAAGAAATAGCCGAAATTGTTACATGATTAAATTCCAGCTACTAGCCACAAAAGTGGGTAATACAAACAAAACCATAGGGTCTCGTAGGAAGAATGGGTTTCTATCAATGGCAAGGCTTTTGGGGTACCGCCTGTCATAGTACGTGGCCTAGATCACCGTACCGAGGAGCCACCCTAACTCCCCTGCAACACAAGGCCGGGACCATTCCTTACTGAACAGTCCCGAACAAGACAACCCCAGCGGTTGTCCGGAATTCAACCGCCCCACACAGCCGAATAAAAAGGGACTTCTAGACAGGGGTAAATCTTTCTCTCCAGTGGGAGCTACCCACGAAGCCTTGCTGCACCTCCCATGTTTTAGCCATTCCCGGTTGATGAGGCTTGAGGTTGCGATTACCTTTATAGAACACATCTATCTTAGAATGCTCATCGTCCACCTGACGATGTTCTGAAAGCATTCAATCCATACAAGTTCATTCCTAGTTCGAACGAAACCGAAGGCACTATCTCGTTGCACTCATTTGGAATCACCTTCAGAGTCAACGACCATAGCCCTTGCACTCTAAAACACCATCTCGAATCTATAAGTACTATTCCGTCAAATTCATTACGGAATCACCCACAGAGTTATACTGACGTATTGCCCTTACACCTCGTGTCTTCACTTGCTCTACTTGGATTCACGTCCTAATGTTTAATTGAAATTGATGTGGTTTTCGGATTCCAAATATGGAAACCCAATCCCGGTCTCACCGAAACCAAATGCCATTTTAATGTCCAAGTTGTACTTAAGGGTTTAACAATTAACTTATATTCAGGATGATATAACATATAGATGAATAACATTGTCACAATAGATAATTCATATCAAACATTTATCTCACAAAGACGCATATCACAAATATCATAGTCATCCAAATTATCCAGTATCAACCAATCACCCAATATCAACCAATCACCCCATATCAATCATCCAATATCATTCAACATCCAATGTCAGTCACTCAATATCAACCATTAACTATTAACCAATCACCCATAGCAGAATTGATTAACTCTTAATCAATTTAATTACCTCTAATTAAATTAAATACTATCCTTTAATCACTTGGATTATTGATTTATTACAAATCGAATTCATTATCATCTCTTAATGATCTTCCTTAATTAATCTTCCCTGATTAATTGTACTTTAAATATATTCAAGTAATCATACTTAACCATATTCAGTAATTAACCTTTAATTCCTATCATTAATTCAATAATTAATGATCCTTCATTCATTAATTAACTATAATTAATTACATTAAACCTTAATTAATTACAATTAACTAATCATACTTTAAATTAATTACTATTATTAATCAATCTTGATTAATTAATTAATTATATTAACTAATGATCCTTATTAATTAATTAACCCTTTAAGTAATTAAATAATTAACTTATAATTAATCATCTCATAAATCATAAACAGTAATTAATAATTTGTAATTACTTATCTTAATTAATTAAGTTCTGAATTAATTATATTAACCTTTGATTAATTTATCCAATTAATTAATCTTTAATTACTCATTAAGTAATTATTAATCAATTTAAATTAACAATTGATCCTTAATTAGTTACTTAATTAATTAATTTCATTTTAATTAATTACACTTAGTAATTAATCTTAAATTTAATCACATTCCTAAATTAATTAATCACATTAAGTAACTAACTAAAATTAACTAAGTAATTAATTCTTAATTACTTACATAAGTAATTATCTCTAATTACTTCCTTTGACAAATCTTGATTACTTCCATAATTAATTACTTAACAAGTAATTAATCCCATTATTAAATAATCCTAATTCATTTATTTAATTAATTACTCCATAATTAATTAACTTTAAAACAATTAATTTAAATTAATTCCTTAATTGATAACATTAAGTGATTATCCATTAATCACTTCAATTAATTACCCCCATGAGTAACCTCTCTAGTTATTTCCCTAAGTAATTACCATTCTATTTATATTCGAAAATTAACCATTGATTACTTCATTAAGTGATCACACTTAATTTATTCATAATTAAGTGATTGTTTGAAATTAAATAAACAATTAACTAATTATTTAAAATTAATTAAACAATTAATTAATTAATTTCTTATATTTCAAAATCCTTAATTAATTAAGAATTCATTAATCTTAATTAACAAATCATATTTATTAAGTACTCTCAAGTTCATATCAAAATAATTTAACGTTATTTATCTTTATAAATAAGTTATTTGAAAGTAATCAAAGTTGACAACTTAATAAACTTATCCTATTTGGTTTTCAAAATTATAATAATAACCTTATTTGAAAATAAGGCATTTAGAATTCCAATTTAAAATTTAAAACAATTAAAATATCTAATTTAAACTTTTCATTTCAATATAATTTTGAATACTTAGTTTTTAAGATATTACTATAAACTTTTGATTTAATCAAAACACTCTTTTTTTTATTAAAATTCAAACTTTAATTATGTTAAATTACTTTCATAGAAATCATCTTAACTCTTAAATTTGAAAGTAAATTTCAATTTACATTTTAAAGCCTGATTAAAACAACCAGTTTTAACTTTATCCATTTGTTTCTTTAACCAAACTTGTTATGATATTTAAAGCTTACTTTCAATTACTCAAATACAGGTTAATTTAGCAACCTATATTTCATTAACAGGTTTTAAATCAGCAATTTGCTATTCCAGAACAACCAGAAATTCACGAACCCGCAATACTCGAGTCGATCACCTACACAACGCGATCCGACCCTGAAGCAAACGAGCCACCACCCCTGCTTCGAGTCGACCTATATGAAAACACGAGAAGGACTTCAAGCAGTAACTCGTTCTCCCCCAAATCAAAACTTCACCGTGCACACAACTGTGCTCGGTGCACCTAGCATACCACCTCCGGCCAACGACGGTCATCACGACCATCCACGACAAACAAACGAACCCCCACTACCTCGACCGAACACCCAGATTTATCTATAACCACGCGTATCAAAATTCAAGCATACGCGACGAAAATTTCAGCAAACATCAACCAAATTCCTATCGCCTCCCACAATCGCCACCGTTGGCAGCTCCAACACCCACCCTAGAACATCGCCGCAACATTCACACCACTAATTCCAAGTTACGATCAACTCCGGTTCGATATTCATGTCACCACTTCCACTACAGTCAATCCCAAGTCGAAACCCACCAAAACCCTAATTCGATTCCATTCGAACAATTTACACATTAGAAAAATTCTCTTGTACTTTTCCTTTGATCCTTAACTCAAAAGCTTGCTTCACCCACAAATTCGATTCAAAACAACAATCGTATCAACGGCAGTTCACCAAAGTTCCCAAAAAATTCAAACCCAAAATTCAAATAAATTACCACACTAAAAATTACAGACTTCATATCTAAATTCATGATTTTACATCAAGATTACATATATGTGATCAAATTTTCAATTTAAGATAATAAATTTTTATCCAAAATTCAAATTCCTCTGTAAATTTTATTTTAATCAAGATTTTATGATATTTCGAATTTCCAGACTATTTTAAAATCTTTATTATACAATTACAAATCTATTTCATTCAAATACTAAAGACTAATATGGATTTGAGTTGTTGGTATTGAATTTTTTTTAAATGGGAATGAACCTGAACATATAACAGTGATGTAAATATTCACATATACAGACTTTTACACAACATAGCATATATACATACATGCATTCAAATTCAGCCATTCATGTAAACATTTCATATCACTTTCCTTCATGATTTTATTCATATTTTCCAGATAAATTTTAAATGTGAAACTGTTATTGAAATAAAAATTTACCCACCTTAATATATATGCAGAGCAGAGTAGTATTTCCAAGTTCTTGTAATTTTGAATCTGGAAAAAGATTTTGATTTTCTATTGATTATGCTTTTTGTTGAAATCCTACTGCATGCTTGCAATTTGTTGATTTTAAAGTTGTTGCTCTTGATCTTCATCCCATTTGAAAATGCAGGTTGTAAATTTGCAGGTTGATCAAATGTTGATTTACAGTTGCTCTTGAAAACCCTTTTGAATTGCAGGTTTTTATTTTCAGATTGAATTGTTGTGAAGAGCTTATCATTGCAGATTTTACTTCAGTTTGTTTTTCATTTGAATTTGCAGATTTGATTTTGCTTTCAGTTTGAAAATCTCAGGATTTGAGAGGAGTTTCTGGTTTGCCACTAAATTTGGTTAAGAAAAGTAAACAAAGAAATGAAAGTGTTTGAGAAAATTAGTTTTCTTCTTTAAAACAATGTTTATTAAAAATTAAAATGAATAAATTGCCATTTGTCTTAAAATTGAACACATGTCATCCTATTTGCTTAATCTTTTTACATGTGTTTTAGAGAAGCCTTAATATGCTTACATATGTTACTTAAGTATTTTTAATTAATTTTTATTTATTTTAAAATGTAGATATTTACTTATTTAATTCTCTAAATGTATAAATATAAGTGTACCTTTAAAAGAAAATATTCTAAACTAATTATAATATAAATATAATCTTATACATGTATTTAAAATCTAAACATTATACCTAAACATTTATAATCATTTAAAATTTAAGCATTATAAAAGAAAACAAAACAAAGCTTGTTTAAATTATTTTTAAACTATCTTATTTAAAATAACAGTTATCTTATAATTTGAAAACAAATGAATTAGTCTTTAATTTAACTTTTGAAAAATATTAAGTTTTAAGACAAAACTTTAAATTACTATCCGTCCATATTTAAATTATCAACAGATTAAGTAAAATTTCAAAACAATTCAAATTATAACATATACATACATATATATTACAATTTGAAAATTTAATTTTATTCAAAACAAAAGATATTTCTATTCACAATATATATCAATTATATATATTATAAACAAAATAAAATGTCATTAGCTTTTGAAAAACAATTCTTATCAAATTTTGCCAAATAAAAATTTATTAACCTTTAAAGATTACAGTTCCCAATTTAAACTAAAATTATAAAGAAAATTTATCAAACCAATTTAATTATTATTACAGATTATTAAATCGATATTGCCCAAAATTCCGTGTCGTTACATAAAAGTTGCTTAATATAAAATTAAAACAAACTTGAATCGTGCGACGTTGAGAATGCTATTATACTTGATTCTACTTAGCTACGTATAACATGAAATAAAGTTATCCAAAACTATGAAATTTAATCTGTACTGATATCAACAATATGGTACCTCTTCTTTTTATATTGATCAACATAAATGAGTTCTATGCAGGAGTTTATACATGGGTTGAGGTGGGAGCAAGGACCATAGACATGACCAACTTAATGAGCTATTTTGGTTGTGCGTTTGATGTTCTATTTTCATAATGTACATTGTATGATGTTTGAATTAGATGAAACAACTATGTTGAGTTATGTAGTAATATTATTTTATTTTTTGTTAAGCATGATGCATTTTAAATACTTTTATAACAAGTTTATGGTAATTTGACCATTATATGCATTCTACATTAATGATTTCAATGAGATATATTGTTACTATTTTTTCATGCGGTTGTATAATATATAATGTTTTCTACTGTGGATGTTCGGTTTAATTAGATTTTATTACGATATGTGAGGTAGATGAATACAAATACAATATGATCATGTTGAATTTTGGTGTACGGTGGCATAGGAAAGGTGTATGAAACTTGTAATAATAATTTAATTTTTGCACTTGTAAAAAGAAGAAGGCCAGGCATAAATGTGTATGGATGACGGCGTAGGGAAGGCGTATGGAATATGGCGCAGGGATTGCGTATGGAAGTTGGCGTAGGTAATGTGTATGGAATCTGGCGTAGGTAACGCTAGAATCCGGCGTAGGGAACGTGTATGAAATGTGGCATAGGCAAGGCGTAGGGAATGCAGTGTAGGTAATGCATAGGAAATCACGTAGTGAAGCCGTAGGGAATTTTTGCGACGCACTGTTTTCCAACTTCATTTTTGACGTGGGGGTGGCGTAGGGAAATTTTCTTTCCTACGCCGTCATTACACCAAATTGGCATAGGGAATCCAAAATTATTTTGCAGTGGTTAAATTTGAATTGAATTCATATTGAATTTAAGTTATCAGTTTTGAGATATCCCTCTTAGTTTTCATTACTTTAAATTTATTTCAACAATTTAACGTTGAAATACATCATCTAATTAGCTTATTAGCTTCAAACTAATAAATGCCCAATATTTCAATTTATCTAAACCAAATACTGATCCAAATCATTTTTAAAAACAATACTAGATTATAATTTGCATTATAATTTAATATGAAATTGGCTTTAACTTCTTCATTTCGTACCCGAATTTGAATGTTTCGGAAACCATAGGGCATGTGCTACAAGTATCATTCATTATGTTTTTTAAAATTTTGAAGTTTTCTTAATCGAACTTATGATTGTATGTTGCTGTCCTGATTGCAAAATGACTGCAACAACAATCGTCGACCTTAGAATTGTATTGGCTCATTTTTGCTCTAATTCTCTTCGGTTTTGATGATGTTTTTGAGATATTTTGAGAGCTATGATGCTCATCAGTAGGCTAGCTATATTTGGAGAATATGAAATTCAAATTTAAACGGGGTTAAATTTGAATTGAGTTCATATTGAATTCAAGCTATCGGTTTTGAGATATCCCTCTTAGTTTTCATTGCTTTAGAAAATAGTTTTCACTAAACCATTTTTGAAATGCATGGACATTTCAAATTATTATTAAATAGTATGTTTTAAAAATTATTTTTCTAAATAAAGATAGATTTATTTCCTATAATAAAGGAATATCAAACATTGGGTTTAAAAATCGTTTTCGGAAAATAATTTTAAAATTTTATTTTGTATAATACATTTATTTTATAAATTAAATTACTTATTTTTATGAATTTCGAACGTATAAGAAAGATAATTAAACAATAAAGTAAAACATATGGTACGAGACACATGGATTTGCTTTATCATTTAATAATGGACTTATACGATCGAAACCCTTTCAATGAACTGTTTGAGATGATTTTAGATGTTATTAAATTTTAGGTATATTATATGGTCCGAGAACTCCAATTTAGGAGTATATTCGATGAAGGGCCATTTTAAGATATGTTTCTGTAACGACTCGATTTTTCGTTGCTCAAAAACCGACATCAATACGTCCACTGTATCAAATGCCGCATAATTGAATGCCGGAAAACCGAATTGTTAGGGTTAAAGAAGAAGAGGTAGAAGAAAAGATAGAAGAAATAAGAAAAGATAGAACAGAAAACAGCAGAACAATATCAGAATCTCACAATCGCAATGGAACAACATATAATAATTAAATGAATAATCTTTGAACAAAATAATTATATCAGTTATTACATTACATCACATTACATTATATCATATCATCAGAGTGTACAACAATTAAACAACAACAAACAGTGGAAAAGAAATACTATATACTAGTAATACGCCATGCCATCAATCTTGCCTCCAGCAACTTCTGAATTCCAAAATATCCTGATAAACCTGACTCTTGACTGCCCGTGTGGAAATTGGTGAGCACCCAGAGTTTAGGAAGGAAACAATAAACTCCGAGTCATTCATGTGACTTGTGTGAGAACCAAAACATATTATTTTTATCTTCAAAAACAAAGAGGAATATTTTTAAACTCAATTCGCAATGCTTTTAAAAATGAGACTACCATAAGGCCTCCCGCACACACACACAAAGAAACGCAGAATCGGAGGATATTTCTCCTTATGATAGTCAAAGATGCTTGATACGCATTAAAAAGAAACATTTGTTATTATTACTAGTGCATAGTGTAGGAAAACATTTCGAAAGTAAAGATATAAATTTTAGCCAACATACGACCATTAACGTATGCCTACTATAGCTACCATCTAAACAGTGGTGACCACCATAAGTAAATGGCAGGTTCTACAACTAAAACCGTACAAGATCGTATTGTTTATTGGATTTCCAACAAATGGTCAGGCTAAGGAACTTCCTACTGCCACATGGGATCGCCTCTGTAGGACGTCCCGAGAACTTAACCATCTCTCTCCCAACACAAGTCCGGGTTACCTTTGTCACTAGGTAACTACTACACGACTATGCCATCCCCCGGCCCCTTTGGACCTTTATCCGAGTGCTCGATTCCAACAACACCACACAGTAATAGATATAGTGTATCAACATGAGTAAGTATCTGGGCTCCATACCATGATACCACCCTTTCCGGAAGGAAATGACATACCCTAAAGGGAGCTACCCCTAATAACCTTGCCGCATCCTTCCTGTTTTGACCATTTTCGGGGTGAGAGGTCCGACGAAGTCTCATCCATAAAGCTAGGCACAAAGCCATGCTTTAGGTCAACAAATGATCAAAGCAGTGATCACAAAGATAAATGATCAAACAAATGATCATATCGCAAATGATCAAACAATGATCATTTCACAGCAACACTCAACATGTCACATTACCAAATTGAGAGTATATCGCCGATAACCATCAACTACATAACCTCTAAGCGCGTACGTATCAGAGAAGGTGTTAAGATAAGAGAATAAATTCTGTTTGAAAGAAATGTATTTGAAAGAAATGTATTTGAAAGAAATCTTCTTTAATATCTCAAAATGTAATGTCAGACACGTAACCATACAAGTCTGTTCCGGGATCGAACAGAACCGAAGGCACTTACAAAGAAGTCCTTGCAATCAGGATATTCACTAATCACGTCCGGACTTCCCATCACATATGGAATTTCTATACTGGGGCCATTCGGTGCAGAAACATTCGACGGTAATCTTTCCGTTTTCAAAGATATTCGGTCTTCAACACCGGTCTTCAAATGCAATTCATAACGACGTATCACATATTCGAAATGGGTTATACGACCCCAAGGTCCTTTCCCGGTTAACCCGAATAGTGAGCGCTTATTCAAAAAAAAGTGTGGCATTCAAATTCAAACAAATCTCAACAAATACCCATTCAAAGGTAAATATTGATAGTCGGTTATTGAACTATCAATGGATATGCACAACATCATCAGATTCCAAATTATTTTCCAAATTGTTTATTTTCCCAAAAATGTCTTTACAAGATATATAATTTTCACACTTCAACCATTTGAAAACAATTTTCAAATTACTTTTCATCTTTACCACTTTTGAAACAAATTTCAAATCATTTCCCTATACGGGATATATTCACAAATCTTTATTCATTCTCATTTCAAAATGGTTCATTTAAACCAATTAAATAAATCCTTAACGATTTACTTTATATTTACGTTCCAAATCCATAAATTAATTCCCACGCTTCAAAATAAATCAACGTTTATTTTTAAACAAATTCCCCTTTTCATTTATAAATTCCATAGTGAATTTACATTCCAAAATATTTATGAATATACGATTTCAATTATTCATTTTCAATTTATCTTCAAAAAGGTAAATTCTCAAAACGTTTCATTTCACATTGGAAAAACATTTGCATACTTACTTAATAATAAGTAATTCACAAATCTATTTATTTTCAACACTTGGAAAATATTCAATATACTTAAATCAAAATTAAGTATATATTTCATTCTTTAAGGAAATCATTCTCTTAAACATATTTATTTGGGCCAAAACGAATGTTGCGTAAAACATCGTTACGACAAACCAAAATCACTAGTATAGGGATTCAAAATTAAGATAGATATATAAATCCCAATACTATACAAAACATTTCCCTTCGGAAATCATTTACTATAACAACAGTGTTATAGTCCACCATTTCCTTCTATTTCTCGAAAATGTCTATTTCAACAATGAATGTTGAAATCTATGGTTTCGATTCATAATACATTTTACAAACATCGTTAGATCGTTTTAATTCCATTTAAAACATCACATCCAAAACATTTTGTTTAACATATTATTCACTATTTAAAAACGTGAATATACTTCGTTAACCAATTTCATCATTTCTATACATTTTATTTTAAAGGATTATTCACTGTCTAAAATGTGAATATAACTCCATTAATAAGTTATAACAATTTACTTATCAAAATAAGTCGTTTGTGGATTTATAAAACAACGTTTATAAATTCCATTTATATATATTTTATAACAACTTCCTTTTATAAATCTCCTTTATTAATCTATTTCAACTTTTAACTCAATTATATACCAAAAGTTCATATTATAAGTCAAATGCTTGTAATTTATTTGTTTACAAAATCGTTCTTTTAAAACTTCCCAAATTATAAATCTTATAACTTATAAGATTCATTTATTTACCCAAATCTATTCTTTTAATAACTTTACAAATTTTATAAACCTACTGCTTATAAAATTCCATTTATAACTTCACCGTTTATAATTCTATAAATTTCATTCATTTATGAAATTCATTTAGACTTCATTCTAACACTTATAAAAACTCGTTTTATAATTCCAACATTTTAATTTATAAATATCAATTTATAAATCCTTTATATAAATCAATTTATACTATTATTTTAAAACGTCTTTAAACTCCTTTATAGTTTCACCATTTTCTTTGATTTATAAAATAATCAAATTTTATAAATCCTATATTTAAACTTTGTACAATAAATTCAAAAATCCCAATTTAAACTATTTTATAAAATCATTAACCTCATATTTTCAAAAATCAACTTTTAACTATATTTCTCAAAAATCATAATTTTTATAACATTAACATTATAACGTTTATTTATTTAAAATGAATCAATTCCAAAAATATTTTATAAACGTATACTTTCAAAAATCACTTTAAAAATCCTTTTAAAATTCCAAAATTGGCCAAATGATGCTACACACCAAATAGTCAATCACGACAACAACGACATCATATATCTGTATATGATAATCAATCAAATATCACAATATCTGAAATCAAATAAATATTGTTGAGGAATCCAGTTGGATCCCTCCAACCTGTTTTCCTGCATCCAAAGATGTTAGAACAATACCAATTCCGTTCCAGTACGGAATTATCACGGTATATGGGATTTAAAATATTGTCCGCTTAATAGACGACGCAATAGGGTCTCATCCGCTATATAATGCGGGGAATCAACTCCAAGTACATAAATAATACCAATTTCATTGTACTGAAATATTCACGGTATATGTTTTTAATAAATAACATCCGCTTAATAACGGCGTATAATGTCTATTTTAACAATCAATAGATAACAATCATCATTCAAACATACATTCAAGAATTTTAAATCTAACTATTTAAAATTAAAATCGAAACTGATTCGGTTGAGTGAGAAGTTCCCACCTCGCTTTCAATTTCGTTTTCAGCTTTTATTTCCAATAAAATTAAACGGACGTTTAATTTTACTCGAAATTTTCGCTAGCTCCAAACAACTCCAATCCAATTCCATAGCGTAGTACTCGTCCATATGATTCCAACGCAACTTGTTTCACGCGTTTTCGACCTCGATTGAAAAAGATATGATATTACGAAGTTTACACGAAATTATAATTATAAATTTTACAACTTATTTTTTTTAAACCTAGTAGATCTCTGCCGTTGACCGCTGCCTCCTGCATCCAAGCCGTCCCTATCTCCATCTCCCCTTCCCAGTAACAAACGCAACATCCAAACCCATTAGCCACCCTTGGGTTTGAATTTTTCGAGCCTCCTCGTCGACATCCACTCCAATCAACCACCACCACCACGAAGTGCATCATGAACTCCACCTCCTCTAGCCGACCGCACGTATACGGCCTCCCCCCTGTGCATAAAAATGCATGCGAACGCAAGCCCTTTCGGCCACCATAACTTCCTCCACGTTGCAAATTATCCAATCACCACCGTTAGATCTAAAGATCTTGAGGAGATCTACAACTTTGTAGTTGACATCTTTTTGAATTAATGTGTAGATTGAGAGAAAATTGGAGGTGAAGCACGCAAATTTCTGACCATTGAATTATTATGAACGGCGGCTGAACGTATAACCCTATGGTTTTATTTTATGTTGCAAATGAGAATATTCAGGTGCTTATATAGAAAAAATACGCGACACTATTCATCCCGGATTTTTCGAACTCCAAACGAAGCGTTCCGGTTGGCGTTCCTAAGGTTTACCCCGCGTTCCGAACATAATGGAACGTGTTACGGGAGCTAATTCTATCATCTGTGCGAGTTATGGAAATAAACGTTCTATTTCAAATTAAATCGATAAAACAAATTTCTAGGCGTTTTGGCCTGCACCGGACAAACGGTAAATCAGATTGACACGAAATTTGAAACCATACAATAATATCACATTACGGATCCGATGAAACTGGTTTCGTCGAAATCCGAGACTGTTTGAAAAATGACTATTTTAACTCGTCAAATAAATATTAAAACAATTTCGATGCGTCTCGAGCTGCCACGGTCAAACGAAAACTCCAATTGCTACGAAATTGAAATCCGATAATAACAAACTATTACGGATCCAATGGAACTAGTTTCGTCCAGTTCTGAGACTGTTCAAAAATTGACTAATTTCACTAGTCGGTTAAATATTAAAATATTCAGTTTCCACAAATTAACTTTTAATTCGATTTTAAAATTTCTAAAATATCATTCTAGCTCCAACATGATAAAATAAAATTTTACAAATCATTTTCAATCATGTTTAACCCAAATTTCAATTATTTCTGTATTTTCAACTATTAAATTATCGATTTAATTATTCAGTTAATTCCAATTATTCCAATTACAACCAAATACCTTTGCTTATATTCATCTTGGTTTAACACCTTTACTCTCAATTGGTTTAATTAAATTGATTTTCATTCAATTATTCAACTTTCAAATAACATTAGATTTTAATGAATTACACTTACATTCATTATTTCATATCAATTATTTAACATTCAATCCATTCATTCAATTCAATTGCTAAAGTTGAATTTCATTACATAACTCAAGTTCATATCTATCACTTAACTTTATTAATTTACTTTGATATCAAAATCAACTCCATTCAACATCTCTTAAGTTATACTTCCATTTTACAAACATCACTTGGTTTTACTTATTAAATTCCCACTTATAAATCAATTCAGATTCCAAATTCTAAAGTAAATTTCCATTTAACTTTAAATTCATTTTTTTTATTTACAACTCATATTCATAAATATATTCATATAGTTTCACTTCTTGTATATATAAGTTTATTTCTCAATTGTAAATCACTTTAATTATAATTCAATTCTTATAATTCTTTTTACTTATACAATTATACTCTTATTTAGATTATTCAAACATCTTATTCAACAACCAAACAATCAACTTATATCCTTTAATAATTCTGAAAAATTATCCCTTTATATATGAAATATAATCAAGGTAAAATTATTTCATTTACCCAACTTAAAACAATATCGTGTCGAATTGTTCTGTACAAGTGTTTAGAGATCACTATCAACAACGTTAATTACTCGTATTAACCAGAATCCATATACCACTCAACAAACCAATCATCACATTATAAAAGAATTTTATATTCACTAACAAATACGCTCTCATAGCTATTATTACACTCAAACTCATTCTAGAGTACTACTGACTCTATCTCTAATGAGTAATACCCAACAGAGCCATGGTTGTCGCTTAACCATATGCTCTGATACCAATTATAACGACTCGATTTTTCATTGCTCGAAAACCGACATTAATACGTCCACTGTATCAAAAGCCGCATAACCGAATGCCGAAAAACCGAATTGTTAGGGTTAAAGAAGAAGAGGTAGAAGAAAAAGATAGAAGAAATAAGAAAAGATAGAACAGAACAGAAAACAGCAGAACAATATCAGAATCTCACAATCGCAACGGAACAACATATAATAATTAAATGAATAATCTTAAAACAAAAGAATTATATAGTTATTACATTACATCACATTACATTATATCATATCATCAGAGTGTACAACAATCAAACAACAACAAACAGCGGAAAAGAAATACTATATACTAGTAATACGCCATGCCATTAATCTTGCCACCAGCAACTTCTGAATTCAAAAATATCCTGATAAACCTGACTCTTGACTGCCTGTGTGGAAATTGGTGGGCACCCAGAGTTTAGGAAGGAAACAATAAACTCCGAGTCGGTCATGTGACTGATTTGAGAACCAAAACAGTTTATTTTTATCTTCAAAAACAAAATAGAGGAATATTTTTAAAGTCAATTTGCGATGCTTTTAAAAATGAGACTACCATAAGGCCTCCCGCACGCACACACAATGCAAATGCAGAATCGGAGGAGATTTCTCCTTATGATAGTCAAAGATGCTTGATACGCATTAAAAAGAAACATTTGTTATTATTACTAGTGCATAGTGTAGGAAAACATTTCGAAAGTAAAGATATAAATCTTAGCCAACATACGACCATTATCGTATGCCTACTATAGCTACCATCTAAACAGTGGTGACCGCCATAAGTAAATGGCAGGTTCTACAACTAAAACCGTACAAGATCGTATTGTTTTATTGGATTTCCAACAAATGGTCAGGCCAAGGAACTTCCTACTGCCACATGGGATCGCCTCTGGCGGGACGTCCCGAGAACTTAACCAGCTCTCGGCCAACACATGGCCGGGTTACCTTTGTCACTAGGTAACTACTACACGACTATGCCATCCCCCGGTCCCATTGGACCTTTATCCGAGCGCTCGATTCCAACAACACCACACAGTAATAGATATAGTGTATCAACATGAGTAAGTATTTGGGCTCCATACCATGATACCACCCTTTCCAGAAGGAAATGACATACCCTAAAGGGAGCTACCCCTAATAACCTTGTCGCATCCTTCCTGTTTTGACCATTTCCGGGGTGTGAGGTCCGACGAAGTCTCGTCCACAAAGCTAGGCACAAAGCCATGCTTTGGGTCAACAAATGATCAAAGCAATGATCACAAAGATAAATGATCAAACAAATGATCATATCACAAATGATCAAACAATGATCATTTCACAGCAACACTCAGCATGTCACATTACCAAATTGGGAATATATCGCTAATAACCATCAACTACATAACCTCTAAGCGCGTACATCTCAGAGAAGGGTGTTAAGCCAAGAGAATAAATTCTCCGCCACCAACAGAAATGTATTTGAAAGAAATCTGCTTTAATATGACAAAACGTAATGTCAGACACGTAACCATACAAGTCTGTTCTAGGATCGAACAGAACCGAAGGCACTTACAAAGAAGTCCTTGCAATCCAGATATTCACTAATCACGTCCGGACTTCCCATCACATATGAAATTTCTATACCGGGGCCATTCGGTGCAGAAATATTCGACGGTAATCCTTCCGTTTTCAAAAATATCCAGTCTTCAACACCGGTCTTCAAATGCAATTCATAGCGACGTATCACATATTCGGAATGGGTTATACGACACCAAGTTCCTTTCCCGGTTAACCCGAATAGTGAGCGCTTATTCAAAAATAAGTGTAGTATTCAAATTCAAACAAATCTCAACAAATACCCATTCAAAGGTAAATATTGATAGTCGGTTATTGAACTATCAATGGATATGCACAACGTCACCAGATTCCAAATAATTTATTTTTCCAAAAAAATATCTTTACAAGATATATAATTTTCACACTTCAACAATTTGAAAACAATTTTCAAATTACTTTTCATCTTTACCACTTTTGAAACAAATTTCAAATCATTTCCCTATACGGGATGTATTCACAAATCTTTATTCATTCTCATTTCAAAATGATTCATTTAAACCAATTAAATAAATCCTTAACGATTTACTTTATATTTACGTTCCAAATCCGTAAATTAATTCCCACACTTCAAAATAAATCAACGTTTATTTTTAACAAATTCCCCTTTTCATTTATAAATTCCATAGTGAATTTACATTCCAAAATATTTATGAATATACGATTTGAATTATTCATTATCAATTTATCTTCAAAAAGATAATTTTTCAAAACGTTTCATTTCACATTGGAAAAACATTTCCATACTGACCTAATAATAAGTAATTCACAAATCTATTTATTTTCAACAATAGGAAAATATTCAAACAAAAATTAAGTATATATTTCATTTTTTAAGGAAATCATTCTCTTAAACATATTTATTTAGGCCAAAACGAATGTTGCGTAAAACATCGTTACGACAACCCAAAATCACTAGTATAGGGATTCGAAATTAAGATAGATATATAAATCCCAATACTATTCAAAACATTTCCCTTCGGAAATCATTTACTATGACAACAGTGTTATAGTCCACCATTTCCTTCTATTTCTCGAAAACGTCTATTTCAACAATGAATGTTGAAATCTATGGTTTCGATTCATAATACATTTTTAAAACATCGTTAGATCGTTTTAATTCCATTTAAAACATCACATCCAAAACATTTTGTTTAACATATTATTCACTATTTAAAAACGTGAATATACTTCGTTAACCAATTTCATCATTTCTATACATTTTATTTTAAAGGATTATTCACTGTCTAAAATGTGAATATAACTCCATTAATAAGTTATAACAATTTACTTATCAAAATATGTCGTTTGCGGATTTATAAAACAACGTTTATAAATTCCATTTATATTTATTTTATAACAACTTCCTTTTATAAATATCCTTTATTAATCTATTTCAACTTTTAACTCAATTATATACCAAAAGTTCATATTATAAGTTAAATGCTTATAATTTATTTGTTTACAAAATCGTTCTTTTAAAACTTCCCAAATTATAAATCTTATAACTTATAAGATTCATTTATTTACCCAAATCTATTCTTTTAATAACTTTACAAATTTTATAAACCTACTGCTTATAAAATTCCATTTATAACTTCACCGTTTATAATTCTATAAATTTCATTCATTTATGAAATTCATTTAGACTTCATTCTAACACTTATAAAAACTCTTTTTATAATTCCAACATTTTAATTTATAAATCCTTTATATAAATCAATTTATACTATTATTTTAAAACGTCTTTAAACTCCTTTATAATTTCACCATTTTCTTTGATTTATAAAATAATCAAATTTTATAAATCCTATATTTAAACTTTTTACAATAAATTCAAAAATCCCAATTTAAACTATTTTATAAAATCATTAACCTCATATTTTCAAAAATCAACTTTTAACTATATTTCTCAAAAATCATAATTTTTATAACATTAACATTATAACGTTTATTTATTTAAAATGAATCGATTCCAAAAATATTTTATAAACGTATACTTTCAAAATTCACTTTAAAAATCCTTTTAAAATTCCAAAATTGGCCAAATGATGTACACACCAAATAGTCAATCACGACAACAACGACATCATATATCTGTATATGATAATCAATCAAATATCACAATATATGAAATCAAATAAATATTGTTGAGGAATCCAGTTGGATCCCTCCAACCTGTTTTCCTGCATCCAAAGATGTTAGAACAATACCAATTCCGTTCCAGTACGGAATTATCGCGGTATATGGGATTTAAAATATTGTCCGCTTAATAGACGACGCAATAGGGTCTCATCCGCTATATAATGCGGGAAATCAACTCCAAGTACATAAATAATACCAATTTAATTGTACTGAAATATTCGCGGTATATGTTTTTAATAAATAACATCCGCTTAATAACGGCGTATAATGTCTATTTTAACAATCAATAGATAACAATCATCATTCAAACATACATTCAAGAATTTTAAATCTAACTATTTAAAATTAAAATCGAAACAGATTCGATTGAGTGAGAAGTTCTCATCTCGCTTTCAATTTCGTTTTCAGCTTTTATTTCGAATAAAATTAAATGGACGTTCAATTTTACCCGAAATTTTCGCTAGGTCCAAACGACTCCAATCCAATCCTATAGCGTAGTACTCGTCCATACGATTCCAACGCAACTTTTTTCGCGCGTTTTCGACCTCGTATGAAAAAGATATGATATTACGAAGTTTACACGAAATTATAATTATAAATTTTGCAACTTATTTTTTTTAAACCTAATAGATCTCTGCCGTTGATCGCAGCCTCCTGCATCCAGGCTGTCCCTATCTCCATCTCCCCTTCCCAGTAACAAACGCGACGTCCAAAGCCATTAGCCGCCCTAGGGTTTGAATTTTTCGAGCCTCCTCGTCGACATCCACTCCAATCCACCACCACCACCACGAAGTGCATCACGAACTCCACCTCCTCTAGCCAACCGCACGTATACGGCCTCCCCCCTATGCGTAGAAACGCGTGCGAACGCAAGCCCTTTCGGCCACCATAACTTCCTCCACGTTGCGAATTATCCAATCACTACCGTTGGATCTAAAGATCTCGAGGAGATCTACAACTTTGTAGTTGACATGTTTTTGAATTAATGTATAGATTGAGAGAAAATTGGAGGAGAAATACGCAAATTTCTAACCATTGAATGATTATGAACGGCGGCTGAACGTATAACCCTAGGGTTTTATTTTATGTTGCAAATGAGAATATTTAGGTGCTTATATAGAAAAAATACGCGACACTATTCATCCCGGATTTCTCGAACTCCAAACGAAGCGTGCCGGTTGGCGTTCGTAAGGTTTACCCCGCATTTTGAACACAACGAAACATGTTTCGGGAGCTAATTCGATCATCTATGCGAGTTATGGCTATAAACGTTCTATTTCAAATTAAATCGGTAAATCAAATTTCTAGGCATTTTGGCTTGCACCGGACAAACGGTAAATCCATTTGACATGAAATTTGAAATCATACAATAATATCACATTACGGATCCGATGAAACTAGTTTCGTCGAAATTCGAGACTGTTTGAAAAATAGCTATTTTAACTCGTCAAATAAATATTAAAACAATTTCGATACGTTTCGAGCTGCCATGGTCAAACGAAAACTCCAATTGCTACGAAAATTGAAATCAGATAATAACAAACTATTACGGATCCAATGGAACCAGTTTCGTCCAGTTTTGAGACTGTTCGAAAATTGACTAATTTCACTAGTCGATTAAATATTAAAATATTCAATTTTCACAAATTATCTTTTGATTCAATTTTAAAAGTTCTAAAATATCATTCTAACTCCAGCATGATAAAATAAAATTTTACAAATCATTTTCAATCATATTTAACCCAAATTTCAATTATTTCTTTATTTTCAACTATTAAATTATCGATTTAATTATTCAATTAATTCCAATTATTTAAATAAATTTTGTTCGACTTATAAATTTCACTTATTAATCTTTAAATTAATTAAATATACGAATTTTAATTAATAAAAATTCTGGGTCGTTACAGTTTCTTAATCGCCGATGAAATGAGGTGAATTAAGAGCTAGAAATTCTTAATTGGAATTATGGTTATAAATAACCATCTAGATGTTATTTTTACTTGCCGATGAGATGAGGTAAGATTCTTTATGTTGATTTTAGATTTTGAGATGTATTATGATAATTTTTACTTGTCGATGAGATGAGATAAGTGACGATGCCACTAGTACTCATCAATGATATGAGACGAGCATGGTATTGTATTTACTCCCCAATGAGATGAGGCTGAGTATATTTTCCTGATGTTTATGATGTTTTACTAGTGTGGTACTAACTAACGGCTAGTAAACCGTTTGGTGCGAACGTATGGTATGGGATATACGTTAACACCTATTGGGTTCCTATCCAAGAAGTTAAGACACATTCACAATGTTTACTAGTACTACAGACCACGAGTACTCGATTGGAGTCATCACGATGTAATTGCTACTCCGATCATCACGATGTTATTAACTTCGGTCTTTGTGGCTAGGAGTCATTATGATGTTACATACTATAGTCATTCACGATGTTCACGATGTTAAGATGTTATTTGACTCCAGTCGTCGCGATGTTTATGGTACCAAATAGTAGTGCTAGTCACGATGTAGTGCGCGTAGCATTGCTTCGGCATGCAATCGAGGATCTGGCCAATCCGGGATTTCTTTGAGTTTTGATGTTTTACACTTCACCATCTTTAGATGATTACTACATTGCTAGCCTAGTGCCAGATGAGATTTATACATATATGATGAAATCATTTATGAGGTTACTCTTTGATTGAATTATTTGCATTATGGATTGATAATTTTATTATTTTATAGACTACTTAGTATTAAGATGGATTTGAGATGCATCTATATTCATACCAATGAGTTGAGGTATGAATAAGTATAATGCTTCTTCTATGATTGGGTTTTATATTTCCTTGAATGATCCTTGGGATGTGCCAATTAGACGAGGCATATCCGTATGCGTTTTATTCTATGCATGATGGATATGTACCTTTGATGTATTGTTATATTGACAGCCACTTCTAAGAAGATAGTTGAATCATTTGGAGTCATTATTCATATTCCTTTATACTGCCGATGATATGAGGCTAAAGCGATGTTTATTTGTAACGACCCGCTATTTTGGACCATTCAAATCGACAATAAAACCATACATGTCCGATTTGAATAATTCAAAATACCGAATTGTTAATTTAAATTTGGCAAAACGTAACATATACAATAAATAAATCAATCACAGATCACAGACACAGAGTAATATGATGCAGCGGAATAGATAAAAATAGTAGTTCATGAAGCTACTATATACATTAAAGTTAGAAATAAAATGCAACCAAATAGTTTAAATGCAGTGAAGTCTCCAATGCAACAGATGACTTCTCTGAACCAATCAACTGGAAGGGCTGGAATCTGAGTCGATAGTTGGATCTCCAAATGAAACTCTGAACTCTAAAGGTGAATCTCTAATGCTGTATCACTCGGTCTGACCCGAGCGTAAAGCAAAACACAAAACACTCGAGTCAGGATTAACATTCTTATATAAATAAATCCAACTCAAGTGAAATATCAACTGAAATACAAATAACTTAAAGGATGTTGGGATAACCACCCTCTAAGGGTCCATGGAACTATCTACAAGGTAGAAATATACACTATAACACCGAGGTCAATTCAAATTTATATTTCAAAACCAAATATTATTTTCACTTCAAATATCTCTATACTTCCCAAAATATTATATAGATTAAATAATTTATAAAGTGAAGTATATTCAATTCCTTTACTTAGCGAACCCTTCAACATCAATCCGACCTTCCCTTACGCATTAAATTCAATCTCAATTTATCACTTTAAAATCTTCCTAAATTAACCACTTTAATTTTTATAAATCTCAAATCTGGATTTTGATATCCCAATTTCCCTTTTTATTTCAATATGTTTCCATACTTTAAGTATTTAACATTTCAACTAAATTTTTCCCAATCTAGTCTTCTTACTTCGAATTTCAAATTTAGTTCAACTAAATTTTCACTTAATTCAATTAGTTATCTACATAACGAATTCTACTATCTTGGTTCCAAATACATATCCAAATCTCTAAACCATTTAATTCCACTATAGTTCATAGCTTAAATATAACAATTTAAGTTTAACAGTTTCATATAGATTCTCGATTTTTACATCATTATTATTCAGTCTCGAATCCTTCCTTATTTGATTCAATATCCTTTTAGTGACCTTAAATTACATTTTCTCAATATTTCTTAAATTTTATTAAACGTGAAATACCACATTCGATAAATTTCAAATTGATTTAAATAAATAAATCCTTATCTAAAACCATAAAAAAAATAACCCAAATTTATCTCCCAGTCTTAATTGTTCAATATTATTTCAAAACTATTCGAGATAAAATTTACATAAATTTTTATCAAAATTTATGTATTTAATCAAATCTTGATTAAACTAGATATACTTAACTCTATATTTATCCTTACCCCTTATATGTATTTAAGCATTTACATTTAATAAGACCATATGTTTCTTATCATAGGGTTCAAGTGTTACGGATATTATCATTTCTATCCGTACACAAAATGTATACGGGTGAATAGCATTTCAACCCATAATCCCAAATTTATTTAAATGAAAACCGCTTGGGACTATCATTTCAACCCATTTCAATTTAAAAATCAAACATAACAAAGGAAACTTGCAGTGTGATGACAGGGATGGTGTCAAAGTAAATAAACAAACAATAACAACAATCAACAACCATTCAATAACTTAATCAAATAACCCCGAAATAAGCGTATTAATTCGCATTGTTACTTGTATAATTATTTCTAGAATCTACACTATCATTTCATGTAGATTACAGATTATTACATTTCAGTTTTTCACTTGTCGTTCCATTTCAATTTCAGTTTAATATTACAACAGTTAATCCAAACTACGTTCAAAGCTTTAAAGTATAACTTATCAATTTCTACGCCAATTAATGGGTCAAATTAAACTAATCAAATTTACATATGGCGGGGTCAGGTTTAATCAATCAAGGTCCATCATATATAATCCGTTTTACTTTGTAAACTATACCACCTCAAATCTTACTAGCAAACTAGTTATCACTTAACAATAGTAATTAACATCCAATTTAAATGACAATCAATCAATCAGTCAATTTTCAACCAATCTGTATTATTATCACATACATAATTAACCGATAATGGTGTCAGGTGTCATAGGTGAACAGATACAGATGATAGCAGTCGTAACAGTAAAACAACTAACAGCAGCATATTTCACTTGACGTTTCAATTGAATCAAATTTAATAAATAAAAGAACGTTAATCGTGAGTGATTGCTCACCTTTCGAGGGTAGAGAGATACTTGACAAAGAATCGAGCTATGGATTGGGTCACGATCTAGACAATCGAAAAAAAATCCAAACAAAATCGCAACGCGAAGTAAGCTGAAAGTGGGTTTGACGGCAAAGCTGAAAAATAGAGATTGATGGAAACAAATCAGAATCGTCTGGATAAAACTGAAAATGGATATATTATTATTGTATTATGTATATTTAAATCAATACTCAAATTTTAAAATACATATCAAAATAACCCACCAAAATCGAAATTTATATATATAAGTTATATCTTTTAGAAATCTATATTAAAATAAAGCCTATATCCCCTGCTTTATACCAATACTAATAATGTACTTTGACTAAATCTCATAAAAATATAGCGCTAGGACCTATGAATTTTTTTCTTCTGTAACCTATATATCCTAAATCCTATATTACTGCAAACATTAGATCTTTATATAAACTTTGCTAATACTAACTAAGGCTACAGACCCAATACTAACCTAACAGCTTTAAATAACTAACAAATAAACAAGTTTCAATATGTAAATTTAAAACAAACCAATGTATACTTAGAAATCAATATCCAGTTTTCAAATTTTAAAATAAAATAAAAATAAAATTAAAACACGTACGTATTCATACATCCTAACATAAAATACTACTTAATCCTTACATGACATGCAGCAGACTATACAATACTCACGTATTAATAGATATATATATATACGATATGTAAAAGCTTACAAGTTTGAAAAATAATATTCATATATTATACACATGTATACTAAGGCCTAAAATATAATATACATATATACTTTTAAACACGGTAATACAATACTAGGCAGTAGATAAAATTCAAGAGAGATATATATAAATGGAAATATATAAGCAGATACATACTTGCGCAGGCTAGAGGGGTATGGGCACACACGACACACAATAAGGCCGGGGAAAAGAGCTGCATTCGTATGGTGATGGGGTGCGAAGTTCGGGCTAGGCGGCGACTGGTGGTTCGGCTAGCTGTTGTGGGGTTTAAGGCTACATGGGAGGTGGGAAGAAATGAAGGTGGCTGCTGCTTATCGAAGGGGTGATGTTGTACGGATCTTGGCAGTGGGTGGTTCGGTATTAGGAGCACATGGAGGCTCGACCGAGGTAGGTGGCTGAGGTGAAAGTTGGAAGGCTAACGGCAGGACGATGGTGGAGGCTGCGGCACATGCAATACTGGCTGAAGGGGAAAGGCAAAATGTTGGCTCACTGTGAAGGCTCGGGTCGGAGCACGCGGGGTGCGGTTGCAGGAGAGGTCAGAGGTCTTGCACGGCGGTGGGTCGCATGAGGCAGTGTCGGTTCAATGGTTGACTACGGCGTGTAGAGGGATGTCATTCGCTTGTGAAGTGGGCTGTGCTCGGTTTGTGGGTCAGGGCCGAAATAACATCAAGTGGTTCGGCACTGGTAGAGGTCGGCGCGGCTGATCGGGGGGGGAGCATCGGCAGTCAGGGAAGATGAAGGCGTAGGTGATTGCGTTGAAGGTGGAGCCGATCTCACCTGTGGCCGAGAGCAAGAGGGAGAAGGAGAGTGGGGAGGAGGTCTCTACAGGTGATGGAACATGGATTGGTAGGGGAAGAAGCATAGGTAGAGTAAGAAAAGAATGTCGGTCTAAATAGGCTACTGAATATTTTATACCAGTGAAGATTTAATAGAAAACGAAGTGGGTAGGATAGTGCAGACGAACAGGTGGCTACGATGGGAAATTAGCAGGCTTTTAAAGAATATAACTGTTCACACGTAAATTACTCATTTTGATGTGTGAACGTAAATGGAAGCAATCAGTGAAAAACGAACCATAAACGTTATCAATGAATTTGGTAGTACTGGCAGCTGCTTAAATTCCGGAGTAATAAAATCAAAGGCTATACGTTGATTCAGGAAATAATTAAAACAATTAATAGCTGATTAGCCAGTACATTTTCGAATTTTACATGCACTGAAAAATGAAGATGAAGGGGGAAAGAAATAAATATAAAAGGAACCATGATGTGTACAATAATTGAAACGAAAACGTATACAAATAAATGAAATTGTAACAGTCTCTCATTGATTCAGCTGACAAATAAAGCAATCGATTATACGCGTTCAAATTTTTGAAACTCAAAATAAATAAAGGTTAGCAGATCCGGTACCGTTACGGTTACTGGTTTCGTAGATTCCGCTGAGTACCGGACTTCAAAATATAGAAATAAAATACCGTAGAGATCCACTCGACGAGACGATCAAAACGAAATACAGATAACATTGGTGGAACGATCATCCGATCAAAAGTCGATAATCGGTACCAAAATGCAGTTATTTTGCCAGAAATAAGATAAACGGAGTAATAGAAGTCCGATTTCGAAAAACGACGTCTTAGTCAGAAGATGGTTTAGAATTTTTCTATGTAAAAATATTTAGGTTTGGAAATTTACTTATTACCATCAATTATTAACTGATTTGAATGTAATAGAATTTCTCAATAAAATAAACTTCCATATAATTAATTGAAAATTTTCCACCTGCTATGTTTAATTATACGTAATCCAAATATTAAGTTTTTTTATTTTAAAAATTATTATCATTAAAATTTCTCAAAAATTCAATTAAATATGTAAATAAAACAATAAAATTTATTAAAATCTTACAGGTCGTTACACTCTCCCCCACTCAAAACTTTTCGTCCCCGAAAAGGAAGGAGGTAGGAGAATAAAGTAAATCGAAAGTCAAATGTAGATAACTTATTTAAACTATATAAATTTCTTCGAAATATTCATTTGAAACTTCATTTGCAATTTAATTTTACTTTAATATGTAATACTTTTCAAACTTCTTTTGAAACAATTATTTACATTATTACTTATATTTACAAATACCATTTGGAAACATTTAATCCTTAATTCATAAATTTATCTCAAAATACTTTTCAACATTATTAATAAATCAGTAATTATTTACTTTAAATATGTTTTTATTAAATTAATACTTCTAAAATACTTATAACACTTATATTTTCTATTAAACCATGTAGCATGTAAATAAACAATATTTAAAGATAAATCCAACAAGGAAGGAAGGTAGTTTTGAAAACAGAATCAAGGCGAATAAATAAGCTGAGCAGATAAGGTAGATTCAAAAGAAAGAATCGGGCACGAATTGTTAATTCACCAAAGGAATTTAATTTCAAAGATTAATACAAATTTCTTTGTTGGGAAAATATTTTATAATAAATACCTTTATAATAATACTTTTAAAATAAGATATTACTATATCAAAGTAAATTTCTTTCGAAAATACTTTTATAACTCGATGTTTCAACAAGTTTATCCTCGTTCTTGCAGGCTCTGGCCATGCGTTGATCAGGCGCAAAGCTAGAATTCTTCAAGTACTAAGTAGACTTGTTTCAATACCCAGTGAAAATACTTGGAAAAATCTTTTAAAATCAGATATGGAAAGTACGATCCAACAAAACAATCAAACCAAAACCTTTGTCCGATCATGGTTCGCAGATACACAATGGTTACGCCTGGTTCCCCCAGGAAACAATCCATATCCGTAAGCTTTCACAGCCCTGCGAGTTACGCCATGATGACTAGTAGGGTGCAGGATACACAATGGTTACGCCTGGTTCCCCCAGGAAACAATCCGTACCCCTAGGCAAGACTCAGCCAGGCACTTGCGCTACTATTCGCGACCTACACAGATTGCAGGATACACAATGGTTACGCCTGGTTCCCCCAGGAAACAATCCGTACCCCTAGGCAAGACTCAGCCAGGCAATTTCGCTGTGCATTCACGAGAGAAAAAAAGAAACCGTGGGTTACGTCACGGTGGGAACACTCGAGTATTACATCCGGAAAACCAAAAATCAGAGAGAATAATATCGATAGAATGAATCCACGCTGTGGCCACAAAGCGGATATCAAGCAGAAGGCACTTTCCATATCTTTATTTGCAAAATATATATCATATAGTACCTTTTCAAATCACTTTCAAATATCGTACTTATATAAAGTCCATATGTATAGGATTCCTTTCTAAATCGAATACTTTCCAAATCAATAGTATATCAAAACATACTTACATAGACTTTGATTATATAAATTTTCTTTCCAAATTGAGTACCTTTCAAATCAATTGATTTCAAATCACTTTCATACTTATACAAATCCATTTTATATAAGTCCGACCACTTCCCAAATCAAGTGCTTAATTATACAAGGTTCTCAATTTCAAATCATTCAATATCAAATTTAGTTCCAAAGTCATATATGAATTCACCAACTTTCTCCCAAATTAGATATCCTAATTTCAAAGTTCCCCAAAATAATAGGTTTAGAAAATTATCCCAGTTTCCAGATTAAAATAATTCAAGTCAAACAAATTCATTTCCAAAATCATCATATAAGTACTGGTTTTAAATTTCAATTAAATTTTAAAACCCAATATTTTCTCACAATCCATTATCCTCAAAATGGTTTCCAACTTTATACTTATCCCTTTTAAACCTTTAAACTATCCATTTCTATGTGAAATATCCAATTTACCTTTTTGAAAACCATTATTCAACTATTTTTCCAAAACATTTCAAAACTAAATTTATATTCTTAATCAGACATTGTATACTCTTCGAAATTTCTTAGTTTTGAAAATTTAATCTCGATTTGGAAGTGTTCGAACATTTAAAATAGTTAGGGAAATCAAATTTTCAATTCAAGAGTTGAAAATCAACAATAAATCAATAAATCAATTATTAAATCTGGAACTCGAGGACTAAACACCGGTCTCACTTTAAATTGTTTCAAATATATACATATATCTTTCTAAAATATCAAATTATACTTCAAAATTTGAAATCAAAAACGGTTTACAAAATCACTCGCATAGCGAAGCTATTAAAGTGGCCTCTCCCCACTCTGAAACTCGAAAATCAATGTCGATGATGCGTGCACTCATCACCGAAATTATTTTCCAGCGACATACGTGAGTTCTGGACTTCTATTTCTTGAAAACTTTTTGAAATTTCTTCAAAATTATTGGAATTTATTTGAACCCATTTGAAACATTTCTTATTTGGAAAAATACCTTTAAATCGTATTTTTTTATATATATATTTTCCAAAATCTTAAATCCAATTTCAAAATACCGGAATTCAATTCTCGAATTTCAAATTTAACGCTTTAGTTATAAATCATTTTTATATAAATCGGTTTCTTATAATTTTTCAAAATTTCAAATCCCTTCAAAACTTTTTATATATAGAATAACATTTCTTATTTGTTTTGTATATAGGTATATAATCCTTATGGAAAACATTTCACTTTTATATATAGAATAAAATCATAGTTATCAAAATAATAATTTCGATATTTAAAACAATTTTCAAAATGCAAAGATACCCGATTTTCAAAGGATAATTTTAAGAATGAATTTCAAAACAAAGATAGAGATTTGAATTAGAGGAACTCCAATCCATAGAATTCTGATTCGAAGATAGACTCGATCGAAGATGAGATAATTAAATTACAAAATAGAAGAAGGATATACTTCTACAAATCGCGGGCGACCTTAACCGGGTCAATCGTGATTTCAGGAATATGATCGATGCGGAATTCTAAGGCAAATCGACATTCTATCGCCCGATATAGAATTCAGCATAACTAGATATAGCAGCATTGTAAACCGAGGATACATGAATCTTCGGTGAATCAATGCCAACTGAAAAGGAGTTTCTCCCCTTTTACAAATCATTCAGTGGAGTTATGGAATACTCCAGAATCGAACGAATATAAATAGGGAGAGACAAGAATGAATTTCGAAACTGAGGGACATTCCAAAATTCAAAGGAAATCGAGTCAAAAAGGAAGAGATTCAACTCGAATGAAAGTAATTCTGTAAATAAATTTACCATATATGCTAAGTTTTGCCTAGAGCCAAAGCTCTGATACCAACTGTAACGACCCGCTATTTTGGACCATTCAAATCGACAATAAAACCATACATGTCCGATTTGAATAATTCAAAATACCGAATTGTTAATTTAAATTTGGCAAAACGTAACATATACAATAAATAAATCAATCACAGATCACAGACACAGAGTAATATGATGCAGCGGAATAGATAAAAATAGTAGTTCATGAAGCTACTATATACATTAAAGTTAGAAATAAAATGCAACCAAATAGTTTAAATGCAGTGAAGTCTCCAATGCAACAGATGACTTCTCTGAACCAATCAACTGGAAGGGCTGGAATCTGAGTCGATAGTTGGATCTCCAAATGAAACTCTGAACTCTAAAGGTGAATCTCTAATGCTGTATCACTCGGTCTGACCCGAGCGTAAAGCAAAACACAAAACACTCGAGTCAGGATTAACATTCTTATATAAATAAATCCAACTCAAGTGAAATATCAACTGAAATACAAATAACTTAAAGGATGTTGGGATAACCACCCTCTAAGGGTCCATGGAACTATCTACAAGGTAGAAATATACACTATAACACCGAGGTCAATTCAAATTTATATTTCAAAACCAAATATTATTTTCACTTCAAATATCTCTATATTTCCCAAAATATTATATAGATTAAATAATTTATAAAGTGAAGTATATTCAATTCCTTTACTTAGCGAACCCTTCAACATCAATCCGACCTTCCCTTACGCATTAAATTCAATCTCAATTTATCACTTTAAAATCTTCCTAAATTAACCACTTTAATTTTTATAAATCTCAAATCTGGATTTTGATATCCCAATTTCCCTTTTTATTTCAATATGTTTCCATACTTTAAGTATTTAACATTTCAACTAAATTTTTCCCAATCTAGTCTTCTTACTTCGAATTTCAAATTTAGTTCAACTAAATTTTCACTTAATTCAATTAGTTATCTACATAACGAATTCTACTATCTTGGTTCCAAATACATATCCAAATCTCTAAACCATTTAATTCCACTATAGTTCATAGCTTAAATATAACAATTTAAGTTTAACAGTTTCATATAGATTCTCGATTTTTACATCATTATTATTCAGTCTCGAATCCTTCCTTATTTGATTCAATATCCTTTTAGTGACCTTAAATTACATTTTCTCAATATTTCTTAAATTTTATTAAACGTGAAATACCACATTCGATAAATTTCAAATTGATTTAAATAAATAAATCCTTATCTAAAACCATAAAAAAAATAACCCAAATTTATCTCCCAGTCTTAATTGTTCAATATTATTTCAAAACTATTCGAGATAAAATTTACATAAATTTTTATCAAAATTTATGTATTTAATCAAATCTTGATTAAACTAGATATACTTAACTCTATATTTATCCTTACCCCTTATATGTATTTAAGCATTTACATTTAATAAGACCATATGTTTCTTATCATAGGGTTCAAGTGTTACGGATATTATCATTTCTATCCGTACACAAAATGTATACGGGTGAATAGCATTTCAACCCATAATCCCAAATTTATTTAAATGAAAACCGCTTGGGACTATCATTTCAACCCATTTCAATTTAAAAATCAAACATAACAAAGGAAACTTGCAGTGTGATGACAGGGATGGTGTCAAAGTAAATAAACAAACAATAACAACAATCAACAACCATTCAATAACTTAATCAAATAACCCCGAAATAAGCGTATTAATTCGCATTGTTACTTGTATAATTATTTCTAGAATCTACACTATCATTTCATGTAGATTACAGATTATTACATTTCAGTTTTTCACTTGTCGTTCCATTTCAATTTCAGTTTAATATTACAACAGTTAATCCAAACTACGTTCAAAGCTTTAAAGTATAACTTATCAATTTCTACGCCAATTAATGGGTCAAATTAAACTAATCAAATTTACATATGGCGGGGTCAGGTTTAATCAATCAAGGTCCATCATATATAATCCGTTTTACTTTGTAAACTATACCACCTCAAATCTTACTAGCAAACTAGTTATCACTTAACAATAGTAATTAACATCCAATTTAAATGACAATCAATCAATCAGTCAATTTTCAACCAATCTGTATTATTATCACATACATAATTAACTGATAATGGTGTCAGGTGTCATAGGTGAACAGATACAGATGATAGCAGTCGTAACAGTAAAACAACTAACAGCAGCATATTTCACTTGACGTTTCAATTGAATCAAATTTAATAAATAAAAGAACGTTAATCGTGAGTGATTGCTCACCTTTCGAGGGTAGAGAGATACTTGACAAAGAATCGAGCTATGGATTGGGTCACGATCTAGACAATCGAAAAAAAATCCAAACAAAATCGCAACGCGAAGTAAGCTGAAAGTGGGTTTGACGGCAAAGCTGAAAAATAGAGATTGATGGAAACAAATCAGAATCGTCTGGATAAAACTGAAAATGGATATATTATTATTGTATTATGTATATTTAAATCAATACTCAAATTTTAAAATACATATCAAAATAACCCACCAAAATCGAAATTTATATATATAAGTTATATCTTTTAGAAATCTATATTAAAATAAAGCCTATATCCCCTGCTTTATACCAATACTAATAATGTACTTTGACTAAATCTCATAAAAATATAGCGCTAGGACCTATGAATTTTTTTCTTCTGTAACCTATATATCCTAAATCCTATATTACTGCAAACATTAGATCTTTATATAAACTTTGCTAATACTAACTAAGGCTACAGACCCAATACTAACCTAACAGCTTTAAATAACTAACAAATAAACAAGTTTCAATATGTAAATTTAAAACAAACCAATGTATACTTAGAAATCAATATCCAGTTTTCAAATTTTAAAATAAAATAAAAATAAAATTAAAACACGTACGTATTCATACATCCTAACATAAAATACTACTTAATCCTTACATGACATGCAGCAGACTATACAATACTCACGTATTAATAGATATATATATATACGATATGTAAAAGCTTACAAGTTTGAAAAATAATATTCATATATTATACACATGTATACTAAGGCCTAAAATATAATATACATATATACTTTTAAACACGGTAATACAATACTAGGCAGTAGATAAAATTCAAGAGAGATATATATAAATGGAAATATATAAGCAGATACATACTTGCGCAGGCTAGAGGGGTATGGGCACACACGACACACAATAAGGCCGGGGAAAAGAGCTGCATTCGTATGGTGATGGGGTGCGAAGTTCGGGCTAGGCGGCGACTGGTGGTTCGGCTAGCTGTTGTGGGGTTTAAGGCTACATGGGAGGTGGGAAGAAATGAAGGTGGCTGCTGCTTATCGAAGGGGTGATGTTGTACGGATCTTGGCAGTGGGTGGTTCGGTATTAGGAGCACATGGAGGCTCGACCGAGGTAGGTGGCTGAGGTGAAAGTTGGAAGGCTAACGGCAGGACGATGGTGGAGGCTGCGGCACATGCAATACTGGCTGAAGGGGAAAGGCAAAATGTTGGCTCACTGTGAAGGCTCGGGTCGGAGCACGCGGGGTGCGGTTGCAGGAGAGGTCAGAGGTCTTGCACGGCGGTGGGTCGCATGAGGCAGTGTCGGTTCAATGGTTGACTACGGCGTGTAGAGGGATGTCATTCGCTTGTGAAGTGGGCTGTGCTCGGTTTGTGGGTCAGGGCCGAAATAACATCAAGTGGTTCGGCACTGGTAGAGGTCGGCGCGGCTGATCGGGGGGGGAGCATCGGCAGTCAGGGAAGATGAAGGCGTAGGTGATTGCGTTGAAGGTGGAGCCGATCTCACCTGTGGCCGAGAGCAAGAGGGAGAAGGAGAGTGGGGAGGAGGTCTCTACAGGTGATGGAACATGGATTGGTAGGGGAAGAAGCATAGGTAGAGTAAGAAAAGAATGTCGGTCTAAATAGGCTACTGAATATTTTATACCAGTGAAGATTTAATAGAAAACGAAGTGGGTAGGATAGTGCAGACGAACAGGTGGCTACGATGGGAAATTAGCAGGCTTTTAAAGAATATAACTGTTCACACGTAAATTACTCATTTTGATGTGTGAACGTAAATGGAAGCAATCAGTGAAAAACGAACCATAAACGTTATCAATGAATTTGGTAGTACTGGCAGCTGCTTAAATTCCGGAGTAATAAAATCAAAGGCTATACGTTGATTCAGGAAATAATTAAAACAATTAATAGCTGATTAGCCAGTACATTTTCGAATTTTACATGCACTGAAAAATGAAGATGAAGGGGGAAAGAAATAAATATAAAAGGAACCATGATGTGTACAATAATTGAAACGAAAACGTATACAAATAAATGAAATTGTAACAGTCTCTCATTGATTCAGCTGACAAATAAAGCAATCGATTATACGCGTTCAAATTTTTGAAACTCAAAATAAATAAAGGTTAGCAGATCCGGTACCGTTACGGTTACTGGTTTCGTAGATTCCGCTGAGTACCGGACTTCAAAATATAGAAATAAAATACCGTAGAGATCCACTCGACGAGACGATCAAAACGAAATACAGATAACATTGGTGGAACGATCATCCGATCAAAAGTCGATAATCGGTACCAAAATGCAGTTATTTTGCCAGAAATAAGATAAACGGAGTAATAGAAGTCCGATTTCGAAAAACGACGTCTTAGT
The DNA here is from genome assembly GCA_030765085.1 of Allium cepa. NCBI lineage: Eukaryota > Viridiplantae > Streptophyta > Magnoliopsida > Asparagales > Amaryllidaceae > Allium > Allium cepa. The sequence goes on along the minus strand of CM060940.1, from coordinate 46,152,841 downwards.
CAGAAGATGGTTTAGAATTTTTCTATGTAAAAATATTTAGGTTTGGAAATTTACTTATTACCATCAATTATTAACTGATTTGAATGTAATAGAATTTCTCAATAAAATAAACTTCCATATAATTAATTGAAAATTTTCCACCTGCTATGTTTAATTATACGTAATCCAAATATTAAGTTTTTTTATTTTAAAAATTATTATCATTAAAATTTCTCAAAAATTCAATTAAATATGTAAATAAAACAATAAAATTTATTAAAATCTTACAGGTCGTTACATTATTGAATCTTATCTTTAAAACTTTGATCATCGATGTTCCATTTGCTTAAGTGTCAGTTATGCCATTTAAGTATGACTTTATCATCATTATCTCTTCTACTTGCCAAGAAGAGATGTTGTCCTTTCTTATGATGTTGAAACCCTGTTTAGGGCATGACACCCTTTAAGAAAAAGGATACCATAGCTTTCACCTACTTATCCTTAACGATTATTCTGTTTAATTGGTGATTTTAGCTAGCCTGACCCGTGTGTTTTCACTTGGGTCAGACCGAGTTGTTTCTGGTATCATCTATTGGACTTAGCTTGAAGTTGATGTTGGATATCAGCTATTCTTTCTCTTGTGCAGTTTCTGTTCTTTCGCATACTCTGATGTAGTTATATATGATTCTATGTATATGGTGTGGTCGAGTACCACCTTTATTATATTCATATTGTATTGTACTAAACATGTATCAGTGTGTATGTATATATATGACATTGACTACTGTTTTGTGATGTGCTTTTCATTTAATTATTGTATTTTGTTCTGATAGATCCATTACCCAGCTATAGTTTGGAATTAAGCATTTACTGGGTATGTCAATCCACTTGAGATAGAAAAAAAAATATTGCGTTTATCGACATATTCAGTAGATGTTTAAGAACAAAAATATAGATGGTTGCCCTTAACCAGCCCTATTCTCCACTTTAGTATATAGAATTAATCGTTAATTCACTTTACTAAGGTGGTTCTCGGGGTGAGGCATTACAACTTTGTATCAGAGCTGTGGTCAGAACAAAGTAGAATAAACACAGAAAAGTGCGCATATCATGATACATCGAAGTACAATATGGGTGAGTCATTATCCATTCAAGCTTGTTTTTGAATCGAGCCTTGATTCTTTTTTGAGTTCTGGGTTTATTGAGATGGAATATGTCTAGGAATATAAATATATTGTATTTTGTAGTATTCCACAATAGAGTTTGATGTCATCTTATCTTACATAAAATCTTATTTTGGATTACTCTGTTCTTATTTTTGTCGATACGAGTGAGTTCATATCAATGGAGCTAATTGATTTCATTGAGCACTCTTGTTGCATTCCTTTGAGAGTTATGAATCCTATTGAAGGGATCCACAAAAATTGGCTTGTTCTGAGCCTTATAAATTCTCTATCTGTTGCTGCTTTAGTGAGTATTTTCTTATTACTCACTATCCTGAGATGTACATAATTTGAGAAGGATTGACTTATTTGATGTAAAGTCTGATCCTTTGTTGTTATAGGAACCTATATTTATTTAGGCATCGTAATTTGATTGGTTTATTATTTCGATCACTTTGGAATGTTAACGACGACTCTGAAATTTCTATATTCACAATCTTGAGATGTATCTGATTTGAGATGCATTGACATAATTGATGTAAAGACTGATCCTTTTGTTGTTATAGGATCCTATATTTATTTAGGCATCCTAATTTGATTGGTTTATTATTTCTATCACTTCGGAATGTTAATGATGATTTTGAATTTTCTGTTTTCACTCTTGAGTATGGATATATTGATGATATATCTCAAATTCCAGTCATGGTGACTTTGTTGAGTTTTTTTGAGTCCGTTTGGATTTGACATCCAATCGGTCAATCGAGTGTTGAAGTAACCTTATTCCTGGCTCTTAGCTCTTCGGTTATCCTTCCACGAGGATATCCATTGAGGAATGAGGTGAGTTTCTAGATTCGAGTTTGGTTGATTTTATCATTCAGCTTCATTTGAGTGTTCTTTTCAGATACTCAATCTATTTTATCCTTTGTAGCATTACACCGTTTGAAGTAGTGATTTGTGGTTTGTGTGCTTCTTCTCCTTCGAGAAGAATATCCTGCTTATCATGTATCTTGATGATTTTTGGGAGTGGCCCATGACATGTAGGATTGACGAACACTCTATCTCCTTTTGATGATTTTAAGGATCAAGTATTCTGGGAATATCTCGATGCATTCTCTTAATGCTCTTTGGTTTGAGTTTTGAAGCTATATAAATATGAGTTTTATTGAGAAATTTGAGCTTTGAGATACACACACACACACATATATATAATTTGAGATTTTGAAAACAATATTTTGATATTATATATTAGATTTATTTTTAAATGGTAATTGCAGCCATAGATTTTAGAGATGAGTATCAGAGTGGCAACATGGTTTTGATCATTCGATCTACTCTGCAGCCCACGGATATATCTATTTATTAGAGATCTAATGGCAAGCCAATGCCATTTATTCATTTATTTACTTTGAAATTGTAAAGATGAGAATATGTGAGAATATTCTTGACCTATACTTTATTGAAAGTATATTTTGAGATTTTAGAATCTAATTTATATACATTGGATGTTTTAAGAGAAGAGTTATAAGAGGATTTGAAGATTGTTTTTAAACTATTTAAGTGGTTTAATAAAAAGAGAAAAGAGAATTTAAACCCTTAATTCATTTTGAGGAAAATTATTATGGATTTACAAAATTCTTTGAAAATAAGTTTTGAAGTAAGAGAAGAAATTTGAATTTTTAATTTGAGTTTTATATTACTTACTACGTAATATAGTAAAGAGTTTGAAAATATTCAAACGTTGAAAATTGAGATTTAAAATTTAAAAGATGTTGAGAAAATGATTTTCTTTCATGTTGGGTGGTCCATCGAATGTTTTAGAATTCTGATCGATGCACTTGATCAACGATATCGATAGGAATTTCCCAAATGTAAGGATGAGAAAATCAGACACGATAACAAAGTTAATAAGATTGAAGTGTAAATTTTATACCTTAAAGATTGGAGCCTAGAGCTTTATTTGAAAGACCTATGTAGTGTTGTTATTTAGTGTTGAAGAATATTTGGAATAAGATTTCAAACTTTATTTTGGGTTAGACTTACAAGAATTGTTTATGGAAATTTATCTTTATGAAGTAAGAGAATATAGGATAAAATTACCTCTAATTGAGAAGCTATGTTAAAAGTTTAAGAATTCATTTAGTAAAGGAAAAAATTGAGATTTTATTTTTCTAAGTAATGAATCCTTAACTATGAACAAAAATTATGTTCATACCCTTCGTTCTAGGGTAACTTGATTCTTTGTGCTTCTATTGTCTTTGAGAAATACTCGGATGATTCGCATTATTGCGGTCATTGAGGTTGATGGCTCTTGAAGAAACTACCTTCTTTTGATTTTTTCTATCCTTCTTGACGTTCACTCTTTTATCGATTTGATTTTTCTATTGTGAAATACGGAAAAGTGGGTTAATGATTTCTTTGATGACTTGATTTTGGAGTAAATTGTGCTAAATCTCAACTTAATTCAAAAAATTTTTGAGGATCTTTCTCTTTTAGTGGATTTTGCGAGCTATTTTTTTACCTTTGCAATCTTATTCGAAGGTGAGGTGCCTTCGAAAAATTGAGTTGTTGCTTGCAATATTTCTAGAATCTGGTTATCCCTATATAGATGTTCGGGGAAATTTATACGATAACCAAGCAATTTCCTTTTTCTTTGCCTTCATCTTATTAAGAGATGAGGAATTTTGTCTCGTGCCTATCTAGCTTTTGTTCGATTAATGAAATTGATGTGTTGTTTACAACCTTTTTCCTCTAGAAATTGTAAGGACGTAATTTTGTTAAGAGAGGGAGTCTGTAACAACCTAGGATTTTGGAGATTGCTATTAGGATTAAATTATAATGAAATTTATAATTTAATATTGTTTTTAAAATTGATTTGGATAAGTATTTGGTTTAAATAAATTAAAATATTGGGTATTTATTAGTTTGGAGCTAATAAGTTATTATGTGATGTATTTCAATGTGAAATTGTTGAAATAAATCTAAACTAATGAAGATAAAGTTTTAAAAAATTTATTTTGAGAATTTGAGTAGAAAATAATCAAAGTGCAACTTTATTTGGGTAAATAGAACAATGTTTAAACATTGTCAATATTTACCTTTTATTGATTTTAAAAAGAAGAACTTTCAAGAAGTTTTGTATTTTATTAAAATAAAAGATGAAATGTTGTTTGGAAAAAATATTTTGATGATTAAAAAGTGTTAGAATGATTTGTTGTAATTTATTTGACACGAAAGAAATTTTTGTTTAAGTTATGGCATTAAAAATAGTGTTTTTACACTAAAATGGTGTAATTTGTAAAATATTATTGAAGATAGGGTTTTATTTGTAAAAATAACCTTTTATTATCGAAACTAATTTTAATTTTTTATAATAACAATTTTGTTACATACATCTGTTGTATAGATTTTTATTTGACTTTAAAATGTAAAAGGAGATATATATAATGTTAAAATAGGATAAATATGTACATAGCTTTGTATTTTTGCTAAGTATTTAAGTCTTGGGCTAATTGGGTAAGGATTTAGAACCCAAAACCCGTTATCTAGAAATTTCTGGTAAGAGGAAATTAACAGTACGTTGGTTTCTTCTTCCTTCTCAAAACATATGTATACATAACACGGAAAAAAGAGAGAAAATCAATGGCTTCCTTCGTATAAATAAATTTTCACTTAAAATCCCTGCAAATTCAATAATTAAGTCAAGCAAAAAGAGAGATTAGATAAGGTAATCTCCACCAATACCCAAAGATTTCATCAAAAATCTTAGAATTAGGTATGAATTGTCTGTAACCAATTTCTTTTGATGTGCATGTCTTCGTTTTAGCTTTTATAGGTCTTTGGAGCTCCAATTCTCCTCCAAAGTTCGCTACTTGCTATCAAAATTTTTGCTAAATTGCTGAGGTGAGCCCAAGCTCGCGAATTGTTAGCTAAAAATTAAAGTTCCTACGAGAAAATGTGCAAAATTGCTTACTGTATATGTTATTCTTTTTGGTTCTTATGCTCTTGGTTTCCTGATTTCTGTTACCAATTTGTTTTGGCCATATCTCTTTCATTATTAACTAAATTCAATAATCTTGCGTAACGACCCAAAATTTCAGTCATTTGAAATTCATATATTTAATTAATTTTAAATATTTAAAAGTTAATTTTATAAGCTGAATAAATAATATTTCGAATATTTGGATTTAATTGGATAATTAAATTGATAATTTAACATTTGAAATTGTGTAAATAATTGAGATTTGGATTTAAAATGAATAAAAATGTTTTACTAAGATGAATTAAATCATATTTGAATTAGAATGACGTTACAGAACTTTTAAAATCGAAGTAAAATTAATTTGTAAAAAATTGAATATTTAATATTTAATTAATGAGTTAAAATAGCCATTTTACAAACAGTATCAGATTACGACAAAACTAGTTTCATCGGATCTGTAATGTTATATTATTACAAGATTTAAAATTTCGTGTCAATCGGTATTACGGTTTGTCCGGGGAAAGCTAAAATGCGTGGAAATCTTCGATTTAAGTGAATTTTAAATTTAAATAAGTCGATTTGAAAGCCTATCTTCCAAATAGATCGAACTGGCTCCCATTATATATTCCATTGTGTTTGGAATAGGGGTAAAACATTATAAACGCCAAGCAGTACGCTTCATTTCGAGTTCGAAAATTTTCCGGATGAATAGTGCACGTAAATTTTCTACAAAAGGACACAACATTTTCTATTTGCGTTAAAATACTACTAGGGTTACAGCAGCCTCCACTTCCTTATTAATGGCCAATTTTTTTCGATTTTTCTTCTTCCAATCCGTAAGCAATTACGTAAAACTATCAACTACAAAAATCTAGAGGACGGCAAGACCTTCAAATCCATACGACTGTAATCATCGTCGACGCTGCGTATTGGTCGAAATCGTGGTTTGAACGGCCAATGTTTATATGCATTTTTCGAGGCGATGGAATGACAGAGCTACATGTAGTCACGGCCGATAGTGGCTTGCGTGAGGAGCTTCGACTTAGTGGTGTTCGATCGTGTTCTCGACGATCATGGTAGCGGCGATAATTTAACGAAAAACGACGGCTCTATGGGTCTGAGTGAACGTGAGGAAGACTGGGGGAAGAAGCAATGCACGGTGAGATTTCTTCAAAGCTAATCGAAGGGCAGAGATTAAATTTAGGTTAAAAATACATAATAGAAAGTGAAAATGATTTATATTAAATGGTGTAATCTTTGTAACACCATAACATTGTCATACGAGGTCGAAAATTGACGAAACGAATTGCGTTGGGTTCGTATGGACGAACACTACACGATGGAGCTGGTTTGGAATTGATTGAAGCTAGTGTTAATTTTAGGTAAAATTAAACGCTTGTTTAATTTTATTCGGAATAAAACACTGCAACTGCTATTGGAGACAATGTGAGTACAACTCACTCTATCTGACTCACTGATATTTTTATATAAGTGAGAAATAATTTATTATATGACGATTGATGATTGTTTGGATGGTATATGATATATTGATTGATATTATGACATATATCTGCCTAGTGGAGCAGACGACCTTATATGTTCCGTGTATGAGCGGATGACCATCTGTACGTGCGTCTGCCTTGAAGCGGACATTGTACACATATTCTAATATGTATATTAGTTGCAGGTGACTGGTTAGAGGGATCCAACCGAATTTGTGACGACCGCCCATGACTCCCGCACCAAATGAAGGAAACAATGCGCTAAAAGGTGTGCCAGGCAGCCATGGACGATAGTCAGGGTAAAACAAAACAGAAGAATCTCTATCGCAACTCACAGCGCATGGATAAAATACAATAGAGAAATATAATATAGTGAAGCTCCATAGAACAGAACATCATCATATAAGCATCACAGTAGTTTCATACAATCATCTACTCAAATCCATACATGAAAGCCTCACTACAAATCACTCAACCAAATACAGCAGCGGATACCCAGTACATATAGTAAGAAAACTAATATGCAAAGCCTCCTGCTCGTCTTCGTCATCTTTAGCGTAGAACTCCTAGCACAGCACCTGTCACCTGCTACCTAGTCTGCCCATCCCAAACATGGATGAACAGCCCAAGGTAATAAGAGGAGACATAAAACCTTGAGTCAGACAAAGTCTTAGTGAGCAGTAAATTAACAATCAAACATACCAAAGAGCATAAGGGATAAAAGGAATAGGAACCAAACCATCCCACTCCACCTCTTTCTACAGTGATAGCCCCCAGACACACACTAAGGAGAAGTAAGCATAACATAGCAGATAAGTAAGGTAAAGCAATAATCACTCGAGTCAAGGACGATGTTTTCCAAATACAAACCCCCAAGGCCTAAACCAAGATCAGATAAGCACCCAGAAAACACCGCTCTTGAAGCCGAATGATGATACAACCAAACATCCAAACATCCATGACTCTGGCTATCACTGTTATCATTGCCTTGATTTCACCGTTAGTTGAATGACCGCCTGTCAAGGGCTAATGGTAACCCCGGTTTAGCCATAACTCCGCACGTCATCGTGACCCGTGCCTAAGCCGAACGCATCAGCCCAGAGTACTAGCACGTCATCATGACCCGTGCCTGGAACGTCATCGTGACCCGTTCCAACGTACCCTTGCTTTGAGTATGCTAGAACCTTCAACAACGATGAGATCTTAGCCTCCTAGTCATCCTCCTCGACGACTACTTCCATACTAGCTCAAGCGCCTCTCAAGCTAACCATTATCCACCCCAACCCGGACCGCATCACCGAGTTATAACTTTGCACGTCGTCATGACCCGTGCTTGGAACGTCTTCGTGACCCGTCCCATCACAACATATGTCTTGCCTCATCACATCATAGCAAAGTCTCTCAACTTGGAACGTCATCATGACCCGTCCCACCTCAACACAAGCCTTGCCTCATCATATCATCGCAAAGTCCCAACTCAACCATGCTTTGCCTTCTCGCATCATGGCAAGATCCCACATCCTCGAATCCATCCATATGAGCTTCCACATCCGCTTCATATGCCATTGGCAGCTTTCACCATTCAAGAGCCTTTCCACTTAGCTTTTGAATCATCTTCAACCATCTTGTTCCAAATCAACTACAAGCTAACTTGGAGCAATCAAATCTAACATACATTCAAACATTCAACCATTCAAACAAGATCTATTAAGCAATATCAATTATAATGGCAATTTCGTAATTAAGTGAGCAAAAGTCCAACATACGTGAAATCATGGTTTTTAGCATAGATCTATCAAATCTAAAACATGGGTCTAATACTTGATAAATAACTTTCATAGATAAACATCTTCAAATATGATGGATCTACATGCAGACTTAAGGAAAATGCGAGAAAACGCTAACTTTAACACATAAACATATCACCAATCCACTACACTCCTTTGGGTCCGTGTGAGAGATAACTACCACTCACCAAATCACCAAAACAACCTAAAATGAATCAACTACAGATCTGGACAGCAAGGACTTGGACTTGATCCGGAGAAATTTCACTTGAAACGGTGAAATCTAGCCTCTTCGGATGAAAATCTTCAACTTTGGCTCTTGATCTTTGATCTTGATCTTCGATCTTGGATGGATGTTAGAATTAGATTGGAATGGAGAAAAGAAGATGAAGAAATGTTGTAGTCGAGTCTTCAAAATGGCAGCACTTCGTCGCTTCAAAAACCGGTGCCAAAAAGTGAGCCAAACCCCTCTATTTATAGGCTGGAAACCCCTTAGGTCGTCGCCCCTTAGGTCGTCCCCGACCTAACTATGAGTCGTTGCCGACTCATCAGCCCCTACGACCTACGACCTAACCAACACAACATACAACCAAGGCCGACTTACGACTTAACCCAGACGCGACCTAAAACACAGGCCGACCTAACGACTCAACGTACTGCCGACCCAACTGTCACACGACTCAACACACTGCCGCATTTCCTAAGTCCTAGGTCGCCTGACGACTTAACTAGCATGCCAACCTACGACCTAAGACCCTGCCGACTCAACTCCTTGCCGACCTAACACAAGCCATTCACACGACTCAACAACTTCACGAGACAACACCCTGCCGACCTATGTCCCCAACGACCTAACAAACACACAATACAAAAGCCTCCGACCTAACTTAGGTCGTTGCCGACCTATCATGCTACGACCTAACAACATAGCCGACTCACGACTCAACCTATTTCCTTTAGGTCGCGCTAGCGACCTAACGACTCATCTACCAACGACTCAAGCATGCCTCTCTAAACCCTAAGTCGGCTACTTTCCTGGGTCGGTCCATCTCTAAGTCGCCTAACCTTTAGGTCGCTACCCCCTCTTAGGTCGCTCTCCACTAGGTCGGTCACTTTCTTAGGTCGTTCCTCTATCCTAGGTCGCTCAACCGACCTAACTCTCAACACATTAACATCCTAACCCGTTAGCTCCTTAGGTCGCTCACCCCTACCTACGACCTATCCTATGAGTCGGCCCTCTATGAGTCGGCCACGACTCATCACTTGACCCCTATTTCGCCCCTCTTCTTAAGTCGGCAACTACTATGCCGTTCTATCCCTTAACTCGGTCCATCCCCTTAAGTCGTCTACGACTTATCTATGAGTCGGTCACGACTCATCACTTGCACTCGGGTCAACTCCTAAACGACTCAAGCTAGAGGCCACACAAACAACACTATCGACCTGCAAATTCTACGTTTTATCGACACGTAAAATACGGGTCGTTACATTCTCTCCCCCTTAGGAATTTCGCCCCCGAAATTCCAAGCAAACAACAGCAATCAAAATTATTCCGCATGCCTATCATCCATGGCAATCAACAATCCATGCAACCAATTCTAACCTAGCATGCAGAATTCTAAGACTTAGAACAAGCCACAAATTCATGAGATGTCACGACACTTTAGGGCCATACCTCGAAGAGTTCGGGATGAGCTGCCTTCATCCTCTCTTCCTCCTCCCACGTACAGTCGTTAACATCATCACTCCATTGTACCTTGAGCAACGTAATCGTCTTCCTCCTAAGCTGTTTCGTATCGGTTTCAACAATACGAAGCGGCTTACGAGGTCTCGAAACAACAGGATCAACCTCTAAGTCTTCACAGCTATCAGCAGAAACCACCGTAGTTGGGTCGTGCATATACTTCCGTAGACAAGATACATGAAAAACATTGTGCACACCCGCCATCTTTTCCGGTAACTCCAATCTATAAGCGAGCTTTCCAATTCGCTCGATAATCGGGAATGGTCCAACGAATCTTGGAGTTAACTTTCCTTTGTTCCCGAATCTTATAACATTCTTCAATGGAGAAATCTTCACAAAAACCATATCACCCACGTCGAATTCCAAATCCTTCCGACGATTATCTGCATAACTTTTCTGACGATCCTGGGCTGCCTTCATTCTTTGTCGAATGATCTCTATACAATCCGAAGTCTGTCGAATCATCTCTGGCCCAAGTATCAGCTTTTCTCCAGTTTCCAACCAACATGTCGGAGAGTTACACGGTCTTCCATATAATGCCTCATATGGTGCCATACCAATACTCGACTGATAACTGTTATTATAAGCAAACTCCACCAAATGAAGGTGATCTTCCCATGATCCTCCGAAGTCCAAAACACATGCTCTAAGAAGATCTTCCAAAACTCGGTTGACTCTCTCAGTCTGACCATCTGTTTGAGGGTGATAAGCTGTACTCAAACACAACTCGGTTCCCAAAACTTCCTGGAAGCTCTTCCAAAATCTACTAGTGAACAATGGGTCTCGATCGCTCACTATACTCTTCGGAACACCATGGAAACGAACTATCCACTTAACATACAACTCAGCCAACTTCGATGCAGTCCTAGTCGATCGAACAGGAATGAATCTTGCACTCTTGGTCAAACGATCTACGATGACCCAAATCCCTTCATTTCCCGCTCTTGTCCTAGGTAGACCATCGATAAAATCCATCGACACCTGCTCCCACTTCCATGTAGGAACCTCTAATGGCTGAAGCAATCCACTGGGCTTCTTCTGCTCAGCTTTCACCAACTGGCAATTCATACACTTGGAAATAAAATTTCCAACATCCTTCTTCATACCTTCCCAGTAGTAGGTTCTCTTCATATCCCGATACATCTTATTTCCACCTGGATGAATTGTCAACTTCGAGTGATGACTCTCCCTCAGAACTTCATCTCTCAATCCATCTACATCGGGAACAACTAGTCGCCCTTGCTTTCGAAGCCAACCCTCTCGATCGACTTCAAATCCTTTATTCTTCTCTGGGTCCAATCCAGATTCCAAATCTCGGATAACCTTGACAAGCTTATCGTCTTGCTTTTGACCCTCGCCAATTCTTTCCACAAGAGTAGGCCTTATTGATAAGTTTGCCAACATCTCAGGTTCCAATTCGCATCTAGGCCTGAAATCAAATCCAGCCAAATACTCAAGACTCTTCCATTCCGAAAACATGGCTCCCAATCCTGCATGTCTTCGACTTAACGCATCAGCCACTGCGTTACCTTTCCCTGGAGTATAGGCTATACCAAAATCATACGATGCTAAGAACTCTAGCCACCTTTGCTGTCGAAGATTCAAATCCTTTTGGGAAAACAGATACTTCAACGACTTATGATCTGTAAACAGCTCGAATCTAACTCCCAATAGATAGTGTCTCCACATCTTCAAAGCAAACACAATCGCCGCTAACTCCAAATCATGAGTCGGATAATTCCTTTCATGCGGCTTTAGTTGTCGACTAGCATACGCAACAACTTTATCCTTCTGCATTAGCACCGCTCCTAGTCCAGTGCCACATGCATCGGTGTAAACCACCATCTCATCATTCCCACTTGGAATAGTCAAAACAGGAGCACTCGTCAATTGCTCTTTCAGGATTACAAAAGCTTGCTCACACTTATCATCCCATCTGAACACCTGGTTCTTCTTTGTCAATCCTGTTAACGGTGCAGCTATCTTGGAAAAGTCTTTGATAAACCGACGATAATATCCTGCTAATCCAAGAAAACTTCTCACATCAGATGCATTCTTAGGTCTAACCCAATCCTGGATCGCTGCCACCTTAGCGGGATCAACCGCTATTCCATTTCCAGAGATAACATGGCCTAAGAACCTCACTTCACTCTTCCAGAAGTGACACTTCGAAAACTTAGCCTTCAGCTGATGTTTCCACAAAATTCCCAAAACAATCCTCAAGTGCGTCTTGTGCTCTTCCTCGGTTCTGGAGTAAACCAAAATATCATCCACGAACACAAGCACGAACTTATTCAACTGATCTCTGAACACTCTATTCATAAGATCCACAAAATATGCTGGCGCGTTAGTCAATCCAAACGGCATTACCAGCCACTCATAAAACCCGGATGGTGTCCTGAAAGCAGTCTTCGGCACACTATCCTTCGCCACTCTCAACTGGTGAAATCCCGTTGCCAAATCCATCTGAGAAAACACCTTAGCCTCGTGAAGCTGATCAAACAAGTCATCTATTCTCGGCAATGGATACTTGTTCTTCTTAGTCACCTTATTCAGCTCACGATAATCCACACACAACCTCAACGATCCATCCGCTTTGGTTGCGAACACAACTGGCGCACCCCATTCGGACACACTTCTCCGAATGAATCCTTTCTGCAAAAGGTCATCAACTTGCACCTTCAGCTCTTGCTGCTCCCTCGGTGCCATCCGCCTAAGAGGCATCACAACAGGTCTGGCTCCCTCAACTAGATCGATACGAAACTCGATCTCCCTATGCGGCGGCAACCCTTTGACTTCCTCAAAGACATTCTCAAACTCATTCACAATAGGCACCGATGACAGTCCATCCCGTGGAACAACTAGCGAATACATGAAGCTCATGAAGACGCCTTCTTCATGCTTACATCGTATCACAACCTTTCGCCCTTCCACATTCCCGACTGTCACCTCAAGCCTCTCACAATCAATCCTAGCCGCATACTTCCTAAGCCAGTCCATACCCAAAATAATTCCGAACCCCGCAAAGTTCAGAACAAAGCAATCACAAACAAACGAGCAATCATGACTCGACACAACTAGACCACGGCATATCATACACAAACATGACGAACCCCCCACTGGATTAGTCACAACCAATGGCCTATCAACAATATCCGGTTTCATACCTAACCGGCTTACCAAATCATCACAAACAAAAGAATGCGACGCTCCAGTATCAAACAACACTCTAACTGGAACACCACAAATAGAAAGAGTACCTTGAACCACCACACTCTTCCCCTTTTCTTCAGCAGTAGGAGCTTTCGAAGACGATGGAACAGCCCCCAAAGCATAGGCTTGCACAACCTGCCTATCTTTCCTCGGTTCTGGACAATCCTTCTTAATGTGTCCCAGCTTATCACAGTTGTAACACTTCAACTGCACCTTCGGATTCTTGCAATCCCGAGAAAGATGACCCTTCTGCCGGCAGTTATAACAAGTCACCTCGCCCTTTGGCTTCTTCTGACCATCCTTTCCCTTCTGTTGCTGCTGCTTCTTCTTCTTATTCCCACTCTGCTGTGGTTTAGATCCTTCCCTGGTTACAGCAACAACAGAACTTTCCCTAGGAAACAAACTCTCATGCCTCAGAGCTTTCTCCACCAGCTTCTCAAATGGATCGTCCAGATGATCCACTAACTGCCTTCCTAGATAAGCATCCAGACCAGTCACAAACTTTTCATTCTTCTGGTAGGGAGAATCAATATATGATCTGGCATACTTAGACAAAGCTTCGAACTCAGAAATATACTCCAGAACAGGCCTTCCGCCTTGTTTGAGCTCCACAAATCTCTTGAACAAAACAGACCTCTGAGCAGTAGAGATGAACTTGGCTTCAAATCTAACTTGGAACTGCTCCCAAGTAATATCCTCTTCTGGTGTATCTATGGTGATAGAATTCCACCAATCAGCAGCTCTTCCCTGAAGCTGTCTCGATGCAAGCTTTCTCTTAGTTGCATCCTCAATCCCTAAGTCACCAAAGATCCTTTTGCAAGCATCAATCCATCTCTGCACCTCAATAGTCGACTCCGTCCCCAAGAAAGCTTTTCCTCCAAGAGAAGTATAATCCTTGCAAAGCTTAGCAAAATCCACCGGTCTTGGAGCTTGAACTTGAACTCCCACATCCACTGATGATCCTGAAGCTGGTATCCTTCTCATGATCGAAGTCATCATCGCTTCGAACATAGTTCCATAATCAACAGCTCCTTCATCAGCACGGCTTTCCCTTGCAGCTGGTCTCCCTCTTCGACTCATCCTTAATATCTGTAATAAGAATGATTAGAACACCTTAAGAAACAACTGCATAAGGAGTTCAAATCCTTCTAGGCTACTATATTATATATAGTAATCATCCATCAAAATACAATTACGTCTCTCATACGTAGTTACGTCAGCGAGCGTTGGCTGAAATCGATTCACCAAAGCTCTGATGCCAAATGTGACGACCGCCCATGACTCCCGCACCAAATGAAGGAAACAATGCGCTAAAAGGTGTGCCAGGCAGCCATGGACGATAGTCAGGGTAAAACAAAACAGAAGAATCTCTATCGCAACTCACAGCGCATGGATAAAATACAATAGAGAAATATAATATAGTGAAGCTCCATAGAACAGAACATCATCATATAAGCATCACAGTAGTTTCATACAATCATCTACTCAAATCCATACATGAAAGCCTCACTACAAATCACTCAACCAAATACAGCAGCGGATACCCAGTACATATAGTAAGAAAACTAATATGCAAAGCCTCCTGCTCGTCTTCGTCATCTTTAGCGTAGAACTCCTAGCACAGCACCTGTCACCTGCTACCTAGTCTGCCCATCCCAAACATGGATGAACAGCCCAAGGTAATAAGAGGAGACATAAAACCTTGAGTCAGACAAAGTCTTAGTGAGCAGTAAATTAACAATCAAACATACCAAAGAGCATAAGGGATAAAAGGAATAGGAACCAAACCATCCCACTCCACCTCTTTCTACAGTGATAGCCCCCAGACACACACTAAGGAGAAGTAAGCATAACATAGCAGATAAGTAAGGTAAAGCAATAATCACTCGAGTCAAGGACGATGTTTTCCAAATACAAACCCCCAAGGCCTAAACCAAGATCAGATAAGCACCCAGAAAACACCGCTCTTGAAGCCGAATGATGATACAACCAAACATCCAAACATCCATGACTCTGGCTATCACTGTTATCATTGCCTTGATTTCACCGTTAGTTGAATGACCGCCTGTCAAGGGCTAATGGTAACCCCGGTTTAGCCATAACTCCGCACGTCATCGTGACCCGTGCCTAAGCCGAACGCATCAGCCCAGAGTACTAGCACGTCATCATGACCCGTGCCTGGAACGTCATCGTGACCCGTTCCAACGTACCCTTGCTTTGAGTATGCTAGAACCTTCAACAACGATGAGATCTTAGCCTCCTAGTCATCCTCCTCGACGACTACTTCCATACTAGCTCAAGCGCCTCTCAAGCTAACCATTATCCACCCCAACCCGGACCGCATCACCGAGTTATAACTTTGCACGTCGTCATGACCCGTGCTTGGAACGTCTTCGTGACCCGTCCCATCACAACATATGTCTTGCCTCATCACATCATAGCAAAGTCTCTCAACTTGGAACGTCATCATGACCCGTCCCACCTCAACACAAGCCTTGCCTCATCATATCATCGCAAAGTCCCAACTCAACCATGCTTTGCCTTCTCGCATCATGGCAAGATCCCACATCCTCGAATCCATCCATATGAGCTTCCACATCCGCTTCATATGCCATTGGCAGCTTTCACCATTCAAGAGCCTTTCCACTTAGCTTTTGAATCATCTTCAACCATCTTGTTCCAAATCAACTACAAGCTAACTTGGAGCAATCAAATCTAACATACATTCAAACATTCAACCATTCAAACAAGATCTATTAAGCAATATCAATTATAATGGCAATTTCGTAATTAAGTGAGCAAAAGTCCAACATACGTGAAATCATGGTTTTTAGCATAGATCTATCAAATCTAAAACATGGGTCTAATACTTGATAAATAACTTTCATAGATAAACATCTTCAAATATGATGGATCTACATGCAGACTTAAGGAAAATGCGAGAAAACGCTAACTTTAACACATAAACATATCACCAATCCACTACACTCCTTTGGGTCCGTGTGAGAGATAACTACCACTCACCAAATCACCAAAACAACCTAAAATGAATCAACTACAGATCTGGACAGCAAGGACTTGGACTTGATCCGGAGAAATTTCACTTGAAACGGTGAAATCTAGCCTCTTCGGATGAAAATCTTCAACTTTGGCTCTTGATCTTTGATCTTGATCTTCGATCTTGGATGGATGTTAGAATTAGATTGGAATGGAGAAAAGAAGATGAAGAAATGTTGTAGTCGAGTCTTCAAAATGGCAGCACTTCGTCGCTTCAAAAACCGGTGCCAAAAAGTGAGCCAAACCCCTCTATTTATAGGCTGGAAACCCCTTAGGTCGTCGCCCCTTAGGTCGTCCCCGACCTAACTATGAGTCGTTGCCGACTCATCAGCCCCTACGACCTACGACCTAACCAACACAACATACAACCAAGGCCGACTTACGACTTAACCCAGACGCGACCTAAAACACAGGCCGACCTAACGACTCAACGTACTGCCGACCCAACTGTCACACGACTCAACACACTGCCGCATTTCCTAAGTCCTAGGTCGCCTGACGACTTAACTAGCATGCCAACCTACGACCTAAGACCCTGCCGACTCAACTCCTTGCCGACCTAACACAAGCCATTCACACGACTCAACAACTTCACGAGACAACACCCTGCCGACCTATGTCCCCAACGACCTAACAAACACACAATACAAAAGCCTCCGACCTAACTTAGGTCGTTGCCGACCTATCATGCTACGACCTAACAACATAGCCGACTCACGACTCAACCTATTTCCTTTAGGTCGCGCTAGCGACCTAACGACTCATCTACCAACGACTCAAGCATGCCTCTCTAAACCCTAAGTCGGCTACTTTCCTGGGTCGGTCCATCTCTAAGTCGCCTAACCTTTAGGTCGCTACCCCCTCTTAGGTCGCTCTCCACTAGGTCGGTCACTTTCTTAGGTCGTTCCTCTATCCTAGGTCGCTCAACCGACCTAACTCTCAACACATTAACATCCTAACCCGTTAGCTCCTTAGGTCGCTCACCCCTACCTACGACCTATCCTATGAGTCGGCCCTCTATGAGTCGGCCACGACTCATCACTTGACCCCTATTTCGCCCCTCTTCTTAAGTCGGCAACTACTATGCCGTTCTATCCCTTAACTCGGTCCATCCCCTTAAGTCGTCTACGACTTATCTATGAGTCGGTCACGACTCATCACTTGCACTCGGGTCAACTCCTAAACGACTCAAGCTAGAGGCCACACAAACAACACTATCGACCTGCAAATTCTACGTTTTATCGACACGTAAAATACGGGTCGTTACAGAATTCCTCAGCAGTATTGATTTATTTACAAATATTGTTGTTGTTCCGTTATCATAATATATATGATATTTTGGATGTCGTGATTGATGTATTTGATGGTGTTGTCGCATTGTGCCTATTTTTGATAATTTAAGAATATCAAAGTGACGATTTTCAAATTTATAAGGATTTTAAAGTGATTTTGGAAATAAATGTTTTATTGATTTTTGAATTATAAATGAATTGAATATATTTTGAATAAATAAATATTATAATTTTTATGTTATAAAATTATGATTTCTGTTAAATATAGCAAATTATGATTTTTAGAAAATATAATTGAAATGTGATTTTTGAAATATAAAGTTGATTATTTTGTAAAGTGGTTTAATTTGAGATTTTTGATTTATTATAAATGGTTTTATACATAAGATTTATAAAAGTGATATTTTTATAAATCAAAAGTGATGAAATTGTAAAGAAGTTTTGTAAGTGTAAAACTGAGTATAAATGAATTTTAAAAGTAAATAAGATTTATAATTTTTGAAGTTATAAGATGAATGAATTTTTTAATAAATGAATTATAAGTAGTTAACTTATAATTTGAGTTTTGGCATACAAACAAGAGATAAATGGAATCGGTTAACATGGGAATTTCGTATATGAAGTTTTAATAAAATATAAATGGAATTTATAAATATTGCTTTATAAATCCGAAGTCAATTGAATTTGATATGTTAAATATAGAAGTTTATTTAAAGGGAATATATCCACGATTTTGGGCAGTTAATTATCCTTTTAAATTTAAGGTGCAATAGTATTGATTTTGGTTAGAGAATTGTATCCACGATTTTGGACAGTGGATTATCCTTTAATAAATGTGTAGAAACATTGAATTGGATTAAATGAACTATATTCACGATTTTGAACTGTGAATAATATATTGAATAAAATGGATATGCTTTGGAAAGTGAATAACCTTTTGAATTAAATAATTGTTTTGAAAGTAATCTTTTAAATGGAGTAAAATGATTTAAAGATATTTTAAAATGTGTTAAGGATCAAAACGATCGATTTCAACATTCATTATTGAAATAGACGTTTTCGAAAAGTAGAAGGAAATGATGGACTATAACACTGTTGTTATAGTAAATGATTTTCGAAAGGAAATGTTTTTGTACATTATTTGGATTTATATATGTCTATCTTATTTTTGAATCCCTATACAAGTGATTTTGGGTTGCCGTAACGATGTTTTACGCAACATTTGTTTTGACCCAAAATAAAGATGTTTAAAAGAATGTTTTACTTAAAGAATAAAATATATACTTAATCGTGATTTAAGTATACGAAATACTTTCCAAGTGTTAAAAATAAATAGAATTGTGAATTACTTATGATTAAATAAGTATGGAAATGTTTTCCAATATGAAGTGAAATGTTTTGTGATTATATCTTTTAAAGATAATTTAAAGTGAATATTTGGTAAATAATTCAATTAATAAAAGATTAATTAAAAGGCTTAGTGATTGTTATGGTGCCGAATATTTGTTTGTTTGCTTTGATAGTTAAATAACCGACTATCAAACTTTGCTAAATTTTAGTTCCTCGACTTGATGTGGAAACTTTTTAGTTATACACTTAGTACGTAGCCTTCTGTATAGGCTTGATTATCCTTTGTGTTGAGGATGTTGATTCGTATAGTGCGGAGTATTACTCCAATCCATCGAGCTTCCTTTTTGGCCCAAAGGATAGCAAGTTGAAATTTGGGGACGTGATAAGTCTATGAGACTTAGTTGTTGTGTGAGGTTGAGAAACGCTTTTGCGTTGTTGGTGCGAAGAGACCATGATCAAATTTATCTGAAAACCACTTCGGACCAACATATATGCGACGATTGTGAAGGTTGCTTGTGATGATATTGATATTCCGGATTTTTCATAGTGGGGGGCATCTTGTTGATCGTTTGGGGTTAAAATCCCGATATACATCCAGTGGCAGTGGTCTCTTCATTATGAAAAATCCAATGCGAGGACTATTCGCTACTAATCCAGGGGATTTCTCGATAGGATGTGGTAGGAAAGTACCTTCGGTTTGTCCTGTTCCTAGATAGCTTTTATGGATGTTCTTCTGACCAAGAATTTCTAAAGATTACCTACATTGGTTTTTACAAACGTACATCTGTGGTGACGGAGAAGGCATCTTCTCTTAGCTTAACACCCTCCTTGAGATGTATGAGCTTAAGGGTTGTATTTTTGTGGAAAGCAATTAGTATTCGATGGAAATGGCCGTGTGGCATTCTAAGTGATGTGATTGTGATTTGTGAAAGGTAATCGTTACCTCAGGCCTCATCAACAAAAAATGACCAAAACAGGGTTAGATCCAGCAGGGCTAAGTGGGTCGCTCTCATTAGGGTATGATCATCCTCTTCTAGATATATCTTTGCATGCTATGACGTTGTGTATCTGATTATTGTGGTTTATATACTAGAGGGACCTCGGTAAGGTCGGTATTGACCGGAGAATGATATATTCGGTACCATCTAGTTATATAGGTGGGCCGATCTTGTGTTGGTAGAGGATCCTTTATGATGGTCCTCGGTGCATTCTTCCAGAGATGTACTTCCAGAAGGTAGTCCCTTCACGTGGTCATTTGCATGGAAATCCAAACTCCAATACGTGTTTGCCGTTTTGATTATATTACCCAATTTGGCTATATGCTGGAATTTAATCAATGTAATAATTTCGACTATGATTAATATTATTTGTATATAGTAGACACTCCTATAATATAAGAGGATTTGATATGATATGTTTTATTTATCGTAAGGTAAAAACATGTCTGTGTTTATGTGTGGACTTGTCTTACGAGATACTTTTGTTTTGATAAAGGAAAAGTTTTGGTAATTTAATAAATTCAGTTGAGTGTGTATCTCATGCTGGTTTACCAGACTGATCTGTTCGTTCTTGCCTTTCAATGCTCGGTTCAGACCGAGTATAATTAAAGGTTTAGTTTTGGTGCTTTTGGAGCTTCAGCGGGAGAGCTGGAGATCTTCATTTTCGTACGTCCGCATTTTCTTGATTTTCCGCTGCATTGATTAGTTGTTTTAAATTATCGGCTTTTGTAAGTACAGGTTATTATAACTGTTCTGGCTGATAACTGTTGATTGATTGTGAACTCCGATTGATGTGAATATACATATAGTTTCTGTTTTGTAAAGATCATTGATATGATATTATATATTACCCGCTGCGATGTGAGATTCTGTAATGTGCTGTTTGGTTCTATCTTCTCTCTTTCTTCTCTTCTCTTCTTCTCTCTTCTTTTCTTTCTCTTGACTTTCCATCAGTCTGTGCTTTTTGGGTCGGACATGTATGGATTATTGTCGATTCAAAGGTACGGATTTTTGGGTCGTCACACGTGGTATCAGAGCTTAGATTTTGTATATTCCTAAGCTTTGATGTGTACTCATTATAGATAGGGACAGTAGAACCCTAGACTGAGTTTGAGTGTATTATATATGTGTTGTTAGTGAATATAAAATGTTTTATATCGTGTTTGCTTATCCGTTGAGCTATTTGTGAGTTCTGGTTGGCATGTGGGACGCCATATTATCGACAGTGATTTCCAAACACTTAAACGAGGCAAGTCGACATAGTATCATTTTAAATTAAGTAAATGAAATAATTTTGCTCGATTATATTTTGCATATAAAAGAAATAATTTTTCAAAAATTATTAAGTGTATATAAATAAATTGTTTTATTGTTTGAAAATGTAAAAATATATATAAGTTAATAAAAGCTTTTGGAATAATCTAAATAAAAGCAATAATTGCAAAAGAGTAAATTATATAAGCAAATGAATTATAAGTATGAAATAATAATTAATATGATTTACAATTGTTAAATAATCTTATATATAAGAAACGAAACTATTTGAGTTGTAAATGGACATGGATTTAACCAAGAATTTGAAAATTTGAATTCTGTTTATTTTGAAAGTTGTTTTTCAAAACTAAAGAGATGATATTATTATAAATCTTAATAAAATAAAAGAATTTGAAATGATCTTATGTAAGTAAAGTGAAATAGTGAAATTATATAAGTGATAGTTTTGTTAATGTGATTTATAAATAAAAGAATTTTTTCAAAAAAAGAATATAAAGCACTGAATTCACTACTGTTACTGGGAAATAACAAGGGTGATGAGTGCAGCATCATCAATATCATTTTTGAGTTCCTATACGATGGATTTGCTACCAATAGTAAATTGAAATTGAAATTGAAGTTTTGTTTTGATAAACAAATTTGAATATAAAATCCAAGTGAAATGATAAAATTTTAGCTTTGGTAAATCTGAAATAAATGTGAGTTAGCATAATAAATATATGATTTGAAATTTAACTAAAGGAAAGTTAAATAAATTCAATTGAATTTGAACTGGATTAAATTAGTTCATGAAAGGGAAATTAAACTTAAAGGACAAGTGGTTATATAATATGCATTTGGAAGTTTAAAATAATAATAATAATAATAATGAATAAGTTAAATAACTTATAAAATGGGAAAAGGTAAGTAAAACCAATAGTTAAAATGGTTAAACACTTTTGGTTAGGCAAAACAAAAATCTGTATTTGAATAGTGATATGAATTTGACTTGTGTAAAAGTTAGATAAAGTTGTTAACTTAAGTTGTATAAGTGAAAGTAAAGGCAAGTAAGAACGAAATGAAATATAACTTAAGTAATGTTGAATGAAGTTGATTTTGGTATCGAAGTATATTAATAATATGAAGTGATGAATATGTAAAGTAAAGTTGAATAATAAGAAGTTAATGAACTGAAGTAATTAAATGAATATAAACTTGAGTTTTGTAATGAAATTCAATTTTATTTGCAAAGTAAACTAGCATTACAAATGATGTCATTAAGAATTTGAATAAAACATAAGTTAAGAAGTTGTGAACTGAATAATTGAATGAAAGACAATTAGATGTTAAACCAAATCGGAATTGAAAGTAAAGTAAATTAAATAAAATTGTTTATGATTGGATATACATTGGTTGTTAGATGGTTGTTAGTTGATTGTATAGAAATTCATATGAAATTGAATTAATTAAATTGAAAGCTAACGGAATTGAATTCAAATTGGAAGTGAAGTGAATCTAAATAGAATTGAATTTTGATTTGATTTGATTTGGAAGTGAACTAACTTGAATGTGAATTGGTGAATGTAAACTAATTGAATATGAATGAATGAATGTTAGTAAATCCAAAGTAAATAAATCAGATGTGATTAAGTTGAAAATCAATTTAATGAATATTAATGAGAAATGAATTTATATTGATTTGGTTATGGAGTTGTTGGATGTTAGTTGTCTGATGGTTGAATTTGTTGCATTTGCTATATTGGCATATATAATTGTTGTAGTGGTATATGTTGTGTATTGATATTACTTTTGTATATACATGTTTCTCAGTGTTTGTTAAGTGTTTAGTATGTGCGGATGACGCTTGCTTGGCTTTTGGAGCTCGCTTTCGTGCTATATTAGCCGTATCTGCTCGTTAATAATATATAAGGTACATATCTCGGATTACATATCATACTTTTATACTTTTTTCCCTGCGAGATGCCTCATCCTTGATGATGAGATGTATATTTGTGATATATATATATATATATTGTTTTTTTTTCCCGGATCGAACCACGCAAAGGAGACTATGGAGAATTATTTTTGAAAATCTAAGGCGTTGGAAATTTTTTTTGAAAAATTTGGAAAATTTGTGATAACTAAAATTTTGATATTGAGTTATAAAAGTTAAACGATAGTAGTTGGTTTTGAAAAGATAACTATAAATGGATTTGAAACTTAGAAAACTTTTTATAAGAAGTTTAACTAATGGATTTTGAAAATGCTAAAAGGTTTAAAGGATTTTTGATATCTAACCGGAACGGTTTGTTTTGAAAAGTTAATTGATTTGTGTGACGTTTTCTTACGTGGTAATTTCGGGGACAATTTAACAACCCAGAATTTCAGTCATTTTAAATTCATATATTTAATTAATATTAAATATTTAAAAGTCATTTTTATAAGCTGAATAAATAATATTTCGAATATCAAGATTTAATTGGATAATTAAATTGATAATTTAACATTTGAAATTGCGTAAATAATTGAGATTTGAATTTACAATGAACAAAAATGATTTATAAAGTTGAATTAAATCATATTTGAATTAGAATGATGTTACAGAACTTTTAAAATCGAATTAAACGTTAATTTGTAAAAAATTGAATATTTTAATACTTAATTAACGAGCAAAAATAGCCATTTTACAAACAATCTTGGATTACGACAAAACCAGTTTCGTCGGATCCGTAATGTTATATTATTGTATGATTACAAATTTCGTGTCAATCGGCATTACGGTTTGTCCGGGGCAAGCTAAAACGCATAGAAATTAGTTTTAGTGAATTTTAACTTAATTAAGTCAATTTGAAAGCCTGTCTTTCAAATACGATCGAACCGGTTCCTGATATATATTCCATTGCATTCGGAATAGGGGTAAAACATTATAAACGCCAGGCGGTGTGCTTCGTTCGAGTTCAGAAATTTTCCGGATGAATAGTGCACGTACATTTTCTATAAAAGGACACAACATTTTCTATTTGCGTTAAAACCCTACTAAGGTTACAGCAGCCGCCACTTCCTTATTAATGGCCAAAATTGTTTGATTCTTCTCCCTTTAATTTCTTCCAATCCGTAAGCAATTACGTAAAACTATCAACTACAAAAATCTAGAGGACGGCAAGACCTTCACAACCATACGGCAGTGATCATCGTTGACGTTGCGTGTTGGTCAAAATCATGGTTTGAACGGCTAACGTTTATATGTATTTTTTGAGCCGATAGTACGACTGAGCTACACGCTGTCAAGGCCGATAGTGGCTTGCGTGAGGAGCTTCGACTCAGTGGTGTTCGATCATGTTCTCGACGATTATGGCGGCGGCGATAATTCGCGAAAAACGACGGCTCTATAGGTCTAAGTGAACGTGATGAAGCCTGGGGGAAGAAGCAGTGCACGGTGAGATTTCTTCAAAGGTAATCGAAGGGTCGAGATTAAAGTTACGTTAAAAATATAAAATAGAAAGTGAAATTGATTTATATAAAAACGTGTAATCTTTGTAACACCATAACTTTGTCATACGAGGTCGAAAATTGACGAAATGAATTGCATTGGGTTCGTATGGATGAATACTACGCGATGGAGCTGGATTGAAGTGGATTGGAGCTAGTACGAATTTTGGATAAAATTAAGCGCTCGTTTAATTTTATTCGAAATAAAACACTACAACTGCTATTGGAGACAATGTGAGTACAACTCGCTTTTTCTGACTCAGTAATATTTTTGTATAAGTGAGAAATAATTTATTATATGATGATTGATGATTGTTTGGATGATATATGATATATTAATTGATATTTGGATATGTACCTGCCTAGTGGAGCAGATGACCCTATACGTTCCCGTGTATGAGCTTATGACCCTTTGTACACGCGTTTGCCATGAAGCGGAAATTGTACACATTCTAATATGTATATTTGTTGCAGCTGACAGGTTGGAGGGATCCAACTGGATTCCTCAACAGTATTGATTTATTTACAGATATTGTTATATATTCTGTTATCGTATGATATATGATGTATTTGGTGCCGTGATTGATGTATTTGGTGCTGTTGCAGCATTGGGCCTATTTTTGATAATTTAAGAATATTAAGGTGATGATTTCAAAATTTATAAGGATTTTAAAGTGATTTTGGAAATAAATGTTGTATTGATTTTTGAATTATAAAGGAATTGAATTTATTTTGAATAAATAAAAATTATAATTTTTGCGTTATAAAAATTATAATTTCTATGAAATATAGTAAATTATGATTTTTGGGAAATATAATTGAAATGTGATTTTTGAAATATAAAGTTGATTATTTTGTAAAGTGGTTTAAATTGAGATTTTTGATTTATTATAAATGGTTTTATATATAAGATTTATAAAAGTGATATTTTTATTAATCAAAAGTGATGTAAGAAGTTTTGTAAGTGTAAAATGAAGTATAAATGAATTTTATAAGTAAATAGGATTTATAATTTGTGAAGTTATAAGATGAATGAATTTGTTAATAAACGAATTATAATTAATTAATTTATAATTTGGGTTTTGGCATATAAATAAGAGATAAATGGAATCGGTTAATAAGGGAGTTTCATATGTGAAGTTTTAATAAAATATAAAGACGATTTATAAACATTGTTTTATAAATACGAAGTCAATTGAATTTGATATGTCAAATATAGAAGTTTATTTAAAGGGACTATATTCATGATTTTGGACAGTGAATTATCCTTTTAAAATTAATGTGCAATAGTATTGATTTTGGTTAGAGAATTGTATCCACGATTTTGGACAGTGGATTATCCTTTAATAAATGTGTAGAAACATTGAATTGGATTAAATAAGCTATATTCATGATTTTGGACTGTGAATAATATATTGAACAAAATAGTTATGCTTTAGAAAGTGAATAACCTTTTGAATTAAATAAATGTTTTGAAAGTAATTTTTTAAATGGAGTAAAATGGTTTAAAGATAGTTTAAAATGTGTTAAGGATTGAAACCATAGATTTCAACATTCATTGTTGAAATAGACGTTTTCGAAAAGTATAAAGAAATGTCTATTTTATTTTCGAATCCCTATATTATTGATTTTGGGTTGCCATAACGATGTTTAACGCAGCATTCATTTTGACCCAAAATAAAGATGTTTAAAAGAATGTTTTCAATATAGAATGAAATATATAATTAATCGTGATTTAAGTATATGGAATATTTTCCAAGTGTTGAAAATAAATAGATTTATGAATTACTTATTATTAAATAAGTATGGAAATGTTTTCGAATATGAAGTGAAATGTTTTGTGATTATATCTTTTAAAGATAATTTAAGGAGAATATTTGGCAAATATTTTAATTAATAAATGATTAATTAAAAGGCCTAGTGATTGTTATGGTGCTGAATATTTGTTTGTTTGCGTTGATAATTAAATCACCGACTATCAAACTTTGCCAAATTTTTGTTCCTAGACTTGATGTGGAAAGTATTTAATCGCACACTTAGTACGTTGCCTTCTGTGTAGGCTTGATTAACCTTTTTGTTGAGGATGTTGATTTGTATAGTGCGGAGTATTACTCCAATCCATTGAGCTTTCTTCTTGGCCCGAAGAATAGCAAGTTGAAAGTTGGAGACGTGATAAGTCTATGAGACTTAGTTGCTGTGTGAGGTTGAGAAACGCTTTTGCGTTGTAGGTGCGAAGAGACCGGGATCATATATATCTGAAAACCACTTTGGACCAACGTATATGCGATGATTGTGCAGGTTGCTTATGATGATATTGATATTCCGGATTTTCATAGTGGGGGACTGCTTGTTGATCATTTGGGGATAAAATCCCAATATACATCCAGTAGGAGTGGTCTCTTCATTATGAAATATCTAATGCGGGGACTATTCGCTACTAATCCTAGGGATTTCCTGACAGGATGTGGTAGGAAAGTACCTTCGGTTTGTCCTGTTTCTGGACAACTTGTATGGATGTTTGTCTGACATTGCATTTCTAAAGATTACACACATTGGTTTTTACAAACGTACATCAGTGGTGGCTGAGAAGGCAACTTTTCATAGCTTAACACCCTCCTTGAGACGTACGGGCTTAAGGGTTGCATTTTTGTGGAAGGTAATTAGTATTCAACGGAAATGGCCATGTGGCATTTTAAGAGATGTGATTGTAATTTGTGAAAGGTAATCGTTATCTCAGGCCTCATCAACCGGAAATGACCAAAATAGGGTTAGATGCAGCAGGGCTAAGTGGGTTGCTCCCATTAGGGTATGATCATCCTCTTCTAAATATATCTTTACATGCTATGATGTCATGTATCTGATTATTATGGTTTTTATGCTAGGGGGCCATCGGTAAGGTCGGTAACGACCAGAGGATGATATATTCGGTACCCACTAGTTATTGAGGTGGGCCGGTCTTGTGTTGGTAGAGGATCCTTTGTGATGGTCCTTGGTGCATTCTTCTAAAGATGTACTGCTGGAAGGTAGCCCCTTCACCTGGTCATTTGTTTGGAAATCCAAACTCCACTACGTGTTTGCCATTTTGATTGTATTACCCAATTGGGCTATATGTTGGAATTTAATCAATGTAACAATTTCGTTTATGATTAATATTATTTGTATATAGTAGACAATACTATAATATAAGAGGACTTGATATGATATGTTTTAGTTGTCGTAAGGTAAAAACATGTCCATGTTTATGTGTGAACTTGTCTTACAATATACTTTTGTTTCGACAAAGGAAATTTTTTGGTAATTTAATAAATTCAGTTGAGTGTGTTTCTCACGCTGGTTTACCAGACTGATCCATGCGTTCTTCCCTTTCAATGCTCGAGTCAGACCGAGTATATTTACAGGTTTAATTTTGGTGCTTTTGGAGCTTCAGCAGGAGAGCTGGAGATCTTCATTTTCGTACATCCGTATTTGCTTGATTATCTGCTGCATTTCTTAGTTTTTTTATATTATCGGCACTTGTAAGGACAGGTTATTATAACTGTTCAGGCTGATAACTATTGATTGATTGTGAACTCTGATTGATGTGAATATATATACAGTTTCTGTTTTGTATATTATTAATATGATATTATATATTATCCGGTGCGATGTGAGATTCTGTATTGTTCTGTTTGGTTCTATCTTCTCTCTTTCTTCTCTTCTCTTCTTCTCTCTTCTTTTCTTTCTCTTAACTTTCCGTCGATCTGCGCTTTTTGGGTCGGACATGTGTGGATTATTGCCGATTCAAAGGGTTTGGATTTTCGGGTCATCGCATCTTGGATGTTCTGGAAATCACAGACATAGATCTACAAGTTTCATGTTTTGAGTTTTTTAAAATTTTGATGTTTTCTTGATCAAAATCGTGCTTGTTTTTTGCTGTCCTGAGAGCAAATTGATAGCAGCAACAATCACATGCAAGAGAAGTGGTTTAGCCATAAGTTACTTGTTTCTTATTCGATTTAGGTCAATTTTTTTTTGGAAACTACATTTGGTAAGGAATTATTTCTCTTCGAGTTGCATTTCAATATTTTATAATTTCATTAATCTAAAAAGGATTTGAAAGCAGAAGTATAGTTATGTCTTTGATAGAATTTCCTGAGTTTGAATGTGATATTATTTGAGCTACATCTTTCTCATCTTTGATCGGGATTCGATAAACTTTAGTGTTCCAAAAAGTAGAATTCATGTACTACAACTATCACTCATGAAGTTTTCTATAATTTTGAGGTTAGATATGTCAAAATCGAATTTTTTTACTCCTATCCCGAGAGCAAAACTATTATTTTCTCTATGTTTGAAACTAAAACGAAATTGGCTTTAACTTCTTCGTTTCTTGCTGGAATTTGATAATTTTGGATGTTCCGAATAGCTTAGGTCATGTGCTACAAGTTTCATACATTGTTTTGTTTGAATTTTGAAGCGTGCTTGGTCGAAATTATGGCTGTATGTTGTTGTCCTGAGAGCAAAATAACAGCAACAACAATCGTTGACCTTAGAATTGTATTGCTTGTTTTTTCTCTCATTCTCTTCAGTTTTGATGATGTTTTTGAAAGATTTTGAGAGCTATGATGCCTATCAGTAGGCTAGCTATATTTGGTGAAACTGAAATTCAAATTTAAATGGAATTTGAATTGATATTGGGTTAAATTTGAATCGAATTCATATTGAGTTAAAGTTATCGGTTTTGAGATATCCCTTTTTGTTTTCATTGCTTTCGAACAATTTTTGAAATACATGGACATTTCAAATTATTATTACATAACGTTTTTTAAAATTATTTTTCTAAGTAAAGATAGATTTATTTCCTATAATAAAGGAATTTCAAATATTGGTTTTAATAATCGTTTTCGAAAAATCGTTTTAAATTTCTGCTTTCTCTTATAAAATTCTCTTGTAAATAAAATTACTTATTTTTATGAATTTCGGACGTATAAGAAAGACAACTAAACGATAAAGTAAAACATGTGGTATGGGACATATGGATTTGCTTTATCGCTTAATATCGACTTATATGATCGAAACACTTTTGGTGAACTATTTGAGATGATTTAAGATGTTATTAAATTTTGGGTAGATTATATGGTCCATGAACTCCAATTTAGGAGTATATTCAATGAATGAACATTTTAAGATGTGTTTTTAATCGTCGACGAGATAAGGTGAATTAAGAGCTAGAAATTCTTAATTGGAATTATGGTTATAAATAAACATCTAGATGTTTTTTTTACTTGCCGATGAGATGAGGTAAGTTTCTTTATGATGATTTTAGATGTTAAGATGTATTATGATGATTTTTACTTATTGATGAGATGAGACAAGTCAAGATGCCACTAGTACTCGTCAATGAAATGAGACGAGCATGGTATTGTGTTTACTCGCCAACGAGATGAGGCTGAGTATATTTTCCTAATGTTTATGATGTTTTACTAGTGTGGAACCAACTAACGGCTAGTAAACCTGTGATATCCCGGAAATTTGGGCAATATAAATTTAATAATCTGTGTTATAAATTTAATTTGATTTGATAATTTTAATAACAAATTTGGAATTTGATTTAATAATCATGTTTTAATAAATATTTAAATTAGAAGATTTTATCTTTTTGAATAAATAAATTGTTTTTTGTTTATAATATATATAATTGTATATATTGTAAATTGATAAATTTTGATTTTGAATTTAGTAAATGAATTATTTTTCTAGCTCTAATTTATATTTGATAAATTGGAGATTTGATTTAAATTTAACATATAACTTTTCATAGCAATTCAAATAAATAATTATATGGTTTATATTAAAGGAAAATCTTATTTATTTAAATTTATATTTTTAATTAACTTAAAATTTGAAGTTAAATTTGATTAACATCAAAACTTTGTTTTATTTTCTTTTTTAAAAAGTATTGCTTGAAAATGTTATATAAGAATTTAAAATACAATTTACTTATGGTTTTAATATATTGAGTGATAAAGGAAATTTATAGTCTCGTTTATCAATTATTTAATATTGTTTAATTTGTTATTTTTGAATAAAAATTATAATACCTAAATTCTTTTGAACATAAATAGATTTGTAGTAATAGGATTTGTTGTTTTTAATTTTAATAGAGTTATATATGCATTTATATATGTAACTTGATTTTTAAAATTTGATTTGATAAATTAATTTGAAGTTTGAATTTAATGTTTTAAAAGAACAAACACTTAAATATATGAATAAGCTTGTATTTATATTTGTTTTGTTTCATTTCTTTTAATTAGAAAAGAAGAAATAAAATTCATTTATATACACATATGGAATAAAATAAGGTAAACAATTTAAATTAAAATTTAAATACTTAATATACATGTGTAAATTTCTTAATACACGTGTTAGTCTCTTAACACACTCAAATGACACATGTTGAACCATAAATAAACTATTATGACAAATGGTAAGAATAGAGACAAGTGTCTCATTTAAATTTCTTTTTCTTTTATTTTTAATTAAATCAAGAATTCTGTTTATATAA
This sequence comes from Allium cepa, assembly GCA_030765085.1. Lineage (NCBI taxonomy): Eukaryota > Viridiplantae > Streptophyta > Magnoliopsida > Asparagales > Amaryllidaceae > Allium > Allium cepa. The sequence continues at coordinate 46,121,487 of CM060940.1, read as the reverse complement.
ACATATCTTCATAACCTCAATTTTTTTCTTTTCCCTATTCTTTTTCAAACTTAAGAAATCTTCAGATTTAAAATCTGAAATCAACACTCATACTTAAGTTTAAATTCTTTGATCATTTTCCACAAAACAGAAATCTGTTCAAAACCAAAACTAAAACTTCAAAAGCTCAATTCTGCAACCTCAATACATAAACCTAAAATCATTTGTAAATCCCCTCAAATCTGTTACCACCTCAAAAAAATAAAACCTGCAGTTCCATTTCTGTTTGAAGCATCACTAACCTGAAATGCATGAAAAACTGCAAATTCTGTTTTGTCTTTAAAAAAAAAAAGAAATTTACAAACCCTGCATGCAACTAAATATGGAAGTAGAAGCAAAGTGCAATATTTTCTGGAAGCAATCATGCAAATGTAAATCTGGAAAGCAAAGTACTACATCATCTCAAGTTTTAAAAAAGAATCTTAAGTTCAAAGTTTCATAAGCAAAAGCATCTGCTGTTTAAAGTAAAATCTGAAGCTTTGCAAGTAAAAATGGATGCTCTGCCTTTATAAATTGGTGAGTAACATTTTATTACATAATAAGCCTAAGTATAATTCAGTTGCTTATATTCTCTGAAAATAATTGTGTGCATGCAAATTTATAAGCTCATTTCTGCTATATATAGATGAATGATTGTAGTATGCTAGTTGTTGTGAATTATTTTGCTGTGTATAATATCCCAGGCTCAAAAATTTGTTAAATCCATTCCTTTTGATTTAAATCAGTGTAGAGCTTAAGATTAAATCAATATGTGTTGTGATATGAGTTTAAAGTTTAAAATTTTATAAAAAAATTCTGTAATGGTCTCTGAATTATTAATATAACAGAGCACATTGAATATAAACCAAGTTTTGATTTTCTAGAATCATTAATTTAAGTTGATAAACTGATTACACTATCTAAAATTTGAATTTTAAAACTAAAATTAGGATTTTTAGTTTGGAAATGAATGAGCATTACTGGTTTATCTGGAAAACCTGTTTTGAGTTGAGTTTGTTAATTTAGAAAGATTTGGCGGCCATGGTTTCTTCTGATGATCGAGTGTTGATCGAAGTTGGATGGAAAAATGGTTGATGGTGGATTAAAGTAATAGGGCAGAAGAATTTGGGAATTTAAATTTTTAACCCTAGTTTCTGTTACCTGGAGGTGTTTGATCACTGCAACCTGATCGAGTGACCGAGTTCTTCCAAATTTGAACTGGAGAGAGGTGAGATGTGGAAGTAGATATGGCCGGAGGTGGTGTCCATTTTAGTGGTCGGAGGCGAGGGAACGCTGATGATCTTCATTTCGACATTTTCCTGTTTTGGGTACTCGAGTGCTTGATTTTGATTTATTGTTTTTGTAGTTGGATTGAGGGTTGATTTGGGGTTTGGAGAGGGTCGTCGACTTGCGTAAGGGGTCGCGATAGGACGGAGATGATCGCCGTGGTGGTGCAAGTGCACGGGGATGCTAGTGTATCAGTTAGCTGTTGGGAGAAGAAGAAGCTCGTGTGTATCGGGTAGTTTTGTGATGAGCTCGAAGCAATTGGATAATGGTCTTGGAGCTGAGAGGTATTGGACTCGAAGGAATTGATGTAAGATGTCGGGTTCTTTTTTAGTTTTGTTAGGGTTTGGTAACCTGTAGCACAGGTTTGTGTAAACCTGTTTTATATTTGAGATTTAATAGATTTTAGGATGAAATTGTTATTCGAGTTACTCGAGTTGCTTGAGTCAGCTCGGGCTAATGATTGAAGTTTAGAAATTGTTATGTTTCAAATTTTAAATTTGAATTTGAAATATAAAACAAAGATTTAAATTAAGTTTTAAATATAATTTAAATTCAAGTTGAATTGTATCTTAAAATTTGAAATGATTAAGTTTTTAAATTCAAATTTTCTTTAAATAACTTTGAAGAGTTTATTGTTTAAAATATTTTAAAGAATTTAAATTTAAATTTGAAATTGAAATATGTAGTAATATTTAAATAAAGTTTAAATTTGATTCAAATCTAATTTTGAATCTTTGGTTTAAAATGAAATTAGGTTTTTATAAATTTAAGTGTTTAAAACAAATTTGAATGATAATGTGAAAATTTAAATGGTTTTAAATTTTAAAAGAAATTTGTTTTAACTTTTGAAAAATTTCTTTTATAATAAAAGTATTATTTAGCAAATGTTTTGATTTGAATTTAAACTTGTAAAGCTAAATAACAATTTAATGTTTTATATTTCATTTAATTATTAGAGTAATTAAATGAATAGTTAATTTATTTAATAAATTAATGAAATTAATAATTACTTAAAGTAACTAGGGGTTTAATCTTAAGGATTTAGGATTAATTATTCTTTGAATAATTAACTTTTAATTAAGAATAATTAATTAAATAAAACTAGTTTTTCATTAATGATTGATAATTAATTAATCAAGTAATAATGGATTAATTAAGTTTTAATTACCACTTAATTATTTAATTAATTAAGGATTAATTAATGGGTTAATTAATGATTAATTAATTTGTAATCAATAATAATTAAAATAAGTTTGAAAGATAATTAATGAGTTGATAATAGTTAATGAAGATCATTAACTAAGGATTATTTAATAATTAATTAATGTGATTAATTTTAATCATTAATTAGATTAATTAATTTAAGGATAATCAATTGTATAAGTTATTAAGTATAATTACTTATGGAAGTAATTGAGGGATTAATTACTTATTGTAATTAATTGAGTTTAAATTTGATTAGTTTAAGTTAATTAATTCAGTTTAATTAATTTAAAATTTATCATTTGGTGACTTATGGAGGATAATTACTTAATGTAATTAAATAAAGAGGAATTACTTAGAGAAGTAATTAATGTGTAATTACTATATGTAATCAATTAGAAGTGATTTGATAATGAAGTTATTTGAGTAAAATTACTTTGTAAATTAATCAAGGGATTAATTGGAATTAATTAAGGAGTAATTTATTTATTTGGTGAAGTAATTTAAGGGAAGTTAATTACTGGATTGGGTTAATCAAGGGTGATTAACAATAATGGTTTAAATTAAAATTAATTACTTAAAGTAATTAATTTAGATAAGGTAATTAATTTAAATGTAATTAGGGATCATTAATTAATATAATTAATGATGTAATTAAGATTGATTAGTTAAGATTAATTAATCAATAATAAGTGATTAAAGATAATTAATTATTGTAATTAATTAAGGATTAATGTAATTAATTATAGTTAATTAATTAATGAAGTAATTAAAGGTTAATTACTGTATTTGGGTAGGTATAATTAATTTGAGAAATTAATTAGTGAATAATTACTTGAATGTAATTAAGAGTTAATTAATCAGGGATGATTAATTAAAAATGAATAATTGGATGAAGATTAATTAAGTGATTGATAAATTATCAATAGTAATATGAGCAAGTTGATATTGGTAAAGTAATTAATTTAATTTACTTTAAATTAATTATATTTGGTATGGTTAATCATTGCTTATATGGTTGGATAGTGTTGTTTGTTTTGGATGATTAGAATCTCAGATATGAGATAGATAATGTTGAGTGATTTGGATGCATTGGTTGCATGATGATATTGGTATAGATTATTCTGGTTTATCTGATATGATGATAATGTTGATTACCTGTTGTGTATCTGTGATTTATCTATTTGTATATATAGATAATTGGATTGTTTTAAACCTTTAAAACAACCTGGCCTTAAAAAACACGCTTTGGATTTTGATGAGACCGGGATCAAGTTTCCATATTTGGATATCCGAAAACTACATCGTTTCCAAATAATGTTAGGTCGTGAATCTAAGTGGAGCCAGTGAAGACTCGAGGTGTAATGGCTATACGTCAGTATAACTCTGTGGGTGATTCCGTAATGAGTTTGACGGAATAGTACTTATAGATTCGAGATGTAGATTTAGAATGCAAGGGTTATCGTCGTTAACTCTTTGGGTGATTACGTAATGAGTGTAACGAGATAATGCCTTCGGTTTCATTCGAACCCGGAACGAACTTGTATGGATTGAATGCTTTCAGAACATCGTCAAGTGGACGATGAGCTTTCTAAGAGATGTGTCCTATAAAGGTAATCGTAGCCTCAAGCCTCATCAACCAGGAATGGCTAAAACAGGGGAGGTGCAGCAAGGCTTCGTGGGTCGCACCCATTGGAGAGCAAGATTGATCCCTGTCTAGAGGTCTCTTTTTATTCGGCTTAGTGGGCAGTTGTCAGTGTGCACCAACTGCGGGGTTGTCTTGTTCGTAACTGTTCAGTAAGGAACGGGTCCGACTTTGTGTTGCAGGGGAGTGGGAGTACTCCTTGGTAGGTTGATCTAGGCCACGTACTGTGACGGGCGGTACCCCGGTAGCCCTGCCATTGTATGGAATCCACAATCCAATAAGTGCCAACGGTTTTGATTGTATTACCCACTTTTGTGGCCAGTAGCTGGAATTTAATAAATGTAACAATTTCGGCTATTTCATATTTACTTGAAAACCCTAGACACTATTATAATATCATCGGATTTCCTATCAAATGTTTTGGTTAGAGTAAGGTAAAAACTTTTCATGTTTATGTGTGGGAAGTCATACGTGATACCTTTCTTTTCAAAAGGTTTTTCAAAGTTAAGCAACTTTAACCTGTTACTCACACCAGACCCATGTCTGACCCGGAGTTTATTTTTGTTTTTCATAAACTCTTGGGTACTCAAATTTTTACGAGTAGCCAAGGGATTCAGGTTAGGATTCAGGTTAGCTTTGACGAATTATGGAGGAGCAATTGGAGCAGGAGGCTTCTGCGTTAGATATATAGCATTCCGCTGTGTGTTCTGTGATTGTCTCTGAGTTTGTATTATGTTGTAAATACTAGACAGGTGTTTATAACTGTCTAGTATGTGTTGTCTATCTGTGTACTCTGATAGTGGTTGTAACTATGTAATATTTTATGTTATTAATATAATTTATTCCTTCCGCTGTTGAGATTCTAGTGTTGTTTCTTCTTTCTCTTCTTTCTTTTTCTTATTCTATCCCTTTCTTTCTTAATTGATGACGCGACTTCCTGGAGATTGGAAGTTGGGTCGTCACAAAACCATTAGGGGCGGACGTATGATATGGGACATACGTTAACACCTATTGGGTTCCTATCCAAGATGTTGAAATACATTCATGATGTTTAGTAGTACTACAGACCACGAGTACTCGATTGGAGTCATCGCGATGTAGTTGCTACTCCGATCATTACGATGTTATTAACTTGGCTCTTTGTGGCTAGGAGTCATTATTATGTTACAGACTATAGTCATTCATGATGTTCACGATGTTAAGATGTTATTTGACTCTAGTCATCACGATGTTTATGGTACCAAATAGTAGTACTGGTCACGATGTAGCTCGTAGCATTGCTTTGGCATGCAATCGAGGTTCTGGCCAATCCGGGATTTCTTTGAGTTTTGATGTTTTATACTTCATCGTCTTTAGATGATTATTGCATTGATAGCCTAGTGCAAGATGAGATGTATACATATATGGTGAAACCATTTATGATGTTACTCTTTGATTAATTTTTTTTTGCATTAGGGATTAATGGTTTGACGATTTTATAGACTACTTGATGTTAAGATGGATTTGAGATGTATCTATATTCATACCGATGAGATGAGGTATGAATAAGTATAATGCTTCCTTTATGATTTGGTTTTATATTTCCTTGAATGATCTTGGGATGTGCCAATGAGATGAGGCACATCCATATGTGTTTTATTCTATGTATGAAGGATATGTACCTTTGATGTATTGTTATACTGACAACCACTTCTAAGAAGGTAGTTGAATCATTTGAAGTCATTATCCATATTCCTTTATACCACCGATGATATGAGGCGAAAGCTATGTTCATTGAGTCTTATCTTTAAAACTTTGCTCGCCGATGTTCCATTTTCTTAAGTTTCAATTATGCCACTTAGTATGACTTTATCATCATTGTCTCTTCTACTTGCCAAGAAGAGAAGTTGTCCTTTCTTATATTGTCGAAACCTGTTTAGGGCATGGCACCCTTTAAGAAAAAGGATACCATAGCTTTCACCTACTTATTCTTAACGATTATTCTGTTTAACTGGTGATTTTAGCTAGCCTGACCCGTGTGTTTTCACTCGGATCAGACCGAGTTGTTTCTGGTATCGACTATTGGACTAAGCTTGAAGTTGATGTTGGATATCAGCTATTCTTTATCTTGAGCACTTTCTGTTCTTTCGCATACTCTAATGCAGTTATATTTGATTCGATGTATATGGTGTGGTCGAGTACCACCTTTATTATATTCATACTGTATTGTACTAAACATGTATCGGCGTATATGTATATATATCTGACATTGATTACTGTTTTGTGATGTGCTTTTCATTTAATTATTGTATTTTGTTCTGATAGATTTGTTAGCGACCTAAAGTTTTGAATTAAGCATTTACTGGGATGTCGATCCACTTGAGATAGAAAAAAAATCATATTCCATTTATCGACCTATTCAGTAGATGTTTAAAACAAAATTATAGATGGTCGCTGTAACGACCTAATTTTTCGATGCCTGAAAATCGACATCAATATGTCCACCGTATCAAATTCTGCATAATCGATTGCTAGAAAACCGATCCGTTAGGGTTAAAGAAGAAGAAGATAGAAGAAGAAACATAAAACAATAACAGAATCTCACATTTCACAGTGGAACAAATATAATAGATACATGAATGATCCTTAAAATAAAAGCGCTATATCTGTTTATACATCACATTATCAGAGTTTACAACAACACAGTAGCGGAAAAGAAATATTATATACTAGTGATATGCCCCTCCATCCAGCTTACCTCCAGATCTCCACAGCATATTTTTTTTGACTTCGCTCTATAATAATGATAACCTGACTCCATGCTGCCCGTGTGGAAAATTATGGGCACATAGAGTTTACAAAGGGAACAATACACTCCAGGTCAGTCATGGGACTGGTGTGAGATTTTAAAACAGTTATTTTCACAAATAAGAGGAAAAGAAATCTGCTATGATTTTGAAAAATAAAACTACCATAAGGCCTTCCGCCACACAAACAATGCAAATGTAGAATTAGAGGAGATTTCTCCTTATGATAGTCAAACATGCTTGATATGCAAAATCCTTTTAAACATTATCATTAGTGCATAGTGCAGAAAACATTTCGAAAGTATAATATTAATCTTAGCCCGCGTACAACCATTATTGTATGTCTACTATAGCTACCGTCTAAACAGTGTTGACCACCATAAGTAAATGGCAGGTTATACAACTAAAACCGTATAAGACGTGTGTTGGTAATTGGATTTCCAACAAATGGTCATGCTAAGCAACTTCCTAGCCACATGACTACGCCTTTGGAGGGACGCCGCGAGAACTTAACCCGCTCTTTGCCAACACAAGGTTGAGTTACCCTCATGCTGTAACACAGCTATAACATGAGTAACTACCACGAGTATGCCATCCACGGTCGTTGCCGACCTTTATTCGAGGATCTTCAACCACAAAGCAATAAATTTGCAATAACCACATAAGATAAGTAACTGGGCTGCATACCATGATACCACACTTTTCCAGAAGGAAATGGACATACCCTGACGGCGCTACCCCCAAATTGTCTTGCTACATACTTCCTGTTTCGACCATTTTCGGGTTGTGAGGTCAGACGAAGTCTCGTCCACAAAGCTATGCTTTCCACAAAGCCATGCTTCGATCAACAAATGATTAGCAGCACTTCGTATGCCACATTACCATATTGGGAATATATCACTAGTAACCATCAACTACATTACCTCTAAGCTCGTACGTCTCAGAGAAGGGTGTTCTGCTAAGAGAATAAATTCTCCGCCACTAACATAAATGTATTTGATAGAAACCAGCTTTATATCTCAAAGTGTAATGTCAGACACACATCCATAAAATTCCATCCTGGGTTCGAACGGAACCGAAGGCACTTCAAAGAAGCCCTTGCAATCCGGATATTCACTAATCACGTTCGGAATCCCCATCACAAAAGGTGATAAAATATCTATACCGGAGCAAATCAGTGAAGAGACATTCGACAGGTAATCCTTTCGCTTTCGAAAATACCCAGTCTTCAACACTATCTTCAAATGCAATCCCATTTCGTCGTATCATTATTCAGAATGGGATTTATGACACAAAGTCCTCTCCTGGCTAATCTAAATAATGAGCGCTTATTTTAAAATAAGTGTTGCATTCAGATTTCAAGCAAATCACAACAAATTTCCACTTTCATCTTTTAAACAAAAGATCCATCACAAAAATTCGATGTAGTTTTCAAATATCCATTTGGAATCCGACCCCCGGTCGCATCAAAATTCAAACGCCATTTGAAGGCCCATATTGATAATCGGTTATTTAACTATCAATCAATATTCACGACGATCACCAGATTTTAAATAATTTTCCTCAATTATTTGTTTTCAAAATGTCTTTGCAAGATATATTTTTAACACTTTAACCATTTGAAAACAAATTTCAAATCACTTTCCTCTCGTGGAATAATTTTTCTAATATTTATTTCCACTGAAAATATGCCAAGTCTGAATACTTTAAAATAATTCAAATATCCAAAATATACACTAAAACACTGAGAATAAAAACTATTTCTGAACACTTATTTAAATATTAGCTATGGAAACATTAAACAATATCTCATATAAAAATTTAAGTCCAAAACTAATTTTACAATAAAATTAGTAGATAGGGTATAGCTATTTAAATATCCATTTTATAAAACAAATATCAATTAAATCTTTAAATAATCAATTCTATAATTAATTTAGTAATATTCACTTTAAAGATTTAAAAACAATTTACAAAAATAACTTCTCCAACAACATTCTTTTTAAAACCAACTTTGAAACTTTATAGTTATATTTATAAGCTACTTTGAAAATATATTTGGCTTTCCAAGGAAAATACACTTCCCTTTTCAAAATAGTCCATTTAAATCAATTAATAAATCTTTCTTGATTTATTTTAGTTTACATTCCAATTCTGTAAATTTCTTTTTACACTTTTGAAAATAAACCAATATTTATTTAAAAAAAAACAAAGTTTCCCTTCCTTTATAAATTCCCATCGTGAATTTAAATTTCCAAATATCTATGGATATACGATGTTAAAAATCGATTTCCAAATATTCATTTTCAAACACCAAATCAAATTCCAAATTAATTTCCAAATTTTTATTCCAAATGCCAAATTAATTTCAAAATCAATTTCCCAAAGATTTATTTCCAAACGCCAATTAAATTTCCAAATTGTTTTCTCAAAGATTTATTTCCAAACACCAAATAAATTTACAAATTGATTTCCAAATTTATTTCAAACACCAAATCAACTTTCAAATTGATTTCCCAAAGATTTACTTTAAAATACCAAATCAATTTTCATTCAAACACCTAATTTATTATCTTTTAAAACAAATTCCTTTATTTCTTCCAAACCATTTAAAGTTTGAGTTTTAAATAAATTCTCCAATTTTTAATCCATTTATTAAAAACTTTCCCCATATTTTGGAATGAATTCGATAAGATTTCAAAATCAATCTTTACCCATTTAAATTCCTTCTTTTAAATTCACCAATTCTTAAAAAATGAATTTACCTAAAGTTTTCTACTTTAATTTTAAAAAAATCCAGTTTTTATATTACTAGTATCCTACGACAACAAAAATATATTTGGTTAAACTATAACCTATAACGATTCCAATCACAAATATAATCACACAGATTATAAATAAATCAACACACAATATTGAAACAAATTCAAATATTTTAGGGATCCAGCTGGATCCCTCTAACCCGTTTTCCTGCATCCATAGATGTTAGCAAACAATTGAATACCAATTCCACTTTGAGGTGGAATATCGTAGTATATGGGATTAAATAATATCATCCACTATTATGCGGTGCATAGGATCTCATCCACTATATAATGCGGGAAATCAATCACTCTAAGTATGTATATATAATACCAATTCCACTTCGAGGTGGAATATCGTGGTATATGGGTTTATATAAAATATCATCTTCTATTATGTGGCGCATAGGGCCTAATCCAACACAACTGATAATAATTTATCATCCAAGCACACAATCAACAATTTTAAATCAAACTATTTAAAATTAAATCGGAAAATCCGATCAAGAGAGAAGTTATCACCTTTGCTTTTATTTGCAATCCATTTCCAATCCAGTTTTTTTCATGATCTTTGACCTTGTATAAATATTAGATGATCTAATTAATATTTGAAATCAATTGAATGATTAAATTTTCATTTGATAAATTAAATTAACCAACTATTTAATTGAAACCAATCTTCCCTTAAAAATATCTTTTAGTAACTAGATAATTTAAATAAGTATTTTAACCACTTTAATCAACTTAATAAATTATTTTTAATCTAAACTAATAAATTAAGATGTATCCTTATTTTATTTTTGAAACTTCACATATATTTATAAAAATAATCCATATGGACAATAATCCAATCTGTGTATAAATTCCTATTGGATAAATTTAATTCACCAATGATTTTAAATTTTTAGAGTAATAATTTAATTTTAAACCAATAATTTCTTTTTTAAATAAAAGTTTTATTAACTAAAAATAATTAATTAAGTTAATAAAACAATATAATCGACCTAATCCATTTTTAAAGTGAACTAGTAAATAGGTATATTTCTTTCCCATTAAAATCATATACAAAATGATTTATCTAACTTAATAGTCTTAAAAAATTCCTGTGATTACTTATACACACACACACACACATATTTCTGTGAAATGCAATAAAAATAAAAATCTGATAAAAAATTGAACTCACTGTTAGATTTTTAAAAAAGATATTTTTTTTCTTCTCGAACCAGAAAAATTAATTAAAAATAGAAAATACCTTTCCCCCAAAATTCCAGACGAACTGCCTCCAGCCAGGTTGCGACCATCGTTCTCGCCTGCTTGCGAGCTAGTTGACTAAGCCCTAGCCTCCATTGCGCACCGAAGATCGCGACCCCAAGCTCTGATCGGCAACGACCCATCTGTCTGCGTGCTCCCACGAACCACCATCGCGGCCGTCAATTTCGAGAGTCTGGGAGCAACTTCGAAGATTACCTAATGCCTTTGAGAACCAACGAACCATTCGAACATCACTACGCTTGCTTGCCGTACGCCCAGCGAAGTGCTCCATAACCAAGGTTATTTTGATTTCGAGTCGAATTCTCTTTTTTTATATAATCGAAAGGGGTTTCGATCTTCTTGTTTAGTGAGGAAATGAGGAAGAGAATGGAGCTTATCATCGGCCATAAATTTGAACCGAGATGAAGCTCTGTATTTTATTGTTTTTCTTTCTTTTATTCTTTGAAAAAGATAAAAAAAATTCTCCAAAGTGTGTTGAAATTATCAGAGAAAATGAGACACGTGCTAAAAGTATCAATACGTGTCAATGCTTGCTGCGATGGTTCAATTATATTATTTATATTCAAATTTAAATTCAAATTTGAATCGTCTTGATATCCGCAACTTACGATCTCGATCTTTAATCGAGGCATGCCGCTAGGCGTTTATAATATTCAACTTCTACTCACAATGCAATGGAAAAGGTTCCGAGTCTAAATTCCATCATATGGAGAAGATAGCGCTTTCAACCAGTTATTGAACAGAATTTCAATATAGATTTCCAGCATGTTTATCAACCGTACGGCCAAATAATTAGTCTAAACACTACGAAAATTGAAATCCGATAATAATAAAATATTACGATACAATGGAACTGGTTTCGTCAAATTCCGAGACTGGGGCTAGGAAGGCTATTTTTAAATTTCGATTTAAGCGATAAAATTTCAAAACTGAAAAAAAACATTTTCAAACTCAATTTTGAAACTTCCATTGTCTTCAGTATAATCGATATAGATTTTTCAAGACGTCAAATTATTTTTAACAAGCTCGAACTAAAGATTAAATATTTTACCCAACTTTAATAAATTAAATTTAATAATTTAATTGTCAATTTCATAGTTATATTTGAAATTCAACTTAAAATAGCATCCAAATATTTTTAAATCATTTAAATATTTTAATTTCTAATGTTAAAATTTCTAGGTCGTCACAATCGCCCTTAACCAGCCCTATTCCCCACTTTAGTAGATAGAATTACTCCTTAATTCTCTTCACTAAGGTGGGTCTCGGGGTGGGACAATAAAGGAATCATCCAGATCTGACCTTGATTCCTTCCAAACAATTATCGATAAAAAGATGTTCTTGAATAAGGAATCATTCTTTAATTAGTTTAGTTATTTTTTTATCAAAAATATCCTTTGGAGATATATATTTCTTAAAAGGTTATTTCCAGCATTTACAGGATTATTAAATCTCTCTTATCAAATTCTTTGTTTTGTTAAAAAAAATTGTACTTAACTCATTTCTGACATTTCGACCTTATCTATCCTTCGCCGAAGGAAGAGGCCAGGAAACCCAAGGCACTGGTTGCTCCTGAACATCTTCTTAGTTTAGGCACTTACATCCAGATCTCACGAATAGAAAAATCTAGTCTACGTGTCTGCTTTTAGAGCCAAGATTAAACCACTTAATTTGTAATAGCTTTTCTTTAAATCATTTATTTAGATTCTTTTACATAAACAATAAAACTTCCAAATAATATTAAAAAACTTAATTATCCTTTTTGAAGACAATTATAAAAGATATGGAAAAGAATTTTTCAGTTTTAAACTAAAATTTAAAAGTTATAGAAAAGTGATGCGAAAGAGTGCTGTGGAAAGCGCTTTTATAAGCTATATTAATTAAAATGGCTTTTTATCATTTAAAAATCCATTATTTATTACTAAAATCACCTTTGAAACATTTTAAATGATTTATATGACTTACTCCTCATTTGCAAATAAATTTTAAACATCATTTCTAAGAAATCCATTTTTGGATCTCGAACTGCAAAAAACCGCGATTTTTCAAAAACTTGTTTTTCTCATATCTCAAAATCTACTTACCAAAATCCCAATTTTCTTTCTTCATTGGAAAATTATGGGTATAAAATAGTTTAGAATATAATTCCAAGCTATATTCCATCTTTTACACTTGTTCGACATTTATGGCATGAAATAGTGGACTACCGTTACGTGAGCGCATATTTTTGACTAGATTTTCAATTCTCATTCAAACTTCGTGAAAACACTTCCTTGCATTTATAATAATTTTTAAACCTTTTTACGGAGATTTAACCTTCCATATACACCGATTAATTAATATAGAGGAAGCTGATTTCCTTCGTGCTTATCGACACATATTTCTATGAATTGCATATACATTCACATTCGTATTTAAACAACCAAATTTGATGATCAAAGCATAATAAACATCCATTGCAAACATCGTATCATTGTCCAAAATATAATATAATAGTTTAGGTGTTCTCGCCTTGTGTTTTCAATGATTAATTAGAAAATCGCTATAGCTCCCCTATTTGATTTTTAAAGCTCACTATTCTTCGAGTTTTAGCAGCTAATGCATTAACCAAAGCTTGATGGTGGCTTGGGAGCTGCATGGCCTTGGGTGGAGCAAGGAAGTGGCTCGGCCTATGATGAAGTGGGGTGGAGATTTTGAAGAATAAGGAGAAAAGGTGATGTTTCAGGATTGTTTTGAGTTGTTTAAGTATATATAACTATATATTATAATTTAAACTCTTTTTGAAATAAATTTTTCCATTAATTTTCTTAAGGCAGAAGCCATTAAAGAGGAAGACAAAGATGAGAAATATGAAGAAGAAGATGAATGAAAATGAAGATAAAAGGTTAGGGTATTTATAGTAAAATAAGCGAGTAAAAAATATCTACACACACATCACCTTTTGCATCGCCTTCATCTTCACATCCTCCTCCCCTAGGCACGGCAAAAGCCCCGTCACCCATGTTCCCATTACTTCCATCATCTCATTTAGGCATATGTTGACTTATTTATACTTAAGGAGAAAGAAAGCTTATAATATCATACATTTTTAATATTACATTTTCATACTTAATTATATTTCTAAATATATGCTTATGTGCATATTCTTATGTATGCACATGCACATATGTATGTGTATGTTACATATTCCTACAACTTTGCACCACTTCCACATGTTGTATCATTACAAATCCTAATTTTAATTTTGGTCATATTTTCTCTTTTAAATTAATATGCATATACTTGTAAACAAGCTTTGAAAATAAACTTTCTAATCATTCTTAACTAATTAAAATAATCATATATTATTTATAAAATCATATAAATTAATATAAATAATTGTTTACAAAACGATTGTCATCTCGATAAAGCTAAAGATCATTTATTTAATGTGATATATTTTACGGGTCGTTACTCTAATAATATATCGAAAGCTACTCTAATAATATATCGAAACTAAAAAAAGGTAAATAAAACATAGAAATTTTGGTCAAAATATGAAGGCCACCAGGAAATCGAAATGGATTAGGATTTAAAGCTAAGCAAAAACATAGAAACTACTGTACACTATATATTTATTTCAAGAAACCTATCTCAAAAATTAAGATTAATACTCTTAAAAAAAGAAGTACCAAAATATTAATTTCTAAATCAAATAACAAATTAATTAGGCAAGAACATATAGCCGAATAATTGAAAAATATTATTTGTAATAACAGTTACGTTTTTAAAGGTCCCAAACCCACTTGGGTATAGCTACCTTCACCCACTAACATATAGGACCCTAACAGAGGAAGTTGGTACCAATTAAATCTTTATTATTTTGCAAGTATACAAAAATAAATTCAAAAGCAATGATAATGGATACTCGATAGTGGTTGCGACGAGCATATGATGGGAAATGCACATGTGTTATCAAATACATCATAAATCGATGGCAACATCATGACATTTGGAGATAACTCAATAGGATTTTTCATTGGCATTGGATACATCATCAACATCGGTATATCCACTTCTCTCTTTATCACTAATGTTTTGTTAGTAGAAAATTTAAAATATATTAATTAAGTATAACTTAATTATGTGATAATGGATTTAGAATAAATTTCAAAAAGGAAAATGTAGAATATTTAATCAAAATAATATTTTAATTTTTGAAAGATTAAGAAAATGAAATATCTATGTTTTAAATATTAGTGTTAATAACAATAATGATATACGCCTAACTGCAAATCATAATGACCCATAGCTATAGCATAAATGCTTTTTTCACGTAAATTTTAAATATATAAATAAATTAGCAAAGATTTATTTAGTAAGAGGATTACCCAAAATTAATTATAAACTGAAAATCCCATGCGATTCTTATTAGCTTGGAATATTAAAGAAAAGTTCTTTTAAATCTATGGAAGAAATCACTATCAAATAGCCATCTAATTTACTTCATCTAGATTTATTTGGTCCAACTTAAGTACGATCAATAAGTCATAAGAAATATGTGTTTGTTATACTAGATGATTTTTCATGATAGATTTATTGTTTTTAAAACATAAAAGCGACACATTTGAAACATTTAAAATCATTGCTAAAAGGAATAAAAATTTAATGAACTTAAAAATTAAAAGTTACGACGGAGAATATGAAAATGAAATTTTAAAAAAATTTGTAATAAAAAGGGAATTTTTCATAATTTTTCGTTTTCAAAACCACCACAACAAAAAAGCGTAGTAGAAAGGAATAATCGAACAATAAAAGAATGTGCATGAACATTACTTATTAGTAGTAGTTTACCAAAGATCTTTTAGGCAGAAGTAGTTGCTACGGCATGTTCTGTGTTAAGCCGTGTAAAAATTAGACCTATAATTAAGAATATATGTTGCGAAATGTTTGTTTGGAAAGAAACCTAAAGTATTAATTTTGGTATTTTTGGTTCTAAATAATTTTAATTTTAATACTAAAGACGATCTTGAAAAATTCGATTCAAAAGCCAATGAATGAATTTTTTTGGTATTAAGATCGTAGCAAAGCATATAGAATTTTTAATAAATGAACTAACACTATTGAAGAAAGTATTCATGTTTATTTTGATGAAAATTTTAAAAATACCAAAAATGATGACAATGACAAAGTATTAAATAATAATAGTAGCAAAAATACTTTTATAAGATAATAATGATAATCTTTTAAGATCTCCACCTTGAGTCTGAAAAGATCATCGAACTGACAATGTGATTGGTGATTTAAACACAGGAGTTTTAACAAGAAATCAATTAAATCATGTAAGTCTTGTTGAATTTTATAACTAATTTTAAACCTAAATATTATAAAGAAGCATCAAAAGATGATTTTTGGAATATCACAATGCAAGAAGAACTTAATCAATTTGAAAGAAATGATGTGAGGGAACTCATACCAAGACCAAATGATCAATCCGTAATTGGAACTAAATGGGTTTTAAATAATAAACCGGATGGGAATGGAAACATTGTTCATAATAAAGCAAGATTAGTCGCTCAAGGTAACAACCAAGAAGAAGGAATTGATTAAGAAGAAACATTTACTCCTGTAGCATATCTTGAAGCTATATAAATAGTACTTGCTTTTTACATGTCCACATAATTATAAATTATTTCAAATGGATGTTAAAAGTGCAATTTTAAGTGGTTTTATAAAAGAGAAAGTATGTTGAACAACCACCTTTATTTTTTAATGAAAAATACCATACCATGTTTTTTAACTTAAAAGGCATTATATGGATAAAACAAGCACCCCATGCTTGATATGAAAGTTTAAAGCACATTACTAAATTTCGGTTTTTAAATTGAAAATTTGACTCTACATTATTTATCAAAGAGAAGGTAATAATGTATTAAGTATAAAAATATATGATGATATTGTATTTGGATCAACTAAAGAGAAACTATGCTACGATTTCTCTAACATAATGAAAAATGAATTCGAAATGTTGCATATGGGCGAATTAAATTTCTTCTTAGGTTTACAAATAAAATAACCAGAAACTTGGATTTTACAAATGAAGAAAAATATTATAGAGAATTACTAAAACTCTTTGGAATGGATGGTACTTCAAGTAAACCAACTCCAATGAGCACGAATTTGCATTTAGATAAAGATGAAAATGGACAGGATTTCAATCAAAAATTATACTGAAGTATGATAGCATCATTATTGTACTTAATAGCTAGTAGATCGGATACTATGATGAGCGTTTTTGTGCATAATTTCAAGCACTACATAAGGAGTCACATCATCGAGCACTTAGAAGAATTTTACGATACTTAACCAAAACCAAAGATTACAGACTTTTCTGCCCGAATGGTAGCTCTTTCGAACAATGTATCATATAGAGACACACATTTTGGTGGTTGCAAGACAGATAGAAAACAAACAAGGGCACATATCATTTTATTGGTCAATCTCCAATTCCGGGGTTCAGTAAGAAGAAAAATTATGTTTCGCTCTCAGCATGTGAAGCCGAGTATATTTCAACAACATTAGCTTGTGCACAAGTAATTTATGTGCAACATACACTTCAAGATTTTGGTAAAATTATAGCTAACTCTCTTATATACTATTATAATACCAATCTCATAAGTTTATCTAAGAATCCAATTAATTGTTCTCATACAAAACATACCAATATCCCGTACCATTTTTAAGAGATAATATAGAAAAAGGAATCATTTCTCTTGAATTTATTAACGCTGAGAATCAAATTGCCGATATTTTGGTGTGAATCAAATTTTATAAGCAACGACGAGACCTTGGTATATGTTCATTTAATGAATGAATTAATTAGTATATGTCACATTTATTTATCACTATAAAATTTTGGACATTATTTATCTATATAAAATTTGAAATTGAATTTGTTTTAGTCAATCTTTTAACAAAAATAACAAAAAGCCATTAACAAATTTATGGTTAAAACTGATCTATCCATACAGAGTATTAACTATAAATAGACTTTTCATTCTATTCATACATGGTTAATGAAAAATAAAAACAAAATATTATCTATAAATTTAGAAAAACTAAACATGTCTTCTAATCACGACTCCACTTACTAAACTATCGACTTTACCTCACCTTCATCAACTAGCACATACGTATCATCAACAAAAACCTTACCTCCATAAAATTGATTAGCCTAATAAAATATTATGGCATCACCTACATATCACACCGGCGACTCTGCTAAGGAAAAGAAAGTTAAAAGAGTGATTGATCTTGAATGTAACGACCCAGAATTTTTAATAATTTAAATTTGAATATTTAATTTATTTTAAATATTAATAAGTGAATTTATAAGTCAAATAAATTTTTATTTGAATTTTTGGATTTAATTGGATTATTAAATCGATAAATTAATATGTGAAATTATGGAAATAATTGAAAATGGAGTTAAATATGATAGAAAATGATTTGTAAAATTTTATTTTATCATATGGGAGTTAGAATGATATTTTAGAACTTTTAAAATCGAATTAAAAGTTAATCTGTGAAAATTGAATATTTTAATATTTAATAATCGACTGTAAAATAGCCAATTTTTGAACAGTCTCAGAATTGAACGAAACCAATTCCATTGGATCCGTAATAGTTAGTTATTACCGGATTTCAATTTTCGTGTCAATCGGAGCTATCGTTTGATCGTGGCAGCTCGAAACGCATCGAATCGTTTTTAATTTAAATTTGGCGAGTCAAAATAGCCATTTTTCAAAAAGTCTCGGATTTCGACGAAACCAGTTTCATCGGATCCGTAATGTGATATTATTGTAAGGTTTCAAATTTCAAATCAATTGGATTTACCGTTTGTCCGGTACGAATTAAAACGCCTAGAAATCGGTTTAAATCGGTTTAATTTAAATTGAACGTTTTCAGACATAACTCGCACATACTTCCGAATTAGCTTCCGAAACCTGTTCCATTGTGTCCGGAACGCGGGATAAACCCTAGGTACGCTGGTTACGGCGTCTAAATCGGAGTTCGGAATTTCCGGGTGAATAGTGTCGAACGAAAACTCTATAAATAGACCCACCTCTTCATAAATTTGATAAATATAAACCCTAACCCTAATTCATTCATGTAGCCGCCACTTTTAGATTCTAGGGCCAGAAATTTTCGAATTTCATCTCTTAATCTCTCTCAATCCATAAGTTTTTAGGAGATTTGTTCAACTACAAACTTGAAGATCTCATCAAGACCTTCGATTCTATAAGGTGATGATCGGATTTGGCGTCGCGAGGAGTGAGCTATGATGGGCCGTTCGTGGGCTGTAGGGGGGGCGTGCGCGTGCATCAAGGCATGGCCGAGCTTCAGGCCAAGGGAGGTGGTGATAGCTTGCGACGAGAGCTTCGTCATGGTGGTTGTGTGATCGAGTATCGTTGAGTGATCGGGATGTAATATTAAACCCTAGCTAGCTAATTGGGTTCGGCCTCATTTCTGGGTTCCTGGAGATGATAACGTGAAGGGGGAAGATGACCAGGGGCTGTTGGATCTAGATCTAAGGGCTGTGAATGGTGGGGGTTAAAATATATAAGTATATGTGTGATTTAAGTAATATAAATACGTGCAAACTTGTAAAATTCGTATCTTTTTCATACGAGGTCGAAAAAATGCAAACTCAGTTGCGTTGGAATCGTATGGACGAGAACTACGCGATGGAGTTGGTTTGGAGTCGTTTGGAGTTAGTGAGAATTTCGGGTAAAATTAAACGCGCGTTTAATTTTATTCGAAATAAAAGCTAAAACGGAAATTAAAACCAAGGTGAGAACTTCTCACTCAATCGAATAGATTTCGATTTTTTTTTTAAATAGTTAGATTTAAAATATTTGAATGCATGTTTGAATGATGACTGTAAATTATTGATTGTTAAAATAGACATTATGCGCCGTTAGTAAGCGGATGTTATTTATTAAAAACATATACCGCGAATATTTCATAAACAGTGAAATTGGTATTATATATAATATCAATATATATATATTGGCATATGTATATATTGCAGTTGTTGATTTCCCGCATTTTTTGTTTAGCGGATGAGACCCTATTACGCCGTTAGTAAGCGGATAATATTTATTAAAAACATGTACCGCGATAATTTCGTACTGGAGCGAAATTGGTATTGTGCTAATGTTTGTGGATGCAGGAAACAGGTTGGAGGGATCCAACTGGATTCCTCAACAGTTTTTATTTTATTTCAGATATTTTGATATTTGATGAATTGTCATATCGATATATGATATCGTTGTTAGTCGTGATTGACTATTTGGTGTGTAGCATCATTGGACCCAGATTTTGGGATTTTAAAATGTTTTTAAAAGTGATTTTTGAAAATATAAAATATTTTTGGAATTGATCCAGGTTAAATAAATAAACGTTATAATTTTTAAAGTTATAAAATTATGGTTTTTGTGAAATATAGTTAAAAGTTGATTTTTGAGAAATAAAGGAACGATTTTATAAAATAGTTTAAATTGGATTTTTGAATACATTATAAAAGTTTGAATATACGATTTATAAAATTTGATTATTTTATAAATCAAAATGGTGAAATTATAAAGGGAATTTAAGACGTTTAAAAAGAATAATATAAATTGATTTATATTAAGAGATTTATAAATGGATATTTATAAATTGAAATATGGACGTTATAAAACGAGTTTTTATAAGTGTTTGAATGTAGTGAAAATGAATTTCCTAAATGAATGAAATTTATGAAATTATAAACTGTGAAGTTATAAATGAAATTTTATAAGCAATAGGTTTATAAAATTTATAAAGTTATCGAAAGAATGAATTTTGGATAAATAAACAATCTTATAAGTTAAGATTAATAATTTGGGAAGTTAAAGGAACGATTTTGTAAATTAATCGTTTTATAAGTATTTAACTTATAATATGAACTTTTAGTTTATAATTTAGTTATAAAATGGAATAGGTTAATAAAAGAATTTATAAAAAAAGAAGTTTTTATAAATAAATAGAAATGGAATTTATAAACGTTGTTTTATAAATTCGCAAATGACTTATTTTGATAAGAAAATTGTTGAAACCTATTAAAGGAGTTTATTCACATTTTTGAATAGTGAATAATCCTTTGAATTAAAATGAATAAAAGAATGAAATTGGTTAACGTGGTTTATTCACATTTTTGAATAGTGAATAATACGTTAAAGAAAATGTTTGAATGTGATGTTTTAAATAGAATTAAAATGATCTAACGATGTTTTTAAATGCATTGAGATTCGAAATCATAGATTTCAACATTCATTGTTGAAATAGAAGTTTTCGAGAAATAAAAGGAAATAGTGGACTATAACACTGTTGTTATAGTAAATGATTTCCGAAAGGAAATGTTTTGAATAGTATTGGGATTTATATATCTATTTTAATTTCGAATCCCTATACTAGTGATTTTGGGTTGTCGTAACGATGTTTTATGTAACATTCGTTTTGGCCCAAGTAGATATGTTTAAGAAAGGATTCTCTTAATATAATGAAATATATACTTAATTCGATTTAAGTATATTGAATACTTTCTAAGTGTTGAAAATAAAAGAGATTTGTGAATTACTTATAAATAAATAAGTATGGAATTGTTTTCCGATATAAAGTGAATATTTTGAGAATTTATCTTTTTGAAGATAAATTGAAAATGAATAATTGAAATCGTATAGGCACGAATATTTTGAAATATAAATTCATTATGGAATTTATATGTGAAAAGTGAAATTGGTATGAAAATAAATGTTGATTTATTTTTGAAGTGTTGAAATAATATATCTTGTAAAGATATTTTGGAAAATAAATAATTTGGAAAATTATTTGGAATCTGGTGATGTGTGCATATCCAGTGATAGTTCAATAACTGACTATCAGTATTTCCCTTTGAATGGGTATTTGATGTGAATTGATTGAATTTGAATGCACACTTATTTTTGAATAAGCGCTCACTATTCGGGTTAACCGGGAAAGGACCATGGGGTCGTATAACCCACTCCGAATATGTGATACGTCGTTGTGAATCGCATTTGAAGATCGGTGTTGAAGACCGGTATTTGCGAGAGTGATAGGATGAACTATCGATTGACTCTGCACCGAGTAGCTACGGTATTGAGTTCTCCATATGTGATGGTGAATCCGATCAGGATTGTGAATATCCGGATTGCAAGGACTTCTTTGTAAGTGCCTAAGGTTCTGTTCGATCCCGGAACAGACTTGTATGGATTGTATGTCTGACATTACAAGTTGAGATATAAAGCCGATTTCTTTCAAATATATTTCTGTTGGTGGCGGAGAATTTATTCTTTGCTTAACACCCTTCTTTGAGACGCATGTGCTCAAAGGTTATATAGTTGAAGTTATCAGCGATATATTCCCAGTTTGGTAATGTGACATGCTGAGTGATGCTGAAATGATCATTGTGTTGATTATTGTGATAGGATCATTTATTTGATCGTCTATCTTAGTGATCATTGTGTTGATCATTTGTTGACCCAAAGCATGGCTTTTGTATAAAGTATGTTTTTGTGGACGTGAATTCGTCGAGCCTCACATCCCGGAAATGGTCAAAACAGGAAAGAAGCAGCAAGGTTATGAGGGGTAGCACCCTTTAGGATGTGTCCATTTCCTTCTGGAAAAGGGTGGTATCATGGTATGGAGCCCAGATACTTACTCATGTTGAAAACACTTTGTTATGATTGTGTGAATTGATTAGAGAGCGCTCTCGGATAAAGGTCCCAAAGGACCGGGGGATGGCATATTCGGTCAGTTGTTACTCAGTTAGGAGTAACCCGGCCTTGTGTTGGTAGAGATCCGGTTTGGTTCTCGGGGATGTCCATCCAGAGGCATTCTCAGTGGCAATGGGAAGTTCCTTGGCCTGACCATTTGTTGGAAATCCAATTCCCAATACGAAACTTGTACGGTATTAGTTGTAGAGCCTGCCATTCACTTATGGTGGTCACCACTGTTTGGATGGTAGCTATAGTAGGCATAGTTCGAAATGTCTATGTTGGCTAAGATTTATATTCTACTTTCGAAATGAATTTTTCCCTACACTATACATTAATAATAATATGAAATGTTCTTTTAAATGCGTATCAAGCATCTTTGACTATCATAAGGAGAAATCTCCTCCGATTCTGCGTTTGCATTGTGTGTGTGTGCGGGAGGCCTTATGGTAGTCTCATTTTTAAAAAGCATTGCGAATTGAAATAAAAATATTCCTCTATTTGAGTTTTAAGATAAATAAACTGTTTTGAGTTCTCACACCAGTCTTGCTCTCTAGTGAACGTGATGGGGGGTTCTCGCTTCGCGGTTTGGTGGCGAACGGGAGACTCTTGCCCTCACATGTCCTCTTTTAGGGGGTTGGTTAGGCGTAAGCTGTGACAGTCGAGAGGCTGGCCGTAAAAGCAAGTTTGGGATATCAGTGTAAGCCACGGTGGGGCTGGGATGGTTGAAAAGCCTACCGGTTGTGACCACTTCCCGCGGACGTTACATTTGGTATCGGAGCATATGGTTAAGCGACAACCATGGTTCTGTTGGGTATTACTCGTTAGAGATAGAGTCAGCAGTACTCTAGAATGAGTTTGAGGGTAATAATAGATATGAGAGCGTATTTGTTAGTGAATATGAAATTGTTTTATATTGTGATGATTGGTTTATTGAGTGGTATATGAACTTTCGTCAGCACAGCCTCGAAACTGAGCCGAAGGAGTTTCTAAACACTTGAATAGAACAATTCGGCACAATATTGATTTTAAATTGGGTGAATGAAATAATTTTACCTTGATTATATTTTATATATAAAGAAATAATTTTTCAAAATTATTAAAGTGTATGTAAGTTGATTGTTAGGTTGTTTGAATAATCTAAATAAAAGAATAATTGTATAAGCAAAAGAATTATAAGAACTGAAATTATAATTAAAGTATTTACAATTGTGAAATAAACTTACATATATAAGAAGTAAAATTATATGAATATGAGTTGTAAATAAAGGTGAGTTTCAAGATTAAATGAAATATAACTTAAGTAATGTAAATGGAATTGATTTTGGGTATCAAAGTAAATTAATTAAGTTAAGTGATGGATATGAACTTGAGTTATATAAATGAAATTCAACTTTGTAATTGAATTGAATAAATGGATTGAATGATAATCAATTGAATGTGAATAAAGTTGATATGAAATAATGAATGTAAGTGTTAATTCATTAAATTCTAATGTTATTGGAAGTTGAATACTTGAATGAAAATCAATTTAATAAAACCAATTGGAAAGTAAAGATGTTAAACCAAAATGAGTGTAAGTGAAGCGAAGAAATTTGGTTGTAATTGATATACTTTGGTTGTTATATGATTGTTGATTGATAGTATGTAATTCATTAAGTGTTAATGAAATTGAAAGCTATGAAATTGAATTCAAATTAGAAGTAAATAAATTTGAATAGAATTGAAAGTGAATTGGATTTGATTAGTGAATGCAAACTAATTAAAATTGAATAAGAATGAAAGTTGATAAAATCCAATGTAAATGAATCAAATGTGATTGAAAGTGAAAACCAATTCATAGAATATAAATGAGAATATGAATGGATGTTAGTTGGTTGTATATATGCATTTGTTGTTTGGTTGCATTTGCTATGTGACATATATAGTTGTTATGTTGTTATATGTTGTATATTGAGATTATTTGCATATGTGCATGATTCTCATGTTGTTTGTTGAGTTTAGTAGGTGCGGATCGCGTTTGCTTCGCATTTGGAGTTCGCTTTAGCGCTATATTAGCCGTATATGCTTGCTAATAAAATATAAGGTACATATCTCGGATTAAATATCGCACTTTTATACTTTTTTCCCTTCGGGATGCCTCATTACTTGATGAGATGTATATTTGTGACATATATACTGTCATTTTTTTTTCGGATCGAGCCGCGCAAAGGAGACTATGGCGAATTTTTCCGAAAATTTAAGGCGTTAGAAAATTTTGAGAAAATTGGGAAAATTTTGGAAAACTTTAACTTTGATTTTTGAATTGAAAGTTAAACAAGGTAATTTGTTTTTGAAATGATAACTAAGTATGATTTGGAAAACTTAGTAAAGAATTGTAAGAAGTTTAATTATGAATTTTGGAAAAATAAATAAATTCTGTAATTTTCTTACTTGTAATTTCGAGGACGAAATTCTTTTAAGGGGGAAAGATTGTAACGACCCAGAATTTTTAATAATTTAAATTTGAATATTTAATTTATTTTAAATATTAATAAGTGAATTTATAAGTCAAATAAATTTTTATTTGAATTTTTGGATTTAATTGGATTATTAAATCGATAAATTAATATGTGAAATTATGGAAATAATTGAAAATGGAGTTAAATATGATAGAAAATGATTTGTAAAATTTTATTTTATCATATGGGAGTTAGAATGATATTTTAGAACTTTTAAAATCGAATTAAAAGTTAATCTGTGAAAATTGAATATTTTAATATTTAATAATCGACTGTAAAATAGCCAATTTTTGAACAGTCTCAGAATTGAACGAAACCAGTTCCATTGGATCCGTAATAGTTAGTTATTACCGGATTTCAATTTTCGTGTCAATCGGAGCTATCGTTTGATCGTGGCAGCTCGAAACGCATCGAATCGTTTTTAATTTAAATTTGGCGAGTCAAAATAGCCATTTTTCAAAAAGTCTCGGATTTCGACGAAACCAGTTTCATCGGATCCGTAATGTGATATTATTGTAAGGTTTCAAATTTCAAGTCAATTGGATTTACCGTTTGTCCGGTACGAATTAAAACGCCTAGAAATCGGTTTAAATCGGTTTAATTTAAATTGAACGTTTTCAGCCATAACTCGCACATACTTCCGAATTAGCTTCCGAAACCTGTTCCATTGTGTCCGGAACGCGGGATAAACCCTAGGTACGCTGGTTACGGCGTCTAAATCGGAGTTCGGAATTTCCGGGTGAATAGTGTCGAACGAAAACTCTATAAATAGACCCACCTCTTCATAAATTTGATAAATATAAACCCTAACCCTAATTCATTCATGTAGCCGCCACTTTTAGATTCTAGGGCCAGAAATTTTCGAATTTCATCTCTTAATCTCTCTCAATCCATAAGTTTTTAGGAGATTTGTTCAACTACAAACTTGAAGATCTCATCAAGACCTTCGATTCTATAAGGTGATGATCGGATTTGGCGTCGCGAGGAGTGAGCTATGATGGGCCATTCGTGGGCTGTAGGGGGGGCGTGCGCGTGCATCAAGGCATGGCCGAGCTTCAGGCCAAGGGAGGTGGTGATAGCTTGCGACGAGAGCTTCGTCATGGTGGTTGTGTGATCGAGTATCGTTGAGTGATCGGGATGTAATATTAAACCCTAGCTAGCTAATTGGGTTCGGCCTCATTTCTGGGTTCCTGGAGATGATAACGTGAAGGGGGAAGATGACCAGGGGCTGTTGGATCTAGATCTAAGGGCTGTGAATGGTGGGGGTTAAAATATATAAGTATATGTGTGATTTAAGTAATATAAATACGTGCAAACTTGTAAAATTCGTATCTTTTTCATACGAGGTCGAAAAAATGCAAACTCAGTTGCGTTGGAATCGTATGGACGAGCACTACGCGATGGAGTTGGTTTGGAGTCGTTTGGAGTTAGTGAGAATTTCGGGTAAAATTAAACGCGCGTTTAATTTTATTCGAAATAAAAGCTAAAACGGAAATTAAAACCAAGGTGAGAACTTCTCACTCAATCGAATAGATTTCGATTTTTTTTTAAATAGTTAGATTTAAAATATTTGAATGCATGTTTGAATGATGACTGTAAATTATTGATTGTTAAAATAGACATTATGCGCCGTTAGTAAGCGGATGTTATTTATTAAAAACATATACCGCGAATATTTCATAAACAGTGAAATTGGTATTATATATAATATCAATATATATATATTGGCATATGTATATATTGCAGTTGTTGATTTCCCGCATTTTTTGTTTAGCGGATGAGACCCTATTACGCCGTTAGTAAGCGGATAATATTTATTAAAAACATGTACCGCGATAATTTCGTACTGGAGCGAAATTGGTATTGTGCTAATGTTTGTGGATGCAGGGAACAGGTTGGAGGGATCCAACTGGATTCCTCAACAGTTTTTATTTTATTTCAGATATTTTGATATTTGATGAATTGTCATATCAATATATGATATCGTTGTTAGTCGTGATTGACTATTTGGTGTGTAGCATCATTGGACCCAGATTTTGGGATTTTAAAATGTTTTTAAAAGTGATTTTTGAAAATATAAAATATTTTTGGAATTGATCCAGGTTAAATAAATAAACGTTATAATTTTTAAAGTTATAAAATTATGGTTTTTGTGAAATATAGTTAAAAGTTGATTTTTGAGAAATAAAGGAACGATTTTATAAAATAGTTTAAATTGGATTTTTGAATACATTATAAAAGTTTGAATATACGATTTATAAAATTTGATTATTTTATAAATCAAAATGGTGAAATTATAAAGGGAATTTAAGACGTTTAAAAAGAATAATATAAATTGATTTATATTAAGAGATTTATAAATGGATATTTATAAATTGAAATATGGACGTTATAAAACGAGTTTTTATAAGTGTTTGAATGTAGTGAAAATGAATTTCCTAAATGAATGAAATTTATGAAATTATAAACTGTGAAGTTATAAATGAAATTTTATAAGCAATAGGTTTATAAAATTTATAAAGTTATCGAAAGAATGAATTTTGGATAAATAAACAATCTTATAAGTTAAGATTAATAATTTGGGAAGTTAAAGGAACGATTTTGTAAATTAATCGTTTTATAAGTATTTAACTTATAATATGAACTTTTAGTTTATAATTTAGTTATAAACTTGAATAGGTTAATAAAAGAATTTATAAAAAAAGAAGTTTTTATAAATAAATAGAAATGGAATTTATAAACGTTGTTTTATAAATTCGCAAATGACTTATTTTGATAAGAAAATTGTTGAAACCTATTAAAGGAGTTTATTCACATTTTTGAATAGTGAATAATCCTTTGAATTAAAATGAATAAAAGAATGAAATTGGTTAACGTGGTTTATTCACATTTTTGAATAGTGAATAATACGTTAAAGAAAATGTTTGAATGTGATGTTTTAAATAGAATTAAAATGATCTAACGATGTTTTTAAATGCATTGAGATTCGAAATCATAGATTTCAACATTCATTGTTGAAATAGAAGTTTTCGAGAAATAAAAGGAAATAGTGGACTATAACACTGTTGTTATAGTAAATGATTTCCGAAAGGAAATGTTTTGAATAGTATTGGGATTTATATATCTATTTTAATTTCGAATCCCTATACTAGTGATTTTGGGTTGTCGTAACGATGTTTTATGTAACATTCGTTTTGGCCCAAGTAGATATGTTTAAGAAAGGATTCTCTTAATATAATGAAATATATACTTAATTCGATTTAAGTATATTGAATACTTTCTAAGTGTTGAAAATAAAAGAGATTTGTGAATTACTTATAAATAAATAAGTATGGAATTGTTTTCCGATATAAAGTGAATATTTTGAGAATTTATCTTTTTGAAGATAAATTGAAAATGGATAATTGAAATCGTATAGGCACGAATATTTTGAAATATAAATTCATTATGGAATTTATATGTGAAAAGTGAAATTGGTATGAAAATAAATGTTGATTTATTTTTGAAGTGTTGAAATAATATATCTTGTAAAGATATTTTGGAAAATAAATAATTTGGAAAATTATTTGGAATCTGGTGATGTGTGCATATCCAGTGATAGTTCAATAACCGACTATCAGTATTTCCCTTTGAATGGGTATTTGATGTGAATTGATTGAATTTGAATGCACACTTATTTTTGAATAAGCGCTCACTATTCGGGTTAACCGGGAAAGGACCATGGGGTCGTATAACCCACTCCGAATATGTGATACGTCGTTGTGAATCGCATTTGAAGATCGGTGTTGAAGACCGGTATTTGCGAGAGTGATAGGATGAACTATCGATTGACTCTGCACCGAGTAGCTACGGTATTGAGTTCTCCATATGTGATGGTGAATCCGATCAGGATTGTGAATATCCGGATTGCAAGGACTTCTTTGTAAGTGCCTTCGGTTCTGTTCGATCCCGGAACAGACTTGTATGGATTGTATGTCTGACATTACAAGTTGAGATATAAAGCCGATTTCTTTCAAATATATTTCTGTTGGTGGCGGAGAATTTATTCTTTGCTTAACACCCTTCTTTGAGACGCATGTGCTCAAAGGTTATATAGTTGAAGTTATCAGCGATATATTCCCAGTTTGGTAATGTGACATGCTGAGTGATGCTGAAATGATCATTGTGTTGATTATTGTGATAGGATCATTTATTTGATCGTCTATCTTAGTGATCATTGTGTTGACCATTTGTTGCCCCAAAGCATGGCTTTTGTATAAAGTATGTTTTTGTGGACGTGAATTCGTCGAGCCTCACATCCCGGAAATGGTCAAAACAGGAAAGAAGCAGCAAGGTTATGAGGGGTAGCACCCTTTAGGATGTGTCCATTTCCTTCTGGAAAAGGGTGGTATCATGGTATGGAGCCCAGATACTTACTCATGTTGAAAACACTTTGTTATGATTGTGTGAATTGATTAGAGAGCGCTCTCGGATAAAGGTCCCAAAGGACCGGGGGATGGCATATTCGGTCAGTTGTTACTCAGTTAGGAGTAACCCGGCCTTGTGTTGGTAGAGATCCGGTTTGGTTCTCGGGGATGTCCATCCAGAGGCATTCTCAGTGGCAATGGGAAGTTCCTTGGCCTGACCATTTGTTGGAAATCCAATTCCCAATACGAAACTTGTACGGTATTAGTTGTAGAACCTGCCATTCACTTATGGTGGTCACCACTGTTTGGATGGTAGCTATAGTAGGCATAGTTCGAAATGTCTATGTTGGCTAAGATTTATATTCTACTTTCGAAATGAATTTTTCCCTACACTATACATTAATAATAATATGAAATGTTCTTTTAAATGCGTATCAAGCATCTTTGACTATCATAAGGAGAAATCTCCTCCGATTCTGCGTTTGCATTGTGTGTGTGTGCGGGAGGCCTTATGGTAGTCTCATTTTTAAAAAGCATTGCGAATTGAAATAAAAATATTCCTCTATTTGATTTTTAAGATAAATAAACTGTTTTGAGTTCTCACACCAGTCACATGACTGACTCGGAGTTTATTGTTTTCCTTCCTAAACTCTGGGTGCCCACCAATTTCCACACGGGCAGTCAAGAGTAAGGTTTATCAGGATATTCTGGATATTCTGGAGTTGCTGGAGGCAAGCTGGATTGGCATGGCGTATTACTTATATAGTATTTCTTTTTCCGCTGCACTGTTTGTATGTTGTTGTTGTACACTCTGATGATATGATGAAATGAAATGCAATGTAATGTAATAACTGATATAGTTCTTTGTTTAAAGATTATTCATTTATCTATTATATGTTGTTCCGCTGCGAATTGTGAGATTCTGATGTTGTTCTGTTGTTTTCTGTCCCGTCCTATTTTCTTCTGTTTTTCTCCTTTTTCTCTATTCTCTATTTCTTCTATTTTTAAAATTTCCTATCTTCTATTTTCTTCTATTTTAAAATTCTCTGTTTTCTAAAAATTTTCTATCTTCTTTTCCCTCTATCTTCTACCTTTTTCTCTCTTCTTTCTTTCTTTTTCTTAAATTCTTTTTAAAACCCATAACATTCCGTGTTTCCGGCCTTTGATTTCTCGGCAGTCGATAAAGTGAGTGTCGATGTCGAATTTTCGAAGAACGAAAATCCTGCGGACGTTACATTGAATCAATGTCTCTTAATACTAAAGTTGATGCAACATATCACTATCGATAAGAAATGAAGGAGCTAAATGGGAAATATATAACGAGCAACGATGTCAAGGATCTCATCTTAACTTTCTCGAAACATGTATTCTAACAATTTATAGTCATTCACCAATAAAAAATTGTTTACATAAAAAAGTCTCCTTGTTTAATAAGGACCCTTGTAAAAACTTGTGACATTGCTCTAAAAACTTATAAAAGACAAGGCCAACGAACCATGACTGGATTGACACTCTAGCTCACCCTAGTTAGTCTCCACTAAAGTTTCAAGATGAGAAAACTAGAATTAAGAAAAAATCATTGGATTATACTTAGCACAATAGACCAAAATTCATCGTTGGAGAAATAAATTCCTTTTTTACTCGTGCCAATATATATTTATATCTATATATGAATATAACTATAAAAAATGTATAATTTATAATTGTTCGTTAAACCTTGAATAGAATATATATTAGCGTCTTCAAAATATTCAAAATATATAAGGATAATTGTAATATATGTATACATAATATAAAAGTATAATTGAAATAAATAAAATAGAACCTATTGCTTCATCTTAGTCGATTGAGAAATCTTAACAGTCAAGTAAAACTTTTTCTATAACCATCCTGTTTAGAGATTACCTACAATTATTAAATTATAACCGAAGTTATAATTTAATATTGTAAATTAAGATAAACTAGAGAAGATAAATTTTGTTAAAATTGTTTATTTCAAATAAATAATGCGTTTGAGGTTAAATTTTGGGTTTAAAATTTGATGTTATGGAGATTTCGGTTAAACAAATTGTAAATATTGGGTTTTTATTATCTTGGAGCTAATAAATTAAATAAGTGATGTATTTCAATATTAAATTGTTGAAATAAATCTAAATCAATGGAAATAATGTTTTAAAACTTCATTTTAGAATTGAAGTAGAAAATAATCAATTGGTAATTTTAGTTGGGGTAAATGTAATAATATTGGAAAATATTGTCAATATTAATCTTTTACTGATTTAAAAAGAAAAATATGAAGAAAATATGTATTTTATTAAACTAAAAGATGAAATACTATTTAAAAATAATTTTTTTGTTTTGATAATGTAAAAATTATTGTTATAATTTATTTGGTAAGAAAATAAATTTTGTATTGATTATTGCATTAAAAATGGTGTTTTTTGATCAAATAGTGTAATTGTGTAATATTGTCAAAAATAGGGTTTTATTGTTAAAAATAACTTTTTATTGGTAAAATAAATTTTATTTTGCTAAGATAACAATTTTATGTACATATATTTGTTGTACATATTTTTGTTTGGCCTTAAAATTAAGAAATATGTGAATATAGTGATAATATAGGATAAATAGTGTTTATTTCTTAATATTTCGCCAAGTATTATAAGTTGGGCTTGTTAGGTAGGATTTGGAATACAAAACCCAATATCTGAAAACTTCTTGTCTATGAAAAAAATTAATAGCACGTACTCTTTTCCTTATCTTCTTCTCAAACAAAAATACACAGTAAATGGAAATGAGCAAAAAAATGGCTTCCTCTAACTAAAACTCAATTCTACTAAAAAATTGCTGCAAATAGAAGAGAAAATTCTTCAAAAAGAGAATATAGAAGGTAATCTCCACCAATGCTAAAACAGTTTCGTCAAAAATCTTAGAACTTGATATGAATTGTCTGTAATTTGCTTTTGTTTGTTCTGCATGTCTTTTTTCAAGCTTCTACAGGTTATTAGAGCTCCAATTCTTTTCAAAAGCTTGCAACTTGCTATCAAATCTTTACCAAATTGCTGAGGTGAGCACTATACTTACAAATGCTAACTAAATTAAGTGTTGCTACAAAGAAAATTGCTCTGTGAATGTTTACTGTATATATAATTCTTTATGTTGGTTGTTTCTTTGATTTTTGATCTATGGTTGCCACTTGAGTGGCCATAACTTCTTGTTTTTGTCTCGAGCTACTTCCAGATCTTTTCTGATGTGTAGTTTTGAATTTCATTTTATGTGAATGTCAATTTTCATTGCCTTAAACAACCTGTAGCTATGTTAAAATTATATTCAAAGATTGAATCGAGCAACAGAATCGAACTAGGAAGGAAAAAAATGAATTCCCGTGTACATGGTCAACCTAGAGGTCGACCATACACTTCCCCAGGCTGACCATATGGTCGACCTGAGCCCCCTCATGGTCAACCTGGCGGTCGAACAAGAGCTAATGTGGTCGACCTAATATTTGCCTATATGCCTTTGTATTACAACTTGATTTCGCAGCTTTTTGCCTTTGAATTGCTATAGTTTTGTCGCTTGTTTTGATGCAAATTTGAGATGATTTTCAAGAGCTTTAATCTATCAATAGATGAGCAAAAGTTACGGTAAATCGGAATCCAAGATTGATGAGTTTTTGAGTCATTTCCATGTGTTGAATTCCGAAGATTTCTTTTGTTTTAAACGCTAGTTTTCCAAAATAATTTTGAAATGAATTTATGAATTAAATGACTTTTGAAATAAATATTTTTCTACTCTTACAAATTATTTTTAAATAATTTAAAGTATTTAAATATATTCATTTCCTATAATAAGATGAATTTTCAAATATATTGCTTTCAAAAGGTTTTTGGAAAATTGTTTTAAAATCACGTTTTCTCATGAAAATTATTACATAAATAATATACACTATTTTACACTCTTCGGTCGTATGAGAAAGTGAATTAAATGATTTAGTAAAACACGTGGTATGAGACACGTGAGTTAACTCTTCGGTTAATTTCGCACTTGTACGATCAAAGCAATTCTGCGCTATTGATTTGAGATAATTTCTATGATTTGGCATTTTATGGCATGCTTTGAGATTTATAATTCTTATTTTTAGGATTTATCTGAGATGGCCAATATTTGGCGAGATTAGTGGTCTGAGATCACCAAATTTTGGAGTTATAATCTAGGAGAACCTGATAACTTGTCGATGAGATGAGTCAAGTCATGAGATTTCTGAGTTTTGATGATTTTGTTTACTAATGTGATATTAAATAGCGATTAGCAAACTGTTAAGTGAGAATGTGTGGTATTGGATGCACTATGCCACTCCTCGGGTTCCTCTTTGGGAGTTTGTGACACATTCTAGGTTTACCAGTACTATGGATCTTCGGGTCAATTGAGTTTACAACTTCAATCATCTAAGATTTACGACTTTGGTCATCTGAGTTTTATGACTCCGGTCATTTAGATAGGTACTCAAAATATATATACTTAGTATTGGTCTGAGTTTGGCATGTGCAACATTGCTTCGTTATGCAATCGGGAATCTGGCTAGTCCAAGTTTTCTAAGTTTCTTGAGTTTTATTATAATTTCACTATTTGAGATATCTTTAGTACATCGATAGCCTAGAGCTATATGAGACGTTATACATATATGGTGATTTCATTTTTATGAGGTTTTGAACTCTAATTGAGTTCCTTGAGTTAAGAGTTTGCATGATTCCTTGATTCTAAGTTATATATTTATATGCTAATGAAATGAGGCATAATCGAGTTGGGCATTTTGATGTTTCCTCTTATGGCTATCATTTCGCTTAGCTACATTTATGTTCAATAAACTTAAGTAGGTATTACTTACGGTATGTTAAACCTATTCATGAGTTATCTTTGAGCATTTTACTGTTGCCACCCTTGGAATTGTGAATAGAACTTCAATTTTATCGTTCCTTTCTATTTAAAGGAATGTTTCCCTTATGCATGTATATCTATTTATCTCCCGCTAATATCAAGTTCTAGTTAGCCTGACCTGTGTATTTATTACTCGGGTCAGACCAAGTTGCAGGTAAGATGCTTCAGACTTTTGGCTTAGCAGTTTATTTTGTACTTCACTATCAACCCTTTTGGATAGGAAGCATCGTTCTCGTGTATTTTTTGTAGTACTTGTCATGTTGGGAATTTTGATATGTATATTCTTTTGTGGGGATGTATGTATATATATTGTGGTTGAATACCACTTACAACACATTGTATTCATTCGATGTATGTCTATACGTATATCTATTTGTGTTTGCTAATCCGTTACTTAAGATCATTGATGTTGTTATATTTTGTTTCTGAATCGATCCTAGCCACCATAGTAATGTATTAGATAGGAATTAAGTACGTCGAATACTTAAGACAAAATGAAAAAAATGAGTACCAAATCGACATACTTAGCTCTTATCTAATGCAAGACTATGATGGTCGCCCTTAACTATCCATATTCTCCGCATTAGCAAACAGAATTACCTAGTAATTTTCTTTGTTAGTGTGGGTCTCGAGGTGGGGCATCATAATTTCCACAAATTATATTAAAAAAATAACCATTTTCAGTCGAATGAATTCAAAGTACAGCTGATTGAAACCATCTACTAGCTTGCAAAAATTTAAATCCCAGTCGACTAAATCAACCCTTGCTTACTATCTTCAAAACAACACCTTTTAATTGCCTGAGACTCAATTTCAGTTGACTGACGGAAGCTATTAGCCTAATGAATTTAATTCACAAGTCTATTGAATCAACCCTTACTCTTTGCCTTTAAAACTGCCACTTTTAGTTTATTGAACTCACTTCTCGGTCGGCTGAAGCCCAAAGTCTGTTTTAAAAAGCCAAATGACATTCCCTTTTACCATTTTATAACCTTCTTTCATTTCAAATTTAAACCGTAGATCTCACCCTGATAAGAATTAATGGCTCCACCCGCAAACCAACTTGTATCAAAGAAAAGACCTCACAAGGGAAAGGAACCTACCTGACCATCACATCTAGAGTTTGCTCCTAATGAATAATTGCTTCAATTTAGCTAGAAATCACTTCAATACTTTAATAATCTCCATGACAGGCGAATTTTTCAGGAAACCTTCTACAAGATTTCGATTTTGCTGAAATTCA
This sequence comes from Allium cepa, assembly GCA_030765085.1. Taxonomy (NCBI): domain Eukaryota; kingdom Viridiplantae; phylum Streptophyta; class Magnoliopsida; order Asparagales; family Amaryllidaceae; genus Allium; species Allium cepa. Next base: position 46,085,589 of record CM060940.1, on the reverse strand, counting down.
GATGGAACAATTCGCTCTGCAATAGGATTTCCCTCTTTGATTGATGGTAAAGAAAATAGGCTAAAAATTTATCCCTTCCTTATTCGAATGTTTTATGTGAACCATTATGGTGATTTTAGAAAAACTGTAATTGATGGTGACGATGGAATTCTATGGAGTAGGGTTTTAGGAATTGAAACTGTCTTAAATGTTTAAGATTTGGCCATTATATTGGACCGTGATAACACCGACCTTGAATTAGATGTCATAAATTGCATATTTAAGTTTATGATTCTGTTACCTATCTTTTCTGACTAAGAATAAAGATAGCATCTTGGTAAGTTTGAGGCCTCGAGCTTAGATTATTAATAAAATGACCCTTCGCATAATTTTTCCATGAACCGAAAGCTATGAGAAAATGTATGAAAATAATCACAAAGTTTTATATGCTCTCTATTCCAATCGAAAGTTGGATTGGGCTTAAATTATTCAAGATGAAATCAAAAGCTTTCGCGCCAATACCCCATTACATAATATTCATCATTCCCACTTGACAAATATTTTTGTTCACTATGTTATTAATGTTGACAACTTGCAAGATCTTCTCCAAAAAAAGGGATCAAAAATCAATTTATCTAATAAAAATTCCTTCCAAGATGAGGAATCTTCCTTCTTACCAAGAGTATTTATCTCGTCTTATTCATAATACTATTGATCAATCTTCATCTCAACAAGTACAACAAGAGTATATTCAACAAGAGAATCCATAAGAGGTTCATTATAATATAGACAGTGATCAACGAGTTTCGTTTTTCAAGCCTTCTAAGAATGTTTCTTCTTCTGATGTAATACTCAAAAATCAAGAATTTATCTTCAACCAACAACAGGAATTACATAAACGAATAAAGGCATTTGAGAAGACAACTCTTGGCTTTTCAAAGAAAATATGGAGCAAACTTACATCTTGCTCTCATCTATCATCACCAACGAATTCAAATTCAGAATCTTAGATGATTTGCCATTGGTATGCCTATCCGATTGCATGTACGTTTACTATGTGTTGTAGTATCTTAGTTTGTCTTTATGCTTCTGCTTGTATATGTTTTTAATGCTAGTTGGTATGTATTTACATTCAAATTATTTTATATTTAGTTTTGTTATGTTGTGTTAAACTTCTTTTGTTCATTTATAATGTTCTCTAGTTTCATTTCCGTGTTATCATTTCATTTTAATTCTCTCCCATTTTATAACCTTTTCTGCTCAAATTATAGTTTCTAAATTTTGTTTGATGACAAAGGCGGAGAGATTTGTGATAAGGAAGCATACACTTAGGTGGATATAACACATGATTTTTACTTACTCATATTTATAATTTTCATCATCAAAAGGACGGAGATTGTTAATTCCCTATTTCTAATATTTTAATGATGACAATATCTATCGCCATATATAAATATATATATATATATAGTACTTATCTATAGTGTAGGAGAAGGGGTACAAAAATATAGGAACGACTACATTAACAAGATAGATCAAATACACTCAAGCACTTTAAAATATCACAAGATCATCAAACTACGAGTATGTATGCGGTCTTAGAATTATTCGTAAAATCTCCTTGGTATTTCATATGCATGCATATACACATCTACATACAAAAAGAATTAGCAGTCAAAGATATTCAAAAATAACAAAAAAATACTACAATATGTAAAATTTTCCAATTCAGTCGATTGACCTCTTTTCTCAGTCAACTAAGGGTAGTCGATTGAGAAATGAGATCAGTCGACTGAACCTTACAATTTAGTTAACCTATTTTGGTTTTCAAAATCTCGCGCATATTTTCTTGTTCTTATTCAGCAGACTGACTATAATACTCAATCGACTGATCACAACATATCAGTTATTTTTGCAAAAGGTCACTTCAAAGAGTTACAACCTTTTATACTTATCTTATTGAGCAAAAGTGATCATAAATGAATGGTTGCAACCTTTTGTCACAACTCTTTGATCTCTGTAAATATACATCATGAATAGAAATCATTTTTAACTTGTTTGCTTACTATCTTACTAATTTTTTGATCTCAAAAGTTCGTTGCTATTCTACATTCAAAAGTTATTCAAATAAACTCCATAATCACGGATTACCCATTTCTGATTCACCTAGGAGATAATAGGAATAATTGTAGTAGTGGTCAATATCTGTATTATTTATAACCCATCAAAGAAACACTTATGTATAAGCCTTTTTCTCCGAGCAAAGAGAGAGTTATTCTCTAGTGAAATACCAAAGGGGAGCTTTAGGACTGGACGTAGGACGGGAGGTCCAGACCAGCATAAAACCTCTGGTGTGCTTGTTCCATTTTATTTTTATTATATTTTATTATATTTCTTATTTAATGCATATAGCAGTATATACTCACATATTATTATATTATATGATCCACTATACTGTCAAATCATTTGGGATTACTTAAGGGTAATTAACAAAGACCCTTGGATTTAAAATAATCTTTAAAAGATAGTTGATTTAAAAACAAAATCGATCTTTAGAACTAAGTGGTTAAAGATTGAAAACTTCTATTGAATAATATAATAACATTTAAACACTTTATTTAATAGCAATTAAGCTTTAATTAAAATTAAATCAATAATTAAAGTTTAAATAAATAATTAAATCATAATTAATCTCAACTTAATAGTCAAATAATAAATTAAACTTTTATTTAGTAACAATTAAATCATAACTTAATTAGTAATTAATTAATAATTAAACCCTTTTACAAATAAATAATAATGAATAATTAATCTTTAATAAACAGATAATAATTAACTCTTGATTAATAATTAAATAAATATTAACCATTAAATAATTAAATAATTATAATTAACTTACTTAATTTATAATTGCATACGAATTTCCTTTATTAGCTAACGATGAAGTATTATTTAACTGACGTAATTAATGAAATAAATAATCATTAAATATATAAATAAATAATTACTACTTATTACTTATAATATGTTTCGGAAAACACTTTCTAAAAATATCCAAAGACAAAAAAAAAATTAATTTGCAAAATAAGTTCATTTTTACAAACTGCATTTATAGCGACTATCGTTATATAACCTATAATTTCCAAAACTTGTTTAATATATCAAAAGTTTTAAAATCATTACCTTTTAAACTTTAACTAATTTATAACTTTAATAAAGTTTTTTTTAAACCAAACAATGTCAAGTTAGAAAATTTTAAACTTCTCATAAAAACACCTAAGTGTAAATAAGGAATTTCGATGCCGCACTAAAACACAAATCAAGGGCTAACTTTTTTGTAGTTTGACACATCAAAATCAAGATCACAAACATATACACATGCCATAGTCAACATACACCAGCAAAATTCATAATTTCTAACTAATAATACTTTAAGTTCCATTTTCAAGTTTATACAACACGACAGCCAAGCACATATATACATAGACAAATCAACATCAAACTAATCCAAACAAATATTATATTTTTGCAACAAATATAAGCAATAGCTAAAGTTTTAAAACTTAGTTAAAGGTGTCTGCTTTACTCACCATAAAGCTACCAAATCATCCAACTTTACATTACGACTTAAATTGAACCTAGACCCTTGGATTTTCTTTAGAAAAATTGTAACGACCCGCCTTTTTGGACAGTTTAAACCGACGATCAAATACACATGCCGATTTCAAACCATTCAAAAGGGCAGATGGTTATTGGGGTAAATAAGAAAAGAAAAGAAAGAGAAATAAGGGAAATGAAACAACACAGAATCTCGCAGCGGAACGATAAAATATAATAGTAAAATAAACAGTTCATGAAGCTGTCTACTATACTTTGACAATTATTTATACAACATTTATCAGAGTTATACATATACAACAGAACAATTAAAATAATGCAGCAGATAGCAGGATGCAAGGGTAATAATAGTAATAGTATACCAAATCTTCGTCTTCATCCTCCAGAATAGATCTTCAAAAATCTGTAAAACTCAGACCCGCGCGTAATGAAAAGACAAAACACTCGAGTCAGGACTAAAATATCCTTAAGAAAGTTAAATCAACCGTAAATAAATATGAGTGTAACGGCGTCAGAGATGTTTACGGGGTTTGATATCTCATATCCAGTGTCAACGTGCGTGCAATAACTCAAGAGATGTTACGATATTTTCCATCTCTTAAGGATCCGTTAAACTATCTACTATGCAGTAATGTACGCTAAGTAGATAGTTCCTATCAGTAATAAAAAGTATCAAAATAGCGTTAAGGCGTTACCATAATCCCCCTTAACACATTTTTATAATGCCATAGTCTATACAGCACCGTAAGCCCTACCGTAAACTGGTGGTTATCAGAGGGTACCCCATAGATATAACACAAAACAAAATGTAGTGGTCGCGAATAGGATAATCAGTATGACAAGGTACATGAGGCGATACCAACTAGGATACTAGTAGTTACGTGATCCGGACTGATGTTGAGCATAGCCAGCAGCTACCCCAACACCGCGAAACAACACTCCCAAATCAAGGGGTGCACCCAAATCGAATCACAAATGTAATAGATATGGTATCGAAGAAGTGTGTCCGCTAGAGATGGCGAACCTCAATGGCCCGGCGCGGCTCCTGTTTTAGTCATGTCAGAGGTCATCCAATATCATTCTCTTTCTTCAGTCAACGCGTTCACCAAACCATCCACTTCATTCTGGATCAACACGCCGCGTATAATAGTCATTAAAGTGGTGTTCGGTATCGACAGAGAGTATGTCCATATGTGATGCCGAACTCTTTAATAACTACGTATTATTACACCGTTGGCTCTTTTACATTTCAAATCGATTCATAATTGATATCAAAATATCATATTCGCTTCAAAAATCAAATCCATTTCAAATATCATCGTATCTTTTCAAATGTAAGATTCCGTTTCAAAAATCATTTTCCGCCTCAATATCTTATTCGATTTCCAAATCATTTCGAATTTCAATTTAGGCTGCAACTTCATTTAACCCAATTCGTATTTAAATTCAAGATTTAAATATAAACATTTCACCTTATTGACCAGCTTGAAATTTTAGAAAAATAGTTTTAAGTAGTTTAAATAATTAAAGTAGTTAAAAATACTTAAAGTCATAAAATCATAAAGTCATAACTACGCTTCCACTAACTTACACCGAACGACTTTCTAATTTTAAAGTTAGTTATCAAAACAAGTTATAAAAAAAAAATTAAAACTTGAAAATTTTTCTAACACCCGGATTTACGGAAAATTTCGGCAGAGTCTCCTTTGCGCGGCTCGATCGGAAAAAAAAATGACAGTATATATATCACAAATATACATCTCACCAATTTATTTGCAGAACATTTTATTAACCATAACTTTAATTTATAGTCATTCCATAAAAGTCTAACTTCTTATATTTGACTCTTCTTAGTTTATAGTTATCTCAAAAGTTACAAATTTATCTTCAAATATTTTGCATCTTAAATTTCCAATATTAACTTTAGTTAAGTCCGTAAGCCGTACATATATCATCCGTGAGCAATATCAATCTAATCGCTTATTCGATCACACAATTTCACTTCCAAACTAGTATCGTTCACACGATTCTCTAGTGCGGACTCAGATTTGGTTCCTTGATTGGAAACTGTTACTCTCCTTGCATAGCCATAAACTATGATAGAGAATTCCAAAATCAAACCAAAATCCATATCCAGGGTTCGTCGTCGAGAATTGAGTGGAAAATCCTAACTTAGATCGATATAAATCATCTCGAAATTTTGTGCTCGAATTTGGATCAAATCGTTATGCGAATAAAATAATATACGTACAGTCTCACGTATTACCTTCCAATGGATTTCTATCCAATTTATCTATAATAAATTATTTTATTGACTTCTATTTTTTCCACTTAATTACCCACAATCCATTATTCAATTAGTATATTCATTTCTTTACATAGCATATTCTTTAACATTATCTTTTCTTAACATCATATCAAAGAATTTGCTTACTCAAGTTCATTTTAAACATTCTATATAATTTAATTAAACTCAATTTCTTTTCCCAATTGATTCTTAGCTATACCAAATTCTTTTGTTTACATTTACTTCATATTCATAGTTTCAGTTAATACAAATTTATTTGTGGAACATTTTATTAATCATCACTTTAGTTTATAGTCATTCCATAAAAGTCTAACTTCTTATATATGACTTTTCTTAGTTTATAGTTATCTCAAAAGTTACAAATTTATCTTCACATATTTTATTTTATTTTGTTGCAAATTTATATTTAAAGTCTATAACCAGTTTACAAAGACATTGCTTGACTCAATGGCCTTTCCTTAAGTTTACTTACTTGTTCCATTTATCCATTCATCATTTCATGCTATATTTAAGTATATATAATTTTTATCATGATCAAAATTTTCCATTTATATACATTTTAATTCCTTTTTGAGCTTTCCTTACTTGTATATTTCAATTACTTTCAGGTTATGTTTATTTGTGCAATATCTTATTACGTATCCAAATCATCATTTTAACTTTTTTTTTTATATTTGGTAAGTCATATTATATGTTATTAGAATGCAAATTTGGTATTATACAAATTTATCGAATTTCATTTTACTTAATTAGATTGTTCACAAATTTAATTTTTTAAAATCCTCTTCTCCTTTCAACTTTAAAGTTTCCCAAAACAATAAGCTTAGATATCTTAATCCTCTTATTTTATAAATTCTGATTATTCACATTTCATTCAAATAATTTGAAAATTATTAATTAACAGAACTTAGAAATTTAAATGCCCGGTTCTTTTCAAATCGTTTGAAATAAATATATATACTTATATCTTTAATATATCAAATCATACCTTTGGAGTTTAAACCAAAACCCATTTACCCAAAATAATTTCGAAGAAAAGCAAAGCTTCTTAGAAGTCTCCCACACTTTGAGACTCGAAAATGAACGTCGACGATGTTGCGCAGTCATCACCGAAATTATTTTCCAGCGACATAAGAGAGGGGTACTGAATTCATTCCTTCTTAAAATCCTTTCAAAATATTTCTCATAAATATTTTCCAACTAATATTACTATATATTTCTTCAAAACTTTGAGAACCATTTTCCAAAATCTCCGGGACTTAAATTCATTATTTTCCAATTTAAATCTATTTTAATTTATAGGTCACCTTTATAAAATATTCTTATAGGATTTCTTTTTCGTAAAACATTTCATAAGTGTTTTATCATTGTTCATTTTGTAATTCAGCTTATTTATTAAATTACAATATCCAATTAATGATAATAACCAATCTTTCCATTCCTAACAACTAGGTGAGCTAGATAAGTCGCAATAATTTTTGAAAATTTTCTTTATATACAAAATATAATTAGAGCAAAATTATTTCATTTACCTAATTTCAAAACAATACTATGTCGAATTGTTCTGTTTAAGTGTTTAGAGATCCCTATCAATGACGTTAATTACTCGTATTGACCAGAATCCATAAGCCACTCAACAAATCAACCGACACAATATAAAACATTTTACATCACTAACAAATACGCTCTCTCATATATATACACTCAGCAAGTCATCATGGTGTATAACTACCCTATTTATAAAGAGTCAGACCCCACAAAGCTAAGGTTATCGCTAAACCAAAGCTCTAATACCAACTGTAAAGACCCGCCTTTTTGGACAGTTTAAACCGACGATCAAATACACATGCCTATTTCGAACCATTCAAAAGGGCAGATGGTTATTGGGGTAAATAAGAAAAGGAAAGAAAGAGAAATAAGGGAAATGAAACAACACAAAATCTCGCAGCGGAACGATAAAATATAATAGTCAAATAAACAGTTCATGAAGCTGTTTACTATACTTTGACAATTATTTATACAACATTTATCAGAGTTATACATATACAACAGAACAATTAAAATAATGCAGCAGATAGCATGATGCAAGGGTAATAATAGTAATAGTATACCAAATCTTCATATTCATCCTCCAGAATAGATCTTCAAAAATCTGTAAAACTCAGGACTGACCCGAGCGTAAGAAAAGACAAAACACTCGAGTCAGGACTAAAATATCCTTATGAAAGTTAAATCAATCGTAAATAAATATGAGTGTAACGGCGTTAGAGATGTTTACGGGGTTTGACATCTCATATCCAGTGTCAACGTGCGTGCAATAACTCAAGAGATGTTACGGGATTTTCCATCTCTAAAGGATCCGTTAAACTATCTACTATGTAGTAATGTACACTAAGTAGATAGTGCCTATCAGTAATATAAAGTATCAAAATAGCGTTAAGGCATTACCATAATCCCCCTTAACACATTTTTATAATGTCATAGTCTATACAGCACCGTAACGAAAAGTGTGTGATCGTGCACGTGCTAGTATAGTACACACGGATCGTGTAATATGGACTATAATATAAATGCGGAAATAGATGATAATAGCATAGTAAATGAAAATAGAAAAATCACACCAGATATTTTTATACTGGTTCGGAGCACCGTCCTACGTCCAGTCCCAGACTTCTATCTGGATTTTCACTATTAACTACCTCGCTCCACCCGGAGGAACAAGTTTACAACACCCGAGCAAACGAACGGGATTTCACGCCTCTAATACACTGAGGACTTCAACACTTGCCTCTTACAACACAGAGGACTTCAACAAAAGAACAAATACAATTGTTGTTGACAACTTGTGCTCTTGAAAACACGGATTTGTCACTAGTTGTACACCCTTCCTATAATCTTATCCTCAAAGTATGCGAATGATGTTTTGAAAAGATTAAGGACAGTATATTACTTATTGAATCAAAAGATATGAAATAGTTTCAATGATTCAATAATTAATTGAGAGCTTTTAGAATGCAGGAGTATGTAGAAAGTAAGATCACAATCATGTTATTTTAATCAATGATTTAGATGAGTTTATATAGAGAAGAATGGTTGTAACTCTTTGTGAGCAGTTGCCATTAAGAGATATGATCTTTGATGAAAGGTAAGAGATGCAACCTTTAGAGAAAGAAGTGTCTTTTGGAAAAGTTGCTCTCTGTTTAAAAACGGTCGACAGGTCAAAAAATGACCAGTAGACAGGAATTCAAATATATAGTCGTTATGTGCATGTGTGCACGTTCAGTGTGCAAATTATACAGGAACGGTCGACCGCCTATTTTATGACCGGTCGACCGGTCCCTGTAAAGTTGCACACTAAATGTGCAACTGCAATTTAGTCGTATATATATTGATTTCCTTGAAATGCATGATTATTTGAGGATAGATTTTAACAAGTTTATCACTATTACAATATCAAATAATCAACCTATAATCTAGAGTACCATATGTAGCTCTTTATAGCCATAATGACCTTGTTTTGTCGATCGCCTTTATTTCTTTGTCAGAAATCAAAACCTTCATAGAACTTATGACTCAACACTCTCCCCCTTTTTGATTGATGACAATATATATCTTAAAATCTGAATCTCCCCCTGAGTATGTGATCTCCCTCTTTGAATTTATATATATATGTATGTTCCTGTAATCAATTGTTAGCCCTTTCTCCCCCTTTGTCATCGACAAAAAGGAGTAACAGATACTGGAATAATATAGGAGTGTAATCCCCATAATGTGCATAGCAAAATAAAACTTAACACATCCAAAACATACCAGAGTATAATACAAACCATAATGTCAAATGAAAAATAAAAATAACGACACTATTTAGTACAAGTGTCGATTGATGTTTTTAAAGTACTTAACCATAATAGACAATAGAATCTAAGATGAGGCAGATCCTATCTCCTCTTCATCATCATCATCGTCGTCGTCGTCATCATCTTCTTCTTCTTCATCATCATTGTTCCCTCTAGATGATTCGCCATGTCCATGTCCACTCATACCAGTAGACTCCTCGGATGATGTCCAGTTGAAAACAGGAGGAGCAGGACGTTTTCCTGGGTCTTGTGCTTGAACAGAGGTGGATGTGGTACATGATATAGCATCCCATAGCATACCAAAGAATGACTTGACCTTACTGAAGTGTTTATCAATTTTAGAGTCCATGCGCTTGAGACGTGATTCAAGCAAAAATTGGTTACGCGCAATAGTTTCAAGTGATTCTTTTGTGGATGATTTTGATTTTAACAGTTTCACTTCATCGGAACGAGGTCGAGAGGAAGTTGCCTTTTGTTTTCTTTATATACAGCATCATAATTTCCAAGTCTAGGAAACATAGAATGCATCAAGACGCGATGAAGTAGTCTGGCAGTGGGTCGAAGTCCAATAGACTTTGTGCCATCACTATCGTCCTCTATGAACTGATGACTGATGCTATCGCGAGTGAAGACTTCACAGAAAGTAGATGAAAACTCATCGCCTCAATTTGGTATACCAAGTATAGAGGCAATCCTATCACGAGTAATAAAAATTTGTTTGCCACAGACGACAGACCAAATGACTCCGTTCGGATTATCAGGTTGATACTCGTCGAGGTTCATGTTGGCGTAGAACAATTTTATCATCGAATGATTTATTTCCACATTATTTTCTGAAAAATCTATCAATGGAGAAATGTTGGAGTTATTGGCTAACCTACGAATTCCATAAGACGTGAAATCATCAAACTTGATGAAAGAGCCCGGATGAAACTTGTAATTAGTCATTTGATTCCATCTTGTTATGGCTACCGGACTTTGAAGCCATTTCTTGGCGGAGATATTGAGAGATGAAGTTTCGGAGGATGTTCCTTTCTTGGATTTCTTTTGCGGAGGAGCCATTGTTGGAGAATTTGAAGAATAGGAACTTTGAAATTTTGGGGAGTGGATTTAGGGTTTTGGTGAAAAAGTTACTGGAAGTAAGAAAATGAGGAAGATAGAGGAATAAAAGGACGGACGATATATAAAAAAACTGAAATAACGCGTACCGGTCGACCTATGGATTATGGTCGGTCGACCGTTTTCAAACAGCGGCCAAACAGTCGACTGGTCATATTTTGGATGGTTGACCGGTTTTGCTTGCTGAAGTAAAGCAGTTTGTTTTGCAAGTTTTTTAGAATATATCAAGCTATATAAATTATATTTCACTCTTATTATAAAATATAAACGTTATTACAAGAGTGATAGATGGAAAACGATACAATAAGTATATATATATAAAGCTAAAGAGAAGTGGTAGGTTCGTCATTAGAATTTTTATTATCTTCAATACGTTTTACCCATGGACTCCAGTTTTTATGAGCACCTTCATTCATCTCATAATTCCGATCCCAAGAGTTAGGACTTTTAGATGTTGATGGCCTAGACGGCATTGGTTCATGCACGTCATGCTTGTTAGAACTACAGAAGAATGATGCCACCTTCTCTAAAATGGATAAACGTGCCGAAGTCCGTTGTTGCTCATGATACAGTTGGCTTTGCCCATAATGGAGCTGTCTCTGAAGATCTATCTGATGTTTCTGATAGTGATGAATCTCGTCGATCTGTGCTTTGGTACGAGGAGAACAAAACAGCGTCTTTTTAACTCGTTTTGAGTTTGGTGTATTAACAGAAATACAAGAGCATTGATGATGATAACTTGGTTTTTGTTTTGGTGTTTTGGGAGAATAATATTCCTCCGACTCAGAACTCGTAATGGAAATGTGTGATTCTTGAGCACATTTATCACAAATGTGAGCCATAGAGAATTTTGTATAGGGCGAATAAGAAAAAATAAGAAATTTGGACAAGCTTATATACAAGTTTCTTATGTATAAACCTATGGATGTGAGTGAACAGAAAATTTTGACCATGAAAACAAGCAGAGGCTTATGTAAACTCTAAAAAATAGCTCTCTGAAGTTATAAAATAGGAAAGGAAAAAACGATCATTAAAAAAAGGATGATCGTTAGTATTTATTAGTTGAGATCATTACTTGAGATTAAACCAAGCTCCCTTCGTAATCTAATAAAGCTAGATTCGAGCAGAGGTTTAGTAAAGATGTCTGCTAATTGATTGTCAGTTTGGACATATTCAAGACATATATTTCCTTTTTCAATATTATCTCGAAGGAAATGATGACGGATATCAATGTGTTTGGTTTTAGAATGATTCACCGGATTCTTAGAAAGATTTATAGCACTTGTGTTATCACAGTATATAATTGAATTTGATAAATGAATATCCAAATCTTGAAGAGTTTGTTGCATGTATAGCACTTGAGTACAAGCGAGAGCCGCTGATATATATTCGGCTTCACATGTTGATAGTGAAACACAATTCTGTTTCTTACTAAACCAAGAGACAAGTGATTTTCCAATAAAATGGCACTTACCACTTGTACTTTTTCTATCCGTTCGTGATCCGCCAAAATCAGCATCACTATATGATACTAATTCAAATGGACATTCCTTTGGATAAAAAAGACCGAAATCTTTGGTATTATTAAGATAACGAATTATACGTTTCACTGCTCGTAGATGTGATTCTTTTGGATCAGCTTGAAAGCGTGCACATAGACAAACACTAATCATTATATCTGGACGACTGGCTGTAAGGTAAAGAAGAGAACCAATCATGCTTCGATATAATTTCTGGTCAATACTCTTACCATTTTCATCTTTTTCAAGATGTGTAGTTGTACTTATAGGAGTTGGTTTACCAGATGTATTTTCTAATCCGAAGCGTTTGATAAGATTTCTGCAATATTTTTCTTGATTGATAAAGATACCATTCGGAAGTTGCTTGATTTGAAGTCCAAGAAAATATGATAGTTCTCCCATATGAGACATTTTGAACTCTTTGGTCATAATACTTGCAAATTCTTTGCAGAGTTTATCGTTTGTTGAACCAAAGATGATGTCGTCTACATATATCTGGATAACTAGAATATCCTTTTGAGAATGTTTAATAAACAAGGTTTGATCGAATTTGCCTATTTGAAATCCTGAGTTAATAAGATAGCTACGTAATCGTTCATACCAAGCACGAGGTGCCTGTTTTAAACCATACAGAGCTTTCTTAAGTTTGAACACATGGTCAGGATATTTTTCATGTAGGAACAAAGGAGGTTGTTCGACATAGACATTCTCTTTGATAAATCCATTGAGAAAAGCACTTTTGACATCCATCTGATAAAGTTTGAAATTATGGTGACAAGCAAAAGATAATAGAATTCTAATAGCTTCTAGTCGAGCAACTGGTGCAAAAGTTTCTTCATAATCGATACCTTCTTCCTGATTATATCCTTGTGCTACTAATCTTGCTTTGTTTTTTGGTGATATTTCCTTGTTCGTCGGCCTTATTTTTATAAACCCATTTAGTACCAATAACTGACTGATCAGTTGGCCTTGGAACAAGTTCCCAAACGTCGTTGCGCTCGAACTGATTTAGTTCTTCCTGCATGGCAATGATCCAGTAATCGTCTGTAGCAGCTTCTTTTGGATTCTTAGGTTCGATATTTGATAGAAACGCAACATGACCCATTTGATGTAATTGATTCCTAGTTCTTACTTGTGAGTTAACCTCGCCAATTATATTTTGAACTGGATGGTGTCTCAATAATCTTGGAGGGGAACGTATCTCACAAACTGGTTGTTGTTGGGAAATATTGTCAATAAGATTTTCAGAGTCAGAATCATAATTTATGGTGAGAGGAGTGTCAGTAAATATAGTTTCGACATTATCTGGTTTTAACTGAGAAGGTTTAAAGAATTCATCGAAAGAAACATGAAGAGATTCTTCAATAGTTTTGGTTCGTTTATTGAAAATACGATACGCTTTGCTTCTTTCCGAATAACCGACAAATATACCTTCATCAGCTTTCGGATCGAACTTTCCGAGATGGTCTTTTGTATTTAAAATAAAACATTTTGAACCAAATACTTTGAAGTAAGATATATTTGGCTTTCTTTCGTTAAATAATTCATAAGACGTGTTTTTGGTAAGTGGTCGAATAGACACACGATTTAAAACATAACACGCAGTAGCGACGACTTCTGCCAAGGAATGTTTTGGTAAAGTGGATCCATTTAATAACGTTCTTGCACATTCTTGTAATGTTCGATTTTTCCGTTCTACAACTCCATTTTGTTGTGGAGTTCTAGGAAACGAAAAATTATGGTTAATACCTTTTTTTGTACAAAAATGTTCAAATTTGTTATTTTCGAATTCACCGCCATGATCACTTCTTATGTTTTTAACTTTTAGCCCTTTTGATTTTTGAATTCTTTTGACGAAATATTTGAAATGGTCAAAAGTGTCACTCTTGTTTTTCAGAAAAATAGTCCATGTATAACGAGAATAGTCATCAACAATTACAAATACATATCCATTATGGTTTATTAACTGAACTTGTGTTGGTCCGAATAAATCCATATGTAGTAGTTCAAGTGGCTGTAATATTGATATGACCCTTTTTGACTTGAATGACGATTTTGTCAATTTTCCTAACTGACAGGCATCACAAAAACTATCGTTTTTATAACTAATTTTGGGTAGACCTCTAACTAGATTGTTTTTGGCCAGCTTGTCAATAGTTTTGAAGTTTATATGACAGAAGCGTTTGTGCCATAGCCATGGATCATTATCATTAGCCACAAGACACATATCTGAATTATGATTAATATTCATATTCAGAATATATATATTTCTGTCTCTATAACCTTCGAAAACTAAATTGTGGCCTCTATCTAAGATACTACATTTATTATTCGAAAAAGAGATAATAAAACCTTTGTCACATAACTGACTAATACTAAGTAAATTGTGTTTTAAATTTTTAACTAGCATGACATTTGTAATAAGAGGTAAGTTAGATGTACCACAATTGCTCACATCGCCTTTGTCGATGATATAGCCTTTCGAATTGTCTCCAAAAGCGACGGAGCCACCATCTGAGTATGTAATATTTGTTAATAAGCTCTTGTCTCCCGTCATGTGCTTCGAGCAACCACTGTCCAATATCCACTTTCCTCTTTTCTTAAGTGGGACCTGCAAAAATAGGATTAAGTCCATGGTACCCACTTTTTATAGGGTCCTAAGAATTAGGTCTTAGGAGTCCAAACCCATATGGGTCCGGTATCCCCTTTATATATATAATTATTATTAAGATGCACAGTATTCATGAATTGCTGAATGTATTTGTTCCTAATCAAATTTTTATTTGTTTTAGGAACCCATATTTTGATAGTCTTTGTATTTTTCTTTTGAAATTTCACAACTGGCTTTGGTTTGGAATATAATAAACTAAGATTTTTCTTAACTTCAATCTTTTGTACCTTCTTCTTTCTTTTATTACCCTTGATCTCTTGTTTCTTATATCCCAGACCTTGTTTATTTGATGCAGATTGTGAGTATTCAATGATTTTTGTCAAATTTTCTCGACCTTTGTTAAAGTTAGAAACATTTTGAGTAATGTCATCAAACTTTGTTTGTAAACTAGCTTTTTCTAGGTCTAGAATTTTGACTTTTGCCTTAAGCTCATGATTTTCAGTAGTGAGAGCATTATTTTTCTCTTTTTGAGCTTCTATTTCTTGACTCAAAAGAGATAGTTGAGAGTCAACATTAGATGATGATTCTTGAATTTTTTCATGTTCCTCTTCTAATATTTTCTTCTCATTTGTTAACATATCTCGTTCAAACTCTACTCTACTTAAATCTGTTTTGACTACTTTTAATTGACGTTTTATGTCTTTATATTTGACTATCAATTCAGCATTAATATCAAGTAATTCATCAAATGTAGGAATTTGCACCTCATCTTCTGTTGCCATAAAACAAACATTAGCTTGTTCATTTTCCGAATCACTTTCACTTTCTGATGAAGATGACTCTGAATCATCCCATGTTACTGAGAAGGCTCGTTTCATTGATTTGTCCTTCTTATATTTGAATTTGTCATTTTCTGACTTCTTCTTTTGTTCTGGGCAATCCTTCTGCATGTGTCCCTTTTTGTGGCAGTTAAAACATTCTATAGCAGATGAAGATGGTTTATTTGATCCAGGTTTCCTTTTATTGTAACGACTGGCTTTTCGATATTTTAGGAATTTTTTGAATCCTTTCGCAATAAATGCCAAATCTTCGTCTTCAGAATCTGATTCATTTTCATCTTTCTCAACATGAAATGCTACATTTTTCTTTTCTTCTTTCTGTTCTTTTCTAGCCTGCAAATTTGCTTCATAGGACATTAAATTTCCTATCAATTCATCTGGCTTCATGACGGAAAGGTCATTAGCTTCTTCAATTGCTAATACTTTTCCTTCCCATTCACTAGTCAGAGAATGTAGGACTGTTGAAACAACATCAAAATCAGAATATTTTTGTCCTAAGCCAATAAGTGCATGGTGGATAGTTTGAAATCGTGAATACATATCATTGATTGTCTCATTTGGTTTCATTTTGAAATTTTGAAATTGACTTTTCAGCATGGCTATTTTGGCTTGTTTAACCTTGTTAGTACCTTCATGAGTGGTTTTTAGCGTTTTCCAAATTTGATATGCGGTAGTGCAGATACTAACACGGTTATATTCATTTGGTCTAATGCACAGAACAACATATTTATTGCTCTTGCATTTACGGCTGCTGCCGTTTTCTCAGCCGCAGTCCATTCTGAATATTCAGTTGTTGGATTCACTATTTCTCTTTGAGTGGCATTCCAAGCATCATAGCTATTTGATTGCATAAAGAATGACATACGTGTTGCCCAATAACTATAGTTAAGAACATTGAAAAATGGAGGTCTTTGTGTCGATTGACCTTCCATGTACGTGGTGTTCTGAGTGCTAGTACTTGCGTTATTTGCCATATTACAAGAATATATCAAATAACTGTGTTAGGGTTGTGTGATAACCTTGCTCTGATACCAAATGAAAAGTGTGTGATCGTGCACGTGCTAGTATAGTACACACGGATCGTGTAATATGGACTATAATATAAATGCAGAAATAGATGATAATAGCATAGTAAATAAAAATAGAAAAATCACACCAGAGATTTTTATACTGGTTCGGAGCACCGTCCTACGTCCTGTCCCAGACTTCTATTTGGATTTTCACTATTAACTACCTCGCTTCACCCGGAGGAACAGATTTACAACACCCGAGCAAACAAACGGGATTTCACGCCTCTAATACACTGAGGACTTCAACACTTGCCTCTTACAACACAGAGGACTTCAACAAAAGAACAAATACAACTGTTGTTGACAACTTGTGCTCTTGAAAACACGGATTTGTCACTAGTAGTACGCCCTTCCTATAATCTTATCCTCAAAGTATGCGAATGATGTTTTGAAAAGATTAAGGACAGTATATTACTTATTGAATCAAAAGATATGAAATAGTTTCAATGATTCAATAATTAATTGAGAGCTTTTAAAATGCAGGAGTATGTAGAAAGTAAGATCAGAGATTAGAGTAAAAAGCATATACAATCATGTTATTTTAATCGATGATTTAGATGAGTTTATATAGAGAAGAATGGTTGTAACTCTTTGTGAGCAGTTGCCATTAAGAGATATGATCTTTGATGAAAGGTAAGAGATGCAACCTTTGGAGAAAGAAGTGTCTTTTGGAAAAGTTGCTCTCTGTTTAAAAACGGTCGACAGGTCAAAAAATGACCAGTAGACAGGAATTCAAATATATAGTCGTTATGTGCATGTGTGCACGTTAAGTGTGCAAATTATACAGGAACGGTCGACCGCCTATTTTATGACCGGTCGACCGGTCCCTGTAAAGTTGCACACTAAATGTGCAACTGCAATTTAGTCGTATATATATTGATTTCCTTGAAATGCATGATTATTTGAGGATAGATTTTAACAAGTTTATCACTATTACAATATCAAATAATCAACCTATAATCTAGAGTACCATATGTAGCTCTTTATAGCCATAATGACCTTGTTTTGTCGATCGCCTTTATTTCTTTGTCAGAAATCAAAACCTTCATAGAACTTGTGACTCAACACGTAAGCCCCACCGTAAACTGGTGGTTATCAGAGGGTACCCCATAGGTATAACACAAAACAAAACATAGTGGTCGCGAATAGGATAATCAGTATGACAACGTACATGAGGCGATACTAACTAGGATACTAGTAGTTGCGGGATCCGGACTGATGTTGAGCATAGCCAGCAGCTACCCCAACACCGCGAAACAACACTCCCAAATCAAGGGGTGCACCTAAATCGAATCACAAATGTAATAGATATGGTATCGAAGAAGTGTGTCCGCTAGAGATGGCGAACCTCAATGGCCCGGCACGGCTCCTGTTTTAGTCATGTCAGGGGTCATCCAATATCGTTCTCTTTCTTCAGTCAACGCGTTCACCAAACCATCCACTTCATTCTGGATCAGCACTCCGCGTATAATAGTTATTAAAGTGGTGTTCGATATCGACAGAGAGTAAGTCCATATCCGATCCCGGTCTCTTTAATAACTACGTATTATTACACCGTTGGCTCTTTTCCATTTCAAATCGATTCATAATTGATATCAAAATATCATATTCGCTTCAAAAATCAAATCCATTTCAAATACCATCGTATCTTTTCAAATGTAAGATTCCGTTTCAAAAATCATTTTCCGCCTCAATATCTTGTTCGATTTCCAAATCATTTCGAATTTCACTTTTGGCTGCAACTTCATTTAACCCAATTAGTATTTAAATTCAAGATTTAAATATAAACATTTCACCTTATTGACCAGCTTCAAATTTTAGAAAAATAGTTTTAAGTAGTTTAAAAGTAGTTTAAATAATTAAAGTAGTTAAAAATACTTAAAGTCTTAAATGGATTTAAAATAGATAAATTAGTTTAAAATAATTTATATTGGGTTAAGTAGATTTAAAATAGATTAAAATAGTTTAAGTATTCAAAATGGTTTATATAACTGAGTAATTTGGAAAAAAAATAAAACAACTTCAAAACCAAACCATTTAAATTATAAATTCCCAATTCAAAACAATTTCAATTTCCCTTCTACCGATTCGATTTCGATTTCGATTCAAAAAATGTCAACTTTGACTTCAAATTAATTAAATTTTACATTCACATTCAATTTATTAAATTTCAATTTATATCGATTTGGAGCTTGATTTTTCAAAAATATCCATTTATAACACTTAACAAAATTATCCATCAATATTCAAGTTTAAATACAAATTTCAAATATGATTCAATTCCAAGCTCAATTTCAAAATATCAATTTTATATCATTTTTACTTAGTAATATTCAAAGCTCGAATTAAGGTTCAATCTTTAAACAAACCAATTTTCGAAATTCAATCATATCCCGATTTTAAATTCCAAAGTCTCCACTTTAATTATTTAACAATTTCTTTGACCAAAATTTATTTCAACATTCCAAACTCAATTTTTCGATAAATTCGATTTTTATAAATTGATTTTTATATATATCTTCTAAATCAAAACATTTAAATAAATTTCAAATCGACGATTTTAAAAATTATTAATTTAGCAAATTCGGTGTCCGTATATAATTTTCTATTCTATGGCCAAGTAATTATTTATTTCAATTAAATGTCAGGGATGAATATATATCACTTAAATCAAATCACAGTTCATATGTATGCATAACAGGATATATATAAGCAAATAAACATCCAATCATTTAAATATCAACCAATAGCATCCATCGAAATACATCATCCAATAGACAATACAATTCATGACAATTTCATAGTTATCAATATCAGGTAATTCAATCGCAATTCAATTTTAATTTCAATTTAACTGTCAATTTAATTTTCAACGGTTAATTCAACTGACAATATATATGACAACTAAATTTTATCAAACAACGACAAATAAAATCATAACACTTCATAATGTCAAATTTAACTAGCATAAAGATATTTAGTACGTTGTGAGCGTTATAAAACACTCACCTTGATTTAAATGTAGTTCCAGCGTTTTATTTCGAATAAAATTAAACGAGCATTCAATTTTACCGAAAATTTTCACTAGCTCTAAATGTTTCCAATCCAGCTCCATAGCATAGTGCTCGACAAAACGAACTCGTCGCAATTCGTTTCGTCACAATCCGACCTCGTATCAACAAGTTATAGCAGTTTAAAGATCATACAAATTATTATGCACAAAATTTACAACTTTTATTTTTAAATTTTAAACCTAATCTCGGCCGTCCATCCCAGCAAAGAAATCTGGGCCACAAGTGATGTTCTTTCCCCAGGCAACATCCTGTTCGAAGAAACCCATATGGCCGCCCCCTTCAACCAATTTTCGCCATCACCTCGGTCCACTTGAGGACGATCAAGCGACATCATCTTGAAGCATATCGCGCCACCAACCTTCGGCTAGAGACCGGCCACGCGCGGTCTCCCCGTGCTCTCGAACGACGTGAATAAACGCACGACTTTGAGGAGCAATTGCCGTTGATTCATGCATCGAAACCCGATCATAACCGTTGGATAGAGAGATATCGATGCCCTCTACAACTTTCATGTTGAAGGTTTCGCGTGAATGTCGACGGATTGGGCGATCGGAGGGGATGAATTAGGTGCATTTTTGGCCTTCGAACTTGGAGATGGCGGCCAGGGTTTTTAAAACCCTAATTTGTTTTATTTTGCCAAAAATGAATAATTGAGGTGCTTTTATAGGAAATTCGCCGAACATTATTCATCAGGCTTTTTCGAACTTCGATTTACACGCGGTGACCGGCGTTTCTAGGGTTTATCCCGCGTTCCGGACACAATGGAATAGTTTTCGAAAGCTAATTCGATCATATGTGAGAGTTACGGCAATAAACGATCGATTTAAAATTAAATCGGTTAATCAAATTTCTGTGTGTTTTAGCTTGTCCCGGACAAATGGTAAATCCGATTGACACGAAATTTGAAATTTTACAATAGTAACACATTACGGATCCGATGAAACTGGTTTCGTCGAAATCCGAGACTGTTTGAAAAAGGAGTATTTTAACTCGTCGAATTAATATTAAAACAATTTCGATGCGTTTCGAGCTGCCACGGTCAAACGAAAACTCCGATTGCTACGAAAATTAAAATCCGATAATAACAAACTATTACGGATCCAATGGAACTAGTTCGCCCAATTCTGAGACTGTTCGAAATTGGCAATTTTCAGTGGATAATTAAATATTAAAATATTCAATTTTCACAAATAAACCTTTAATTCAATTTTAAAAGTACTATAACATCATTCTAACTTTAATATGATAAAATAAAATTTTACAAATAATTTTTAATCATATTAAACCCGTTATTCAATTATTCAATAAATTCCAACTATTAAATTTATACAATTTTGATTATCCAATAATTCATTATCCTTTGAAATATTTGAAATTGAACTTATAAGATTCAACTTTTAAAACCAATTCACATCTTAGAACACTATTTCCAATTTACAGTTATTCAATTATTCAATAAGTTTTAAATAATTACTTTAAACAATTTACCTGTTC
Source organism: Allium cepa (assembly GCA_030765085.1). NCBI lineage: Eukaryota > Viridiplantae > Streptophyta > Magnoliopsida > Asparagales > Amaryllidaceae > Allium > Allium cepa. Next base: position 46,064,100 of record CM060940.1, on the reverse strand, counting down.
AATATTCAATTATTTGATTTTAAATAGATTTTACTTATCAATCAATTTCTCTATTATACCCAATGAATTCAACATTTATTATCCTATCCAACTATTGATTGCAAGGGTATTCACTAAGTAGTATTTATTTTTCAATAATTTTTACTATTCAAATCTACGAAACCAATCTATTCAAATTTGTATTACTACCTAAATAATTCACAATTCTTATTCACTTATTTACATTTGTTTTTCCCTATATTCCCTTATAACCAAGTTATAACATTTGAGTCAATTAATTAGGTTGGAACTCCATTCAATCTATAAATAATTACTTAGATGATTATTGCAATTTATTCCAGTTATTATTATTCCAAACGAATTACAATTTTTTTCTAACATTAAATCACGAAATCTTATTAAATTAGCTATTTTAATTATCGAAAATTTACGGGTCGTTACAAAAATGAAGTTTTTAAGGCCTTAAAGTCCAAGGTGGGTTCGACCAAGATGGGAGGGGTTCTGCCATGGTTGGACAAGGGTAGCATGGCTTTATTTAATAGTTGAATGGAGTAAGAAAGTAAAGAAGGTGTTTAAGTAAAGTTTTTGAGAGTTTTTAAAGCGAAAAACAAAAATTTAAAACTTTAGAATTCTTTTAGAAGCCATGAAAATGCTTGAGGAAAAAGATAGACTTTATAAAAATTTAAATATGAATGATAAAGATGAAAAGAAAACTATGACAATTCTTTTTATACAACTTGGAATAACCAAATTACTAAAATGCCCTAAATACCTACCCTCCACTACATGCATGTCACCTTACCAACCTTGTCCCCCTTTCCTCCTAGATTCTCAAATGAGCATGTTCCCCCCTCTTCATGCACCAACATGCATCTAAACATCTTGTACTTGAATGGTTTAAGTGATGAGATATAATACGACATTTATATTTACTTTTATTTATAAATCCTTAGGAAAATTTAACATCAAAGTTAATATATTTTCTTAATTAAATTTGTATGTATGTGTTTACCATAATATCCCAACTCATTAAGAAACATACGTGTATGTCTGTACTAAAGTGTTCACAATGTATTCAATAAGTTTTAGCCATTAAAAAGTCGAAAATTTGGAAATTGAATTTCGATCGCACTTCGATTTTTCTTCAAACCAAATATTTTTGTAAACAAATTTTTAAAACTATTTTACCATACTATTTATTATTTAAATTGAAATGTTTTAGTTATAAAATCTGCCATTTGAATAATTAAAATTTATTAAATATTCACAAATCAAAGCAGTGAAATTCTACGTTATTACAGCATGTCAAACACCTAGTGGAAAATCTTGCTACCTTCATCTTCATTCTTGTCCAATAGAAAATTCTCTTCATATCCTCATTCCTCTTATCTTCTATGGGGTGAATGGTCATCTTTTAATGGTCTCTCTCCATAGATTAAAATTTAGTTTTTCCATAGTCTTAATTTTTTAAGTTGATTCTTCTATTTCTAGTGGCTTACCTAATTTCCTCATTAACTTCAGCCTTATGTACATTTATTTCTAGTTAAATGTCCTTATGAAATTTCTTTATTTATGCTATTTTTCAATATGTATACATTTATCTAGCAGTCTTGTCCCATCCATAAAATCAACCCAATGATAAAATATGAATATATCTTATACCATGTCATACACTTTTCCAATAATATAAGGGAGGCAATTAGCGATAACAATGCAAAAACTCTAAAAGAATTTTTTTCGGGAAGTTGACATTTGTAGTTAAACGGTGTTAATGATGTTGGGGTCCTAACAGTCTTTATTAAATTAAGATTAACATTGTTTGTATGTCATTCTACATAATTCTCCATCTTCCTTAATTCTTCTTCTTAATTTGTAGTAAATGCGGTCCATCCATTATTTCAGTTGATATATCTATAGCAATTGATCATTAATGTTAAAGTTGGACTATTTCGAATCAATCCTCATTTAAGTCGCTTCAATCTTTAACTAGTTTCAAAATCAATCTATTTTACCTTTTAAATCCCTCATAAATAGTACAATAAATTCCTTTTAGTTCTATATTACTTTCAAATTTATTGCCCATTAAATCTGTAATTAATATTCATATATCATAGTCCTATAATAAAGAAAATGAACGTCATTGTAAATTACGCTATTTATATATATTTTTATTTTTAGTCGTCAAGCACGACCATATATGTATATATTTTCATTTTTAACCATTAACTTCTAAATGTTTTAATCTATTAGAGCAATTCCTCTATCCTTCCAAAAGGATTGCGTTATAAATTTGCATAAATTAACACAAAGTGTGAACTTTGCTTCATTTGAAATTATGAGGAATTATTTCTTTTCTTTTAATCAAATTGACATTGTACTATTGGAAAGAATACCTATACCTTACACGTTTCTTTTCCTTTTTGGTATATTCTTTGTTAACTCAAACGTTGCACTTTTATACACATTTTGGAATTCGATTTTTTATGGAAGTTACATGGAAACCAGTCCAAACAGATCAAAACACTGAAATTCACATTCCAGGTCAACTAGGGAAACCTAACTTATAAACCAATTATAAATATGGAATATCTTTACAACTTTGCAAACATTCTACAATCAATTAAATGAGACTGATTTCAAATTTCTACACTACCTTACCTTAGTAGTTATCTCAATCTACTTCATAATTTTTTCAATTTTAGTCTATTCTTAAAACTAAAATTTCACAATTATAAAGTATCTTATTCCAAACCTTTAAATTTAAAAATATAAACTTAGAAACCATTTTTTTCAATTTCAAAAATTTATTAGTGCCCAAAAGGAGCCATGAAATTTATTTTCATTTTCTAGCCAGATTTTCCTTTCTAAGGATTTTCTACAATAGAGATTTATTTCTTTAAAAGTTAGACTTTTAATTCAAAACATTTAAAACTCAATTATTAAAAAACTATTACTAAATAAAAAATTCAAAAATTGCTTAATTCCGTAAAAGAGCAAAGTAATTTTCCTTCTCAAAAATCTTTTACAACATGCAAAATAATTTTCAATAAATTATTTTCATATAAATAAAATTATTACATTTTGTTAGAAATTAGCATTTGTTATACCATGAAATTATGGCCCATTTATGAAAAGTTTATTGATTACCATTTTCATGATATATTATTATTTTCCAAATTTTCCTCCTTTTAAATCTTTTGCAAAGATTATAACTTCAACAGCATTTAAAAATAATAGGTTTTTCTTTATTAGACATTTAAAGATACTACTGGTTACAAGACAATTATTTTAGTAGACTTCGAACCATTATTTATTCACATGCATGCCAAATTTCTAATTCAAGTTGTTATATTATCCCAAAGATATACATCAACATCTATTGCTTTATTACTCAAAACGTACCATCACTTAACTAGATACTTTTTATAACCTTGTTTAAGTCTTATTTAAACTCCTATAATTTTTTACAATCCTTTTCTTATCAATAAAACTTTATTTCTCTTTCATTTCCATTTTGAATTCAATAATATTTTATTCTCGTTCAAACAAATTCTAAAAAGAAAAATGTGTGTATATATATATAATTCTTGCCTTCACATGAATGTTTTTACGTATAACGTTCACAACATTATCCCAACTCCTTTATTAAATATCATTGTTTATTTCCATTAAATTATAACATATTTCTTTCAAAAACATCTTCTATAACCTTAACCAATGAAAAGTGGAGTAGATAAGGATGTATCCCATACTATTAATTTCTAACTGGACTACTGGTCCTATTTCGTATGAATAATGATATTTCTATCCAAATCTCCCAATATTGTATTTAGTTATATTTTTCCTAACTAATTGGCTTCTACTTCAACAGTTATTCACCTTATTTTTCATATATGCAAATGTTCCTTGTATCCTAATTATTCTTATCTGTAACAACCCATACCCCTATGCACACCTAAAAACCGACCATGACTAGTAATACGGGTTGTTAGGTAAAGTAACCAATCTGGCAATATAATGAGACTAAGGTATAAATGTGTAGATAAATAACCACAGTGGAAACATATAATACTTCAAAATCATAATTTCATATTATTCAATGGTCATTGATAAAAATACCAAAGTCTCAAGTATCAAAATAAAACATCAAAGTACAAATGTGTAGAGTCCTTCTCAAAAGAAAAGAAAATGACACTGATAATAAAAGTGCCAGAATACATGATAAATGAAGCAAATCCTTTAGTCCCCAAAAAGCCGCCCAAGCTATGAAACCTAACTAGAGTCAACCCTATCTTCTTGTGGGTGGGGAAAATGTGAATGGATCTGATGTAAAGTTTGGCGAATGAAATATAAACTAAATGGGAAAGACGGATATGTAAATTTCAGGTCTGCTTTATACCTTATTAGGGATAGACATAAATAGGGTATAACCTAAAACAACTATCTATGCATAAAAGAAAAGTCTAAAAATAATAAACGTTGATCGGCCCGTCAGAACATTTGTGCACTCATATCTACTGCCTCTTATATCTATTTCGGCCCCACAACTTGACCCATGCCTCATGCCATTAGAACGGGCAAACTCCTATTAGGTATCCCATTTGGTTTCCTACCGATGCCCATGTTTATCCTACCCTGCGCCACAGCCTACCAAATCTCACTACATGTCCTCCAGCGTACCCCGTCTTGATCACGATCATCCGCCTATGATCATGGCACTACGGGCTAACTAAAAAAAATCAAATAAACCCCGTGAACTTGCCGCCTCCTGCATACAGGTATAAATGATACCAATCCTGCCTATCGCATTACAAGTATAATATTTCCAACTCAGAAATTTAAATAGGAGAATTTTACATAACATCGCAGAGCTGAAAATAAATTACGAACTAATCTTGGTCTTAAACTGGCCTATATAATAATTATGAATCAGGCACATCTATCCCTTCCATTTGAAGGCATTAATGATAGTCGCCATCTCCTTTCCTGTTTTTCTTCTCATATTTAATTTATGCATTCCAATATATTTTCCATCACAACATATATAAAGGTCGATCTATTTAATTCCTAATCGGATAAATTCCATATTCTCTATTTACAACTCTTATCCATAACATCAACTCAAGAGGGAACATAAAAATGTACAGAATTTGAAGGGATAAAATAGAAAATAGATCTAATTCACATTTTTATAATCAACAGGGAAGTAAAATATATGTATCTAACGCAAATTAACAAATTTGGTATAAAAATGTGAATCATACTTGGATTCAGTATAGATCTGAAGAGAAATGGAGAATATAAACTAAATTTGACACAAACTAAAGAAAAACACCTTTTTAGTCCAAAATTATCAAAATTAGAATAAATACATTGATCTGAAAGTTAAGTAACCAAATCTCCGAATTACATTACATTCCACTCACTTGAATCCTTCCAACGCATATAACGTACCTAACTTCTCCTTTTCAAGCCTCTTTGCTATTCACTAATCAACTTCTAACTTTATTTTATTTTTTATATGATTTATTTTAGGAAGATGATGAAAATTTAGAAGAGGAAGAGAAACTAGAATAGAGAATGGTTCTTAAAATGAGAATTAGGTTAGGTTTAGGTTGAATTTATAGGATTTGTAAATTCATATATGCCGTTGGATAATTGCTTCAGGTGGACAGAATTAATTAGAGGCTTGAATAAGATACGTTGAACTTAGACACTTTTCTAAATAAAATATGTACTTGTTTAAGCTTTTAATTTAGTATATTAATAAATCAATTAATTGGTATCAAACATACACCTATGTATGTAATTGACCATGCTCTTTACTATCTAAGTGCACAATCAATTTTGAAATTGATTGGTATTAATTAGGATCCCTAATTCACATAAATGTTACCCATTTTAATCTATATTAAATCTTTATTAATTTAATTAGTCAATTATCTCTTAATCTATATCTTCCTAACCAATTAACTTATACATTTACTTACATATGTTGCTAACCACTTAAGCATAAATAAATAAATAAATATACACACATAATTATAAGTATTTATACATAATTTTCTCTTTTCTACCTTTAATCACTAATATATAATCACATTTTAATTAATAAACCCGTAAGAGAACAATACATATATATGTGACTAAGCTGACACATATTCCTTCTCTTCTTTTAATCAATGTTCCGTAAACATATGAAGTTTCTATATATGGTAATAAATACCTCTATTAATTAATATGTTTGTTTACCTACTTATTTTATGTTAGTCTTTACTTTCTTATACATTTATTTATGGTTTAAATGTGCTCATAAAAAAATGTACTCTACGAGACTTTAACCCAGGTCACTTGGTTGGAATGCACATGTCTTACCACTGTCCCACTCATGTTTTTTCTTTCATTGGTTTCTTTTTAAATGTATGCTCATCATTATATTTTTTTATTTTCTTACAGTCAACCTACACATATTCAACTTATTTTTTAACAAATAAGTCTTCTTAACTCTTTCTTTAATCTTACTCCCAAAACATGCGCAAAACACAAAATACGCACAGTAATAAACATTTTGTATCTTTTTCATACGGTGTCTGCTTCTTATAAATTATATATGAGTTTAGGCTAGAAAAATTTATCTGACATGATGTAAAAGTCATATTTCCCAAATTCCTTCATTCTTAAAAATTTACTGTTTCATCTTATTACATAAATTTAAATTTTTGTCCTTATTAACATTTCAATTTATTTTTTTCTCCAAAATTACGAGGTGTTACATTATCCTTCTATTCCTATTGTTCAATTTAATTACGTTCCATTTCCATTTATTTTCCTTTTTAGAAAGATTTTATTTTTGAAAGAAGGAGCTTCCAAATTTATGAAATAGAATAAAAATCATCGAGTTCAATCTATGCTCTATTTTCCATTTGTTTTTAAAATGAAGAATATCTTTCTCTATAAAATCAAAAACTTTTTAACACAACTAATTTTGAACTAGAATTTAAAAAATGAAAAATCATTTTTATCAAAAAGACTTTTTGTTAACCCACCCTTTGGCAAGGCCATGGATAGGCGGGTTTAACTAAATCGATTGCTTGGTTGTTGAGGACTGGAATGCGAAAGATTTTCGTCGACTGGATGGATGGACGACCAAGCATGGATAATAGTCATGGGTTTGCAGCTGGGATTCGGCATAGCCCTATGGAGTCGAACTTCGAGTCGTATGGATGATTTCCTCAAGTCTCTTAAGCGGCTCGCCATTGGTGGCTCGGCATGGGTCGCTCGGCATTGAGGTGAGAAGAGGGTCACTCGGCATTGAAGTGAGAAGATGGTCGTTCGGCATTGAAGTGAGAGGAGGGTCGTTTGGCATTCAAGTAGGAAGAGAGTCGTTCGACATTGAAGTGAGAAGAGGGTCGTTCGGCATTTAAGTGAGAAGAGGGTCCTTCGACAATGAGGTGGAAAAAGTGTCATTCGGCAATGAAGTGAGAAGAGGGTCGCTCGGCATTGACATAAGAATAGGGTCGCTCGGCATTGAGGTAAGAGAAGGGTCACCTGGTAATGGTGGTTCGACACTGGAGGTTGTTTGGCCTAGCGGTTTGGAAAATATGGTTCGGCCTTAGTTGCCGTTCGGCATGTGTGCATCGGTTACAATGAAAAGCATGGCTCGGCTATTGACTTGGTGGGCCCAAATTACTCAGGAGGCCTAACAACCAAGATTTACCTATAAATACAACATGTGGGTCTCCAGATAAGGGATATACTTCTTCCAGCTCTCCAACTTCCTATTTTCTAAGTCTAAGGTTACCCTACCATTTTGTAACTGTAATCGATTATTACAGCAATAAAAAAGGAAACTTCTGGAATGGACGTAGGCCGGAGTTAGCCGGATCACTATAAAATATGTTATTCTTTACTGCTTTTATTTTAATTTTGACTGTTCTTCACATTATAACCCTCTACATATATTCTATCTGTGAGCTATGATTGTGATTTCGTGCTTTCGCTTGGATACGCGTGTTAGTGAATAATTTTATCACTTACATTTTGGTGCTTCCACTGAGAATGAACTCAGGAATTTTGGAGATAGGAACTTGGATTCTAAGAAGTATTCGCTAGGCTGTCGGCAAGGAAGCAAGTGATGGAAAAAAATCAGCATGAAGGAAGTCCAGAGGCTTTCTCTAGAGCTAATCAGGCATCAATATATATCACTAGAGACGAGATGGAGACGATGCTGAAAAGTCAGGAGGACATGATACATAACTTACTTTGATAGGTTGGACAATTAGGAACACAAAGTCAAGAGAATGGACCAACTGCGGCTGCTGGCATTGCAGCACAAGGAACCAGAGCTGTAGGAATTTTTGGAGGTCAAAACCAGGACTAGGCTTGAGAGATTGAAGGAAACCAGCAAAGGCTTAGGGGTAAGCCTTCAGGATTGGACACTGGGAGTGCGGTAAATGAAGCTCAGCAACCAGGGACCAACATGAACGTGAATGGACAATATAAAGAGTATTATCCCGAGTACCCCCTACGACATGAGGGGCAAGGTAGAGACGCAAGCAGAGGAGTACCCTCAGATGGAGCCAAGCGGATGGCTGGAATAATAAGAAGGATTATGAGAGGAGGACTATCGAGCAGAGGCTTGGAGGAGGTCAGTCGAAGTCCATTCACTTTGAAAATCAGGAATGCAAGGAACCCTCCAGAACTCAAACTACCAACACTGGAGGCCTATGATGGAAAATCAAATTCAACTATGCATGTAACCAGATATATCAGACATATGGAAGTGCTAAAGGAATCTACGAAGGTGATGGTAAGATGTTTTCCTTTATGCTTGATGGATTTGGCTGCCCTTTGGTTTAGAAAGTTGGAGAATGGATCGATTAGGACATGGGATGAGCTAGTGGAATGCTTCATGAGAAGTTCAGGGTCCATATGACGCAACCCAAGATTGTAATGACACTGGCATCGATGAAACAGAAGTAAGGAGAGTCCGTGAGAGGTTTTCTTATGCGATTTAATGCAGCTGTGGCCTTGGTAGATCATTCGGATCCATCATTGATTTTGATGGCGGCGATAGCAGAGATTGGAGAAGGCACGGAACTCAAGGATTCATTAGCACAGGATCCACTACAAGATCTTGGATAATTCTATCATGAGGCTGAGAGATTCATTCGACTGGAAGATTCACGTGCCGAAAGGCAGGAAATAAATGCCATGCAAGGCAAAGGAACCTCCAAGGAATAATCTGGAATAGACAAAAGAAAGCGAAAGCAGGATGACAGATACGATGATCTTGACAAATGGGAGAGATTCCAAGAACCAAGATTCAAACAATATGCTGACTTGACGGCAGACTTGGAATGGATTTACACAGAGACTCGGGGGCATCTCCTTTATCGAAATCCGCCCAGGAGAGATCCCATGGAACGGGTACGTAGAAGTGGAAATTATTGCTTATTCCATGAGCTAGAAGGGCATACTACTAATGAATGCCGCCATTTAAAGGATGAGGTGGAAGAGCATTTTAGAAGTGGTAGATTGCCACAATACGTGAGAAATCGGACAGCGGCCGTAGGACCTGAGCAACTATGGCCTGCACCCAACAAAATTAATCCTGGATCGGGATCTCGACTCATCATCATTGGTCATGATGGCATGGGCCAACTTCAGGACTTAAACTTTGGTCTATTACATAAAATCCTTAGATTTTGATTTCAAAATAAAATGGCTATTCCACTTACATATGTAAGGGAACCGGAGAGATCCCTAGGCATGCTATGAGATGGTAATAGACCGATCTGCCTAAATTGGGAGTATCTAGAGCTTTCCTTTATATGTGATTGAACATTTGGAATTTTAACTTAAATAAATGAACTTGAATTTCATAAAATAATCCTTTGATTGGAGAGTTAAAAGATGAATATTGGAAGTCAATTTGAAATTAATCACTTTGTGACCTTACCTGGAGAGATGGGGTCCGGAGTGCAAGAAGTCAGTTGCTTCATCGGAGAGCGACATGATCAACTCACCTTAACGTCGTTTCCTATTCAATGGTGAGTGATTGGATCGGGGTTTGATAAGATCTCGGAGTCGCTGTAATCGGCCTAGGATTTAGGCCATGAAATCGCTTAATGTTCAAGGACGCTGAACTGGAGTGCGGGGGTGTTGTCACTTCGCCGGAGAGCGATAGGATCGGCTCACTCAGCGTTGTTTCCCTTTCACCGAAGAGTGAAAGGATGGGATCTAGCAAGAACCCAGAGAGGCTATGATCGGTCTTGGATAACCAAGACATCTCTGTTTGCCTTCACTAGGGCCAGAGCGCAAGGGATAGAAAGAATCACCAGAGCACGACGAGATCTTTCTATTCGATCGTTAAGTTTGGAATGGACTTAGCAGGGTCCAAAGTGGCCGTCAATGGTTCAGAGAGGTCATAAGATTGGATTACTGATTTCCACAAGTTTAAATGGATACTGATTCGAGTTTGAACAGCCGCGAACCTGATTGAGAGTACTATATGTAACAACCCTGACTCGACCTTCAAAAATGGACAACGAATACATCACCCGTATTCGAATGCCGCAAATTCAAACGTCGAATCTGGTTCGCCGGAGCTTATAGAAAATTAAGTATAGCAACACAGTGGAAGAAAAATGAATATCATTGATGAATAATAGATTCAATATTTGATACAAATGAATATCAACATTGTCAGAGACAAGATACAATGGAAAGAATCAACAGCAAAAGACAAAAAGCTCAACAGCGGAAAGACAATGTCTTCAATGCCAAACTTCAAAACTCCAATCCAACAAGCTCGAACCACCATCATCGATGCATTAAGCAAGGTCGGTTATGAATATTGAAGAGAAACAAATGCTATCGCCAAATCCAAAGGTTGGATGCTATCGAATCTACCCTTACTAATTGATTATCTAAAAAATCCAACTATAGATTGCCCGTGTGGAAAAATGTGGGCACCTAGTGTTTAGGAAGGGAACAATAAACTCCAGGTCAGTCATGGGACTGGCGTGAGCAAACAAAAACAGTTTTATTTGAAACAAAACAAAAAAAAAGAATTTAAAAAGAAATCCGCAAAGCTTTTTGGAAAATGAAACTACCATAAGGCCTCCCGCCACGTACACAATGCAAAAGCCAAATTGGAGGGGATTTCTCCTTATGATAGTCAAACATGCTTGATACGCACAATCCTTTTTGATATTATTATTAGTGCATAGTGCAGAAAACCTTTCGAAAGTATAATATTAAACTTAGCCAGCATAGACATTTTGTACTATGCCTACTATAGCTACCATGTTCAATAGCAGGTTACCACCACATTCCATGGCAGGTTATACCACTAAAACCGTACAGGGTGCGTATTGTTTCTTTGGATTTTCAACAAATGGTCAGGCTAAGGAACTTCCGTACCAAATGGGACGCCTCTTGAGGGACACCCGCAAGAACCAAACCAGATCTCTACCAACACAAGATTGGGCTACCTCTGTAAATAGGAAACACTTACAAGTATGCCATCCCCAGTCGTTATCGACGTTTATCCGAGGATCCTCAACCACAAAGCAACAACCATAAAGTAATATATTTACAGCAACCACATAGGTTAAATATCTAGGCTTCATACCATGATACCAACTTTTTCCAAAAGAAATGGACATACCTTAGGGGCGCGACCCCTAATAACCTTGCCGAAACTTTCCTGTTTCGACCATTTCCGGTTTGTGAGGTCTTGATGCAATCTCATCCACAAAGCTATGCTTTACACAAAATATATGCTTTTATCGATACGTGATCAGCAGCACTTCATATGCCATATTACGAAATTGGGAATATATCACTAGTAACCATCAAGCACATAACCTCTGAGCTCGTACGTATCAGAGAAGAGTGTTAAGCTAAGAGAATAAATTCTCTACCACCAAACATAAATGGATTTGATAGAAAACAGCTTTACATATCAAAGTCTAATGCCAGACACATATCCATACAAGTCTGTTCCAGGTTCGAATAGAACCGAATGCACTTCAAAGTAACCCTTACAATCCAGGTATTCTCAATCCCGATTGGAGTCTCCATCACATACGTAGATCTTTATACCATAGCTACTCAATGCAGAGTCATTCGATTGGTAAACCCTTCGTTCTCGAAAATACCCAGTCTTCAGACCGGTCTTCAAATGCAACCCATAACGTCGTATCATTATTCAGAATGGGTGATATGACACGAAGTCCACTCTCGGCTAAACCGAATAATGAGCGCTTAATTTAAAAGCATATGGATAATGGGATCTTAATTAAGTCACAATTTATTACCCAAAACCTTTTTTCAAATGGTTTAAACAAATAACATTTCAAATCTTTAATCAAAAGATTTACTTCACAAAGTTTACCATTCATTCACAAAGATTCATTCATAGCGTTCAAAACTATTTACAATTCCAAATCTTTTGTACAAAAGATAAACCTTTAAGATCCTCCTCAATTTAAAAACAAGGTTCATTAAATCTTTCTAAAAGATTCATTTACAATATTTAATCAAAAGATCTGTCTTTGAAATCCTATTTTGTTTGAAAAGAAAGTTCACCAAATATTTCACAAAGATTCATTTATAGCTTTCAAAACAGTTCCATTTCAAAACTTGAAATCTTTTCAACACAAATTGGAAATCCTTTGTTTATATGAAAGCTATTATTATTGAAAAACAAGGGTTTTCGTTTCGGAAAAATCCGATCAAATATGCACAAGTTATATTTTTAAAGTATAAACTTGGGATTCAGCGAACTGCCGTATTATTGGCGAGTTCTAATTTAAATTAAATTAAATTTCCCAAAACAAAATGTTTGAACACACACATACGAAAACATATATATATATATATATAATAAACCTTTCAAACCCTGTTTTCCAGATAATTTCAAATAATATTTTAAAACTAAATTTGAATTTCAAAACTTCCCTTTCAAAAGCTTTCCACATTCAACCCAATTCCATTTCCAAAACCATTTGGATTCAAACTTCAACTTTTAAACAAAATAATATTCAAATTCAAAATATCTGTGGGTAACCGATTTCCTCATGCAATCCATATTTGTGTGTATATGGTGTAGTCCAAAGGTTTTACACAATAGTGCAACATCATCAATCATCACAATCCAAACACATCAACATCGATAAGCGGCATAATCCAATAAAGCTTATCTTCATCCACAGATTCACAGATAAATAATATAAGTTTATCACAGATAAATAAATTACATTCATCACAGCTCAAATCAAAATAATTTGTATCACAAAGCATCATACATCAGGGATATCAAACAATTCAAAGCATTCCGTACAATCTAAACATCCATAATTAAGTTCAATTAGTCACCTGATTAATCTAGACAAGATTAATTACTAATCCCGGTTGATTAACATTAATTAATTACAATTTATTTTAATTAATTATCCCTTAATCATTTAATAATTAACCTTAATCTATAAATTAACAACCTTTAACCACTAAATAATTAATCTTAATTATTTAATTATCCTTTAATTAGTTACCCTTAATTAATTACATTAATTAAATTAACCTTAAATTAATTGCAAATTACATTTGAAAATCATCATTTAGCAATCACTTTTCATTTTGAGGTCAAAGCCTAATATTGATTTGTTTGGGTGGTACGAATTTTCGAATTTTGTTTTCAAAACCTGGATCTTTAACAGAGATAGACAGACATATTACAGTCATATCTATATATACACATACAGAGATATTTCATCCATACCAATATATTTAACAACATATATCCAATACATGCAAACCTGAATAAAATATATGGGTTTAAAGGTTTGCTCACCTAAGAAAGAAGAAGAGAGGACAGAGAGGCTTGAATTAAATGATTTGAAAATATTTTGATTTGGACTTTGAATTACTTTGATCTCAGGTTGAAATTTGATTTCTGGTTTGATTCCTTAAAGCTTTGAATTGCTGAGATGATCTGGAAGTTGCTAATTTTGATTTTCTTATTTTGATCTGGTGATTTGTTTTTGTTTTCATCAAATTTTCTTTGTTTCTAGATTTGTTTCAGGCTTGAGTTGCTCACGAACCAGGTCGAACAATTGAAATTTGTTGAATTTATTTTTGATTTTCTTTTGATTTCCTTTGATCTTCTTCTCTGTTTTGTTTTTTGATTTCATTCTCAGGTTTTACTTTTTGGTTTACTTTTTGGTTTACAGGCTTGTAAGTTTGTGAAAGAATTAATGAAGCCTAGTTTTTTTCTTTTTAGTTTAAAGAAGAAAGAAGAGAAAGTTTGAACTGAAATGATAACTTGGTTTTCTCCTATTCATTTGTTTTTTGTAAATTAAAGTTTTAAATAGATAAGTATGCCACTTGTTTAATTATTATGTTATCTTGTTTACACTTGTTCTATTTCATACTTCATGTTAACACTTGTAAATTTATGTATTTACCTTGGTTACAAATGTCTTAATAAACTTAAAATACTTCCACTTGTTAAAACAATCCTATTTATGTTTATATCCTTACTTAATTTAATTTTACAACTTTTGTTTTAACCCTTACGTTAATAAATTGACACTTTTGTATTTATACTTTTACTTTTATGCATATACAACTATATTTTTTCCAAAATTGAAAGAAAGTGTCTTTAAATACTTTTGTTAATCTCATTCTAAATTTTTTTTCAAAATTTCAAATTGATCTATAATTAATCCCAAAAAATTATATTAATTACCAAATTAATTCAAATTTATTCCCCAAAATTTAAACGAGTTAACAATTCAAATTTTATTTAAAAATAAGGATGTTACACTATAGCTATAGATAAAACATGGACTTTGGATTTTGGATTTGAGACTATTCAAAACAAACCTTCCAATAGTGAGGCCTTTTTTGGAGGGAAAATGTCAACTCACCTTTTAGCAAGGCCATGGACAGGCGGGTTTAACTAATTCGATTGCTTGGCTGTTAAGGACTGGAATGCGATAGATTTTAGTCGACTGGATGGATGGATGACCAAGCATGGATAACAGCCACGGATTTGCAGCCGGGATTCGGCATAGTCCTATGGAGTCAAACTTCGAGTCATATGGATGATTTCTTCAAGTCTATTAGGCAGCTCGGCATTGGTGGCTCGGCATGGGTCGCTCGACATTGAGATGAGAACAGGGTAGTTTGTCATTAAAGTGAGAAGAGGGTCGTTCGGAATTGAAGTGAGAAGAGGGTCATTCGGCATTAAAGTTGGAAGAGGGTTCGACAATGAATTGAGAAGAGTGTCGTTCGACATTGAAGTGAGAAGAGGGTCGCTCGACAATGAAGTGGGAGAGGGTCGTTTGGCATTGAAATTAGAAGAGGGTTGTTTGGCATTGAAGGACAAGAGGATCGCTCGGCATTAAGGTGAGAAGTGGGTCACTCGGCATTGAGGTGAGAGCAGGGTCGTTCGGTAATGGTGATTTGGATCTGGAGGTCGTTTGGCCTGAAGGTTTGGCAAATATGGTTCGGCCTTGATTGTCGTTCGGCATGTGCGGGTAGGTTACAATGAAAAGCATGGCTCCTCTATGTCCTCAGTGGGCCCAAATTACGTAGGAGGCCCAACAACCTGGATTTACCTATAAATACAACATGTGGGTCTCCAAATGTGGATCTTCTTCTTTCGGCTCTCTGACTTTTTATGTTCTAAGTCTAAGGTTACCCTACCATTCTGTAACTGTAATTGATTATTACAACCATAAAATGGAAACTTCAGGAGTGGACGTAGGCTGGAGTTAGCCGAACCACTATAAAACCTGTTATTTTTTACTGCTTCCATTTTAGTTTTGACTGTACTTCACATTATTACTCTCTAATATATTCTATCTGTGAGCTGTGACTGTGATTTCATGCTTTCGCTTAGATTTGGATGTTAGTGACCAATTTTGTCGCTAACACTTTTAGGCAAAAACTTTTGACCCAACAAACTTTTTAAATTAATTTCCAAATTTCCTTAATTTTACAAAATAATAACTTCCAAATAAAATATTTGAAAATTTTATTCAAATTAATTCAAGGAATTTTCCAAAAATCTATTATTATATTCTTCCCTAGAGAGTTGGATTCATAAATTGATTTAATTTTCCTTTCTTTTGAACTTTCTTTCTTCCTTATTCAATCTTTACAAAAATATGGTTATCCCGATGTGGTAATCAACGTACACCTTCTTGTGGGAACTTACTCCGCTGCATCTTGCTGTACTCCTATCATTCCTTACTTTCGGATGTTTACAAAACATAAGTTCTTACCTCCCATCTTTTTTTTTATGTGTTGGGCTAGGCCTACTAATCTTTGTTATGTATTAAGGCAATATAATTTACCATAATAACGATTATACATCCTTATAATATTTAATTCGAGACGAATCGTCTCCACGATCCTTAGAAATCGACACTAATACATCACCGGTATTCATGTATCGTAAATCCAAGTACCGAAGAGGCAGATTATCTTAGGATAAAAGATAATAAAGGTAGAAGACAGAACAATAATAGAATCTCACATTGTATATAACAAGTTGTAATCATTTAGATAGTACATATAATCACTCTCAAAGTGAGATATCAGAGTCATGATAATTCTAATCTAGCCGGGATAGTTATAATGGCATATCCCTATAGATGCTGGTAGATACATATACATAATACAAACATAGTGGAAAGTGGTGGTAATAACAAAAAGATTCAAATTGCTTCATGCTCTATGCTCCATTCTTCATGCTTAATGCTCTAAAATGCATGAAAATGCTTCTAATAAGCTAACTACTTGGCTATCCGGAAAAATAAGGCAATCAAAGTTTAAGGTAAAAGAAAAAAATCTCTGAGTCAATCATGAGACCGGTGCGAGAAACTCAAAATACATTTTGAAAACTAAGGTATCTCATAAGACCACTCCGCACATAAATATAGAACTACCTAAGATAAAAACAACATTTGCTATGTAAAATCATCGGATATTATTTTTAATGACATCCTTCGAAAAGCACTTTCCAAAGTATATTCGAATAGCCGAAATTGTTACATTGGTTAAATTTAACGACATAATAAGTTTACAGTCAAGGCCGAAGGCACTTATTGGAGAATTGATTTCCATACAATGGTAGGTAAGTGGATAACTTTCGCATGGCACATCTCTAGTGGAATGTACCGAAGATACACAAACAATCCTCCGCATCTGGCAAGACCGGTTTCTCCCTATTTGGCACTCATATAAGGTCCGGATAGATATTGAATACAATAGTATCCCAGTCGTAAACGACTATCCAAGACCCTATAGCATACACCACATACTCAACATATAGAGAGTAATCTATAAAGGTGATGACCATACCCTAGTGGATGTGAAAAAGGCTTGCAGCATACCCTGTTTACGACATTACCGGGTGATGAATCCCGAGGTATCGATTACCTTTCATATAGCACATTCCACTTTGAATGTCACACCGCCATTCCCTAGTTACACAACTAATTTCCACAAACATATAACTCATGATCTTGTATGTCTCAGGAAAGGATGTTAAGCTAAGAGAAGTTGCCTTCTCCATCACCAGACAAAAGATACATTCATAGAGATCTATTAATGTAATTAGAAATGCAACGTTAGACACTCATTCATATAAATTGTCTAGGACTAGGACAAATCGAAGGCGCCCTCCTACCACATCCTCTCGGGTGTTACCCCTAGTATTAGTAGCGAGAAGCCCTTGCATCGAAGATCCCAAATGAAGAAATATTTCCACATAATATGATATCGGAAATTTCCCTTGATGGTCAGTGACAAGCAGCCGTACATTCCATCTTCCAAATTATCCGCATGTCTTCATTATGTAAATAGGTTCAAAGTGGTTTTCAGATAGGCATAACCAAAATCCGACTCCAGTTCCTTCAAAACAATCATTAATAAGAATAGGTTAAGTGAATAGGTAATTATTCTTTGAGTGATTAATTTCTTTTTATCAAAATATCTTCTAGAGGTATATATTTATAAAACATTCTTTCCGGTCTATACGAAATCTTTAAACTCTCTTATTAAATCCTTTGATTACTTAAAACCTTTTTAAACTTGGAACAAATCAAAATCATTACATTTTTCAATCGGGAAAATATTTCCAAATCATTTCATTCAAATTTTAACAAAGATTTCTAAATTCAAAACTCAAATTTTAAATGAGTTAAAATCATGTTACCTAGGATGTTAATCCAAAGCCGGTAAATAATAAGTGAGCTGAATCTATAGAAATCATCTAAGTCTACTCAATATCAATTCCCTTATTCGACAAGTATTATAAGCGGAATAATGGTGAAATCACCTTTTAAATTTCTTAAATAGTACAAGTTACCTCTTCGGGCTTTAACATATTATCTTTCTGTTACCCATAAATTAACTTTTAAATCATCTTTTCCTTTTAAATCACATTATCTTTCTGTCACCCATAAGGGGATTAAAATATTTTACCGACTCTAAATCATTTAACATTTAACCATTCCACAAATCCCTCAAATCACCTTTAAGACACTTTATTAATCATTTAAAAACATATATAAAAGATTTGAAAAAGAATGGTCGCGTTTAAAACTATATTTCAAAAGTTATAGAAAAGTACTTAGGAAAGTGCTTTTTAAGTTATATTGATCAAAACGACTATTTATCATTTGGAAATTCACTTTTACAACTCAAATAAGTTTTTAAAAAATTTAAAATATTTTTAGAATTTATTTCATATTTTTGAACAATTTCAAAATATAATTTTTAAAGAAATCATTTATGGATTCCGAAATGCAAAACCGCGATTTTTCTAGAAACTTGTTTTAGTCATATTTCAAAATAAACT
This sequence comes from Allium cepa, assembly GCA_030765085.1. Classification (NCBI taxonomy): domain Eukaryota; kingdom Viridiplantae; phylum Streptophyta; class Magnoliopsida; order Asparagales; family Amaryllidaceae; genus Allium; species Allium cepa. Next base: position 46,045,217 of record CM060940.1, on the reverse strand, counting down.
TATCACAATCTTGATTTTCTTATTTTGAAAATTATAAGAATAGTTTCTGGAAAATTCTTATCTCGAAGAATTCTGAGCTACATTTCATTCTATACACTCGTTTGACTTTTATTGCACGTAATCACGAACCATTGTCAAGCGACGCGCCTATTTCTGGCTCAGTTTTCAACCCTTTTAAACTTCACCAAAACACTTTCATATTTTTATAAACATTTCAAACTCATTTTTAATTTTTTTATAGATGTTTGACATTCCATACAAACCAATTCATTCGATAAAGGAAAGTGATTTCCGTTGTGCTTATCGACGTGTATTACCGTGACTAGCATATATATATACATACATACATACATATATATATATATATATATATATATATATATTCAACGTTCATATTAAACAACCATTATCAATAATCATATCCACGCATATATTATCCAATAGCATACATTACTATGGTTTAGGACTTTATCACCTTGGGTTAAACGATTAACTAAAAATTGGCGATAGCTTCGCTATTTGGATTTTTAAGCTCTTAAACTCCTAGGTGGCTTGGCCTAAGATTTGGATGGCTTGAAGAGCGCACGGCCTAGGGTGGAGGAAGAGGAAGGCTTGGCTTTCAATGGAGTAGGTGGATGTTGTGGATGGTAGAGAGGAGAAGGTGGAGTTCGGAATTGTTTGAGGTGCTTAAGTGTATATAAGTATATATTATAATTTAAATTCTTTTTGAGAAAGATTTTAGCATTATTTCTTTTAGGTTGAAAGCCATGAAAATATGGAGAGAGAGCTTAGGAAATAAAGAGGAAGATAAATGAAAATGAAGGGGAAACTATAGGGTATTTATAAAGAGAGAAGTGAAGGAAAATATCTTAGATATTTTGTGTTTTGCATCATCGCTTACATCACCACTCACTCCCCATACCTCACCTATGCTCGATCAACAGTACCCTCCATATGCATGCAATGATGCTTGTAATATGGTGGACTCCTAGTTAGCTTAGGAAGTAAGGAAAAGAGAAATATCTTTGATATTATACATACATACATACATACATACATACATACATACATATATATATATATATATGTATATGTGTGCATATATAGCGATCATGTGCATAAGAATATATCTTCATGTATGCACATGTATATGTGCATATGTATATTACATATCACCACAATGTTGCACAACTTCTATGTGTTATATCATTGTGAATCATGATTTTGATATCCGGTCATATTTTTACTTTTAAGTTAATATAGACATATTTGTAAACAAAATTTAAATATAAATTTCTTATCACTTCTAATTGATTAAAATGATCACCTCCATATGATAAAACCATGTAAGTTAATATTAATAATTATTTACCAAAACTGTTATCATATCGATATAGCAAAAATATTCTAATTGATTTTAAATCAATTATATATCTTTAATGAAAAATTATTACCCTATAACTGTTTAAAATGAGTTATAATCATCATAAAATTATTATTTTAAATAATTATAATAATTATTAAATCATAAATCTCAAATTAATTTGAATAAATAAATTTATTAAAGTGATAATTTTGTGGGTCATTACAAACTTCCCTCTAAATAGAATTTCGTCCTCGAAATTAAGGACAAGAAGAAGATAATTTGAGAATATATATATATATATATATATATATATATGACAAAGTGATACATATGTATAAGATATAGCAAGTGACATCGCCACAGGTTAGTGAGTGCACTATTCTAATACAAAATATAATTATGTATCCATTCTAACTCATTATAGGCTTTACGCATTCTCTCTTATGTCTCCCATATGCAGTCTGCTGCATCACCAACCATTGGACTTAAACTAATCTTACAACTTTCCTCCTTAATCGCTTCTTATCCTATTCGTGATTTGCATAGTTTGTCTGATAATGGACAAAATAGGCTCAACTTCCAAATAATCTTGGGTGGCTGTTTCAATAATCTGCTCTGGATTGTAATTGAGATACACTAAAGACATTGTGCACATCTGGCAAACTTTCGGATGATTCTACATGACAAGCCAATGGGTCATTTCATTCGAGAATGGAAAAAGGTCTAGTAAATTGAGGCGTTAACTTCCCTGCCCATCCAAATCTTACCACTCCTCTCATTGGAGAAATTTTTAGAAACACAAAACCTCCAACCGAGAATTCCAAATTTCTACATCTCCTATCCGCATAACTCTTTTGCCTGCTCTAGGCTTCTCTCATCTTCTTTCTAATTTTATCAACCTTTTTTGAAGATTTTTTAATCATATTAGGATCTAGTAAAAATTGATCTCCGATCTCAATCCAACATACAGGGAATCCACACGGACGACCATATAAAGCTTCATATGGGGCCATGCCAATACTAGCCTGATAACTGTTAGTATAAGATAACTCTATCAGATGAAGGTAGCTTCCCTAAGAGCATCCAAAATCGAAGATACAAGCTCTTAGTAGATCCTCCAACACCCAATTTACCCTTTCAGTTTGTTCATCGGTCTGGGGATGATATGCAATGTTAATGTTTTGCTTTATTCCCAAGGCTATCTACAATGCTTCACAGAACTTGCTGGTAAAGATTGGGTCTTTATCACTTACTATGCCACTATGGAAACTATGCAATTGAACTATTTCCTTCATATATACTTCCGCAAGGCTCGTAGCAGTTCGTGTTGGCTTTACAGGGATGAAGTGCACGGTTTTGGTTAGCCAATCTATGACGAACCAAATGCCTTCATTTCCCTTTCTTGATCGAGGCAAACCATCTATGAAATCAATTGATATTTGGTCCCATTTCCAAGTACGATTTCAAGAGTTTGGAGTAGCCCAACAGCCTTTTGTTGATGACTCTTCATCTGTTGACAATTTGCACATCTACTTATGTGGATGGAAATGTCTCTCTTTATACCCCTCCCACCAGAAAGTCTTTCTCATGTCCCTATACATCTTTATCACTCCGACATATATTGCGACTTTAGAGTTATGATATTTAGTAAAAACTTCTTGCCTAATACCATCGATTTTTGGGACATATATTCTTCCATTCATTCTTAAGGCTCCCTAATCATATATTTTGAAACCTTTCCATCTTCCTAGTATCATATTATTTTCTACTTCGTGTGCTACTATTGCCATAATCGGGTCCTTGAGCCGACTCTCCTTTATTCGACGAATCAATGTTGCACATACGATTAATGAGCTATAATGGCCTGCTTTTGTAATTAGAGCATCTGCCATAACATTGGCCTTTCCTGGTGTGTATGAATATCCAAATCATACGATGCGAGGAATTCCAACCAACGTTGCTGCTTAATACTTAAGTCTTTCTGAGTGAAAAGATATTTCAAATATTTGTGGTCTGTGAAGAGATCAAACTTTTCACCTATTTAAAGAAAGAATGTTATTTACTAGGGCCAATCAAAGTTTATTTGAAATAAACTATAGTGAATTCTTAACCACTAGATGGTGTCTCCACAATTTCTAATGCCAACACTATAGCTAATAACTCCAAGTAATGCATTGCATAATTCCTTTCGTGGATCTTTAGTTGTCTACTTGAATAAGCAATGACCTTTCCGTGCTTCATTAAAACAACACCAACTCCCTCCCTACAATCATTTTACGGTAAATCTGCCATTTTCATCTGCTATTGCTAATATAGGAGCGGTGTTAATCTTTTCTTGAGCTCTTAAAAGGCTTCTTCACATTTTTGTACCCATTTAAACTTCACATCTTTCATGGTCAACTTTGTTGAGTGAGAGGAAATCTTAGAGAAGTCTTGAATGAATCTTTGATAATATCATGCTAATCCCAAGAAGCTGCGAATATCCTAGGGAGTCTGGGATTATTTCCAGTCTAGAATAGCCGTAACTTTGCTAGAACAACCGCAATTACCTCCCTAGACACAACTTGTCCAAGCAATCTTACTTATTTTTCTCGAATGTGGCATTTTTAGAGCTAAGCTTTTAGAACATTTCTCCTCAATATTTCTAACACAATTTCAAGATTCCCTTCATGTTCTTCCTCATTCTTTGAATATATCAAAATGTCATCGATAAAGACTTATACGAATTTATCGAGTACTTCTCTATATACCCTATTCATAAGGTTAATGAAATAAGTAGGAGCATTTGTTAGTCCAAAGGGATAACCTGGCATTCATAGAATTCATTTGAGCTTCTGAATGCAGTTAAAGGAACACAATCTTCAACTATCCTTAGCTGATGGAATCTTATGGCTACGTCCATTTTTGAGATACTCCTACCCTAGTTAAATTGTCAGACATATCATCTATGTGGGGTAGAGGATACTTTTTCTTTATTGTTCATTTGTTTAGATCTCTATAGTCCATGCACAACCTTAGCGAGCCATCAAACTTTGCAACAAAGACCACTGCTGCATCCCTACTTGAGCAACTTGGTCTTGTTAGTCCATTTTTTAACAACTCATCGATTTGTTTTATTAAATCTTCCATATCTTTAGAAGCCATCATACGAACTGGGTGGACAACTGGACTTGTATTGGGAAGTAAATCTATTTCGAATTTGATTTCCCGATGGGGTGGTAAGCTTTTTAATTTGTCAAAAACATCGAAAAATTCCCTTACGTTGGGTATTTCTTCTAGATGGTTTTGGAATAAATTAAGTGCATATAGATAAATCTCCTTTACTGGACTAGGGTTCTTGCATTTTATCACAAAATGTCCACCTCTTTGATTCTCGAGTAGTACTGTCTTTTTATTACAATCAAGAATAGATGTATATTTGGACAATCAATCCATGCGGAGGAAAATTTCAAATTCATCAAATTTGAGGATTATGAGATCACATGGAAAAATTTGTGATAGGTAAGTAACTTGGATTTCTTTACAAATCATAACGAGATTAGTCATACTGCCTATCGGATTAGACATGCATATTGGAATATCTATATTTTGGGTTTAAGTTCAAGTCTATCAACTAGTTTCTCGGAAATAAAGTTACGGAAGCCACGATATCAAACATTAATCTAACTAATATTTTATTAATGTGAATTTTACCTTCTAGTACTTTCTTTCCCTTTGCATCTGCTAAGGTTGAAGGTTCCTCTTTAATATCAAAAACTCTAGCTTGCTCTCCTTTATTTATTAAGGGACATTCTATTATCCTTTGTCCTGGCTTAATACAATTGTAGCAGGTTCCCCTTTCTGTCTTAGGATTTTTGCAGGTTGTGGAAAGGAAAGGTGACCATTTTCTGGCAATTATAGCGGATTACATCCTTCAAACAACCTCCTTCCGGCTTAGCTTGCTCTGATTTCTTCCCTTGCTAGTTAAATTTTCACTTCCACCAATTGTTTTTGCCATTGCTTTGGATTATGGGTACGTTTTTCTTGTCTATGGTTTGGTATGAGAAACCCATATCCACCAGTTCCACAAAAATCCTTTGACATATGTCATCATTCTGTCTTGGTATTTCTTCTTCATTCCAGAAACAAACATTTCATTCTTTTTAAGAGGAATGTCAATTAGACTAGGTACAAATCGCGAGAATTCATTAAATTTGTTAGCAAACTCTTCTATGGACATTTCTCCCTGTTTTAAAAAATCTTCTATAAAGGCGTGCTTTTCTAGATGTAGGCATATACTGCTCTTCTAATACTCATTTGAATCGTGCCTAATAAATACAATTTTTGGATTCTTTCATACTAATAGACCCCCACCGGGGAAAAGCCCTATCTTGTAATTACCAAAAAGCCAAGAATCTCTTTTACTCGTCTTCAATATTCAGCCCTTTGAAAATTCTTTTACATGAATGGATCCATGCCTGTACTTCTACAATGGATTCCGTTTCCCTAAATGGCTTTCCTCCCAAACTGGTATAGTTCTTGCAAAACGTGGCAAAGTTGATTTGTGGTTGTGTCGAAATTGTTACTTCTTTGACTATTGTGGTGGTGGGAGATCGACCATTTCTGTTTGTGGTACTGCTACCGCCCCTTCCCTTATCTCGTCCTCTCCTTCCACTCATTTCCTACTATCTTCATATAGTGAGGAAATATCCTTTTAGAATATATAGACGAGATATCTTAGAGAATTGGTATAAAGTTTGAATATACTTCTTTGTATAAAATTAGTGTGCGCACTCTCAAACTAAACTCATCCTAGGGCGTTAATAACTCTATCTCTAATCGATTGACCCCACTAAGGCTTAGGTTTTCACTAAACCATAAGCTCTAATATCAAATGAGATGATCCACCTCCTCGATTCCTAGAAATCGACACTAATGCGTCCTTGATATTCACGTGTCGCAAATCCAAGTACGACAAAGGTAGATTATCTTAGGGTAAAAGAAAATAAAGGTAGAAGGCAAAACAATAATAGATTCTCACATCATATTTAACAAGTTGTAATCATTTGGATAGTACATATAATCATCCTCAAAGTGAGATATCAAAGTCATGATAAGTATTAACCTAGGTGGGATAGTTATAATGGCCTATTCTCACAGGTGCTAGTAGATACATATACATAATACGAACATAGCAAAACATGGTGGCAATAACAAAAAGATTCAAATTACTTCATGATCCTTGCTTCATGCTCCAAAATGCTTCTTTAGCTAACTACTTGGCTGCATGCAAAAATAAGGCACCCAAAGTTTAAAGGAAAAAGAAAATAAACTCTGGGTCGGTCATTGGACTGGCGTGGGAATGTTAGGGTATCTTATAAGACCAAGCCGCCCATAAATACGAAACAGGTTCTTACCTTATGATAACCAAAGCACTTGCCACGTTAATTCATTGGATATTATTTTTAATGACATCCTTTGGAAAACACTTTTCAAGTAAATATATTCAAATGGCTGAAATTGTTACATTGGTTAAATTTAAAGGCATAATAGGTTTACAATCAAGTCTGAAGGCACGTATTGGAAAATGGATTTTCATGCAATGGCAGGTAAGGGACTAACTTGCATATAGTAAATCTCTAGAAGAATGTATGAAGGATGCACAAACAATCCATCGCATCTGGCAAAACCGGTCTATCCCTATTTGACACTCATACATGGCCTAGAAAAAAACCGAATATGACATTACCCTGGTTATAGCCAACCTATCTAGGATCCCATAGTATACACCATATACTCAACATATAGAGAGTAATATAGAAAGGAGATTACCATATCCTACTCATTGCGAACCACATAGCGTTAGGGCGTACCCTGTTTTAGCCATTACCAAGTGACAAACCCGAGGTAGTGATTACCTTTCACATAGCACATTCCACTTTGAATGCCACACTGCCATTCCATAGTCACACAATTGATTTCTACAAACGTATAACTCCTGAGTTCATACATCTCAGGAACAAGTGTTAAGCTAAGAGAAGTTGCCATCCCCACCACAAACAGATGATATGTTCATAGGGATCAATTAATGTAATTAGGAATCCAATGTCAAGCACTCATCCATTCAAGTGATTCATGAATAAGACAAAACGTAGGCACTCTCCTACGACTTCCAGTCAAAAGTTACCCTTAGGATTAGTAGCGAGAAGATATTGCATCGAAGATCTCAAATGAAGAACTACTGCCACATAATATGATATGGGAAATTTCCCGTGAAGGTCAGCGACGAGCAGCCTTACATTCCATCTTCCAAATCATCTGCATGTCTTCATTTCGAATACGTAAATTGGTTTGAAGTGGTCTTCAGATAGGGATCACTCAAATCCGACCGTAGTTCCTTCAAACCAATCATTGATAAAAGGATGTTAAGTGAATAGAGAATCATTTAAAACATTCTTTTAGTTATATACGAAATCATTAAACCTCTCTTATCAAATTCTTTGATTACTTAAAAACTTTTTAAACGTGGAATAATTATAAATCATTTTTTTCACTTAGGAAAATATTTCCAAATCATTTCATTTAAATATTAACAATGATTTCAAAATTCAAAACTCAAAATTTTGATTGAGTAAAAACCATGTTATCTATGATGTTAATCCAAAGCCAGTACATATTAAGTAAGCAAAATCTATAGAAATCATTTAATTCTAGTCAATATAAATTCTCATATTCAATAAGTGCTATAGGTGGAATATTGTTGAAATCACCTTTTAAATTCCATGGATAGTATGAGTTCCCTCCTCAGGCTTTAATACCGAATGCAAAAAGGTTATCTCTATAAAATCCATGTTATTTAAATTTGGAAAATCATATCCTTTTTACTTTATAAAATTTTGATCCGATTAAATCAAATTTACCACTCCCTCCATTGGGCCAGTCCGGTTAGCCAGGAAGAGCGGGAAAATGGTTTTCCAAACTCAAGCCTGGACATTATCTCTCTATCACCAATAAGGCGGTCAAGTTATTTGATCGACTCTAAATCATTTAAATTTAATCATTCGTAAATCATTCAAGTCACCTTTAAAAACTTCATTAATAATTTAAAAATATTTATAAAAGATTCGGAAAAGAATGGTTGAGTTTAAAACTATAATTCAAAAGTTATAGAAAAATGCTATAGAAAGTGCTTTTTAAGCTATATTAATCAGAACGAATTTTTATCATTTGGAAATTCATTTTTTTAACAAAAATAAGTTTTAGAACATTTTAAAATAACTTTATAATTTAATTCATACTTTTAAAAAATTATAAAATATCATTTTTAAAGAAATCCTTTAATGGATTTCGAACTGAAAAACCGCGTTTTTTCCAAAAATTTGTTTTACTCATATTTCAAATCTACTTATTGAAATACTGATTTTCTCTCTTTTTTTTGAAAACTATGGATATTATAGTTTAGAAAATTCTTAAGTCTATGAATTTTGAGCTATATTCTATTCTTTATACCTATTTTACTTTTATGGCGCGAAAACGTGAACTACAGTGATGCGGCGCATCTATTTTTGACTCAATTTTCAATCACCTTTCAAACTTCACCAAAAAACTTTCATATGTTTGTTAAACATTTCAAACTCGTTTCTAAACCTTTTTAAAGAGGTCTAACATTTAATACACACCAATTCGTTCAATAAAGGAAAATGATCCTTTGTGGTTATCGATGTGCATTACCATGACTTGCATATATATTCAACATTCATATTAAATGACCATCATCAACAATCATATTCACACATATATCATCCAATGGCATACGTTGAAAATGACTAGGGATCCTATAATATGGATATTAACTAAAATTTTTACTTTTGCAGAATATAAATATGAAAGTAAAAGAAGTAAATTAAATGACACCGGTGATGTTTATACTGGCTCGAACTTCTCATTCTACGTCTAATCCCAAACTCCTTCCAGATTTAATCGAAACCCTCACTTAACTTTGAGGAATGGGTATTACACTACCCGAGCAACCGAACAAGACTTCAACAGCCTAGACAAATAGGACTTCAACTGCCTGAGGATACTACAATAGGACTTCGAATACAAATAGTAGAAATGTTTATGACTCTCTTGAATAGAACTAACAAGTCGATAAAGTACACACTTCATATAATCTTCTCCTTTGTTGTATAAATTGCGTAGTTCGTGAAGAAAGGAAATTTTTGATTACAAGAGTAGTAAACTTGAATGTACAAGTGATCAAAATATAGAATGCTTTAGAGTTAAAATTGCAAGAAAGATAGAATTAAGAATAAGAAAATTTATTGACAAGATGTTGGATTTCTTTGCTATTTATAAAAATTAAAGGGTTGTACATGTACATGAAGAGTGGTCATGAGGAGATATGGGAGTATCTTCTAAATCTAGAGTTGTTTCTATTCTTAGAAGAGAAGCACCTTTTCAAAAACTAGCCATTATGAAGCTTCAGCCGTCTGAATTAAATATTCCAACTTGCTACATCGAGTAAAATTTGAAACAACAAGAAATTAGTGCAAAACAGATAGAATTCAATCGTTTGAATATCATGAGCCGGTCACTGAATGTTCTTAATATTTCTTTGCACGTAAAGCAATCAAATGGCCGAGAGGGACCTTTGAGTTGGCTGAATGTAATATTTTTGTGTAGTTCCTATTTTTGCTGATTCTTTTATTATGTGTGTATGTGCATACCATTTTGGAGAGATTTTGACATAATTCTAATCTAGACTCACACTCTATGCTTAACATTACATTGTAGCAAAAATATGGAATCTGGTCTTGATTATCCTCTCCTGTAGACTTGGTTAGTTCATGTAATATTTACTTATATATTTGGCACAATCAAAACATCAAAATTCGAGGTTTTAACATTCTCCCATTTTTAATGATGACAACTATGTAAGTTTTGAATATAAAGATTCAATTATTATCCCCTGACTCGATACTCCCCCTAACAATATGATTACCCTATTCTCCCCTTTTGTCATTGAGAAAAAGGGAATAACTAGTCGATAGGAGAAATAACATAAATTGGTAAGAATTAAAACAAAACATCATAAATTTCAAAACAAATAAATACATATAGATATTGCTCGTAAACGTATGTAGACGTTTCACGTAAACACACATAAGCATTGCATATAAACATACATAGATATTGCACATAAAAACATGACATTATTTACTTCAAAAAACACACTAACACATAAATATCACAAATTTGCAAATGGCCATCTTAGTAAACAAGACAAAAACATTTCCTAAACATAAAAATTTCCATAAAATATACTATCATGAATTAAGACATTCAAAGAGCACGACAAATATTACATAAATTTGTTCGTAAAGGAAAGTAGTCATGAAATAAAAGATAGAGTTATGTTTTGGCAATTATGAAAAACATACCAAATCAATTTCACCTACCTTCGTCCTCCTCCTCCTCCTCTTCCTTGTCCTCCAAAGTTGTCCTAGTGAATGGTGCTGGATTTTAAAGAATTCCCTTTGATGTGGATGATGAGCAAGACACCTTTTCCTAAATCTTGTTCAAGGACCTTTTATTGAGTTTAGCTTTTTGCCTCTATATTTCTCAATTTTAACTAAATGGCAATTGAGCTAGGTTTGATTTCGGGATAATGTGATAAGAGCTTGTTTAGGAGTCACATCAACATTTAATTCATGGAATTCATTATCTTCTTCTTGTTGGGGTTGTTGACAGGAAGAGGCAATATTTATTTCTCGAGGTTGTGGAATGCCTTGATTGCGATTGGTGATTCATTCTTGGAAACTAATAGTTTGTTGCTTCACGGGACGCTTCGGAAGACCCATGAGACTAAGGGTTTTGGAGTTAAGTTCATTTATTTTTCTGAAGTTGAAATTGGGCAGAGTAACTCTAAAATTTTATTATATCCTCATTTCATAAGCTCTATAATGAATGGTTTTATAACTCCTCCTTGATTGACACTAAGAAATTCATCTAACATAATATTTCCCCAATTAACTTGCCCTTTAATAGCTTTTGGTTTGTGGTTGAATAGAGCAAATGAGTTTGCGATGAATAATAATTGCCTTAGGACATAATGCACTTGATTTTTGTTCGGTTAGATTATCAAATAAAAATCTAAATGACACTTCATCACGTTCATACATATCAACGCCAACCAACTCAATGTCTAAACCTTCGGATGGACATCTTAAAATATACCCTAATCTTTGAAAAGGTAAATAAATTTTAACACCACATACTAAAGTCCAAATTCAACTGTCTTTATTTTGACAATTTTGGTGGTCCAAACTCACATTTGCATAAAAAATCTTAATTAAGAGAGGATAAATCTTAATTTTATATGCATCATATCCAATAATAGAGTCGAATCCATGTGCTTTCACTAATTCTCTAATTGCATATACATTATAATCCGAAAAATTCATGGAAGCTCCTTCAAAAGCTTGGAATTCTTCATGCTGTTAAATTGATTGACAGCCGTATCATTAGGGAGCCATGCTATAATTTGGCTTTGAGATGGATCCGTATATGATTCTATTGTTCATTATGATCTATGAGGCATTTTTGTTTTAAGGAAAGAAGAGGGATCCGATTTTTGATTTGGAGGAATTAGGGTTTTTCTTTTGTTATTTTTGAAGAGTGAAGCATAAATGGGTAGTTTTGATAATAAGTATTTATTTAATTTGGTCCGGTGCCTTAATAATCGTCCTATTTTATTTTAAGAAAAGGCAGAAATTCGTGCTGGCAGCTGGTTGAAATTTTCTGAGAAGTCGTTTAGTTACAAAGCTGCAAGAAAACAATTTGTTTTTGGTATGATTCAGTCGGTTGAAAGTTGGGGGGCCAGCCGATTGAATTCTTGGTAAAAAAAATGTAATCACTTTGAATATTCAACCATTTGAATTGTTAAATTTGAATGTGCGTGGTTCAACTTTGGTGTCTTCCAGTAATGGATTAATAAGAGACCAAGTACTACGTTAAATAGGAGATATATTTGTAGCACCTTACCATAAGAATTTGGAGATACGTGTCGTCGTTGAGGAGACGGATTGCGCGTGCCCTCTTTATGGGTAGTTCTATAAAAATTTAGAGTAAATTATTCGAGAAAATTTAGATGTCTTCCATGCTGTTTTTGCTCGTAATACTTATCTTGTTGTATACTTAAAGTTTAATGCTGGTAGTGATGAATGTCATAAATTTTCTCCTTGGTATAAGGTGATCCCAATTCTAAGTTTCTTCTAATTTGTTTGCCATTCTGTGTATATCCAGCATGGTGATTTGGAGATTGGGTAATGTTCACAGGGACATAACTGGAGTAGATTTGTCAGACGAATCTAAAGTCGGTGTAAGGTACATAATTGACGGGTAATCGGATTTTTCTTGAGATGATATATTGTAAGAATTGAAGTGGATGTTTGTTTGTTTTATATAAATTTTAAAAACATTTATTTATTTATATATATATATTTCATTTAGCAATTTCTGAATTAGAGTTTCCTGGTCATTATTAATAGTAGACTTTAATTTACCTCTATCCTATAAATAGTTAAAATGATTCTAAGGTAAGAGTAAAAGTTAGGAATATAGCCGTATATAATTTAGAAAGGAGGAGAGGTTCTTATGTAAACATTAAAACAGAAAAATGGAAAGTCATATGGCTATCTCCCAAGAGTCCAGAGTTTGAGTGCCAGGAACTACATTTTTTTATTTGCTTAACTTTTATTATTCTATACACAATTAGTTATATATATATATATATATATATATATATATATATATATATATATCCACACACTTTAATATAAACTTATAAATCATGTATCGACATAATTCCGAGTTCACGTCTTAATTTTAGGAAAATAATTTCACTCAACTGTTTTATTAAAATATCAGCTATTTGATTTTCGAAAGAGACAAAATCTGGCTAAATCAAATCTTTTTTCTATGCTATCCCGTAGGAAATGATGTTGAATGTCATTATGTTTCACTCTTGAATGGTTTATCGGATTCTTAGAGTAATTTAAAGCAATTGTATTATCACAATAAATTGTTAATTTGGTCAAATTTATACTGAAGTCTTGAAGTGTTTGTTGCAGTAGATTCCTTGTGCACATGCAAGAGTAGCAGAGATGTATTCTACTTCATATGTTGAAAGTGAGATGCAAATTTGTTTCTTTCTAAACCATAATAATAAAGACTGTCTAATGTAGTGACATGTACCACTTTTACTTTTTCAATCCTTTGGACATCCTCCAAAGTCAACATCACTATATGACAACAACTCAAAAGGACATCTTTGGGGTAAAAAATGTAGGAAGTCTTTGGTTTTGCTTAAGTAATAAAATCCGTTTCACAGCTTGCAAATGTGATTCTTGGCGGTTAGCTTGAAATCGTGTGCATAAACAAACACTTATCATAATATTTGGATGACTAGGAGTTAAATATAATGGAGAATAAATCATACTTCTATAAAGTTTTCGGTCAATACTTTTTCCATTTTCGTCACGACGAAGGTGAACATAGTACTTAGAGGAGTTGGTTTACATTAGTATTTTCCATACTGAATCATTTTATTAAATTATTGAAATATTTTTCTTGATTAATAAAAATCGGATTTTTTAATTGTTTAATTTGTAATCCGGGAAAGTATAAGAATTCTCCCATATGTGATATATGGAATTCACTTTTCATAATATTTGAAAATTCTTTACATAGTTTCTCATTTATAGATCTAGAAATGATATCATCGACATAAATTTAAACTATTAAAATGTCCTTTTTATCATGCTTAGTAAAAAGTGCTTAATCTGCTTTGCTAATATCAAACCCTGAATTTAAAAGGCATTTTTTAAGACGATCATACCAAGCATGTATTGCTTGTTTCAAACCGTACAAAGCTTTCTTTAATTTATAGACATGCTTTGGAAATTTTTCGTGTCTAAATATGGATAGTTGTTCTACATATACATTTTCATTTATAAAAAAATTTAAAAGGCACTTTTTACATCTATTTGATATAAATTGAAGTTATGAAAACAGGTAAAAGCTAATAAAATACATATCGGTTCTAGTCGGGCGACAGGAGCAAATGTTTCTCCGTAGTCTATTCCTTCTTCTTGATTGTAACCTTAAGCAACAAATCTAGCTTTGTTTCCAATGATATTTCCTTGCTCATCTGCTTTATTCTTGTAAACCCATTTAGCACCAATGATTGTTTGATCACATGGTTTGGGAAATATGTCCCAAACTCGGTATCGTTCAAATTAACTTAGCTCTTCTTGCATAGCTATAATCCAAAAGTCATCAGTTGAGGCTTCTTGACCATTTTTAGGTTCAACATTGATAGGAACGCTGCATGGCCCATTTGATTTAAATGGTTTCTTGTACATTAGAATTTATTTCTCCAATAATATATTTGATTGGGTGATTTCTTAATAATGTACGTGGAGATCATATTTCTTTTCCATTAGGTAAGTTGTTTTTAATTTTAGTATTATTCTCAATATTTTCAATATCATCATCTTCCATGATATTTGGTTTTGAGATTATATCTTCATCTTCATTTTTAGTATTAACTTTGAATTTTTCATCAAATGACACATAAAGTATTACTTCGATTATCTTAGTTCTTTTATTTTAAATTCTATATGCCTTACTTCATTCTGAGTATCCTATGAATATTCCTTCATCGGATTTTAGATCGAACTTATCTAGTTGGTTTTTTCCATCTGATAGAAAACATTTTGAACCAAAATTTTTAAATTTATTGGGTTTTCTTCCATTAAAAAATGTAAATGCCCGCAAATTCGTACCCCTTTTCTAGCTGGCAAAATCCCACAACAACTCTACCCAAAGAGGAACAAACTTACGAGTCTTTAGGGTTTAAAGAAGAAAAAGGTACAAGAAGAAGAAGAAAAAAATAGAAAAATAACAGAATCTCATATTTCGCAGTGGAACAAATATAATAGATAAATAAATATCTTTAAACAGAATCACTATATCAGTTATTACATTACATCACATTACATTATCAGCGTACAACAACAAACAGCGGATAGAAATATTACATGTATAAGTGATACGCCTCGCCATCTAGCTCCAACTCTTGTTTTCCACAGCAACTTCTTGACTTTGCTCCCGAATAATGATAACCTGACTCTAGGCTGGCCGTGTGGAAAATTGTGGGCATCCAGAGTTTAGAAAGGGAACAATAAACTCCAGGTCAGTAAAGGGACTGGTGTGAGATCTTAAAAATAGTTATTTTCACAAAGAAAATAAAAGAAATCCGTTATGATTTTTGGAAAATGAAACTACCATAAGACCTTCCGGCACACACACAATGCAATCGCAGACTTGGAGGAGATTTTTCCTTATGATGTCAAACATGCTTAATACGCAAAAATCCTTTTTAATATTATCATTAGTGCGTAGTGTAGAAAACATTTCGAACGTATAATATTAATCTTAGCCAGCATAGGTACCATTATACTATGCCTACTATAGCTGCAATGTTAAATGGCAGGTTTTACAACTAAAACCATACTGGGTTCGTATTGGAGGTTGGATTTCCAACAAATGGTCAGGCTAAGGAACTTCTTATGCCACATGGGTACGCCTCTAGAGGGACGTCCCGAGAACCTACTAGGACCAGAGTTTAGAAAGGGAACAATAAACTCCAGGTCAGTCAAGGGACTGGTGTGAGATCTTAAAAATAGTTATTTTGACAAAGAAAATAAAAGAAATCCGCTATGCTTTTTGGAAAATGAAACTACCATAGGACCTTCCGGCACACACACAGTGCAAACGCAGACTTGGAGGAGATTTCTCCTTATGATGTCAAACATGCTTAATATGCAAAAATCCTTTTTAATATTATCATTAGTGCGTAGTGTAGAAAACATTTCGAATGTATAATATTAATCTTAGCCAGCATAGGTACCATTATACTATGCCTACTATAGCTGCAATGTTAAATGGCAGGTTTTACAACTAAAACCATACTGGGTGCGTATTGGAGATTGGATTTCCAACAAATGGTCAGGCTAAGGAACTTCCTATGCCACATGGGTACGCCTCTAGAGGGACGTCCCGAGAACCTACCCGGCTCTCAGCCAACACAAGGCCGATTACCCCCTTCCCGGGGAGTAAAACCTAAGATATGCCACCCTTGGTCGTTTGCGACCTTTATTTGAGGATCCTCTACACCAACAACCACAAAGAAAAGTATTTGCAGTAACCACAAAGGTTAAATATCAGGGCTCCATACCTGACACCACCCATTTCCAAAAGGAATGGACATACCCTTGGGGAGCTACCCCTGAAACCTTGCCGCATCTTTCCTGTTTCGACAATTTCCTGGTTGTGAGGTCCGACGAGGTTTCGTCCACAAAGCTACACTTTTCACAAAGTCATGCTTTGATCAACAAATGATTAGAAACACTTCGTACTCCATGTCACCAATTTGGGAATATATCACTAATAACCATCAACTACATAACCTTTGAGCTCGTACATCTCAGAGAAGGGTGTTAAGCTAAGAGAATAAATTCCCCGCCGCCAACAGAAATGTATTTGATAGAAACCAGCTTTACATCTCTAAGTGTAACGTCAGACGTACATCCCTACAAGTCCGTTCCGGGATCAAACGGAACCGAAGGCACTTTCAAAGAAGCCCTTGCAAATTCGGATATTAACAAATCACGTCTGGAATCCCCATTACAAAGGTGATAAAATCTCTATAGCGGAGCAACCAGGTGCAGAGACATTCGACGGGTAGTCCTTTCGCTTTCGAAAATAGCCGGTTTTCAACACCGTATTCAAATGCAATCCCATTTCATCGTATCATTATTCAATATGGGTGTTATGACACAAAGTCCTCTCCCGGCTAATCCGAATAACGAGCGCGTATTTTTAAAAATGAGTGTTACATTTAGATTTCAACAAATCACAACAATTTCCACTTTGATCTTTTAAATAAAAGATCTATCACAAATCATAAAGGTTCGATGTGGTTTTCAGATATCCATTTGGAATCCGACCCTCGGTCGCATCGAAATTCAAATGCTATTTAAAGGCCAATATTGATAGTTAGTTATTTAACTATCAATAAATATTCACAACAATCACCAGATTTAAATAAAACTTTTCCCAATTATTTATTTTCAAAATATCTTCGCAAGGTATATTTTCATATCTTAATCCTTTTGAAAACAAATTTCAAATTACTTTTCACAATTGAATACTTTGAAAACAAATTTCTAATCACTTTTCCTTACGCGGAATACATTTCCAAATATTTATTTGTTTCCACTAAAAATCTGCCGAGTTCAAGTAATTTAAAATACTTATCTAAAATACACTTGGAAATATTTAAAATAAAACTATTTGAAAATAATTTCTTAAATATTAGCTATGAAAATTATCATACTAATATCTCATATAAAAATTCAAGTCCAAACTAATTTTAAAATAAAATTAGTAGTAACTATTTAAATATCCATTTTCTAAAACAAATATCAATTAAAATTTTAAATAATCACTTCTATAATAAATTAGAATGAATCTTTACTTTAAAGAATTTCAAAAATAACCCAAGTAAATGATTTCTCCAAAATTATCTTCCCTTAAAATCGTCTTCACAACTTCAATTTTATATTTATAGACTATGTTGAAAGCATACTCGGCTTTCTAGGGAAAGTACACCTTCCATTCCAAAATGCATCATTCAAACCAATTTATAAATCCTTCTGGCTTTACTTTAAATTTATGTTCCAATCCGTAAAATCCTTTCCATACTCTTAAAAATAAAAAAATATTTATTTTTAGATAAATTTTCCTTTCTTCTATAAATTCCCATTATGAATTTAAACTACTAAATATCCATTGATATACGATTTTCAAATCAATTTCCAAATATTCATTTTCAGCGATGAATTAAATTCTAAACTGATTTCCAAATTTATTTTCAAATAACAAATCAATTTCAAAAATTGATCTCTAATTTTTTTGTCAACACCAATTTTATTATCTTTTGAAAACAAATTCCTTCCTTTAAATTTGTTTAATTTTCTAAAATTAATTTACTATAAATTTTCTACTAAATTTCAAAAACCAAATTTTATTTATTTCCGATATCCTACGATACCAATAATATATTCGGCTAAATTATAGCCTTCAACAGTTTCAATCACAAATAGTCACACATAGTTTATAAATAATCAACATACAATACTAAAACTAATTCAAATATTTGAGGAATCTAGTTGGATCCCTTTAACCTGTTTTCCCTGCATCCACAGATGTTAGCACAACAATAAAATACCAATTCCACTTCGAGGTGGAACATCGCGGTATATGAGATTTATAAAATATCATCCGCTATTATGCGACGCATAGGGTCTCATTCGCTATATAATGCAGAAAATCAATCACCCAATATATATTGTATACTACTATATATATATATATATAATCATTCCGTGAATAATTATTATAAATAAATCATCCAAGCACACAGTCAACCAATTTAAATTTAACTATTTAAAATCAAACTGGAAATTCTAATTTGAACTTGAGTGAGAAGATCTCACCTTTGCTTTCGCTTGCAATCCATTTTCATTCCAGGTTGCTTTCTTCATTATATTAGACCTTGTATAAATATCAGATGATTTAATTAATATTCGAAATAAATTGAACAACTCAATTGTTATTTTAAAATTTTAATTCAACTAATATTTTTAATTTCAAACTATGAATTAAATTTTAAATAAATTCTTTCTAATAATTTATTCAACTAAAAAATAAATTTAAAACTAAATTTCCTTTAATACATTATTTTTAGTGACAAAATATAAATTTTAAATAAGGTAATTAAACAAAATAAATCACCTTAAAAATTTATCTTAGAACATACTAGTAAATTAAAAATATGTATAAGTATATTTATTTCCTTTTGAAACTTTATATATATATATATATATATATATATATATATTAATAAGACATAAGCTATATAAGTTTAAAAATTCAATTTTTTATATAAACTTCTATATTTTCTTACTGCTACATTTTTAAAATCTTGCCATCGATAATCTTTTCACGAATTCGAATAAAAATGGTCTTACTGTAATTTCATTTTTTCCAGTATGTATAAATAATAAATAAATAGATAAATCAATCAAAAAACAGAAGCGATTAC
The DNA here is from genome assembly GCA_030765085.1 of Allium cepa. Taxonomy (NCBI): domain Eukaryota; kingdom Viridiplantae; phylum Streptophyta; class Magnoliopsida; order Asparagales; family Amaryllidaceae; genus Allium; species Allium cepa. Next base: position 46,025,637 of record CM060940.1, on the reverse strand, counting down.
CTACTGCCCTACCAAATCGCCAACCACTCGAACGCGCGTGTATGATCGCCGCCTGCTTCCTTCGCCTCGCGCTTCGCCATCGCGATGCTCTTCACTCCAATCGAGTTGCCTTCCAGACTTGAAGTGCCGAACGTGACCACAAGCATCGCCACACTTCGATTCTCCTTCAAGATTTGCCGCAGCAAAATCGCGACAACCCTAGTTCCTTCTTCGACGCGATTATGACATCGCGATTCACCACGATATCGCCACCATCGACATGCTTCAATTAACAGCCTTTCTCTTTTTTTTCGAAATCGAACGAATTCAATTATGATTTTCCTTTGTCCCTGATTTGAATCTTGATTTCGTGAATTTGCTGATGCTCGGCCATTAATATAATTTCGAACGAAAGGGGGAACGAGTGATTTTTTTTCGATCGGCCCTAATTTGATTTCAGTTTTTCAAACGAGGCTTCGGCCATTAAAGCTTTTCTGAACTTGATTTATGTTTAGCTTTCTTCTATGAACTATTCGTAATGAAGAAGGAGAAAGGGGACACGATTATGTTGGCGTGTAGAGGAAGACAATAAAGACGTGTAATTTTTCTTTATGAAATATTATTTTATTTAAATTTAAATTCGAATTACTCCGATAAACACAACTCAAAATATCAACCACCAATTGAGGCATGCCGCCAGGTGTTCTTTTGGTTATACCCTATTCTGAACGCAATGGGAAAGGTTTCGGGTCCAAATTCGATCATATGGAGAAGATAGATTTTTGAACCCTGTTATTAAATTATATTTCGATATAGTTTTCAGCGCATTTGCTTATCGTATGGCCAAACGGTCACTCTAAACACTATGAAAATTGAAATCCGATAATAATATTATATTATGGATCTGATGAAACTTGTTTCGTCGAATTCCGAGACTGTGCCTCGGAAGGCTATTTTTAAACATCGCTTTAAACAATATAATTTCAAAACTGAACAAATCATTCCCAAATAAAATTCTGAAGCGTCCAATATCTTCAGTATTATTACTATAGATTTGCTAAGCCTTTGAAACATTTTTAAACAGCTTATAACTGAAGATTCAAATTTTTTATGCAACTTCAATAAATTAAATTCAATAATTTAATTACCGATTTCATAGTTATATTTGAAATTTGAGTTAAACTAACCTCCAAATATTTAAAATCAATTAAATATTCCATTTCAAATGTTAAAAATTTCCGGGTCGTCAAATCCTTCCCCCTTAAAAGAATTTCGTCCCGAAATTACTAATTAGGAAGAACGAAAAGAACGATCCATAAACCATTTGCTATCTTTCTAAAACTAAATAGTTTTATCAACTCACCAAACAAATCTCTTTTTTTTATTAACAATTCATTATCGCTTCAACTAACTTTCCAAAATTAATCGTAGATTCTAAACAACAATTGTTTTCTCAATAATTCAAATTTAAATTTGAATTCAAATTTTAAATTTCCAAAATTTTCTCGAAATTTTTCTAACTCCCTAAAGTTTTGAAAAATTTCGCCAGTGTCTCCTTTGCGCAGCTACAAAATGGTACTACAGGCCCCTAGATTCAAAAATAAAACAAAAAGCCAAGTGGCTAGACAAGGAAATCACCAAATTTCATACAGAAATTTAAATACATACCTTTTTGTCAAGCAATTCAATTTTACCTTCAAAAATCAAATCTCGATTCCATTTCCCTGTAACACGCCTGTATATCCTGATATCCATAATGTCCAATTTCAACATTTAAAAATCATTTTTTTGCACATCACTTTACAAATTTTCAATATATAATTCTTATACCATTTTTTAACTTCACTATTGAAGTTATATATCCATTTTCATTCAATCTTTACATTTTCAATTTCATTTGAATTCAATTTACAATTTCAATTTATGTGGATTCAGTTTAACTTCTGAATATTGAATTTTATCAATCATCTTTCATTCCCAACAGATTCATATCACTATTTTAAATCAGTTTTATTTACTAATTCATTACGAATTTCAACTCATTTTATCTTAATCCATTTCTTTATTTCACCTTTATCATCTTTAGTTCGCTTCGAACTAATTTTACAACTTCATTTTATTTCACACAATTCAAATTGGTTTTCGATATTCAGTTCCAATTCCAGTTTTATTCTTTTGTTCATTCCCAAAAATTTATTTTCAATTCACTATTTTGGTTTATAACCACTTATATTTAAACTGGATTTCAATTCCATATGAATTCAATTTACTTTTTTATTTATAATTATTGAATTCAATTTATTTCAATTAGTTTTACTTACTAATTTTATTTTTATATTTCGCTTTATTGATCACAAATCAAATCCAATACCAATTCAATTCTATTTGCTTACAAATTCGAGATTAATTTCAACATTCAATTTCACCTTCATTTAATTGCAATTGTAAATTTATTTATTCACTAACAGCTTTATTTCCCACCTTATAAAAATTTATTTCATAACTATTTTTAATAAAATTCTAGAGTCTTTCCACCTTTTCCAAAACCATTATTGAAAACAATTCAAATTATCCTTTCAATTTTGAAACTAAACCCAAATTTTCCAAACAACTTCCATTTAAAACAATTTGCAAGCAATTCCTCTTTTGGAAACCCGAAAATGAACACCGATGATGCTGCAGCCATCACCGAAGTTATTTTCCGGCGACCTAAAAGAGTTTAGAGCTTTTATCCCTCCAAAGCATTTTTCCAAACCCTTGAAAACCATTTTCAAACTCAAAAGGAATTTAATCTTTTCCAAATTTCAAACCCTTCCAAATTTTTTCTCAAATATTACTCTGGGATCCTATTTCAAATTACAAATCACATTTACAATTTATATTCTCAAATTCCATTTGTATGTGAATTTATTTCTTAACTTTGGAGTTACGATTTCAATTTCCTATTCAAATGATAATAATATTATCACTTCCTAACAATCAAGCAACTATATACTATATAATTTATGGAAAATTATTCTTTCTATATACAAAATAGTTTTGGGTAATAGTAGTTCATTTACCCTACTTTAAAACAATATCATGTCGAATTATTCTATATAAGTGTTTAGAGATCCCTATCGATAGAGTTGTACAGACTATACCGACCGGAATCCATATACCACTCAATAAACCAATCATCACAATATAAAACAATTTTATTTTCACCAACAAATACGTGCTCATATCTATTAATACTCTCAAACTCATTTTAGAGTACTGCTGACTCTATCTCTAATGAGTAACACCCAACAAAGCCAGGGTTATCGCCTAACCAAATGTTCTGATAACAAATGCATAGGCCCGCAAATCCGTACCCCGTTTTTAGCTGGCAAAATCCCACAATAACTCAGCCCAAAGAGGAACAAACTTACGAGTCTTTAGGTTTTAAAGAAGAAAGAGGTAGAAGAAGAAGAAAAAAAATACAACAATAACAGAATCTCACATTTCTCAGCGGAACAAATATAATAGATAAATAAATATCTTTAAACATAATCTCTATATCAGTTATTACATTACATCACATTACATTATCAGAGTGTACAACAACAAACAGCGGATAGAAATATTACATGTATAAGTGATACGCCTCGCCATCTAGCTCCAAATCCTATTTTCCACAGCAACATCAGGACTTTGCTCCCAAATAATGATAACCTGACTCTAGGTTTCCCGTGCGGAAAATTGTAGGCACCCAGAGTTTAGAAATGGAACAATAAACTCTAGGTCAGTTGTGGGACTGGTGTGAGGTCTTAAAAACAGTTATTTTCACAAAGAAAATAAAAAAATCCGCTATTCTTTTGGAAAATGAAACTTGCATAAGGCCTACTGGCACACACACAATGCAATCGCAGACTTGGGGGAGATTTCTCCTTATGATAGTCAAACATGCTTAATACGCAAAAATCCTTTTTAATATTATCATTAGTGCGTAGTGTAGATGTGACGATCCGACTTCTTCTCCACAGAAAAATCGTATCATCATGAAGAAAGAAAGGGATAGGAAAGAGAAAATAAATAGAAGAAAGAAGAAACAACATCAGAATTTCAACAGCGGAATGAATAAATTATATTAATAACATAAATATTACATAGTACACAACACTAACCAGAGTTACACAGAATTTACATCATATACTAGACAGTTATAAACATCTGTCTAGTTATGCAACTCAATACAACTCAACAAAACAATACTAGCACAGAGAACACACAGCGGAACTATATATCTACACGTAGAAGCCTCCTGCTCCATTTGCTCCTCCATAATTCGTCAAAGCTAACCTGAACCCCTTGGCTACACGTAAAAATTTGAGTACCCAAGAGTTTAAGAAAACAGAAGATAAACTCCGGGTCAGACATGGGTCTGGTGTGAGTAACAGGTTAAACTTGCTTAACTTTAAAAAACCTTTGAAAAGAAAAGGTATCACGTAGGACTTCCCACACATAAACATGGAAAAGTTTTTACCTTACGCTAACCAAAACATTTGATAGGAAATCCAGTGATATTATAATAGGTCTAGGGTTTTCAAGTAAATAAGAAAAATCCGAAATCGTTACATTTATTAAATTCCAGCTACTAGCCACAAAAGTGGGTAATATAATCAAAACCGTTGGCACTTATTGGATTATGGATTCCATACAATGGCAGGGCTGCTAGGGTACCGCCCGTCACAGTACGTGGCCTAAATCATCGTACCGAGGAGCCACCCTAACTCCCCTACAGCACAAGACCGGAACCATCCCTTACTGGACAGCCCCGAACAAGACAACCCGCAGTTGGCGTACGTCCAACTGCCAACACAGCCGAAACAAAAAGGGACCTCTAGACAGGGGTAAATCTCGCTCTCCAGTGGGAGCTACCCACGAAGCTTTGCTACACCTCCCCTGTTTTAGCCATTCCCGGTTGATGAGGCTTGAGGCTACGATTACCTTTGCAGAACACATCTCTTAGAATGCTCATCGTCCACCTGACGATGTTCTGAAAGCATTCAATCCGTACAATTTCGTTCTTGGTTCAAATGAAACCAAGGCATTATCTCGTTACACTCATTTTGGAATCACCCTCAGAGTTAACGACGATAACCCTTGCACTCTAAATCACCATCTCAAACCTATAAGAACTATCTCCGTCAAACTCATCACGGAATCACCCCAGAGTTATACTGACGTATAGTCCTTACATCTCGAGTCTTCACTCTTCACAAGAGATTCATGACCTATCGTTAATTTGGATCGACGTGGTTTTCGGATATCCAAATATGGAAACCCTATCCCGGTCTCATCAAAATCCAAAGAGTGTCTTTTAAGGCCAAGTTTTTTTAAAGGTTTAAAACAATCCAATTATCTAACATCCAAATAGATAAATCACAGATTCACAACAGATAATCAACATTATCATCACATCAGATAAACCATATCATCATTATCCATAAAGATAATCTATATCAACATCACAATGCAATAAATGCATCTAAATCACTCAACACTATCTATCTCATATCCGAGATCAAACCATTCAAGGCAAACAACATTATCCAACCATATAAGCCATGATTTAATATCACACCAAATATAATTAACTTAAAATGAATTAAATTAATTACATCATTCAAATTAATTTAAAGTAAATTAAATTAGTTACTTCATTAATATCAACTTACTTATATCACTATTAATTAATTATTAATTAATTAATTAATTAATCATTAATCAATTATTCATTCTAATTAGTCATCCCTGATTAATTAATTTTTAATTTTATTCAAGTAATTATTCACTAATTAATTTCTCAACTTAACCAAATACAGCAATTAATCTTTAATTACTTTCTTAATTAATTAACTATAATTAATTACATTACTTCTTAATTAATTACATTAATTAATCCCTTCATTTATTAATTATTTCCAAATTAAATCTATTCTTAATTACTTCATTAATTATAATAATTAGCGATTTCTAATTACATTTCCTTTTTAAACTAATTACATTAAGTAATTAATCTTTTAATTAAACCATAATTGTTAATTACCCTTGATTAACCCCATTCAATAATTAACTTCCCTTAATTACTCCACAAAATAAATTAATTACTCGTTAATTAATTACCTCTAATTAATCCCTTGATTAATTCACAAAATAATTATACTCAATTTACTTTATCATCAAATCACTTCCAATTAATTACATTCAGTAATTACCATTAATTACTTCTCTAAGTAATTTCTCTTCATTTAATTACATTAAGTAATTATACCTCACAAAATATCAAATGATTATTTTAAATTAATTAAAATGAATTAATTAACTTAATCTAATCAAATTAAACTCAACTAATTACAATTAGTAATTAATTCCTTAATTACTTCCATAAGTAATTATACTTAACAAATTACACAAATGATTATATTTAAATTAATTAATCATAATTAATAAACAAAAATTAATCACATTAATTAATTATTAAATAATCCTTAGTTAATGACCATCATTAACTATTAAATAATTCATTTATTATTTTTTCTAAATAATTAATTTATTTTAATCATTATTAATTACAAATTAATTAATCATTAATCAACCCATTAATTAATCCCAAATTAATTAAATAATTAAGTGTAAACTAAAACTTAATTAATCCATTATTACTTGATTTATTAATATTAATCATTAATTAAAAACATTAATTAAAAACTAATCTTATTTAATTAATTATTCTTAATTACAAGTTTATTATTCTAAGAATAATTAATCTTAAACTTTTAAGAATTAAACCTTTAATTACTTTACGTAATTATTCATTCATTAATTTATTAAAATAAATTAATTACTCATTTAATTATCCTAATAATTAAACGTATAACAAATCATTAAACTATAATTTAATTTCGACAAGTATTAAAATTAATTTAAAACTTATATATTATATGATAAATAATACTTTTCTTATAAAAGAAATTTACGAGAGATAAAACAAATTTCTTTTCAAAACATTTAAATTTTACATTAGCATTCAAAACTGTTAAACACTTAAATTTATAGAAACTTAAATCTATTTTGAACATAGATTCAAATCCAGATTTGAATCAATTTAAGCTTTGTTTAAAACACTTCCAATTTAAATTCAAATTTCTTTCTAAAAAAACATTTTTAAACAATAAACCCCTTTTTAAGTTATTTAAATACTTAGTCTTTTACAGCTATGATTCAAAATGAAATTTGAATTCATAACTTAAACTTAGATTTAAAACTCACTTTAAATCTTTGCTTAAGCTTTTAAAAATTCAATTTAAATTTCGAAAACAAGACAAGTTCAAACTTGAACAACTAACACGAGCTAAACACTAAAATAACTCGAGTAAAATGCTAACAAATTTCGAGTAACTCAAGTACCATTTCCATTTGCAATTTATTTAAACTAAAAAAAAACTGACAGGTTAACAGTTAAACCTGTAATAACCAAATACCCATGCCATACATAATTTACTTCGAGTCCCATGCCCCAATTCTTCGAGCCACACATGAATCAACCTGAAACAAAACTCGAGAATACAATCCTCCCCAAACCCAATCTGATACCACACGACACCGTGCACCTACACCAACCTCCTCGCCACCTCCGCCCTCTCACGACCCCACGAGCAAGTCATCGATCATCTCCTAATGCCATTCCAACCCTGAATGAAGAAACCCTAGTTCAAAATCGAGCATCGAGCTCAAAGAAAAGGAACAGTGCCGAATCTACAAATGCCTCGACCACCAAATTCTGATCATCAGAGAATCAACGCCTCTGACCATATCCACTTCTACACCCCATCTATCTCCAGTTCGAATTAGGAAGGACTCAATCACTTATACAGCTCGCGGTGATTAATTTTCTAATCAACATTGAAAACTAGGGCTTATCAACTTCAATTCCAAATCACCATTGCCCCCATGCTTTAATCCATCATCCAGTATTTTTCTCAGAAACTTCGATCCATACTCCATCACTAGAAAAGAAACTGGCCACCCAATCTTTCTAGATTGACAATATCATACCAAAGTATCCTTTTTGGTCAAACCAGAAAAACTAAATCCTATTCAAACTAAAAATTCAAATTTTAGTTTTGAAATTCATATCTTTGATAATGTAATCACTTGATAATATTAACCAACAAAATCTGGATGATTAAATTCCTACTTCCTAAAATTGCTCTGCTGTACTTATGTTTTCCAAAATCACTACTGGTTTCCTTTTATATTTTTTTCATATTAGAATTTTAACTTATATTTCATACATACTTTGTTTAAATCCTAAAATCTAACACATATTAAATCAAATAAATGGATATTCTTGAGTACTCCTTATATTTGGAACTTAAGCACTGAAAAATGGATACGCAGTAAACATACACATCTACAAACATACATAATATACCAGAAATAAACTTGAAATATAGCATGCATCATACTTATCTTCAGGAATAAAACAGGCAACTGAATTTACCTAAATTAGTTTAAATAAGAAATGTTACTCATAGATTTTTATGGAGGCAGGGCAAACTTATTTCCTGGAAAAGCTTTTCCCTGATGCATGCTTCCCAGAAAAATGCAGCCATTTGAATTTTTGCAGAATGATCATATGGTTTCAGATGGATTTCAGATGCATGCAAGTTCCAGAGAAATTTTTGCAGGCCTTTAAAAGCTTCAGGTTGCTTCTTCTTATATTTTTCTTTTTAAATTTTAGTTTTGCTTTTAAAATCTTCCATCTGGTTTTACTGCAAATGTTTGCTCCCAGATTTCATTTGCAGGCTTTGATTGAACTTTATTGTTGCAAAATGAATTTCAGATGCATGCTTCCATAAAACAATGTATTGCAGGCTTCCACATTCATTTTCATGCATGTTTGTTTCTAGGTTGATAAAAATGCAGACTGCAGATGCATGCATGATTTTGAAGTTGCAAACGAATTTCACGTATTTGAATTGAGGGGCTACAGTTTTGAGGATGGTTTTCACTTCAGATTCACATGCATTCAGTTTTGAAGATAGTTTAGGTTTAGAGGAAGATTCAAACAGGTTTGAAGAAGAGATTGGCAGATTTTATTGAACAGAATTTCAGGTTAGTTTTTGATCAAAAGTTTCTGTTTTTGCATGTAGATGATTTCAGATTTTAGATCTGAATAATTTCTTAAGTTTTGAAGAAAAGAAGAATGGAAAAAGAATAAGATGAGGAGTAATATGTTTATATAAGTAAATTTTTAAAATAAAAGAAAAAGTAAATTAAATAATACACTTGTTCTAACCTTAACATTTGTCACTTTGATTTAATTAATGGCTTACACATGTCAATTTAGGTGTTAGGAGATTAACACATGTCTTATGTGTATTTTAATTTTATTCTAATTCTAAATTGTCTATAAAACTCTAACTTATTTTGTATGAGCTTTTAAATCTTATTTTACTATTTCCTATGTATATATAAATCTCTCGCTTATTTTTTTAGAAAAACAAAACAAATTATAAACAAAAGCTTATTCAAATATTTTAAACATTTATTCTTTTAAATTTTCACGACATCAAATTTAAATTTAAATTAAATTATAAAACCTAATTTACAAATCAAGTTATATATATATATATATATATATATAGTCATATATAACTCTTACTAAGACTAAAAAAATTACAAAACATATTTCTATAGAAATCTATTTATGTTCATAAGAACTAAGTATTGTCATTATTATATGAAAATAACAAATTAAACAATATTAAAATGATTTATGAAAGAGATCATAAATTACTTCTATTACTTAATAAATTAAGATCACATGTAAATTGTATTTTAAACTCTTATATATAAATTCAAACAATATTTAAAAATAAAAAACCAAGCTTTTAATGTTAGTCCAATTTAAATTCATATTTAATTTAATTTAAATATAAATCTAAACAAATAAGTTTTTCCTTTAATATAAACCATATAATTATTTATTAAATTGTGTTGAAAAGTTAAATGTTAAATCAAATTTCAAATTTACCAAATATAAATAAAAATTAGAAAATTACTTCATTTACCAAATTCAAAATCAAAGTTTATCAATTTACAATATAAACAATTATATATATCATAAACAGAAAACGGTTTATTTATTTTAAAAAGATAAAATCTTTCAATTTAAGTATTTATTAAAAGATGATTATTAGATCAATTCAAAATTTTATTATCAAAAATTATTAAATAAATTAAATTTTTAACACAGATTATTAAATCTATATTGCCCAATTTCCGGGATATCACAGTAGAAAACATTTCAAAAGTATAATATTAATCTTAGTCAGCATAGGTACCATTATACTATGCCTACTATAGCTGCCATGTTAAATGGAAGATTTTACAACTAAAACCGTACTGGGTTCGTAATGGAGATCGGATTTCCAACAAATGGTCAGGCTAAGGAACTTTCTATGCCACATAGACACGCTTCTGGGGGGTACGTCTCGAGAACCTACCCGGATCTCTACCAACACAAGGCCGGTTACCCCCTTCCCGGGGAGTAAAACCTAAGATATGCCACCCCCGGTCGTTTGCGACCTTTATTTGGGGATCCTCTACACCAACAACCACGAAGAAAAGTATTTGCAGCAACCACAAAGGTTAAATATCAGGGCTCCATACCTGACACCACCCTTTTCCAAAAGGAATGGACATATCCTAAGGGAGCTACCCCTGAAACCTTGTCGCATCTTTCCTGTTTCGACCATTTCCGGGTTGTGAGGTCCGACGAGGTTTCGTCCACAAAGCTACACTTTTCACAACGTCATGCTTTGCTCAACAAATTATCAGCAACACTTCATATGCCACGTTACCAATTTGGGAATATCACTAATAACCATCAACAACATAACCTCTGAGCTCGTACGTCTCAGAGAAGGGTGTTAATTTAGGAGAATAAATTCTTCGCCACCAACAGAAATGCAATTTATAGGAACCATCTTTACATCTCAAAGTTAACGTCATACATACATCCCTACAAGTCCGTTCCGGGATCGAAAGGAACCGAAGGAACTTCCAAAGAAGACCTTGCAAATCCGGATATTCACAAATCACGTCCGGAATCCCCATCACAAAGGTGATAAAATCTCTATACCGAAGCAACTCGGTGCAGAGACATTCGACATGTAATTCTTTCTCTTTCGAAAATACCCGCTCTTCAACACCGTCTTTAAATGCAATTCCATTTCGTCGTATCATTATTAGGGATGGGTTTTACGACACAATGTCCTCTCCTGGCTAATCTGAATGACAAGCTCTTATTTTTAAAAATGAGTATTACATTCAATTTCAACTAATCATAATAATTTCCACTTTGATCTTTTAATAAAAGATCTATCAAAAATCACAAAGGTTCGATGTGGTTTTCGGATATCCATTTGGAATCCGACCCCCGATCGCATCGAAATGCAAATGCCATTTAAAGGCCAATATTGATAGTCGGTTATTTAACTATTAATAAATATTCATAACAATCACCAGATTTAAATATATTTTTTCCCAATTATTTATTTTCAAAATATCTTTCCACGATTCAATACTTTTGAAAACAAATTTAAATAATCCTTTTGAAAACAAATTTCAAATTACTTTCCACGATGCAATACTTTAAAACAAATTTCTAATCACTTTTCCTTACGCGGAATACATTTCCAAATATTTATTTGTTTCCACTGAAAATCTGTCGAGTTCAAATAATTTAAAATACTTATCCAAAATACACTTGGAAATATTTAAAATAAAACTATTTAAAATACTTGCTTAAATATTAGTTATGAAAATTATCATACTAATATCTCACATAAAAATTCAAGTCCAAACTAAGTTTGAAATAAAATTATCTTACTTGGATTTCTAGGGAAAGTACACCTTCCATTCTAAAATGGTTCATTCAAATCAATTTATAAATCCATCTGGATTTACTTTAAATTTATGTTCCAATCCGTAAAATCCTTTCCACACTTTTAAAAATAAAACAATATTTATTTTTAAAACAAATTTCCTTTCTTTTATAAATTCCCATTGTGAATTTAAACTTCTAAATATCCGTTGATATACGATTTTGAAATCGATTTCCAAATATTCATTTTCAGCACCGAATTAAATTCTAAATTGATTTCCAAATTTATTTTCAAATAGCAAACCAATTTCAAAAATTGATCTCTACTTTTTTTCAACACCAAATTTATTATCTTTTGAATACAAATTCCTTCCTTCAAATTTGTTTAATTTTCTAAAATTAATTTACTTTAAATTTTCTACTAAATTTCAAAAATCAAATTTTATTTATTTCTGGTATCCTACGATACCATAAATATATTCGGCTACATTATAGCCTTCAACAGTTTCAATCACAAATAGTCACGCACAGATTATAAATAATCAACATACAATATTGAAACTAATTCAAATATTTGAGGAATCCAGTTGGATCCCTCCAACCTATTTTCCCTGCATCCACAGACGTTAGCACAACAATTAAATACCAATTCCACTTCGAGGTGAAACATCGTGGTATATGGAATTTATAAAATATCATCCGCTATTATGCGGCGCATAGGATCTCATCCGCTATATAATGCGGGAAATCAATCACCCAATATATACTATATACTACTGTATATATATAATATCATCTAGTGAATAATTATTATAAATCAGTCATCTAAGCACACAGTCAACCAATTTAAATTTAACTATTTAAAATCAAACTGGAAATTCTAATGTGAACTTGAGTGAGAAGATCTCACCTTTGCTTTCGCATGCAATCCATTTTAATTCTTGATTGTTTTCTTCATTGTATTAGACCTTGTATAAATATCAGATTATTTAATTAATATTCAAAATAAATCGAACAACTCAATTGTTATTTTAAAATTTTAATTCAACTAATATTTTTAATTTCAAACTATGAATTAAATTTTAACAAATTCTTTCTAATAATTTATTCAACTAAAAATTAAATTTAGAACTAAATTTCGTTTAATAAATTATTTTTAGTGTCAAAATATAAATTTTAAATAAGGCAATTAAACAAAATAAATCACCTTAAAAATTTGTCTTAGAACAAACTAGTAAATTAAAAATATGTATAAGTGTATTTATTTCCTTTTGAAACTTTATATATATATTGTAACGACCCAGAATTTTATTAAATTAAAATTTGAATATTTAATTAATTTTAAATATTTATAAGTGAATTTTTAAGTCAAATAAATTTTTATTTGAATTTTTGGATTTAATTGGATAATTAAATCGATAATTTAATATGTTAAATTATGGAAATAATTGAAAATATAGTTAAATATGATTAGAAATAATTTGGAAAATTTTATTTAATCATACTGGAGTTATAGAGATATTTTAGAACCTTTAAAATCGAATTAAAAGTTAATTTGTGAAAATTGAATATTTTAATATTTAATAATCGACTGTAAAATAGTCAATTTTTAAACAGTCTCAGAATTGAACGAAACTAGTTCCATTGGATCCGTAATAGTTAGTTATTACCGGATTTCAATTTTCGTGTCAATCGGAGCTATCGTTTGATCGTGGCAGCTCGAAACGCATCGAATCGTTTTAATTTAAATTTGGCGAGTCAAAATAGCCATTTTTCAAAAAGTCTCGGATTTCGACGAAACCAGTTTCATCGGATCCGTAATGTGATATTATTGTAAGGTTTCAAATTTCAAGTCAATTGGATTTACCGTTTGTCCGGTACAAATTAAAACGCCTAGAAATCGGTTTAAATCGGTTTAATTTAAATTGAACGTTTTCAGCCATAACTCGCACATACTTCTGAATTAGCTTCCGAAACCTGTTCCATTGTGTCCGGAACGCGGGATAAACCCTAGGTACGCTGGTTACGGCGTCTAAATCGGAGTTCGGAATTCCCGGGATGAATAGTGTTTACGCTAGCTTTTCTTATAAATAGACACCATTCTAAAAATAAAAAAAAAAAATAAAAAAAAAACCCTAGTTACAAAACACGGCCGCCGGTATAGGGTTCAATGGCCAGTATTGTTCCAATTTCTCCTCTTAATTTCTCTTGATCTATGAATAATTAGCAAATGTGTTTAACTGTAAAGTGGTAGAGCGTCTAGAGCTCTTCGAATCCATACGGATTTGATCGTGTTTGGAGCGACGTGGAGTGAGAAATTTGGGCCGACATTTGCAGTTTTCGCACGCAATTTGAGGCGCCTATGGGGGGCCGAGCCTGGAGATCTTCATGGTGGAGATAGCTCTCGTCAAGAGCTTCGTCGTGGCGTTGGTGTGATGAAGTATCGTCGTGTGGTTGTGGAGTAAAGTGAAACCCTAGTTGGTCCATGATGGGTTCAAGGTGCGGCCTTGCTTCCTGTAGAAAGAAGACGTGAGGGAGATGAAGAGCAGGGGCCGTTGGATCTAGATCTGATGGCTAGGATTGAGGAGAGGTTAAAAATATAAAGTTATGTTGAAATTTAGTTATAAAAACGTGTACAATCTTGTAAAATTCGTATCTTTTTCATACGAGGTCGAAAAAATGCAAACTCAGTTGCGTTGGAATCGTATGGACGAGCACTACGCGATGGAGTTGGTTTGGAGTCGTTTGGAGTTAGTGAGAATTTCGGGTAAAATTAAACGCGCGTTTAATTTTATTCGAAATAAAAGCTAAAACGGAAATTAAAACCAAGGTGAGAACTTCTCACTCAATCGAATAGATTTCGATTTTATTTTAAATAGTTAGATTTAAAATATTTGAATGCATGTTTGAATGATGACTGTAAATTATTGATTGTTAAAATAGACATTATGCGCCGTTAGTAAGCGGATGTTATTTAATATAAACATATACCGCGAATATTTCATAAACAGTGAAATTGGTATTATATATAATATCAATATATATATATTGGCATATGTATATATTGCAGTTATTGATTTCCCGCATTTTTTGTTTAGCGGATGAGACCCTATTACGCCGTTATTAAGCGGATAATATTTAATAAGAACATATACCGCGATAATTTCGTACTGGAGCGAAATTGGTATTGTGCTAATGTTTTTGGATGCAGGAAAACAGGTTGGAGGGATCCAACTGGATTCCTCAACAGTATTTATTTAATTTCAGATATTTTGATATTTGATGGATTATCATATCGATATATGATATCTTGTTAGTCGTGATTGACTATTTGGTGTGTAGCATCATTGGACCCAGATTTTGGGATTTTAAAATGGTTTTAAAGTGATTTTAGAAAATATACTATATTTTTGGAATTGATCCATTATAAATAAATAAACGTTATAATTTTTAAAGTTATAAAAATTATGGTTTTTGTGAAATATAGTTAAAAAAAAAGCTGATTTTTAGAAATACGATTAAAAGTCGATTTTTGAGAAATATGAACTAAAGATTTTATAAAATAATTTAGATTGGATTTTTGAATATAAGATAAAAGTTTAAATATAGGATTTATAAAATTTGATTATTTTATAAATCGAAATGATGAAATTATAAAGGAATTTAAAGACGTTTTAGAATAATAATATAAACTGATTTATATTAAGAGATTTATAAATGGATATTTATAAATTGAAAAATTGACATTATAAAACAAGTTTTATAAGTGTTTGAATGTAGTGAAAATGAATTTCATAAATGAATGAAATTTATAGAGTTATAAACTGTGAAGTTATAAATGAAATCTATAAATAGTAAGATTTATAAATTTGGTGAAATTATTTGAAGGATAGATTGATTAAATAAATAAATCTTATAAGTTATAAGGTTTATAAATTGAAAAGTCTTTAAAAAGAACGATTTTGTAAAATAATCGTTTTATAAGTAGTTAACTTATAATATGAACTTTTAGTCTATAATTGAATTATAAACTGAATAGGTAAATAAAAGGATTTATAAAAAAGGAAGTTTTTATAAATAAATAGAAAAGGAATTTATAAACGTTGTTTTATAAATTCGCAAATGACTTATTTTGACAAGTTAATTGTTATAACTTAGAAATGGAGTTATATTCACATTTTTTTATAGTGAATAATCCTTTGAATTAAAATGAATAAAAGGATGAGATTTGTTAACGAAGTTTATTCACATTTTTGAATAGTGAATAACACGTTAAAGGAATTGTTTTGAATGTGATGTTTTAAATAGAATTAAAACAATCTAACGATGTTTTTAAACATGTTGAGATTCGAAACCATAGATTTCAACATTTATTGTTGAAATAGATGTTTCGAGAAACGAAAGGAGATGATGGACTATAACACTGTTGTTATAGTAAATGATTTCCGAAAGGAAATGTTTTTGTATAGTATTGGGATTTATATATCTATTTTAATTTCGAATCCCTATACTAGTGATTTTGGGTTGTAGTAACGATGTTTTACGTAACATTCGTTTTGGCCCAAATAAATATGTTTAAGTGAATGATTTCCTTAATAGAATGAAATATATACTTAATTCGATTTAAGTATATTGAATATTTTCTAAGTGTTGAAAATAAAAAGATTTGTGAATTACTTATTTTTAATAAGTATGGAATTGTTTTCCAGTATAAAGTGAATAATTAGAATTTATCTTTTTGAAGATAAATTGAAATGAATTATTGAAATCGTATATGCACGAATATTTTGAAATATAAATTCATTATGGAATTTATATGTGAAAGGGAATTTGTTTGAAAATAAATGTTGATTTATTTTTGAAGTGTTGAAATTATATATCTTGTAAAGATATTTTGGAAAAATAAATAATTTGGAAAATTATTTGGAATCTGGTGATGTGTGCATATCCAGTGATAGTTCAATAACCGATTATCAATATTTCCCTTTGAATGGGTATTTGATGTGATTTGATTGAATTTGAATGCACACTTATTTTTGAATAAGCGCTCACTATTCGGGTTAACCGGGAAAGGACCATGGGGTCGTATAACCCACTCCGAATATGTGATACGTCGTTGTGAATCGCATTTGAAGATCGGTGTTGAAGACCGGTATTTGCGAGAGCGATAGGATGACCTATCGATTGTTTCTGCACCGAGTCGCGCCGGTATAGAAACTCCCTAAGTGATGGGAAATCCGATCGGGATTGTGAATATCCGGATTGCAAGGACTTCTTTGTAAGTGCCTTCGGTTCTGTTCGAGCCTGGAACAGACTTGTATGGATTGTATGCCTGACATTACAAGTTGAGATATAAAGCCGATTTCTTTCAAATATATTTCTGTTGGTGGCGGAGAATTTATTCTTTGCTTAACACCCTTCTTTGAGACGTACGTGCTCAAAGGTTATATAGTTGAAGTTATCAGCGATATATTCCCAATTTGGTAATGTGACATGCTGAGTGATGCTGAAATGATCATTGTGTTGATTATTGTGATAGCATCATTTATTTGATCGTCTATCTTAGTGATCATTGTGTTGATCATTTGTTGACCCAAAGCATGGCTTTTGTATAAAGTATGTTTTTGTGGACGTGAATTCATCGAGCCTCACATCCCGGAAATGGTCAAAACAGGAAAGAAGCAGCAAGGTTATGAGGGGTAGCACCCTTTAGGATGTGTCCATTTCCTTCTGGAAAAGGGTGGTATCATGGTATGGAGCCCAGATACTTACTCATGTTGAAAACACTTTGTTATGATTGTGTGAATTGATTAGAGAGCGCTCTCGGAAAAAGGTCCCAAAGGACCGGGGGATGGCATATTCGGTCAGTTGTTGCTCAGTTAGGAGTAACCCGGCCTTGTGTTGGTTGAGATCCGGTTTGGTTCTCGGGGATGTCCATCCAGAGACATTCTCAGTGGCAATGGGAAGTTCCTTGGCCTGACCATTTGTTGGAAATCCAATTCCCAATACGAAACTTGTACGGTATTAGTTGTAGAACCTGCTATTCACTTATGGTGGTCACCACTGTTTGGATAGTAGCTATAGTAGGCATACGATAATGGTCGTATGTTGGCTAAGATTTATATTCTACTTTCGAAATGAATTTGTTATACACTATGCACTAATAAAAATATCAAATGTTATTTTAAAATGCGTATCAAGCATCTTTGACTATCATAAGGAGAAATCTCCTCCGATTCTGCGTTTGCATTGTGTGTGTGTGCGGGAGGCCTTATGGTAGTCTCATTTTTAAAAGCATTGCGAATTGATTAAAAATATTCCTCTATTTTGATTTTAAAGATAAATAAACTGTTTTGAGTTCTCACACCAGTCACATGACTGACTCGGAGTTTATTGTTTTCCTTCCTAAACTCTGGGTGCCCACCAATTTCCACACGGGCAGTCAAGAGTTAGGTTTATCAGGATATTCTGGATATTCTGGAGTTGCTGGAGGCAAACTGGATTGGCATGGCGTATTACTAGTTTATATAGTACTTCTTTTTCCGCTGTTATGTTGTTGTATGTTGTTGTACACTCTGATGATTTGATGTAATGAAATGTGATGTAATGTAATAACTGATATAGTTCTTTGTTTAAAGATTATTCATTTATTATTATATGTTGTTCCGCTGCGAATTGTGAGATTCTGATGTTGTTCTTTCTTCCCGTTCTATTTTTAAAATTCTTCTATCTTCTGTTTTTCAAATTCTCTGTTTTTCTAATTCTCTGTTTTCTAAAAATTGTCTATCTTCTTTTCCCTCTATTTTTCTTTTTCTTTCTTCTTTTTCTCTCTTCTTTCTTTTCTTTTCTTTTAAAACCCATAACATCTCGGTTTTCGGCCTTCGATTTCTCGGCAGTCGATAAAGTGAGTGTCGATGTCGGATTTTCGAAAGTCGAAAATCCCTGTTTGTTACATATATTAGTAAGAAATAAGCTATATAAGTTTAAAAATTCAATTTTTTTATGTAAACTTCTATATTTTCTTACTGCTATTAAAATCATGCTGTTGAAAATCTTTTCATCAATTCAAATAAAAATGGTCTTACTGTAATTTCATTTTTTCAGTATGTATAAATAATAAGTAAATAGATAAATCAATCAAATAACAGAAGTGATTACCTACTTCCCTACCAAGATCGCCAACTACTTGAGCGCACATATGATCGCCGCCTGCTTCCTTCGCCTCGCGCTCCGCCATCGCGATGCTCTTTACTCCAATCGAGTCGCCTTCCAGACTCGAAGTGCCGAACATGACCACAAGCATCGCAACGACTTCGAGTTCCCTTCCAGATTCGCCGCAGCAAAATCGCGACAACCGTACTTCCTTCGTCGACGCGATTAAGACATCGCGATTCCCCGCGATATCACCACCATCAACATGCTTCAATTAACAGCCTTTCTCTTCTTCTTTTTTCGAAATCGAATGAATTCGATTATGATTTTCCTTTGTCCCTGATTTAAATCTTAATTTCGTGAATTTGGTGATGCTCGGCCATTAATTTAATTTCGAACGAAAGGGGGAACGAGTGATTTTTGTTCGATCGGCCCTAATTTGATTTCAGTTTTTCAAACGAGGCTTCGGCCGTTAATGCTTTTTTGAACTTGATTTTCTTTTAGCTTTCTTCTCTGACCTATTTGTAATTAAGAAGGAGGAAGGGGACATGATTATGTTGGCGTGTAGAGGAAGACAATAAAAACGTGTAATTTTTCTTTATGAAACATTATTATAATTAAATTCGAGTTACTCCGATAAGCACAACTCAAAATCTCAACCTCCAATTGAGACATGCTGCCAGGAGTTCTTAAGGTTATACCCCTATTCTGAACGTAATGGGAAAGGTTTCGAGTCCAAATTCGATCGTATGAAGAAGATAGATTTTTGAACCCAGTTATTAAATTAAATTTCGATATAATTTTCAGCGCGTTTGCTTATCGTACGGCCAAATGGTCACTCCAAACACTGCAAAAAATGAAATCCAATAATAATATAATATTACGGATCCAATGGAATATGTTTCGTCGAATTTCGAGACTGTGCCTTGGAAGGGTATTTTTAAACATCGCATTAAACGATAAAATTTCAAAACTGAACAAATCATTCCCAACTTAAATTCTAAAGCTTCCAATATCTTCAGTATTATCACTATAGATTTGCTAAGCCTTTGAAACATTTTTAAACAACTTATAACTGAAGATTCAAATTTTTTATACAACTTCAATAAATTAAATTCAATGATTTAATTACCAATCTCATAGTTATATTTGAAATTTAAGTTAAACTAACCTCCAAATATTTAAAATCAATTAAATATTCCATTTCAAATGTAAAAAAATTCCGGGTCACCACAAAAAAGTTCATATGGAGTATGTTTTATTAATGCTCCAATGGAAACTCGGATTAAAACATAAAAAGCGGTTGCTGCAGCTTTTGCCCAAAAATGTTTAGGTAGAGTGCTTCCATTCAATAAGGTTCTAATGCATTTTTGAACTGTTCTATTTTTCCTTTCTACAACTCCTTCTTGTTGTGGAGTTCTTGGAAATGAAAAATTGTGAAATATTCCTTTCTTACTGCGAAAATTCTCAAAAATATCATTATCGAATTCACCTCCATGATCACTTCTAATGTTTTTAATTTTTAATATTTTGACGTTCTGAATTATTTTAACAAAGATTTTAAAGTTTTTAAAGCTGTCACTTTTATTTTTGATGAAAATCATTCAAGTTTGTCCTGAAAAGTCATCTACAATTAAAAAAACATATTTATTATAAGTTATAAATTGAATTTAAGTTGGTCCAAATAGATCCAAATTTAATAAATCAAGTGATTGTAATGTAAAAGTAATTTTGTTTCATTTAAAAGATGATTTAATTAATGTTCCTAACCGATAAGCATCACAAATGTTGTTCACTTTAGAATTCATCTTTAGTATACCATTTACTAAATTATTTGTAGATAATTTGAACATTGTTGTGAAATTTATATGGTAAAATCTCTTGTGCATAACCAATGATCATTTTCTTCAGCTATTAGGCATATGATTGTGCTATGATTAATTTTCATATTTAACACATATATTGTCAAAATAGATCCAAATGTAATAAATCAAGTGGTTGTAATGTAGAAATAATTTTCTTTCATTTAAAATATGATTTAAATAATTTTCCTAACTGACAAGCATTACTAATGCCATTCACATTAAAATTCATCTTTGGTAAACCTTTTACTAAATTATTTTTAGATAGTTTGTTTATTGCTTTGAAGTTTATATGACAA
Organism: Allium cepa; assembly: GCA_030765085.1. Lineage (NCBI taxonomy): Eukaryota > Viridiplantae > Streptophyta > Magnoliopsida > Asparagales > Amaryllidaceae > Allium > Allium cepa. The sequence continues at coordinate 46,004,425 of CM060940.1, read as the reverse complement.
AATCTCTTGTGCCATAACCAAGGATCATTTTTTTAGCTATAAGACACATGTTTATGCTATGATTAATTTTCATATTTAACATGTATATATTTCTTTCTCTAATTTCTAATTTCTTGATAAATAAAATTTTTATTTTGATCAAATGTATTGCATTTATTTCTTAAAATGATATATTAAATCCTTTATCCCAAAGTTGACTTACACTAAGCAAATTACGTTTTAAATTTTTAACTAGTAAAAACTTTGTAATAAGTGGTAAGTTAGATGTACCATCATTTCTCACATCACCTTTGTCAATGATGTACCCTTTGAAGTTATCTCCAAACGTGGTAGATCCTCCATCTGAATAGATAATATTAATCAACATATCTTTATTTTCTATCACGTGCTTTGAGAAACCACTATCGAGTATCCACTTTCCTCTTTTTTAGTTAGTACCTACAAAAATATACAAACGACATTGGTACCCAACTTTTGTTAGGGTCCTAAGGCTTAGATCTTAGGAACCCAAACCCAAGAGGGTTTAGAGTTCTCTTTATAAGTAAAATTTTCATTTTTGTGAACTGTATCTATAGAAGTATTTATATACTTATTTCTGATAAAATAATTGTTTGTCTTCAGAACCCAAATCATAATAGATTTTGGATGATTAAATCCATTTAAAATAGGTTTTAAAAAATTATTATCTTTCTTTTTTAAGTTTTTATACAAAGAACTATTATTTTTAGGAATATTATTTGTCATTTTATTATATCCTAATCCTTTTTTATTTGAAATGGCCTATAAATTTTCTATAATTCTTGAAAGATTTCTCTTCCTTTATTGAAGTTAAAAATGTTATTGGTAATATTCCCTAATTATTTTTAAGACAACAAATTTTAATATTTTAAAAGTAAATTTTAGTTCGTGATTATCGAATAAAAGAATATCAGTCTTTACTTTTGGAGTTTATATTTCCCTACTAAGCATTATAACTTGAGAGGTTTTATTAAAACAAGATTCTTGAGTGATTACAAGTTCTTCTTTTCAAATTTTCTTCTCATCTTTTAACATATCTACTTCAATTTAAGTTCTATTTAACTTTTCAATTCTATCTTTATTTTTCTTTTGATATTTCTAATAACCCGCTATTTTGAGCCTTTCAAATCAATAATAAAACCACACATGTCAAAATTGAAGTGTTTAAAACCATAGATTATTAATTATTTTAGGGTAAATAAAATCAATCACAGACATGGAACAAGCAGAATATCTCGTAGCAGAATAAATAGAACATAGTAGCTCAAGAAGCTATTAAATACATAGCGTCAAACAAATACATGATATCAGAGTCAGAAAGCAAAAAAAACTGAAAGTTCAAATCCATAAGTCTACTAATACATAAGTAGCTCACAAGAAATGAAATAACTGAAATAAGAAATAATAGATAGATAGCTAAGCTCCATCAGATCTCTAGCTCCAAAAAGTAAATCCAAGGCTATGATACTTAAGTTGAGGCACTCAGGCTGACCCGAGCATAAAATCAAACAAAACACTTGAGTCAGAACTAACATACTTATAGAAGTAAACTAACTCAAATGAACTGTACAATAAAATGCATCAATAACTTAAAGGATGTTTGGGATTGCCATCCTTTAAGGATCCGTTAAATTATTTACTATGTAGTAATTTACGCTATGTACGTAATGTCTAGTAGTAAAGTATAATATACTAAAAATAGCGTTAAGGCATTATTCATATCCCCATTAACACATTTTATAACGTCGTAGTCTATACAGTATTGTAAACTCCACCAAACCTATGGGCTATTAGAGAGCACTCTTTGGGTATGGCACAAAACAAAATCATAATGGGCTTGCTAAGAAAGATGACAAGGCACACGAGGCTATACCTGGGGTAGGATTCTACCATTTTGCGGCACTAGGCTGGTGGTAATGCGTACCAGCTACTACCGCCCACCTCGGAAAAACACTCCTATAATCAAAGAGCCCCAAATCAGTTACAAAGTAAAAGATATGGTATCGACGAAGTGTGACCGATCAGGGGAGCGACCTCACTTGGCCTGGTAATAGCTCTTGTTTTATTCATCTATGCTGAACAGGGGGTCAGGGTATCATTTATTACCTTATACCAGAAGCGTTCGTCAAACTATCCTACTTCGTTCTGGATCCTCCACTGCGTGTATAGTTGTTAAAGTGGTTTCGGAATTGGCAGAGAGTATGACAATGTCCAACCTAGGTCTCATTAATAATCAATCGTTATATTTTTCCACACCTTGGTCACTTTAGAAAACATTTATAAATATAAATCTTGAATTATAATTTAAATTAACACTAGAATATTTAACTTCAATTATATCTTTGATTAAAAACATTTATTTCAAAATTCATAAATCAAATTATTACATTCCAAAATCATATCTTTAAAACTTAAATTAAATCTTACTTAAATTTTAAATCCTTCGAATAAAATTTATTTACAAATTATTCTCCACTTAATTTTCTTAAATTTATTTATTAAAGTTATTGTATCAAATCTACATTTATTATATTTAATTAAAAATATACCTTTTCATATTAAATTAAAACAATATTTATTATATTAAATTAAATCAAAAATATATTTATTATATTAAATTAAATTAAAAATATATTTATTATATTAAATCTAAAAATATATTTATTATATTAAATTAAATTAAAAATATATGTATTATATTAAATTAAATTAAAAATATATTTATTATATTAAATTAAATCAAAAATATATTTATTATATTATAAATTAAAATATATCTATTATATTATAAATTAAAAATATATCTATCATATTAAATTTACTTTTAAAATTATTTAAACTACATATTTAAATTAATTAAAATTATAAGTTAAAAATCTTAAAATTTCCGTTAAAACATATTTAGCTTATAATTTAAATATTAAAATGTATAAAATATTATAAATTTCCAAATATTAATTTTTTAAATAAAATCATTAAATTAAACTAAAATTTTGAAAATCAAATTTACTAATTCAAAACATACTTTAAATTTAGAAAATAATTTTAAATAATATAAAATAAATTTGAAATAGACGAACGGTGTCTATGTATAATATTCCACCTTATGGTCTAGTGATTAGGTATATGTCCTTTCAACCCAAAACTTTGATTAAATTTCTTTGTATATATCATTTCAACTCGTATCCTAAATTCAAATCAATAAAATCACTTAGGCATATCATTTCAACCCATTACGATTTTTCCTAATCTAAAATATCGTTCGGGTATGTATCATTTCAACTCATAGTCAGAGAACTTGCAGAGTGATATAAAATAACATAGCATAACATAACATATAACATATCAATGAGCATAACAATATATATTATGTTAACTTGAAAAATCCTAACACTTTACTATCAATTCAAATGTTGTCGATTCACATAAAATAAGCATATCAGTCGTGAGTGATTGCTCACCTTTTGTGACTAGAGAAATTGACAACAACGGCGAATGGACACGACGAAACACGACGATTGGACATGAAGAACACGAACGAAAATTGAATCCAAGCTAGCAAATCTAAACCCGAATCAAGCTATGAACTTTGAAGCAAACTTTTTTTCTTTTCTTTTCTTTTCTTATTTTTTCCTTTTTTACATAAAATGAAGAGGAGGGGTTTGTCCTGGGTGCTAGGGTGGCTCGGCCTAGGTTTGTGGGTGTGGTCGGCAAGGGTGCAGGTGGGTAGGAGGGGGTGTGGCCGTGGGGTATGGAATTGGGTAGCCAAGTTTGTGGAGGTAGGTGGTGGGTTCGCGGAGTGTGGCCGTGGGTAGGTTGAGATGATGGCATGTAGGATGGTGTGTGCGCCCAGGTAGAGGGTACGGTAGCATGGGTGAGGAAAGAGGGGAGAGAAAGAGTGAGAGGAAGAGGAAGTCTGGGGAAAAGTGGAAGGGGCTATGGTTTTAGGCTATAGAATTGGAGGAGGTTGAGATGGAGGAAGGAGGATATGGAGTTTTACTGTAGTTTTATTTTGAGGAAGAAGAACGAGAAAGAGGAAGGGCAGAAAGAAATATGTACTTCACCTTTCTCAACAGACACAATTATTCAGAAGGGATACTAACTATACAAGCGACTCCTAATATCACGGCCAAACCACCAAGCCCAATAAATTAAGCCCATACCCAAAAACCCAAACAAAAGAAATAGGATAAAGCACACAAAATAAACATGTGTTTCTACGAAGAAAATTGCGGAAATGAAGATGCAATCGAAATTTAACGAAACAAAAAGTCGAGAGGAGATCAAAATTCAGTCTAGTTTCACAATAGAATAATAAAATTTCAAATTTAAAATTTTCAACAAAAAGTTTAACTTTGACCAAGTTTGACCAAAATCTGAAATTTCAGAAAAAAATTTATTTTATTAAATTTGGAAAAATATATTACTCCATATCCTAAAAATGATATTTAAATTCAAATTTATTTAATTTTAAAAATATTAAATTTAAAAATTCAATAAAATCTCTTTTAGAATTTGGTTGAATTTACGGGTCGTTACACTCTCCCCCACCCAAAACTTTTCATCTCCGAAAAGGAAAAAAGAGAGAATAGAAATGAGCAGAAAAGATGAGATAGATTAACGAATAGTGCCTGGAGCAAACAACTCCGGATTCGAATCACGCATGCTCTCCTACATCTCCCAGGTACAATCCCGATCATCGGTACTCTACTGCATGTTGACTACGTTCATAGGTTTTCTTCTCAACTGCTTCATGACTCTATCAACAATACCAAGTGGCTTCCTTTCGACTGTGAGATTTGGCTCAACATCAAAACTCTCGAGTAAAGCAGGCTGAACAATCAAAGAAGGAGCATTGAGTTACTTATGAAGACGAGAGATATGGAGCACATTATGCAATTCAGATAGCTTCTCGGGCAAATCGACTCGATAAGCTAATGGACCAACTCTCTCTAAGATGCGTAAAGGACCAATAAATATAGGAGCAAGCTTCCCTCTCCTACCAAAGCGAATCGCATTCTTCAGCGGCAAGATCATCAGAAAAACCTGATCGCCCACTGAAAATTCCAAATCCCTTCTCCACCGACCATCGTACTTCTTTTGCCTATCCTAAGAAATCTTCATCTTCCTCTTGACCTCCTTAACCTTCATGGATGCTTCTAGAATCATGTCGGGTCCAAGAACCAAACAATCACCGGATTCAATCCAACAAGATGGAGATTTGCAAGATCGTCCGTAAAGAGCGGCAAACGGAGACATTACGATACTAACCTAAATTCAAAGGATAAGATTAAATAGATTGATGCCTACAGTGAAATTAAATTAAGAATTAAGATTATACCTAATAGGTGTTATTATAAATGAATTCAATGAGATGGAGACGATCTTCCAAAGATCCTCCATGATCAAAAAAACAGACATGAAGAAGATCTTCCAGAATCTTACTAAATCTCATCTGACAATCGGTCTACGGATGATAGGCTGTACTCAAATTCAGATGAGTACCCAGAGCTTCCTGAAATGCTTTCCAAAACTGGCTAGTAAAGATAGGATCTCGACCATAAACGTTGATGGATGGAACACCATGAAGCCTGGCAATCTTTTTCATATAAATCTCAGCTAAACTCGAAGTAGTGCGGTTAGACCCGACTGAGCTGACTTGGTCAGTCTATCCCCAACTACCCATATACTCTCATTACCATTCTAGCCCTCAGCAATACATCAATAAAATCCATAGAAACCTGTTCCCACTTCCAACTGAAAATCTCAAGGGGTTGCAACAATCAAGTGATCTTCAGATTATCAACCTTAACCTGTTGGCAAGTAGCACATCTACTAACATAAAGGGAAATATCTCGTTTTATACCACTCCAACTGTGTCAACCCGCAAATCTGTACCCTTTGAATCGAAAATAAACCACACATGTCCAACCCAAACAGCACATACCGATGGAAAGTCAAGCGAAAGAAAAGAAGGGAGAAGAAGAGAGGAGAAGAAAGAGAGAAGATAGAACCAAATAGTACAATACAGAATCTCATGATCGCTGCAAAACAGAAACTGTATATATATATATATATATATATATATATCAATCAGAGTTCAACAATCAAAAAATAATTATAAGCCTGGACAGTTATAATAACATGGCCTCATAATTGCCGATAATAAAATAAACTAAGCAACAATGCAGCGGATAATCAATAATCAAAACAGATACGCGTATATGTAAATGAAGATCTCAGCTCTCCTGCTGAAGCTGCAAAAGCACCAAATCTGAACCTGTAAATATACTCGATCTAACCCGAGCATTGAAAGGGAAGAATGTCCAGATCAGTCTGGTAAACCAGCGTGAGAAACACACTCAGCTGAATTTATTAAACTACCAAACTTTTCCTTTATCAAAACAAAAGTGTCTCGTAAGATAAATTCACGCATAAACACGAACATGTTTTTACCCTATGATAACCAAAAGATCTCTTATCAAATCAACTGATATTATACTAATGTCTAGTATCCAAATAATATTAATCATAGCCGAAATTGTTAGATTGATTAAATTTCAACATATAGCGCAAAATGGGTAATACAATTAAAATAGTAGGTACATAGTGGAGTTTTGATTTCCATACAAATGACTAGTTGAAGAGACTACCTTCCGATGGGTACATATCTAGATGGATGTCCTGAGGCACAAAACATCTGCCCTATACCAAAAAAAGACCGGCCTACCTCTATAACTAGATGGTACCGAATATGTCATCCTCTGATCATTACCGACCTTTACCGAGGGACCTCACAGCATACAAACCACAATAATTAAATACACGATGTCATAGCATGTGAAGATATATCTAGAAGATGATGATCATATCCTATTTGGGAGCGACCTACTTAGCCTTGCCGCATCTGACCCTGTTTTGGTCATTTTCGGTTGATGAGGCCAGAGGTAATGATTACCTTTCACAAATCACAATCATATCACTTAGAATGCCACACAGCCATTTCCATTGACTACTAATTGCCTTCCATAAAAATACAACGCTTGAGCCAATGCGTCTCAAGGAGGATGTTAAGCTAAGGGAAGTTGTCTTCTCCGCCACTACAGATGTACATTTGTAAAAACCAATGTACGTAATGTTTAGAAATGCAATGTTGGACAAACATCCATACAAGTTGTTCAGGAACATGGAAAATCGAAGGTACTCTCCTACCACATCCTGTCGGGAAATCCCTTGTATTAGTAGCGAATAGTCCTTGCATTGGATATTTCATAATGAAGAGACCACTGTCACTATATGTATATTGGGATTTTATCCCAAAACAATCAACAAGATGTCCCCCACTATGAAAATCCAGAATATCAATATCACCACAAGCAACTTGCACAATCGTCGAATATACGTTGCTCCGAAGTGGTTTTCGGATAAACCGATCGCAGTCTCTTCACACCAACAACACAAATTCGTTTCTCAACCTTACGCAGAAACTAAGTCTCATAGACTTATCACGTATCCAACTTTCAACTTTCTATCCTTCGGGCAAAGAAGGAAGCTCCATAGATTGGAGTAATACTCCGCACTACACGAATCAGCATTCTCAACACAAATTATAACCAAACCTACACCGAAGGCTACGTACTAAGTGTACGACTAAATAGTTCCAACACCAAGTCGAGGAACTAAAATGACCAAATTTAATAGTCGACTGTTTAACTATCAAAGAAAACAAACAAATATTTAGCATCATAACAATCACTAGGCCCTTTCAATTAATCTTTTATTAATTCAATCACTTTTCGAATATTCACTTCAAATTATCTTTTAAAAGACGTAGTCTCAAAACCATTTCAATACTGGGTAACATTTCCATATACTTATTTAATAATAAGTTATTCACAAACATATTTATTTTCAACACTTAGAAAATATTACATATATTTAAATCACGATTAAGTATATATTTTATTCTTTAAGGAAAACATTCACTTAAACATCTTTTATTTGGGTTAAAAGGAATGTTGCGTAAAACATCGTTATGACAACCCAAAATCAACAGTATAGCGAAAATAAGATAGATATATAAACATCATATACCATACAGAATATTTCCTTTCAAAAATCATTTACTATAACAACGGTGTTATGGTCCGTCGTTTCCTTACTTCTCGAAAATGTCTATTTCAACAATAAATATAGAAATCTATGTATTCGATACTTGACACATTTTAAAATATCTTCAAATCATTTAAATCCATTTAAGATGCCATTTCCAAAAATATCCATTTTATTCAATATATTACTCACTGTCCAAAATTGTGAATCTAATTCTCTTATCCGATCTCGATACTTCTACACATTCTTTAAAGAATAATCCACTGTCCAAAATCTTGGATATAATTCCAACCAAATTCTTTATTATTGCAACATTAAATTTAAAGGATTATCCACTGTCCAAAATCATGGATATAATACCTTTAATAAACTTCTATATTTAACTTATCAAATTTAATTGATTTCGGATTTATAAAACAATAACATTTATATTTTATAAAAACTTCTTTTTCTAAATCTCCTTTATTAACCAATTTTATTTATTTGCCAAAAATTCAAATTATAAGTAAATTACTTATAAATCATTTATTTACAAATTCATTCATTTATAAATTCACTAAATAATAAATCTATAACTCTTATTTACTTATAAAATCCATTTATAACTTCATTTTAATACTTATAAAACACCTTTACAATTTCACAAAAATCATAATTTTTATAACAATAAAAATTATCACATTTATTTATTAAAAATAAATTCATTTACTTAACAATTAAAAAATTAATAAAACATCTATTTCCAAAATCACTTAAAAATCCTTTTTAATTTGGAAGTCATCATTTAAACATTTTAAAATTCAAAAACAGGTCCAATACTGCAACAGCACCAAATACATCAATCATTGCATCCAAACCATCATATATCATATGATAACAGCATGTATCACAAAATCTGTAAATAAATCAACACTGGTGAAGAATCCAGTTGGGTCCCTCCAAGCTGTCACCTGCAACAAGTATACATATTAGAATATGTTTACAATGTCCGCTTCGAGGCAGACACACGTACAAAAGATCGTCCGCTCATATACGGGAACGTATAGGGTCTCATCTGTCCAATATGCCGAAATATATCCAAATACCAATCAATATATAGATAATATATCATATATCATCCAAAAAATCATCAATCATAATAAAATTTATTCTCACTTATATGAAAATATCAGCGAGTCAGAAAGAGTGAGTTGTACTCACATTGCTTCCAATAGCAATTGTAGTGTTCTATTCTGAATCAAATTAAATAGGCATTTAATTTTACCTAAAATTCTCATTAGCTTCAATCAACTCAAAACTAGATCTAGAATACAGTGCTCGTCAATACGGGCCCAACGCAATTTGTTTCGTCAAAAAACGGACCTCGTATGAAGAAGTGATGCAATTTTAAAGTCTATACAATTAAATATGTATCGATTTACACATTTTCTTTCAATTTTCAAACCCCAGGAAATCTCAGCCGTTCTATTTTCAAAACTAGATCATCGCCGATCCTAATGTTCTTCACCCCTATGTTTATTCACGTTGAACAAACCCATGGTAGCCACTTTCTTTCATCAAATTTTCGAGCCTCCCTCGTCAATCTAAACGTTAATCAGAGGGCATCGTTTTAAAGTAATTACTGTCGCATGCCACCGCCTCGAACATCACGAAGCTCGGTTTCCTAGAGGCCTCGAAAAACGTAAACAAAAGCCGGAGTTGTAACAAAGATTGCCGTCGATCCACTTCGTATTTTCCGATCATAACTGTTGATCGTGTAGAGCTCGAGGTTCTCTACAATGTTGTAGTTGAAGGATATTTATAATTCTCAATAGATTTAGAGATTTTAAGTGGAGAAGAATCGATAATTCTGGCGATTGGTTTTGTATGTGGCGGCTAATCCTAGATGAATTAGGGTTTTTGCAAAATAGAAAACGTTAGGTCCTTATATAGAAAATTTCATGACACCATTCACCCACAAAAATTTCAAACTCCAAACGAAGCGTGCCTCCTGGCGTTATAATGTTTTACCCCTATTCCGAACACAACGGAATATCGATCAAAAGCCAATTCGATCGTATTTGGAAGATAGGTTTTCAAATCGACTATTTAAATTTAAAATTCATTTAATCAAATTTCTACGCATTTTAGCTTCCCTCGGACAAACCGTAAATCCGATTGACACGGAATTTGAAATCTTGCAATAGTATAATATTACGAATCCATTGAAATTTATTTCATCGAAATCCAAGAATGTTTGAAAAATGGCTATTTTTACTCGTTAATTAAATATTAAAATATTCAATTTTTACAGATTAACTTTTAATTCAATTTCAAAAGTTCTCTAACATCATTCTAGTTCAAATAGAATTTAATTCAACTTTATAAATCATTTTTCTTCACATTAAATTCAATTTCCAATTATTTCTGCAATCTCAAATATTAAATTAACAATTTAATTATCCAATTAAATTACTATATTCGAAATATAATTCATTCAGCTTATAAATTAACTTGTGAATATTTAAAATTAATTAAATATATGAATTTCAAATGATAGAAATTCTGGGTCGTTACATTCTCCCCTATTTAAAAGAATTTCGTCCTCAAAATTACCAGGTAAGAAAAAGTCACAAAATCCATTAACTTTTCAAAACAATTCATTCAAATTAGATTTCAAATCTATTCAAATATTTTTACTTTTTCCAAAATCCATTAGTTAGACTTCCTATAAATGCTTTTCTAAAATTTCAATCCATATATAGTTATCTTTTAAAATCAACTTATATCGTTTCAAATTATTACTCATAATCAATATTTTTAGTCATCAAATTTTTTTCACTTTTCCTAAAATTTTCTACGCCACAAATTTTCAGAAAAATTCGCCAAGGTCTTCGTTGCACGGTTCGACTGTAGTAGGATCACACTATATATATATATATATATATATATATATATATATATGTATGTATGTATATGTATATGTATCACAAATATACATCTCATCATCGAGGATAAGGCATCGTGTGGGGAAAAAAGTGTAAATGTACGATATGTAATCCGAGATATGTACCTTATATATTATTAGCAAGCATGTACGGCTAATATAGAGCGAAAGTGAGCTCCAAATGCGAAGTAAGCACCATCTGAACCTATTAATTACTCAACAAACAATGAGAAATATACATACATACATACATACATACATACATACATACATACATACATACATACATACATACATATATATGAAAGTAATATCAATATACAACATATACCACTACAACAACTATATATGTCGTCATAGCAAATGCAACAAAAACAACAAATCCAACCATCAAACCACTATCATCCAACTAACATCCAACAAACCTATCTTTATCCAACAAATCCATATGCATTCATTTCTTATTAATATTCAATGAATTTGCTTTCAATTTAATCACATTTGATTCATTAACATTGGATTTTACTAACGTTCATTCATTCGTATTCAATTAGTTTACATTCACTAATCCACATTCAAATTTGTTGTGATATCCCGGAATTTCAAGCAAGTAATATGTGATAATCATCTTTTATAAATTATTTAAAATTGGCAAATTATTCTTTTTAAACAAATAATTATGTGTTGTTTATATGTAATATATAAGTAGATTTTAAATAGAATTTGAATTTGCAATTCAATAAGATACATATCTTAAAATAAATTGGATTTAAAAATATATATCTAATTTTTATTAGAATATAATTAGTTTTATATTATTTTCTTTAAAATATTTTATAAATATAAAATTATGAAAATGTATTAACTAAATAGAAAATAAATATAACGATTCATGAAAACATATTAAAAATATATTAATACATGCACATTACGAATGTAAGTTAATTAACACATGCAAATGACAAATGTAAGATAAAGTAACAAATGTCACATTTATTGATTTTAATTTATTTTTATAAATATTAGGAAATCAAGCTATAAATATATCTACACTCCATTCTTTCGTTCCTTTATATTCTCATTTTCAGAACTAAGAAAATAAAGGTCTGTAAACACTTAAAACCAGAAAATTAAAAATCAACCAATAATCTTTTTAAAGCAACAACTCTTACAACCTAAATCACAATGCATATCAAAGCAAATTCACCAAGATCAATCAAATTCATGTTAGTTTTTTTAAAAGCAAGATTCAAGCTAAACAAAGTTTCCAGTTTCAAGTTTCAATAAAGATCAGGCATTTTCCAGTTTTCTCAGTTCAAACTTCTTTGTTCATCTGTTTCTGGTGAGTAAACATACTATAATCTACTAAAAACTTGATGCATGTGATGATCTTTAAATGTTATGGTATGAATTATGCTTTGCATGTATATATAAATGTGATTCCTGTATATATGTATATGATATAAGTGTGCATGTCTATGCTGCTCTGCTTTTAGTTCATAGGGTTTTAAAACAAAGTATAAATTCAAAATCTCTTCCCCAAATCTCTTATTTCTGGTGATGTTTAAAAAAATATTTTTAAATTAACAAGAACTAAGATTTAATTTTTTTTATGTATAATAAATTTGAATATTATCTGGAGAATAGGAAAGACAATGGAAAACTTTAAAACATGTAAATTTCAAACATCGCAGTTCTTTCATTTATTTATGTAAGCTTAATCACCATCGAAAATCATGAATTTTACAATTTAAATCAAGATTTTTAGTTTGTTTTTTAGTGAGAAATTCGCGGTTGATCAGATTATGGGTTTTGAGGCTTTTTTGGTGATCGGAGGACTTGGGAAGGTCGAGATCGATACTGGAGGTGGCGAGGAAATAGGCGAGCTAGAGAAATATGTTAGGTGGGTTTTTAGACCACCGTGGTGGCGGCCACGCGTCGGAGTAGGGTTTAATACCCAGTTTTAGTCGAGGTTTTAAATGGATCCGTTGCATCGTCTCTGGAGCATTGGAGTTCATCGGAGTGGGGGGAAAAGATGAGTGGTTGGCCGGGGAAGGATGTGGACGAGGTTTCGTGGTTGCTGGTGGTTGACAACGTCAGGACGAGGTGGTTCTTGGTCGGTGGGTTTCGTTCCAGTGGGTTCTATCAAGTCTCTTTTGATTTCGCGATCGATTTGGAAGTTTGGGTGGTCGGACGCTTTGAGGAGGTGGTAGCAGACATGTGAGGAGTGACGGCGATGGTCGGAGTGGCGAAGTTCAGTCGTGCACATGCACGAGGTTTTCTGTGTATCAGTTTTTGTTTTTAGGGAAGAAGGTCGGTGTCTCGGGGTGGGTCTCGAGATAGAGGTGTTGTGGCTCGAGCTTGATGTCGGGTTGTTGCACAAGTTTTTACTTATAACAGTTTTAAAAATTTCTAACCAAGTTTAAAAAAGAAGAAGAAAGTCTTAGGGCTGGACTCGGGTAAGAACCAGGTTAAACTCGGTAGATAATTTTAGCGATTTTTAAATTTAAATTAAGCAAGTTTATTAAAATTTAAAAGTAAATCAAGTTTAAGTTATTTTTAAATCAATTTTCTTTTATATAATAAATTCTTTTAAACAATTGGTTTAAGAAGTTGTATGATTTATTTTACTTAAATTAATTGAGATAAATTCTTAAGTTTATTTTAAAACTTAAAATAAATGGTTTAATCAAATAGTTAATTAAAACATAAAATGTTTAAATTTATGTGTTAATGATAATTAAATAAATATAAAGATAAATGTTCTATATTAAATTTAATTAAGATTTTAGGTAATTATAGATTAACTAAATTAATTAAGTAATTAGAGAGAAATTAATTAATTAATGATTAAGGATTAATTAATTAATAATTAAGGGTTATAAATTAATTAATTAGAGATTAATAAATTAGTAATTAAAGATTAACTAATTAGTAATTAGGATTAGTTAATTTGTAATTAAGGATTAATTAAATTGTAATTAAGGGTTTATTAATTAGTAATTAAGATTTATTAATTAATAATTAAGGTTTATTAATTAATAATTAAAGGATAATTAATTGGTAATTAAATATAATTAATTGATTTATAAAAGTAATTAAAGAATGATTAATTAATTAAAATGGTTTGTAATTAATTAATGATTAATTTAGTAGGTTAGGTAATTAATTCATAAGTAATTAATTTAATTTGAGTTAATTAAATTAATTATAATATGGATTAATAAGTCTTGCTTATGGATGATTGATTGTATAAAATGTTTGGATTGGTATTTATAGTATGATAATCTGTGATACTATGTGATGTGATATTTGGATATAACTGTGATAAATGTGTGATATTTATCTATGATGAATGCCATATGTATATAAATTTCTGAATGTAATTAAATTTTTTAAACCTTAAATAACTTGTCCTTTAAGAAACGTTTGAATTTCGATGGGACCAAGATCGAATATCAAATTTGTTATCCAAAAACCACATCAATCCAAGTTAAATGATAAGTCGTGGAATCTCAAGTGAAGATCGAGATGAAGTTCGGAGTACAAGGGCTATTGTGGTTAACTCTAAGGGTGATTCCATAATGAGTGCAACGAAATAGTACCTTCGGTTTCGTTCGAACTCGGAACGAACTTGTTTGGACAAATGCTATCAGACCATCGTCAATGGAGGACGATGAGCATTCCAAGACAAGCGTTCTAAAAAGGTAATCGTTGCTTCAAGCATCATCAATCGAGAATGGCTAAAACGAGGGAGGTGCATGCAAGGCTATGTGGGTAGCACCCAAGTAGGATAAGATTTTCCACTGTCTAGAGGTCCCTTTATTCGGCTGTGTAGGTGGTCGTTGGCCACAATCGTGGGGTTGTCTTTTTCAAACTATCCAGTAAGGGGTAGCTCCGGCCTTGTGTTGCAAGGGATCAGGGTGGATCTTCGGTATAGTGATCTAGACCACGTACTGTAACGGGCGGTACCATAGTAGCCTTGCCATTTTTGGAATCCCATCTCCAATAAGTGATCTCGGACTTGATTGTATACCTATGTTTGCTAGAATTTAATGAATATAACAATTTCGGCTGTGTGAATATTTATTTGAAAACCCTAGACACTATTACAATATAACTAGATTTTCCATTAAACGTTTGGGTTATCGTCCGTGTTTATTTGCGGAGAGTCTTACGAGATACCTTTTATTTCAAAGTTTTTCAAGTTAAACAACTTAACAGTTTACTCACACCAAATCCATGTCTGACCCAGAGTTTATTTTTATTTTCTTAAATCTTTGGTACTCAAATTTTTATGAGCAGCCAAATGATCGGTTGGCTTGACGAATTTTGGAATGCTTAGAGCAGGAGTCTTGGCGTATCTACATATCTATTTCCTATATGTTGGTATGTTTTGTCTGTTTTGTTTTGAAATGTAATGGATAGACAACTCTTCACGACTGTTTACTGTGATGTTGTAACTGTATCGACTCTGATGTGTAAAGACTATGTAATAGTTATGTGATATATTGTAAATTTTTTTCATTTTCGCTGTGAGATTCTCATATTATTGTTTCTTTCTTTTTATCTATTCTTCTTCTACCTATTTCTTTCTTATTGATGATACATCTTTCTGTGGAATGAAAGGCAGGTTTTCACAGTTGGTATCAGAGCCCAGGTTGAGATAATACCTAGGCTTTGGAATAGTATCTATCCTGAGAGCGTGTATTTGTAATTTTCATATATCTATACATCTATTTAATTCTTGAGTTAACTGTCCAGGTTGCCAACATGAGTTCTAGAGGAAGGAGAGGTAGAGTTGTGGGCAGCATGATAACCGCTAATGGAAGAGGTCCGACTGCTTGCGAGGTTGTGCATCCAACGCCGCCTCGAGTATGTTTTCCTTCTTTTTGTAAGGATTTCACCAATCTAGGAGGAAGACCTTTTAAAGGATCGGAGTCCATCATTGAAGTTCAGGCTTGGTTACGCTCCTGTGAACAAATTTTTAAGAGTTTGGACCTGTCAGATGAGAAAAAGAAGGTGATGGAATCGTGGCAACTTCAAGAAGGAGCTGCAGCTTGGTGGGATGCAGTTACAGTGAATATTTCAGAGGATGATATTTCTTGGAGTAAATTTAAGGAGCTATTTGAGGAATAGTTCTCGCCTACAGCTGGGAACACTCGTCTATATAGAGATTTTCTAGATCTAAAGTACGGGAGCATGTCTATATCAGAATATGAGACTAAATTCAATGAATTATCTTGCTACAGACCTAGTATAATTGATACACCCTCAAGAAGAATGAGATGTTTGTACTGGGAATGAGGCCCGAGTTCCACAAGAAGATGAAGACTCATCTCAAGGGATCTTTCGTGGAATTGGTCGATATGGCATTGAGGTATGAGGAGCTTATGAACAAAAAACCTTTTGCATCTGCAGCAGCACCAAGTGGAACTTCTTCCAATATAAAAAAAAAAGCATATTCAACCCAAATTGGACGAAACAAAGCAAAGGGAAACAGGGAGGCAATAACAGAGCTCGTAAGTTTTATGTGTGTCAACAAGAGGGTCATTTGGCTAAGCAGAGTCCCGGGGGTAGATCTCAGTTGCAGCGTAAGAGTATACTTGGTTCTGCATTGGTTTGGAAATCTTTGTGTTTCAACTGTCATCAGCTGGGGCATATGGTGAAGGCTTGTCCACTTCTTCAGAAGGCCCATAAGAACAAGGTGTTTGCTCTTGAAGGTAAGCCATCAACTTCTTCTTCTAAAGGCAAAGAAGTTCTTGAAGGTACTTTGCTTATAGATGGCAATCATGTTAGAGTTTTGTTTGATTCTGGTGCCTCTTAGAGTTTTATTTATTTGGAAACAGTAGAGAAGTTTCATCTTACCCTTAGTATGGTAGACCGCCCTATTTTTGTGTCTAATCCTATAGGCGGAATGACCAAGTTAGATAAGATTTGCAAAGGCCTAAGAATTTCTTATCTGTCTCATAGTTTCTCTTGCGACCATTTGTATTGGATTTCAAAGGGTTTGACCTTATTCTGGGAATGGATTGGTTGGATGAACATAAGGCTATTTTGATTTATGAAGAGAAAATTATGTCCTTGGAAACTGAGTTGGAAAGATAAAAAAAGTGACTTGCGATAGTTCTAGAGTTCAATTGATTAAACTTTTTCATGGAATCGAGGCATCCCTTGAAGGCATAGAATCCGTCAAAGGAGTCAGGGATTTTTCAGATGTCTTCGAGGAAGTTAAAGGTTTACCCCCGCATCGAGAGATAGTGTTTCGATCGACTTGGTTCCAAGAGCAATACCTGTTGTTCAACATAGTAGAAGGATGGCTCCGAGAGCGAGAGAGAGAAGAGTAGGTGAAGCAAACCCAAGATTTCTTTGAGAAATGTTTGATCCATCCTAGTTTTTCTAGATAGGGTTCTGATGTAGTCTTTGTTACCCAGTCAGATGGGTCATTGAGAATCTGTGTGGATTATCGGGAGTTGAAAAAGGTTACTATTAGGATTAGGTATCCCCTGCCTCATATAGACAATCTTTTTTATCAACTCCATGGGGCTTCTGTTTTCTCTCAGTTGGATTTAGCTTCGGGTTTCCACTAGTTAAGGGTAGCTGAGGAAAGTATACCCTTGACTACGTTCAGAGGACCTAATTGTTTTTATGAGTGGCTGGTTATGCCTTTTTGGCTAACCAACGCTCCTACTTATTTTGTGGATCTGATGAATAGTTTTTTGGGATGTACTAAACAAGTCCGTGCTCGTGTTCATCGACGATATTCTCGTCTACTCTAAGTCTGAAGAGGAGCATAAGCAACATTCGGAGATAGTGTCGGAGACTTTGAGAAGACATGTTCTGAAGGCTAAGTTTTCGAAGTGCCATTTTTGAAAGTCGGAAGTTAGATTTTGGGACATATTGTATCTGGTGAGGATATTTCTGTAGATCTGGCCAAGGTAGCAACTATGCAAGAATGAAAGCAACCATACACTCCTACGGAAGTCCACAGTTTTTGGGGTTTGGCAGGGTACTACAGGAAATTTACCAGGGGCTACTCTAAGATTTCTTCGCACTTAACCAAGTTGACTAGGAAAGGAGCAAAGTTTAAGTGGACCGCCAAGTGTGAAGGGGCATTCCAAGATTTGAAGGCAAGGCTGACCAGTGCACCTATTCTAGCTATTCCTAATGGTAAGAGTAAGTTCGAAGTCTACACGGATGTTTGTGGAGTTAGGTGGGTGTAGTTTTGATGCAGAATGGGAAAGTGATTGCGTATGCGAGCAGGCAATTGAAGCCATGTGAAAAGAATTACGTTACGCATGATCTGGAATTGTTAGCCATTATCTTTGCTGTGAAGATCTGGAGGCACTATCTGTTGGGAGAGAAGTTCGAGCTTTTCACAGACCATAAACCTTTGTAATACCTTTTCTCCTAGAAGGATCTGAATTTGAGACCGCAGAGGTGGGTTGAATTTTTAGCATCTTATGATTTGGATATCCTTTATACTCTAGGAAAAGCGAATGTTGTGGCGGATACTCTGAGTAGGAATGTAGTTCTGTCTTTATTAGAAGTTGTTCCGACTCTTCATGAAAGGATTGTGAGTAAGCAAGGATCGATAGAAGTTTGAGTGAAATAATTAGGAGAGTCAAGGATGGTCAGTGTTTCAGTTTTGAGATTGATGACCAGGCAATTTCGAGGATCAACGGAGAATTTGTGTTCCATATTTCAAGGATTTGAAGCAAGAAGTTTTATCAGAGAGTCGTCTCTCTAGGCTGAGTATCCGTCCAGGGATTTCAAAGATGTATAAGGATATGAAGAGTGGCTTCTAGTGGAAAGGCATGAAGAAGGATATTGTTGTTTTCGGCAATGGATGTGCGATCTGTCAGCAGCTGAAGGGTGATCAACAGAAGACCGCAGGATTGTTGCAGCCTCTAGAAGTCCTTAATTGGAAGTGGGAAATGATATCGATGGATTTCGTCGACGGTTTATCAAGGACTAAAAAAGGAAATGAAGGAATATGGTTAATCGTAGACCGGTTGACCAAGAGCACCCATTTTATTCTGGTTAAGGCAACCAGAACTGCATCGTCTTTAGCAGAAATTTTCTTGAAGGAGAACATCAGGTAAGTTCCAGTCTGCATAGTAAGTGACCGTGACCCAATGTTTACCTGCAAAATTTGGGAGGCTCTGCAGACAACTTTGGGTACGAGATTGAGTTTGAGTACACCATATCATCCTCAGACCGAGGACAAAAAGAAAGGCTGAATCGTATTCTGGAGGATATGTTGAGGGCTTATGTTCTGGAATTCGGTGGTTCTTGGGAGGACCATCTACATTTAGTGGAATTCTTGTAAAATAATAGTTATCAGGCAAGTATCATGATGACACCTTATAAAGCTTTGTACGGGAGAGCTTGTAGATCACCGTCTTGTTGGGTAGAGTCGGGAAATTGTCTTGTTCTTGGTCCAGATTTTATACGAGTGGCATCTACAAAGGTGGAGCTAATCAAGAAGAGAATGAAAGCAGCCCAGGATCGTCAGAAGAGTTATGCAGACAAGAGATGAAGGAAATTGGAATTCGAAGTCGGAGATTTGATTTGTCAAGGTTTCCCCGATATAAGGAGCGATCAGATTTGGAAAGACGGAAAGCTTGCCCCAATGTATATTTGTCCCTTTCGAGTGCTCGAGATAATTGGTGTTTTGGCCTACAGGATGAATTGCCACTCCGGATAGCTGGAATTCACTATGTTTTTCACGTATCTCATCTGAGGAAGTACGTGTTCGACCCATCTCTAGTTGTGGAGACAGAAGTGCATGAAGATTTAGAGATCAAACCAGACTTAACGGTAGTTGGGCATCTAGTCCAGATAGTTGATCAAGACGAGAAGCAGCTCAGACACAAAGTGGTGAAGCTGGTCAAGGTTCAGTGGAGTGAGGATCCCAAAGACTATACCTAGGAAGCTCTAGATAGTTTTAGGAAAGCCAATCTAGATTTGTGTCTAGATAGCTAGTAATGTTTGTTTGAATGAATTGTTTGTTTGGATGTTAGTATATGACAATTACATATGCTGGGATTGTTTAAAATAAAAGCTTTTAGATTATCTTTTGCTTTTAAATTTCGGTGACGAAATTCTTTTTAAGGGGGAAGGAATGTGATATCTAGGAATTTCAAGCAGATAATATGTTATAACCTTCTTTTATAAATTATTTAAAATTGGCAAATTATTCTTTTAAAACGAATAATTATGGGTTGTTTATATGTATATATATAAGTAGATTTTAAATAGAATTTGAATTTGAATTTGAAATTCAATTAGACAAATATCTTTAAATAAATTGAATTTAAAAATATATATATAATTTTTATTAGAATATATTTAGGTTTATATTATTTTCTTTAAAAGATTTTATAAATATAAAATTAAGAAAATGTACTAACTAAATAGAAAATAAGTATAAAGATTTATTAAACAAATTAAAAATATATTTATACCTGCATATTACAAATGTAAGTTAATTAACACATGCAAATGACAAACGTAAGATAATTAAACAAGTGTCACATTTATTCATTTTCTTTTATTTTTAAAAATATTAGGAAATCAAGCTATAAATATATCTACACTCCTCTCTTTCATTCTTTTATATACTCATTTTCAAAACTAAGAAAACCAAGGTCTATAAACAACTCAAAACTAGAAAATTAAAAATCAAACAATAATCTTTTTAAAGAAACAACTCTTCCAACCTGAATCACCAAGCAAATCAAAGCAAATTCAACTAGATCAATCAAATTCATCTCAGTTTTTTTAGAAGCAAGATTTCAAGCTAAACAAAGTTTCCAGTTTCAAGTTTCAATAAGGATCGGGCATTTTACAATTTTCTCAGTTCAAACCTCTTTGTTCATCTTTTTCTGGTGAGTAAAAAGACTACAATCTATTAAAAACTTAATGCATGTGATGATCTTTAGATGTTATAGTATAAAGTATGCTTTGCATGTATGTATAAATGTGATTCCTGTATACATGTATATGATATAAGTGTGCATGTCTATGTTGCTCCGCTCTTAGTTCGCAGGGTTTTAGAAGAAAGAATAAATTCAAAATCTCTTCCCCAAATCTCTTATTTTTGGTGATGTTTAAAAAAAAAGCTTTTAGATTAACTAGAACTAAGATTTAAAATTATTTTTATGTATAATAAGTTTGAATATTATCTGGAAAATAGGAAAGATAATGGAAAACTTTAAAACATGTAAATTTCAAACATCATAATTCTTTGATTTATTTATGTAATCTTAATCACCATCGAAAATCATGAATTTTAAAAGTTAAATCAGGATTTTTAGTTTAGTTCTGAGTGAGAAATTCATGGTTGATCAGATTATGGGTTTTGAGGTTTTTCTGATGATCGGAGGACTCGGGAAGATCGGGATTGCTACTAGAGATGGCAAGGAAGTAGGCGAGCTAGGGTAAAACGGTAGGGGCGTTTTTAGACCAACATGGTGGCAGGCAGGCGTTCGAGTAGGGTTTAAAACCCTATTTTGGTCGAGGTTGTGAATGGATCTGCTGCATCGTCTCTGGAGCATCGGGGTTCATCGGAGTTGGGGGAAAAGTTGAGTGGTTAGTCGGTGAAGGTGTGGACGAGGTTTCGTGGTTTCTGGTGGTCGGCAGCGTCAGGATGTGGTGGTTCTTGCTCAATGGGTTTCCTTCCATTGTGTTCGATCGAGTCGATTTTGATTTCGCGATCGATTTGGAAGTCTAGGTGGTCGCACGCTTTGAGGAGGTGGTCGCCGACATGTGGGGAGTGATGACGATGGTTGGAGTGGCAAAGTTCATTCGTGCACATGCATGAGGTTTGCTGTGTATCAGTTTTTGTTTTTAGGGAAGAAGGTCTGTGTCTCGGGGTGGGTCCCGGGATAGAGGTGTTGTGGCTCGAGCTTGATGTCGAATTGTTGCGCGAGTGTATTACTTATAACGGTTTTAAAATTTTAAAATCAAACCAAGTTTAAAAAAAAGTCTCGAGGATGAACTCGGGTAAGAATCGGGTTGAACTTGGGTAGATAACTTTAATAGTTTTTAAATTTAAATTAAGCAAGTTTTTTAAAATTTAAAAATAAACCAAGTTTAAGTTATTTGTTAAATCAATTTTCTTTTATATAATAAATGCATTTAGATAACTAGTTTAAGAAGTTATATGATTTATTTTACTTAAATTAATTAAGATAAATTCTTAATTTTATTTTAAAAACAAAAATTAAATGGTTTAATCAAATAGTTAATTAAAAGATAAAATGTTTTAAATTTATGTGTTAATGATAATTAAATAATTGACAAAAATAAATGTTTTATCTTAAATTTAGTTAAGATTTTGGTAATTATAGATTAATTAAATTAATTACGTATTAAAGAGAAATTAATTAATTAATGATTAAAGATTAATTAACTAATAATTAAGGATTATAAGTTAATTAATTATAGATTATCAATTAGTAATTAAAGATTAACTAATTAGTAATTAGGATTAATTAATTTGTAATTAAGGATTAATTAACTGGTAATTAAGGATGAATTAATTTGTAATGAAGGGTTTATTAATTAGTAATTAATATTTGTTAATTAATAATTAATGTTTATTAATTAATAATTAAAGGATAATTAATCAGTGATTATAGAATAATTAATTGATTTAAAAAAGTAATTAAAGAATGATTAATTAATTAAAATGGTTTGTAATCAATTAATGATTAATTAAGCACGTTAGGTAATTAATTCATAAGTAATTAATTTAATTTTAGTTAGTTAAATTGTTTATGGTATGGATTAATAAGTCTTGCTTATGGATGATTGATTATATAAAATGTCTGGATTATATTTACAGTATGATAATTTGTGATATTCTGTGATGTGATATACTTTGGATATAGCTGTGATAAATGTCTGTTATTTATACACGATGAATGCTATGTGTACACAAAGTTCTGAATGTAATTAAATTATTTAAACCTTTAACAACTTGGCCTTTAAGAAACGTTTGGATTTTGATGAGACCGGGATCGGATATCAAATTTGTTATTCGAAAACCACATCGATCCAAGTTAAACATACGTCGTGTAATGTCACGACCCCGACTCAACCTTCAAAAACGGCACCTGAATACATCACATGTATTCAAATGCTGTAGATTTAAAAGTCGAATCTGGTTCGCCGGAGCTTATAACACATTAAGTAATACAACACAAGAAAAACGATATACCATTGATGCAACACCATGAATAAAACATTTTGATACAATGAATATCACATAATCAGAGATACACAACAGCAGAAAAGATAACAACGGAGGAGATAACTCCAACATGATCTTCAAAAGAGAATGAATCCACAATTTGCATCCCAATCCAATTCTCCAAAGATCTCCAAACTATAAGCTCAAACCATCATCAATGCTGAACTTAAGCAACTCCAATCCCAGAGAAATAAATGCGATCACCAAATCCAAAGGTTGGATGCTACCGAAGCTACAACTACTATTTGATTATTTGAAAATCTAACTCTAGGCTGCCCGTGTGGAAAAATTATGGGCACCAAGAGTTTAGAAAGGGAACAATAAACTCTAGGTCAATCATCAGACTGGTGCGAGCAAACAAAAATAGTTTATCTTTTAATAAAAGTAAACATAATAAATTTAAAGGAATCTGCAATGCTTTTCGAAAAATGAAACTACCATAAGGCCTCCCAGCACACACACAATGCAATCACACACTTGGGGGAGATTTCTCCTTATGATAGTCAATGATACTTGCTACGTAAAAACCTTTTGATATTATTATTAGTGTATAGTGCAAAATACCTTTCGAAAGTATAATATTAATCTTAGCCGGCATAGGTACCATTATGTTATGCCTGTCATAGCTACCGTTTGAGAATGGCAGGTTATACAACTACAATCATAAATGGAGCGTATTGGTGATTGGATTTCCAATAAATGGTCGGGCAAACGAACTTCCTGGGCCACATGGGTATGTCTCTAGAGGGACGCTCCGAGAACTTAACCATCTCTCTGCCAACACAAGGCGGGTTAATTCTGTAACTAGGTAACTACTACACGAATATGCCATCCGCTGGTCATTACCTACCTTTATCCGAGCGCTCAACACCAACAACCACAAAGTAGTAAATTTACAGCAACCATATAAGTTAAGTATCTGGGCTACATACCATGATACCACCCTTTTCCAGAAGGAAATGGACATACCCTTAGGGTCGCTACCCCAAAATAACCTTGCCGCATCCTTCCTATTTCGACCATTTCGGGTTGTGAGGTCCGAAAATGTCACGTCCATAAAGCTACGCTTTTCATAAAATCCATGCTCTAATCAACATAAGATATGCCATGTCCCGGTTGTTACCGACCTTTTTTCGAGTGCTCAAAACTGACAACCACAAAGTTGTAAATTTGCAGCAACCACATAGGTTAAGTATGTGGGATCCATACAATGATACCACCCGTTTCCAGAAGGAAATGGACATACCCACAGGGGGCGCTACCCCTAAATAACCTTGCCACATCCTTCATGTTTCGACCACTCTGAGTTGTGAGGTCCGACGAGGTCACGTCCACAAAGCTATGCTTTGCACAAAATCCATGCTTCGACGAACACATGATCAGCAGCACTTCGTATGCCACATTACCAAATTGGAAATGTATCACTAGCAACCATCAACTACATAACCTCTGAGGTCGTACGTCTCAGAGAAGGTTGTTAAGCTAAGAGAATAAATTCTCCGCCACCAAACAGAAATGTATTTGATAGAAACCAGCTTTACATCTCAAGGTATAATGTCAGACGTACATCCATACAATTCTGTTTCTGGTTCGAATAGAATCGAAGCCACTTCACAAAGTAGACCTTGCAATCCGGATAATCCCTAATCATGTCCGGACTCCCTATCACAAAGGGTGATCAATTCTCTATACCGGTGCCATTCGGTGGAGGGACATTCGATATGTAATCATTTCGCTTTCGAAAATACCCAGTCTTCACTACCAGTCTTCAAATGCTATCCATTTCTTCGTATTACTATTCGGAATGGGTTGTATGACACAAAGTCCTCTCTCGGCTAAGCTGAGTAACGAGCGCAATATTTAAAAACATATGGATATTGGGATCTTAGTTTAGTCACAACTTAAAGCCCAAAACCTTTCTTCAAATGGTTTAAAAAAATTATCATTTTCAAATCTTTTAAACAAAAATGTTCACTTTACAAGGTTCACCAATCTTTCACAAAGATTAATTCATAGCTTTCAAAACTATTTCAATTCCAAATCTTTTATACAAAAGATACACCTTTAACCTCTTCTTCAATTTGAAAACAAAGCTCACCAATCTTTAAAAAGATTAATTTATAGCTTTCCAAACAATTCCATTTCAAATTTGAAATCATTTCAACAAAAACTAGAAATCCTTCATTTATTTGAAAGTTATTACTATTTAAAAACAAAGAGTTTTCGTTTCGGGAATATCCGATCAAATATGCACAAGTTATAGCCTTTAAATATAAACTTAGGTTAAATTTAAATTCCCAAAATAATACTTTTTAAAATGGTTTAAATATCCCTATAAATATATTATATAACTTGTATAGCTTTTTTCTAAACGTATATTTGTCGAACTCAAGTTCTGATCTTGAATTCAAATTCAATTAAACTATTTAAATTTCAAAACTTTAACAAGTTATTTAAATAATTTTATCCTCGAAACTCCTTTCAAAGCTTTTCATATTTAACCCAATTCCAATTCCAAACCACTTTTGGATTCAAAATTCAACTTTTAAAATCATTTTGAATAAAATTCAAATATCTGTGACTTAACCGATTTCCTCATGAAATCCATATTTGTGTGTGTATAGTGTAGTCCAGGGGTTTTACACGATAGTGCAACATCATCAATCATCAAAATCCAATATAGAAATATAGATAAGCGGTATAATCCTATATCGCTTATCATCATTCTCAAATTCATAGATAAATAGTACAAATTCACCACAGATAAGTAAATTATATTCATTACAGCTCAAATCAAAATAATTCATATCACAAAGTATCACACATCAGGGATATCAAACAATTCAAAGCATTCCATGCAATCCAAACATCCAAAGGTAAGATCTATTGGTCATTTGATTAATTTAAACAAGATTAATCACTAATCCTGGTTAATTAACACTAATTTACTACAAATTATTTTAATTAATTAACCTTTAATAATAAATTAATTAACCTTAAATTTTAATTAATTATCCTTAATTAATAATTAAATAAATTTTAGTCATTAAATAATTAACCTTTAATTAATTAATTATTCTTTAATTAATTATCCTTAATTAATTATATCAATTAGTTGATCCTTAATTAATTATCCTTTATTAATAATCCTTAATTAATAAGTGATTATTCTTAATCACTTATATTAATAATTACTAATTAATTACATTGAATAATTATTACTTAATTAACCAATCATTAATCATCAATTTATTGTCTTTAATTACTTTAGTTAAGTAATTACCTTTAAGTGATTAATTACATTGATTACTTACATTAATTAATCTTAATTAAATATAACACCACAAAGTAATTATCCCTTAATTAAAACCTTTAGTTACTAAATAATTAATTGATATTTAATTATCCAAGGCCTTAATTAACTTAAGATAAACCACTTATCTTAATCACTTACTTAATCACATCATCAAATTATATTTGAAACATTGAAGAATATTTTTTTATATAATTTCCCCAGTATATTTACTCAAAACCCAAAAACAATTTTAAACATATTTTAACTTTAAATTCAAATCTTTAGAAATTGTTTTTAAAACTTATTTACAATTTTCTATTTGAAAACTTGGTTCATATTTTCTTTAAAAACTTATTTACCTTGATATACTTTAAAACTTAATTTTAAAAACTTACTTTACCTTTAAAACTTCAACGTTTTATTTTCCTTTTGAAACATTTAAAAAAATCTCGAGTCATCCTTACCAAACACTCGAGCTTGACTTCGAGTTATCCCACATCTTCTTTTCCTCAAGCTTCTTCATGAAATTCTTCGAGTTGATCCTTCGATTTTCACGTACTCGAACCCGAGCCATTTTCTTCTTCATCGATTATTATGATTCCCAGACACCCAAATAAAAGTATGCATGTGCACAATCAATCGACGACGATCTGATCGTCCCTGAGACCTTCGACAGGTCGTCGTTTACCACCTCACACTAAACATCCACCCAAATCATCGTTTTCTTCAAGAATTTTAAATCGAGCTAAACCATTCTTCCTGGAACCAACACCTCCGACCAAAAAACGTCTCTCCAACAGCAATCTATTTCACCGGAAATCACTCGACTTCGTCGAAAACTATACCACCTCTCAATACATCGATTCCCCCAAGTCCCTACAACTTCGATGCCACCCCACCGTCGAACGACCCATGTTTTCGACATCGACCAAAAACTGCTTCTAAACACTAAATCGACGAACTTCCGGCGCCACAGCCACCTTTAACACCTTCCTCTATTTTTCCGAGGATCCCCTAGCCTCCAGCCATCTCCGGCTTAAATCTCGAAGAACATGGCTTCGCCAATCAATGGCAATTAAAAATAATATGAATTCTGATCAACTCAAGGTTGCTCGCTAATTTCGTTCTTAAAAATCTTGAAACTCACATCAAAACTAATCGATTCAAAATAAGAATTCATTTATATGTTCAGAATTTAAAATCCAGATATATGATTTCGAACTTTATTTTAGATGATCACCGTAAATTTTAATTTTTTTGAAATGGTTACTTGATAAAAAATCTCCAAACCATTTTTGAAAATGAAGTTATACTTCTTACAATCATTTTATATTTAGATATCAAAGCCAAATAATTTTTTTTAGGTGATATGAATTTTGAAACAGTTTTAAGATCATGTAAACAAGAACAGATGTAAATAAAGTCGTTTACATACATGCACATATAAAATCTATAAATATGTATATACATACACAACATGCAGGCATATTAACATTTCTACAAATATTTTCATAGCAAATTACACAACAAGATATATATATATATGTATGTATGTATGTATGTATGTATGTATGTATGTATGTATGTATGTATCTGTATGTATGTATGTATGTTATAACTTAAAGTTTTAAATAAAAGGGTTTTCTCACCTGGGTGTGTAAACAGAGACAACATTTTTTTTATTTGATCTGGATTTTTTTTTGTTTCAATCTGGAATCTTTTCTTGATTTTAAAGAACTTAAACTTGATTGTCAAGATGATCTCTTAATTGGTTCGAACTTCTCCAGATCAGGTTGAAGATGCTAAAGTTTATTATGGTTTTGATTGCTTCTGATTTTAATCTTCGCTTGAATTACCTGAGTTGATCATCTCAGGTTGAAACTTGATCAATTGCTTTGTATTTTCTGGTTTGTTTTTCAAATTTTTTTTTCTTTTTAGTTTGAAGAAGAATGAAGAGAAAGTTGAACTGAGATGATAATCAGGTTTTCTAAAATTCATTTGTTATATGTAAAGTTAAAATTTTAAAGAGATAAGTATGCCATTTGTTTAATTTTCTTAACACTTTTTCATGCATGAATTTGAAATTTTACAAATGTCACTAACATTTATTTTTATGTTCAAACCCTTATTTTAGTTTAATTTATAAATTATACTTTAAACCCTTAACTACTTATGTTTATACTTTTAAACACTTGAAATTTTCATAATAATAGTACTTAAATATAACTTTATATTTTATTTTCTATTTAAATAAATCCATTTTCCTTTATTAACATTTATATAACCTTTTAAAGAAAAATGATTTTAA
Organism: Allium cepa; assembly: GCA_030765085.1. Classification (NCBI taxonomy): domain Eukaryota; kingdom Viridiplantae; phylum Streptophyta; class Magnoliopsida; order Asparagales; family Amaryllidaceae; genus Allium; species Allium cepa. The sequence continues at coordinate 45,975,504 of CM060940.1, read as the reverse complement.
AATTTAATTATACATATACACGTATCTATATGTTACTTAAAAGTTTACAAATGTCTTTATATATTTTTTATATTACTTCATCTTAGTTATATATATTTATAACTTTAATGAATATGGTTTAAAATTAATCAAACAATAATAAATAAATATATAGTATGTATATATTTGAATTTAACTCTTTAAATAGCTTTTGTAAATTTATTTATATCAATTTCAAAATACAACTTTCAAATCATCATATTATAAAAAAAATTCTATTAGTATAGAGTTTCCAAATCCAATATATTGTTCAAAACATTTATTTTTAAATTTCAAATTCAAAAATTAATATACAATCAATTTGTATTTATAAATGAGTAAACAAACAAATATCTTTTTAATAAATTTTAGTCCATTCACATTCTATTTATTTTTCAATTTTTTTTCAAATTAATTCACAATTTAATTCCAAAAATTAAATTAATTACCAATTCAAATTTGATTTAAAAATGGGGATGTTACAAATTTCCTCCTTAAGAAAATTTCGTCTTCAAAATTTGCTAGATAGGGAGACAAACAAAGAATGGATATATAAAGATAGAGAATCAACTTATCAGATCAAACTGAATATCTATTCCGTATTTGGCTTACCAAATCAGAATATTATCAATAAACAGAGAACAACTTGTTCAACACTTCATAAGATACTCAGGTCATCCAGATCTACGAATATGCAGGGGCACTGGTTAGTTCGAAGGGATAACTAACTGTTTGTAGAATATATCTAGATCCCAAAGAATAAATAAATGGATGCGACTTAATTCAGTTCCATATTCGAAATAAATTTCAAATTCGTTGAAGTTTTAAAAATGAAAAGCTGATAGGGAATCGATAAAGAGAATACGAAATAGGAATTAGAACCTTTTCAACAACGATTCGCAGGGCCATCACAATACCGAAGCTCCTCCCTCGAGCTGCCACGAAGCCATCAAAGAATCGAAACTAAATGAGGATCAAAAGAGGTTGAGAAGAAAAAATCAAAAAGTTGTTTCCATTGTTGTAGGGTATCGACCATTTGTATTGGTACTCTCATGTCTCCTACTTCGTCCTCTTCTTGCACTCATACTCACTATTAGTGGATAGTAAGAGAATTTACTGAGGCATATAGACTGATATCTTAGGGATGTACTCATTCTAGGGCATTTTAATCCATATTTCTGATGAGTAACCTAATGTGTTATACTCCTGAGCTAAACTTCTTACTCAACCTTCGGCTCTGATACCACTTGTCACGACCCTGAGTCGACCTACGAAAATTGGCACCCGAATACATCACCCTTATTCAAATGCCATAGATTCAAACGTCGAATCTGGTTCGCCGAAGCTTATAATACATTAAGTAATACAACGCAGCGAAAGAAAAACAATATACCATTGATACATCACCATGAATTCAACATTCTGATACAATGAATATCACATAATCAGAGATACACAACAGCGGAAAAGATAACAACGAAGGAGATAACTCCAACATGATCTTCAAAAGAGAATGAATCTACAAACTGCATCCCAATCCAATGCTCCAAAGATCTCCAAAGTATAGGATCGAACCATCATGAATGTTGAACAGAAGCAACTCCAATCCTAGAGAAATAAATGCGATCGCAAAATCCAATGGTAGGATGCTATCGAATCTACGCCTACTATTTGATTATCTGAAAATTAACTCTAGGCTGCCTGTGTGGAAAAATTGTGGGCATCTAGAGTTTAGAAAGGGAACAATAAAATCCAAGTCAGTCACGGGACTTATGTGAGTAAACAAAAATAGTTTGTCTTTTAACAGAAGAAAACAAAAGAAATTAAAGGAATCCGCAATGCTTTTCGGAAAATGAAACTACCATAAGGCCTCCCAGCACACATACAATGCAATCGAACACTTGGGGGAGATTACTACTTATGATAGTCAAACATGCTTGATACGCAAAAACGTTTTGATATTATTATTATTGCATAGTGCTGAAAACCTTTCAAAAGTATAATATTAATCTTAGCCAACATAGGTACCATTATATTATGCCTGCTATAGCTACCATTTAAGAATGGCAGGTTATACAACTGCAATCGTAAAGGGCGCATATTGATGATTGGATTTCCAATAAATGGTTAGGCAAAGGAACTTCTTGGGCCACAGAGGTACGTCTCTGGAGGGAAGCCCCGAGAACTTAGCCAGCTCTCTACCAACATAAGGCTGGGTTACCTCTATAACTAGGTAACTACTACACGAATATGCCATGCCCCGGTCGTTATCGACCTTTTTTCGAGCGCTCAAAACCGACAACCACAAAGTTGTAAATTTACAGCAACCACATAGGTTAAGTATGTGGGCTCCATACCATGATACCACCCTTTTCCAGAATGAAATGGACATACCCATAGGGGATGCTACCCCTAAATAACCTTGCCACATCCTACATGTTTCGACCATTCCGAGTTGTGAGGTCCGACGAGGTCACGTCCGCAAAGTATGCTTTTCACTCAACACATGATACCAAATTGGAAATGTATCACTAGTAACCATCAACTACATAACCTCTGAGGTCGTACATCTCAGAGAAGGTTGTTAAGCTAAGAGAATAAATTCTCTGCCACCAAACAGAAATGTATGTGATAGAAACCAGCTTTACATCTCAAGGTGTAATGTCAGACATACACCCATACAAGTCTGTTCCGGGTTCGAACAGAACCGAAGGCACTTCACAAAAAAGCTCTTGCAATCTGGATAATCCCTAATCACGTCCGAACTCTCCATCACAAAAGGTGATCAAATCTCTATACCAGGGTTATTCGGTGCAGAGACATTCGGCAGGTAATCCTTTCGCTTTCGTAAATACCTGATCTTCACCACCAATCTTCAAATGCTATCCATTTCATCGTATCACTATTCAAAATGGGTTATATGACACAAGTCCTCTCCCAGCAAAACAAAATAATGAGCGCAATATTTAAAAAACATATGGATACTGGGATCTTAGTTAAGTCACAACTTAAAGCTAAAAAACCTTTCTTCAAATGGTTTAAACGAATTACCATTTTCAAATATTTTAAACAAAGAGGTTCACTTTACAAGGTTTACCAATCTTTCATAAAGGTTAATTCATAGCTTTCAAAACTATTTCAATTCCAAATCTTTTATACAAAAGATACACCTTTAAGATCATCTTCAATAAAAAACAAAGCTCACCAATCTTTAACAAAGATTTATTTATAGCTTTCCAAACATTTCCATTTCAAATCTGAAATCCTTTCAAAAAAACTGGAAATTCTTCCTTTATTTGAAAGTTATTATTATTTTTGAAAACAAAGATTTTTCGTTTCGGGAAAACCCGATCAAATATGCACAAGTTATAGCCTTTAAATATAAACTTGGGTTAAATTTAAATTCCCAAAATAATACTTTTTAAAATAGTTTATAAACCCCTACAAATACATTATATAACTTGTATAGCCTTTTTTCTAAACATATATTTATAGAACTCAAGTTCAAATCTTGAATTCAAATTCAATTAAGCTATTTAAAATTCAAAACTTTAACAGGTTATTTAAAATAATTTTATCTTCAAAACTCCTTTCAAAAGCTTTTCATATTTAAGCCAATTCCAATTCCAAACCATTTTTGGATTCAAAATTCAACTTTCAAAATCATTTTGAATTAAATTTAGATTTTTGTGACTTAACTGAATTCCTCGTGAAATCCATGTTTGTGTGTGTATAGTGTAGTCCAGGGGTTTTACACAATAGTGCAACATCATCAATCATCACAATCCAACATAGAAATATCGATAAGCGGTATAATCCTATATCTCTTATCTTCATTCTCAGATTCACAGATAAATAATACAAATTCACCACAGATAAATAAATTATATTCATCACAGCTCAAATCAAAATAATTCATATCACAAAGTATCACACATCAGGCATATAAAACAATTCAAAGCATTCCATGCAATCCAAACATCCATAAGTAAGATCTGTTAGTCATCCGATTAATTGAAACCAAAATAATAACTAATCTTGGTTAATTAACATTAATTAATTACAAATTATTTTAATTAGTTAACCTTTAACAATAAATTAATTAACCTTAAATTATTAATTAATTACCCTTAATTAATAATTAAATAAATCTTTAATCATTAAGTAATTAACCTTTAATTATTTAATTATTCTTTAATTAATTATCCTTAATTAATTATATTAATTAATTGAGCTTTAATTAATTATCCTTTATTAATTATCCTTAATTAATAAGTGATTGTCCTTAATCACTTATATTTATATTTACAAATTAATTACATTAAGTAATTATTACTTAATCAATCAATCATTAATCATCAATTTATTATCTTTAATTACTTTTATTAAGTAATTATCTTTAAGTAATTAATTACCTTTGATTACTTACATTAGTTAATCTTAACTAAATATAATTCCACAAAATAAATGTCCCTTAATTAAAACCTTTAATTACTTAGTAATTAATATATTTTAATTATCCAAGGCCTTAATTAACTTAAGATAAACCACTTATCTTAATCACTTACTTAATCACATCATCAAATTCTATTTGAAACATTGAAGAATTTTTTTATAATTACCCAGTATAGTTACTCAAAACACTAAAACAATTTTAAACATATTTTAACTTTAAATTCAAATCTTTGGAAATTGTTTTTAAAACATATCTATAAGTTTTGATTTGAAAACTTGGTTCATATTTTCTTTAAAAACTTATTTACCTTAATACACTTTAAAACCTAATTTTAAAAACTTACTTCGCCCTTAAAACTTCAACACTTTATTTTGTTTTTGAAACCTTTAGAGAAAACCCGAGTCATCCCAACAAAACACTCGAGCCTAACTTCGAGTTATCCCACATCTTCTTTTCCTCGAGCTTCTTCACGAATTTCTTTGAGTCGATCCTTTGATTTTTACGTGCTCGAACCCGATCCATTTTCTTCTTCCCCGATTACCATGATTTCCAGACACCCAAATACAAGTGTGCACGTGCATAGTCGATCGACGATGATCTGATCATCGCTAAGGCCTTCAACATGTTGTCGCTGACCACCTCAGCCCAAACATCCACCCAGATCATCATTTTCTTCATGAATAAAAAATCGAGCTATACCATTCTTCCTGGAACCGACACCTTCGACCAAAAAACGTCTCGTCGATGACAATCTAATTCGCCAGAAATCTCTCGACTTCGTCCAAAGCTGCACCAGCTCTCAACACATCGATTCCCCTAAGTCTCCACGACTCTGATGCTACCCCTCCGTCGAACGACCCATGTTCTCGTCATCGACCAAAAACTGCTTCTAAACCCTAAATCGATGAACTTTCGATGCCACAGCCACCTTTAACACCTTCCACTATTTTATTATGACCCCTTAGCCTCCAGCCACCTTCGGCTTAAATTTCAATGAACATGGCTTTGCCGATTAACGGCAATTGACATTAATATCAATTCTGATCAACACGAGACTGCTCGCTAAATTCATTCTTAAAAATCTTGAAATTCACATCAAAATTTAGCGATTCAAAATACGAATTCATTCATATGCTTAGAATTTAAAATCCAAGTATATGATTTAGAACTTTATTTTAGATGATCACTGTAAATTTTTATTTTTTTGAAATGGTTACTTGATAAAAAATCTCCAAACCATTTTTAAAAATGAAGTTATACTTCTTACAATCATTTTATATTTAGAGATCAAACCCAAATATTTATTTTTTTGGGTGATATGAATTTTTGAAACAGTTTTAAGATCATGTAAACAAGAACAAATGTAAACAAACCTGTTTATGGACATGCATATACACAATCTATAAATATGTATGTACATAGACAACATGCAGGCATATTAACATTACTAGAAATATTTTAACAGCAAATTACACATCAAGACACACACACACACACACACACACACATATATATATATATAACTTGAAGTTTTAAATAAAAGGGTTTTATCACCTAGGTGTGTTTGAAACAGAGACAGCATTTTTTTTAATTTGACCAGGATCTTTTTTTGTTTCAATCTGGAATCTTTTCTTGATTTTGAAAAACTGAAACTTGATTGTTAAGATAATCTCTGAATTGGTTTGAACTTCTCCAGATCAGGTTGAAGATGCTGAAGTTGATTATGTTTTTGATTACTTTATATTTTAATCTTTGCTTGAATTACTTGAATTGATCGTCTCAGGTTGAAACTCGTCAATTGCTTTGTATTTTTTGGTTTGTTTTCCATATATTTTTTCTTTTTAGTTTGAAGAAGAATGATGTAACAGCCCAGAATTTTGTCGTTACATTTTTACATTTAATTCATTTTGAATGTTAAATGCGGATTTTCAATTGATTTTGAAATGAGGATTTTGTTAAATCAATAGAATTTGCTTGTAATTTTCAATATGGAAATTCAATTAAAATTTGAATAATAATTAAATATTTGGAATCAGAATAATTTATGAATCCGGATGTAAATAGTTATGAAAATGGTTTCTAAGTTTTATTTTGAGTTTAGTTTGATTTGAATTTTTCTATTGGATTTTTAGATGGAATTAAAGGTCGATAAGTTGAATTTGGAATTTTATATTAATTTAATATTGGAATTTAATAATATAATAATGCAAATAATCATATTTTGATTCGAAATGAATCAGAATAATATCTAATGTGATTATAAATTTTATATGATTTATAATTGATCTAGTAAAGCTTTAAAAGTGAAATTTTAAATGATTTCGACGATTTTGGAAATCGCTCGAATTAATCGACGAGTTAAAATAGCCTTCTGGGGCACAGTCTCAGAATTCGATGAAACTAGTTCCATTGGATCCGTAATAGTGTATTGTTATCGGATTTCAATTTTTGTAGCGTTAGGAGTTACCGTTTATTCATACGATTGAGAAACACGTTGAAATTAAATCGATAATTTAATATTTAAACTCAATTCAAAAAGCTATCTTCTACATATGATCAAATTAGCCTCCAAAACACGTTCCATTGTGTTCGAAATGTAGGTAACATTCTAATCGCCTGTCGGCATGCGTCGTTTGGAGATTGTGTGAAAAAGTTGTTTTAAAAGGGGTTTAATATTAAAATAATATTTATAACAATTGTAGGTATATACGTTTTAGGGCCGAAACCTTATCCCTCCTCAACCGACCCTCAAACAAACCAATGGCCGAAAACTACATCATAATCCCTCGTTTTTTTCTTCGAATCCATGTATTTATGTGTGGAAACTTTAACTAGAAAGTTGTAGGGTGCATCGATCTCTACAGATCCTACGGTTGAGATTGCTTTTCGCATCGCATGGAGGGAGTTATCGAACCGTGTTTGTCAGGAGTTCGTGCTTGTTTTTCACGTCAAGCATAGCACCGAGCTTCACAGGTTTGGGTCCAGGGGAAGGTGAGGCTACCAGCTTCAACGTGGGCTCGGTTGATCATTTCCTAGTGATGAGAAGGGGAGCGATTTGGAACCCTCGGGGGTCGATGATGGGTTCGAGCAACCCAGAGACAACGAACGAGCGAATAGGGAAGATGAAGTATATATGGCCTTGATTTTGATTTTGGGTATGAATTTCTGATGGTGATTTATTGAAAATAAATTAGAGTTTAGTTTAAAATTCAATTCGAAATCTTTAAAACTGAATATCTTAGGCCTACGTGATAAGATTCTGACGAAACAAAAAGCTCCGGAATCGCAGCGACGCGATCTACATGCTACAGTAGATCCGAAGGCATTTGGAGTAAGCGAAAATTTTGAACTAAATAGAACGGTTCAATTTAATTTAAAATTTAAAACGCTCGTCGAAACTCATGGTGAGTTAATCTCACCCACATCTGGAATGCTAGCTTGTTTCAAATAGCTAATATTTAAATGGCTGATTGGTTGATTTGTTGTATATGATAATTATTATCAGATTTGATCGATATTTATTATTGTGCTAACATCTGTGGATGCATGGAAGGTTGGAGGGATCTAACCGGATTCCTCACAAATAGAAATTATACTTAAAATCTGTGATATATTTCATTGATATCCTGTGATAGATAGATTTGGAATTTTTTTATGCTGTGTTATGGTTGAATAATATAATTTGTTATTTAAAATATCAATAAAGTGAAGTAGGAGTAGAAAGGAAATGAAAAGTGATTTTAAGGAATGAATTTAAGAAAATTAAATTAAGGAATTGGTTTGGAATTTGAAATGTTTTGAAACAGTGATTCGAATGGAAACGAGAAACGGAAATTTATAAATTTGGTTTATAAATAAATTGGTATATTTATCGGTGGATAAATTTTGAAAGCATAGATTTTCGGTGGAAAATTCCATAAGAAGGTATAAATTGTTTTAAAAATAAAGATGGATTATTTCTAAAGATGGTAAGTGTTTTCCCTGGAAATTAAGTATGATTTCTAAGAAAGCTTCAAAAATATAACTTAGCGGTTTAAAATGTGTTTAGGATATTTGGAGAAAATGTTACTATTAATTATTTCAAGTACAAAGTAAATATTTATTTAAAGAATTTGTAGTACTTAATTATTTAAATGGGTAAAATAGTATTAAATTTCCAAAAAGGGATTTTAATGTAAATAATTGATTTAACAATTTTATTTCAAAAAGTAATTTGGTTTAAATTACTTAAAACCTCCTCTATATTTTCTCAAGTATTATTTTCTTTTAAATAATTTCTAGTAGCCGTATTTTAATAATTTAAGTATATATTTTGGAGAGTGATTTCCAGGAAATAGGAAATGCGTTAAAATAAAAAGGTGTTTATTTTTTAAGTATGGGAAGAAATTTACGGGATTCAAACGTAAATACGAATTGAGATAAATCAAGCAGGATTTATAAAAGGTTATTGGTTTATTCTGAATGGAAGTGTAGTTCCCTGAAAAGCCAAGTATGTTGTAAAGAAGATTTTTAAGTAAAAGTTAAAAGTTTTAAATTTGATTTTTAAAAGAATGTTTCTAAGAAAATTCTTGATTAAGTTGTAAAAATTTTAAAGGTGAATATTTAATAAACTAGAATAGAGGTAATTATTTTAAAGGGTTTATTGGTATATGCTTTAAAAGAATATCATTAATATTTATATTTTATAAAATAGTTTTATTGTAAAGATAGTTTGGTTAAAGTTTTATTTGAAAAACTTGTATAGGATTTCATAACTTTGTTTTAAAATTTTGTATGACTTAACTTGTATTTTGAAGAAAAATAGTTTATATTTTATAAAGCAGTTTTATTTGTAACATTTTAAAAAGTATGTATATAGTTCGAGTAAAGTATGTAAATAGCTTTAATTTAAATTATTACAAATCTAAAGTAATTGGCTTGGATGTTTTCAGTGAAAATCAATATTTGGGAATTTATTCCATAAGGAGTGTGTGGTTTGAAACTGTTTTCAAGGGATTGAAAGTGGAAATATATCTTGCAAAGTTAATTTAAGGATAATAAATAATTTGGACAATTATTTATTGTTGATGGATGTTTATGAATGTTAATTGATAGTTAAATCACCGACTATCAATATTGGCCAATGCATTGATCGTTTCGAAAAGACCTGGATCAGGATTAATTTCTCGAAAACCACTTCGATCCGGTTTGTACGTTTCTGTGAGGAAGACAAGTTCGGTGTCGAAGATGGAGCAGTGAAGTGCAATGGCTAGTCGCTACTAATCTTGAGGATGTTTCCAAAATGGATGTAGTAGGAGTAGTGCCTTCGGTTCCGTTCCAACCCGAGAAGGACTTGTATGGACGAATGCTTTCGGAACATCATCAGGTGGATGATGGGCATTCTAAGTGAAACGTTCTAAAAAGGTAACGCTTAGACTCAAGCCTCATCAACCGGGAATGACTGAAAATCAGGGGATATGCAGCAAGGCTATGTGGGTAGCACCCATTAGGGTAAGGTCGTCCCTGTCCAGATGTCCCTTATTATTCGGCTTAGAGGTGCGGTTGTTGATCCCAACCGTGAGGTGATCTTACTCGAGATTATCCAGTAAGGGGTAGTCCTGGTCTTATGTTGTAGGGGATTGGGAGTAATCCTCGGTATGGTGATCTAGGCCACGTACTGTGACAGGTGGTACCCCTGTGCCTAGTCATTAATTGGAAATCCATTCTCCCTACGAGCGTTTTACAATTTTTGTTTATATAACCCACTTTGCGGCTTGTAACTGAAATTTAATCATGTAACAATTTCGACTATTTGAATAAGTATTTGTAAATAGGCAATATTGTAATATCGGAGGATTTTATAAAAGTGTTTTGGCTATCGTAAGGTAAAAACCCGACATGTTTATTTGTGGCGTGGTCTTACGAGATGCTTTGATTTCAAAGGATTTTGAAACTTTAATAATAAATTTGGGTGTACTTTTCTCACGCTAGTATTCCAGACTGACTCGGGTGTTATTTCATTATAATGCTCGAGTCAGACCGAGTACTATAGATTACAGGGAAGGATGCTGTGGAGCTCAAGAGAGGAGCTGGAGTCCGAGACATATTATCCATACTTGTTTATATCCGCTGTTGTGATTGTTTGAAATTGTGAGGATAGTAATTGTTTTTTGTTTGTGATACTCTGATGATGTAACATATAAACAAATATAGTTTTCATTTTATGTAAAGATCTGGTATTATGTATTGTATTTTGTTCCACTGCGATTGTGAGATTCTGTTATTGTTTAGTATCTTCTTCGTCTATCTTCTTTCTTTTTCCTCAACAATCTGTCTTTTCCGACACTCGAGCGTCGGCATATAATTCTGTGGTGTATTTCGTATTGATTTTCGTCGGTCGAGAAGGGCGGGTCAAGACAGTGGTATCAGAGCTTAGGTTGGCGATAACCTAGGCTTTGCTGGGGAAATTACTCATTTATCAGAGTCAATAGTGCTCTAGAATGAGTTGCGTGTAATAATAGATATGAGAGCGTACTTGTTAGTGAACATAAAATTGTTTTTATACTGTGTTGACTTATCGGTTGAGTGTTTATGAATTCTATACGTACGGGAAGTACAACCGTATTGATAAGGGTTTCTAAACTCTTAAACAAGATAAACCGACATTGTATTGTTTTTGAAGTGGGTAATGAAATAAATTTAACCAAAATTATATTTTGATATAAAAGAAATAATTTTCAGAATTATTATATATATTTGGATGTTGGGTTATTAATATTAAAAAAAATTATATTTGAAATGGCTTATAACCAAATAAAATTCTATAAGTATGATTTATCCAAATTAAGTATAACCAAAATTTGATTTAAAGCATAATTTAGATCCCAGAAATTTTGAAAAGTGTTTTAAATGTATTTAAAACAAAAGTTTGGGAATTAAGAATCTTGGAAATGCCCAAAATGTTTTCCAAAGATTTGAAGGAAATAATGGAGTATTATTTTGGGAAATATTTTTGAACGGAAATTGTTTTGAAAGGAAATTTGGGAAAGTAAGGAAGCACTGAACTCACTTCAGTCGCTGGAAAATAATCATGACGATGATGGCCACATCATTAGAATTCATTTTCGAGTTTCTAAAGTGATGGATGGTTACCGTGGTGATTGGTTATGATATTTGTTTGAACTTTTTGGGTATGCAAGTTGTTTTATAAATTTCAAAAGGCAAATTTGTTTTGGTAAAACCAAGTTGTTTTGGAATCCGAAAGTTTAATTTGATATTCCAAGTGGGGATTTGTTGTTTATGATTTCAAAATGGTTTTGAAATAGAACCGGGTAATTGAATTCTGAAAGTTGTATAAAAAAATAATGTGAAAGTTAAAAATAGATCCACTATTGAACTTATAAAGTGAAGTTGATTTAAATAAGAAGAGAAAATAAAATTTTAATGCTGGAATTAAAATTTAACTTGAATTAATGGAAATGAATAAAATATATTTGCATTTAACTTAGGATAAGTTAAATATAAAGTAAAATTGAGTTTGAAATTGAATTAAATTGAATATAAAATTGAAATGTACAATGATTATAGTTTTGTAATGAAAATTTATACCCATAAGCTATTAAGTGTTATACTTATGATATGAAATTGTGGATTAAAATTGTGCAATGAAAATTTATATCCTTAAGAATTTAGTGATACATACATGTATATATATATATATAATTTGGAATTGTGATTATAAGATGTAAATGGATTAAAATAAGCAATATAAGCTTTTATGTAAATAAGTTAGTGAACATATGAATAGAGAAATAAAGTGTAAAACCAAAATTAAGTGGTTGGTATTTTATGGGAAATTCAAAATTTAAATCTTAAATGAAATGTAAAGTGAGATACGGCAAGTGAAATGTAAAAGGATGAATGGACTTAGGTTACTAAATAAGTTTTATAACTTATATATTAGAAATTAAAATTTTTAATTGAATGGAGAAACAAAATTTGGATTTAACTTAAATTAGAAGGAATTGAATTGAATTTGGATTGAGTTGAAATTAAAATTTACTTGTGCTATAAATAATCTTGACTGAAATTCAATTCTTATTTAAGTACTAAAGGAAGTGGTATGAATTTAAGTTGGCTAAAGAAAATTTAGTTAAACTTGAATTAAATTTGGAAAAGAATTGAGTTGAAGGAAAGTTTAATTTAATCGAAATGATATTGAATAATTAAATTCTCACTCAACCAAATTCAAAGGAATTGAATGAGGATGAATTTAGCGAACGCTAAATTAAATAAGGGGAGTAATGGGATGAATAGGATTTTTGTAGCTTGTTAAGAATATTTGAAGGGGTAAAGTAAAATCCCAGTTCTGGTATGGAATAATTGGAATGGTTATGTTATTAATAAATTCAGAAGTGAATTAAGGAGGTGAATTAAAATTTAAAATGGATTGAGTAAGTAAGCAAATTGAATTAAATTTTTTAATGGATTGGAATTTGATTGAATAAGAATCAAATCAAACTGGAAATAAGATTAAGGTGAGAAGAAATGGAGTTATTATGTTATTGAAATAACTTAAGCAAATTAGAAAATGATTTTGGGCGAGCTTTATACGTGGTCTTGAATGAAATAATTGCAATGAAATAAGAATGTTTAGATTGTGAACAATGCAGAATTGAATAAAATTAATATAAATTGAGTTGGAATTAATTTAAAATGGTTATAAGCTTAAGTAATGGTTATTGCATGAATAACATTTAAGTTTGCATAGAAAATTTGTCATTTTGTTACAAACGGAAGCAAATTGTTTAAAAGAAGTAAATAAGTGGTTTTTGAATAAATTGGAATGGGTCGGAATTTAGTTTAGTGGATTTGCATATAAATGGAATGAATTATGAATATAATGCAAATATATCAACTTTAAAAAAATAAAAATTTGATTGTGAATCAATATGGAATTGAATTGAAGTAAATTGATCAAAGTAAAGCACATGTTAATCATATAAACTCGGATATAAATCATTCGAGTGGAATAAAATGAAGTTTGGGTTTGTTAGGGAAACTAAAATAGTGTTTAAACCTGTGGATTGCTTATAACAGATGGATTACATGCAGGATTATGAAATTTGTTTGTTTGGGTATGTAATTGATATGTTTGGCTAAGATAAATGAATGGAATGTTTTTAAATTTTCAAATTATTGAAAACTGGTGTGTTTGTTTAAGTAAGTACTGGTATGGGAGGCAATCGACAGAGTTGGAGCGCGTATTTGCAATATAATTAGCTGCTTGCTTTTAAAATGTTAATCAAAAGGTACGCCTATGCAAAAATTGGAAAATGATATATATTATGGTTTTTTTTTCAATCGTGTGGGTCGACGTATATATATTTATATCTATTTTGATATTGTAAAACGCTCTTCATACAAAAGAGATGCTGTCAAAAATTTTCTAAAATTTTTGGAGTTAGAATTTTTTTTAGGAATTTTGAAAATATTGGTTAACTAGGAAGATTGTTTTGAAATGGTGTTGCAAACAGAGCATTTGAGTATAAATAAAGCAAGTGGTTTTGGATTAAGCTAAAGGTTTTGAGAAGTGAATGTGAGTTTTAATTGAATGAATTTTGGGGTAAGTTAATGAGTTTAGTAGCATTTTTATACCTTAGCAAATTTCAGGGACGAAATTTTTATAAAGGGCGAAGAATGTAAGGACCCATAATTTTGATCGTTAGATTTTGCACATTTAATTCATTTTAAATGTTAAATGTGGATTTTTAATTGATTTTGAAATAAGGATTTTGTTAAATCAATAGAGTTTGGTTGTAATTTTCAATATGGAAATTCAATTAAAATTTGAATAATAATTAAATATTTAGAATCGGAATAATTTGTGAATCCGGTTGCAAATAGTTATGAAAATGGTCTCTAAGGTTTATTTTAAGTTTAATTTGATTTGAATTTTTCTATTGGACTTTTAGATGGAATTAAAAGTCGATAAGTTGAATTTGGAATTTTATATTAATTTAATAATGGAATTTAATAATATAATAATGCAAATAATCAGATTTTGATTCGAAATGAATCAGAATAGTTTCTTATGTGATTATAAAATTTATATGATTTATATTTGAGCTAGAAAAGCTTTAAAAGTGAAATTTAAAATGATTTCGACGATTCTGGAAATCGCTTGAATTAATCGATGAGTTAAAATAGCCTTCCGGGGCACATTCTCAGAATTCGACGAAACTAGTGCCATTGGATCCGTAATAGTGTATTATTATCGGATCTCAATTTTCAAAGCGTTTGAGTTACCGTTTGTTCGTACGGGTGAGAAACGCGTTGAAATTGGAATCGATAATTTATTACTTAAACTTATTCAAAAAGCTATCTTCCAAATATGATCAAATTAGCCTCCGAAACACGTTCCGTTGTGTTCGAAATGCGGGTAAAACATTATAATTTCCCGTCGGCATGCGTCATTTGGAGATCGTGTGAAAACGTTGTTTCAAATGGATTTAATATTAAAATAATAATTATAACAATTGTATATATATACACACAGGTTTTAGGGCCGAAACCTATCCCTTCTCAGCCACCTCTCAAAAAACCAATTGCCGAAAACTTCATCATAATCCCTCATTTTTTTCTTCGAATCCATGAATTTTTGTGTGGAAACTTCAACTAGAAAGTTGTAGGGTGCATCGATCTCTATAGATCCTACGGTTTAGATTGCTTTTCACGTCGCGTGGAGGGATTTATCGAGACATGTTTGTCAGGAGTTCGTGCTCGTTTTTTGCGTCAAGCATAGCACAGAGCTTCACAGCTTTTGGACCAGGGGAAGGTGACACTACGAGATTCAACGTGGCTCGGTAGATTGTTTTCTAGTGATGAGAAAGGGGAGCGATTTGGAACCTTAAGGGGCCGATGATGGATTCGAGCAACCCAGAGACAACGAACGAGCGAACAGGGAAGATGAAGTATCTGCAGCCTTGATTTCTATTTTGGGTATGAACTGCTGATGGTAATTTATTGAAAATAAATTAGAGTTTAGTTAAAAATTCAATTCGAAATCTTTAAAACTAATATCTCAGTCACGCATGATCAGATTCCAACAAAACAAGAAGCGTCGGAAATCGCAGCAACATAGTCTACCCGCTGTAGTAGACCTAGAGGCATTTGGAGCAAGCAAAAATTTTGAATTAAATCGAACGGTTCGATTTAATTTAAAATTTAAAATGCTCATCGAAACTCAAGGTGAGTTAATCTCACTCACATTTGGAATGCTAGCTAGTTTTAAATAGCTAATATTTAAATGGTTGATTTGTTGTATATGATAATTATTATCTGATTTGATCGATATTTATTGTCATGCTAACATCTGTGGATGCGGGGAAACAGGTTGGAGGGATCCAACTGGACCCCTCACAAATAGAAATTATATTTATAATCTGTGATATATTTCATTGATATCCTTTGATAGATAGATGTGGAATTTTATTATGTTGTGTTGTGGTTGAATAATATATTTTGGTATTTTAAAATATCAACAAAGTGAAATGGGCGTAAAAACGAAATGAAAAATGATTTTAAGGAATGAATTTAAGGAAATTAAACTAAGGAATTGGTTTGGAATTTGAAATTTTTTGAAACTGTGATTGGAATGGAAAAGAGAAACAGAAATTTATAAATTGGGTTTATAAATAAATTGGTATATTTATCGATGGATAAATTTTGCAAGCATAGATTTTCGGTGGAAAATTCCATAAGAAGGTATAAATTGTTTCAAAAATAAAGATGGATTATTTCTAAAGATGGTAAGTGTTTTCCCTCGAATTAAGTATGATTTCTAAGAAAGCTTCCAAAATATAACTTAGCGGTTTAAAATGTGTTTAGGATATTTGGAGAAAATGTTACTATTAATTATTTCAAGTACAAAGTAAATATTTATTTAAAGAATTTGTTGTACTCAATTATTTAAAAGGGTAAAATGGTAATAAATTTCCAAAAAGGGAATTTCAATATAAATAATTGATTTGACAATTTTATTTTAAAACGTAATTTGGTTTAAATTGCTTAAAATCTCCTTTATATTTTCTCAAATATTATTTTTTTTAAATAATTTCTAGTAGCCGTATTTTAATAATTTAAGTATATATTTTGGAGAGTGATTTCCAGGAAATGGGAAATGCGTTAAAATAAAAAGGTGTTTATTTTTAAAGTATGGGAAGAAATTTACGGGATTCAAACGTAAATTCGAAGTGAGATAAGTCAAGCAGAATTTATAAAAGGTTCTTGGTTTATTGTGAATGGAAGTGTAGTTCCCTGAAAAGCCAAGTACATTGTAAAGCAGATTTTTAAGTAAAAGTTAAAAGTTTTAAATTTGATTTTTAAAAGAATGTTTTTACGAAATTTCTTAATTAATTTGTAAAAATTTTAAAGGCGAATATTTAATAAATTAGAATAGAGGTAATTATTTTAAAGGGTTAATTGGTATATGCTTTAAAAGAATATCATTAATATTTATATTTTATAAAATAGTTTTATTGTAAAGATAGTTTGGTTAAAGTTTTATTTGAAAAACTTGTATAGGATTTCATAACTTTGTTTTAAAATTTAGTATGACTTAACTTGTATTTTGAAGAAAAATAGTTTATATTTTATAAAAAAGATTTATTTGAAACATTTTAAAAAGTATGTAAATATTTCAAGTAAAGTATGTAAATAGCTTTAATTTATATTATTATAAATCTAAAATAATTGGCTTGGATGTTTTCAGTGGAAATCAATATTTGGGAATTTATTCCGTAAGGAATGTGTGGTTTGAAACTGTTTTCAAGAGATTGAAAATGGAAATATATCTTGCAAAGATATTTTAAGGGTAATAAAAAATTTGGGAAATTATTTATTATTGATGGATTTTTATGAATGTTAATTGATAGTTAAATCACCGACTATCAATATTGGCCAATGCGTTGATCGTTTTGAAGAGACCGAGATCGGGATTAATTTCTCGAAAACCACTTCAAACCGATTTGTACGTTTTTGTGAGGAAGACGAGTTCGGAGTCAAAGATGGAGCAATGAAGTGCATGGGCTAGTCGCTACTAATTATGAGGATGTTTCCAAAATGGGTGTAGTAGGAGTAGTGCCTTCGGTTCCGTTCAAACCCGGGACAGACTTGTGTGGACGAATGCTTTCGTAACATCGTCAGGTGGACGATGGGCATTCCAAGTGAAACGTTCTAAAAAGGTAACGCTTAGCCTCAAGCCTCATCAACCGAGAATGACTGAAAATCAGGGGATATGCAGCAAGGCTATGTAGGTAGCACCTATTAGGGTAAGGTCATCCCTGTCTAGATGTCCCTTTTTATTCGGCTTAGTGGTGCGGTTGATGATCCAAACCGTGGGGTGATCTTACTCGGGATTATCCAATAAGGGGTAGTCCCAGTCTTGTGTTGCAGGGGATTGCGAGTAAACCTTGGTACGGTGATCTAGGCCAGGTACTTCGATAGGTGGTACCCTAGTGCCTAGTCATTAGTTGGAAATCCATTCTTCCTACGAGCCTTTTACGATTTTTGTTTGTATAACCCACTTTGTGGCTAGTAGCTGGAATTTAATCATGTGATAATTTCGGCTATTTGAATAAGTATTTTTAAATAAACACTATTATAATATCGGAGGATTTTATAAAAAGTTTTTTGGCTATCGTAAGGTGAAAACCCGACATGTTTATTTATGGCATGGACTTAGGAGATGCTTTGATTTCAAAGGATTTTGAAACTTTAATAAACAATTTGGGTTTATTTTTCTAACGCTGGTGTCCCAGACTGACTCGGGTGTTATTTCATTATAATGCTCGGGTCAGGCCGAGTATTATAGATTACCGAGAAGGATGCTGTGGAGCTCAGAAGAGGAGTTGGAGTCCAAGACGTATTATCCATACTTGCTTATATCCGCTACTGTGATTGTTTGAAATTGTCAGGCTGGTAATTGTTTTTTGTTTGTGATACTCTGATGATGTAATATATAAAACAGATATAGTTTTCATTTTATGTGAAGATCTGGTATTATGTATTATATTTTGTTCCGCTGCGATTGTGAGATTCTGTTATTGTTTAGTACCTTCTTCTTCTATCTTCTTTCTTTTCCCTCAACAATCTGTCTTTTCCGACACTCGAGCATCAACATATTATTCTATGGTGTATTTTGTGTCGATTTTCGAGGGTCAAGAAGTGCGGGTCGTGACAAAAGAGGAGAAAGTTGGAAATAAAGTGATAACTAGGTTTTCTTAAATTTATTTGTTATGTATAAAATTAAAATTTTAAAGAGATAATTATGCCACTTGTTTAATTTTGTTAACACTTGTTCATGCATGAATTTGAAATTTTACAAATGTTACTAACTTGTATTTTATGTCCAAACCCTTGCTTTAATTTTATTTATAAAATATATTTTAAACCCTTGAGTTCTTACGCTTATACTTTTAAACACTTGAAATCTTCATAATAATAATACTTAAATATAGCTTTATATTATATTTTCTATTTAAATAAATACATTTTCCTTTATTAACATTTATATAACCTTTTAAAGAAAAATGATTTTAAAATTTAATTATACATACACATGTATCTATATGCTACTTAAAAGCTTACTAATGTCTTTATATATTTTTAAATTACTTTATCCTAGTTATATATATTTATAACTTTAAAGAATGTGGTTTAAAATTAATAAAACATTAATAAATAAATATATAATATGTATATATTTGAATTTAACTCTTTAAATAGCTTTTCATAAATTTATTTATATCAATTTCAAAATATAGCTTTCGAAACATCATATTATAAGTATAAAACAAATTTTTCTATTAGTACAGAGTTTCCAAATCCAATATATTATTCAAAACATTTATTTTTAAGCTTCAAATTCAAAAATCAGTATACAATCTATTTGTATTTATAAATGAGTAAATAAACAAATACCTTTTTTATAAATTTTATTCCATTCACAATCTATTTATGTTCCAAAAAAATTTCAAATTAATTCACAATTTAATTCCAAAAATTAAATTGATTGCCAATTCAAATTTGATTTAAAAATGGGGATGTTACATGGACTCTATGGTGAAGATCGAGATGAAGTTCAGAGTGCAAGGGCTGTTGTCATTAACTCTAAGGGTGATTCCAAAATGAGTGTAACTAAATAGTGCTTTCGGTTTCGTTCTAACCGGGAACGAACTTGTATGGATGAATGCAATCAGACCATCGTCAATGGAGGACGATGAGCTTTCCAAGATAAGTGTTCTAAAAAGGTAATCGTATCCTCAAGCCTCATCAACCGAGAATGGCTAAAATAGGGGCGGTGCACGAAAGGCTAAGTGGGTAGCACCCAAGTAGGATAAGATTTTCCCCTATCTAGAGGTCCCTTCATTCGGCTGTGTGGGCGGTTGTTGGCCACAACCGTGGGGTTGTCTTATTTGGACTATCCAGTAAGGGGTAGTTCTGGTCTTGTGTTGCAAGAGATCAAGGTGGACCCTCGATACAATGATCTAGACCACGTACTGTGACAGGCGATACCCCAATATCCCTGCCATTGTATGGAATCCAATCTCCAATAAGTGATCTCGGACTTGATTGTATGGCTACGTATGCTGGAATTTAATGATTGTACGACTATGCGAATATTTATTTGAAAACCCTAGACACTATTATAATATAACCAAATTCCCTATCAAATGTTTTGGTTATCGTAAGGGAAAAACTTGTCCATGTTTATTTGCAGAGAGTCATACGAGATACCTTTTATTTCAAAGGCTTTCAAGTTAAACAACTTAACCGTTTACTCATACCAGACCCATGTCTGACCCGGAGTTTATTTCTATTTTCTTAAACTCTTGGGCACTCAAGTTTTTATGAGTAGCCAAGTGATCAGGTTGGCTTGACGAATTTTGGAAAGGATGGAGTAGGAGTCTTGGCATATCTATATACCTATTTCCCCTGTGCTGGTATCTTTTGTCGGTTGTATTTTGAAATATAATGGATAGACAGGTCTTTACGACTGCCTACTATAATGTTGTAAATGTATTGAATCTGATGTGTAACGACTATGTAATAGTTTTGTGATATATTATATTTTTCTGTTTCCGCAGTGAGATTCTAAGATTGTTGTTTCTTTCTTTCTATCTATTCTTTTCCTACCTATTTCTTTCTTAATGATGATATGTCTTTCTATGGAATGAAAGGCGGGTCGTCACATTTGTTCACTTCCAAATTAAATCAAATTCAATTCCATTCTATTTAGATTCACTTACTACCAATTTGGATTCAATTATTTAGCTGTCAATTTGATTAATTCAAATTTCATATGGATTTCTATACAATCAACTAACACCCATCTAACAACCAATGTATATCCAACATAACCAATTTTATTTACTTTGCTTTACATTCATTTTGGTTTAACACATTTAATTATTCGGTTTCAAATTTCATTCGCTTTTAATGAATTAACACTTACATTTATTATTTCATATCAGTTCATTCACATTCGATTGATTAACATTCAATTCATTCATTAATTCAATTACTAATGCATTTTACAACTAAAGAAGAATTTCATTATATAACTCAAGTTCATATTCGTCACTTTGTTAATTTACTTCGATACCAAAATCAATTTTATTTAACATCACTTGAATTAAATTCCTTTTCAGACATCAACTTTTTAACTTAATTTAAGTTTCATCTCTAGTAATTTTATTTAACTTCTACTTAAGTCAAATTCATATCACTATTCAAATTCATATTTTGTTCTGCTTAACAACATTGTTTAACCATTTTAAGAATGGATTTTAGTTACATTTTCTCACTTAATAAGTTATTTAATGTAACGACCCGTATTTTACGTGTCGATAAGTCGTAAAATAGTTGCACTAAGTCGTTTGTATTGCTTGAGTCGTGTTGAACCTAGGTGGTAGGGTTTACGGCTTAAAGGGGTTAGGCCGTGCAATAGCTAGCTCGTGAGTGGCCTAAGTCGTTCGGAATTGAGTCGTGACCGACTTAGTGCTTAGGTCGTGTGATAGCTTAACTCGTGTGGAAGTTAGCTTAGGTTGACTACGAGTTACGACTTAGGGGCTGGAACGGGTTGGTAAGTTGCTGGGCTTATAAGTCGTAAACGACCTATAGGATGTAGATGTGACCGACCTAAGAAGGCTATGGGCTAACGAGTTAGTGTGTGAGTGAGTTAAGGAGGATGAGTCGTTTGACCGAGTTTAGTGTTTTACGACCTAAGGTAGATAGGTCGGTAGAGCGACCTAAGATAGTTAGCGACATAGGGTTAACAACCTAACAGTTACGAGTTATGATTTCTGACCGACCTAAGTTTGGACCGACCTAAGGAAGCTAGGTCGTAGACGAGTTAAGGCTTGGTGGTTAAGTCGTCATGTTTTAGGTCGTAGCATAGTTAGGTCGGTAGGTTAGTTATGTCATTAGACGACCTAAGGAAGGCCGCTATGAGTTGTTAGGTTGTAACTCGTGTTGCTTGATAGGTCGTGACTAGGTTAGGTCGTATAGAGGCTTATGTGTTAGGTCGTAAGCTTTTAAGTCGGCAGCTAGGTAGGTCGTGTAAGTGCATGTGTGTGCTAAGTCGGCCTTGTTTGTTAGGTCGCATAGGAGTTAGGTCGTGAGATCTTGTGTGTTTGGGTAAGTCGTAGGTCGTTGGTTCGAGTTAAGGAAGGCGGCTGTATTTTAGGTCGCATGTACTATTGAGATTTAGGTCGTAAACGACCTAAGTTAGGTCGGGGATCTTTAGGTCGGCAACGACCTAAAACTGGGCGACGACCTAAGGGTGAAATCAGCCTATAAATAGAGGGTTTTGGCTCACTTTTTGGCACCGGTTTTTAAAGCGACGAAGTGCTGCCATTTTGGGAACTCGTCTACAACATTTCTTCACTTCTTTTCTCCACTTTAATCGAGTACTAACATCCATTCAAGATCGAAGATCAAGATTGAAGATTGAAGAGCCAAAGTTGAAGATCTTCATCCGATGAAGCTAGATTTCACCATTTCAAGCGAGATTTCGACGAATCGAGCTTGAATCCTTGCTGTCCAGATCTTAAGTTGATAGTTGTTGAACTGTTTGGGTGATTCGGTGAGTGGTAGTTATCTCTCATGCGGACCCAAAGGAGTATATTGGATTGGTGGCTTGTTTGAGTGTTAAAGTTAGAGATTTCATGCATTTTTCTTAGTTCCAAGACTAGATTCATTACTTTTGAAGATGTTTACCTATGCAAGTTCAATAAACAAGTTATAGAGACAAAACCCATGTTTTATATTTGATAGATCTATGCTAAAATCCATGATTTCATATATGTTACACTTATGCTCATTTATTTACGAAATTGCCATTATAGTTGATATTACTTGATTAGATCTTGTTTGAATGCTTGATTGTTTGGATGTATGATTGATTTGATTGTCTCGAGTTAGCTTGTAGTTGATTTGGGACAAGATGGTTGAAGATGATTCAAAAGCTAAGTGGAAAAGCTCTTGAATGGTGAAAGCTGCTGTGGCATATGAAGCGGATGATGAAGCTCATATGGATGGGTTCGAAGACTTTGCTATAGTTAGAGGAAGCGAAGTATGATGACGAAATGGACTTTGCCATGATATGTTGAGGCGAAGTATGATGATGAGATGGACTTTGCTAAGATGCGTTGGAGCAAAGCATGATGTGGAAGCCTTGGTTTAATCCAGACGGGATCATCCCAAGCATGTTGATTACTCGATGATGCGGTTCGAGTTGGTGGATAATGGTGGGCTCGAGAGGTGCTTGATCTATAATGGGAATAGTCGTCAAGGAGGATGACTAGAAGGCTGAGATCTTATCGTTATTGAAGGTTCTAGCAAGCTCAAAGCAAGAGTACGTTGGGTAGATCCGTTATACCCAGGGGCGGGTCATGATGACGTGCTAGTACTCTGGGCTGATGCGTTCGGCTTAGGCATGGGTCACGGTGACGTGCGGAGTTATGTCTAGAACCAGGGTTTCCATTAGCCCTTGACAGATGGTTGAAAGATGAGTTGGTCATTCAATTAACGATAAAATCAAGGCAATGATAAGAGTGATAGCCAGAGTCATGGATGTTTGGTTGTATCATCATTCGGTCTCAAGAGCGGTATTTTCTGGGTGCTTATCTGATCTTGGTTTAGGCCTTGGGGGTTTGTATTTGGAAAACACCGACCTTGACTCGAGTGATTATTGCTTTACTTTAATTGCCTGCTATGCTATGCTTGCTTCTCCTTAGTGTGTGTCTGGGGGCTATCACTGTAGAAAGAGGTGGAGTGGGATGGTTTGGTTCCTATTCCTTTTGTTCCTTATACTCTTTTGGTATGTTTGATAGTTGATTTACTGCTCACTAAGACTGTTGTCTGACTCAAGGTTTTATGTCTCCTCTTATTACCTTGGGCTGTTCATCCATGTTTGGGATGGGCAGACTAGGTGACAGGTGGCAGGTGCTGATCTTAGTGGCTCACGCTGATGATGACGAAGACGAGCAGGAGGCTTTACATATTATTTTCATATTCTATGTACTGGATATTCCGCTGATTGTTGATTACTCTGAGTGCTATGTAGTGAGGCTTCTTGTATTCATGATTCAGACCATGTATAAAGCTATTATGATTAGATGATGATATTCTGTTCTATGGGATCTTCACTATATTATATTTCTCTATTGTATTTTATCCATGCGCTGTGAGTTTTACGATAGAGTCTGCGATGTTTATTCTACCCTTGACGGTCACTCATGGCTGCCTGGCACACTTTCAGCGCACGATTTCCTTGTTTTGGTGCGGAAGTCATGGGCGGTCGTCACATTTGGTATAAGAGCTTTGGTTAATCGATTTTAGCCAACGCTCGCCGACGTAACTACGTAAGAGAGACGTAATTGTATTTTGATGGATGATTACTATATATAATATAGTAGTTTAGATGGATTTGAACTCCTTATGTAGTTGTTCCTCAAGGTGTTCTAATCAGTCCTTTTTGTAGATACTATGGATGAGTCGAAGAGGGAGACCAGTTGCAAGGGAAGGCCGTGCCGCTGAAGGAGTTGCTGATTATGGAGCTATGTTTGAATCCATAATGACTTCTATCATGAGAAGGATACCAGCTCCAGGGCCATTTGTAGATGTTGGAGTTCAAGTTCAAGCTCCAAAACCGGTGGATTTTGCCAAGCTTTGTAAGGATTATACTGCTTTTGGAGGGAAGGTTTTCTTAGGAACGGAATCGACTATTGAAGTCCAAAGATGGATGGATGCTTGTAGGAGGATCTTTGGAGATTTAGGAATTGAGGATGCAACTAAGAGGAAGCTTGCATCGAGACAGCTTCAAGGGAGAGCTACTGATTGGTGGAATTCTATCACCATAGATACTCCAGAAGAAGAGATTACTTGGGAGCAATTCCAAGTCAGATTTGAAGCCAAGTTTATCTCTACAGCTTAGAAGTCTGTTTTGTTTAAGAAGTTTGTTGAACTCAACCAGGGTGGGAGGCCAGTTCTTGAGTATGTTTCTGAGTTTGAGGCTCTGTCCAAGTATGCTAGATCGTATATTGAATCTCCCTACCAGAAGAACGAGAAATTCGTGACAGGCTTGGACAGTTATCTTGGAAGACAGTTGGTGGATCATCTGGACGATCCATTTGAGAAGCTGGTGGAGAAAGCTCTCAGGCACGAGAGTTTGTTTCCTAAGGAAGTATCTGTTGTTGCTGTGACCAAGGAGGAGTCTTGTAACGACCCCGGATTTTATAAATATTTAAATTGATAATTAATTGAATTTTTGAATTTAAAATTGTTAAGTAATTTCATTTTGAATAAAATTTGTGAAATTTATTTGATTAAGTGATGCGAGTTTCCCCGGATCCAAGTATATTCTGTATAAATCATTTACATTTAAAATACTGTAAATATGTGTATATATTGAATGTATATATATATATATATTTGGGTATATATGAGCAAATTTTATATAATATATATGTATATATTGAACTTGAGTTAAAATCTCAAGTAAATGGTTTAAAAATAATCATAAAATACAGATATTTGACATGAGTATAAAATAAATAAATAAGTAATAATAAATATTTGAATTGATGGTTAATAATGATTTGAGTTTATAAAATAACATAAGATAATAAATTTGAAGTAAAATAATAATAATTATTATTTATTCTAGAAATAGAAATTAATATAAAGATAAGATAAAAACAAACAAAAGAATGGAACAAATACATATAGAATAAAACCTATTTAACAAAAGAAAAGAAATAAAATAAATAAAAACAATAAGTATAAAACAAATATTAACAAACAAATTAATCAAAGTAACATATAGCTATATACAAACAAATACAAATACAAACTTGGCAATGCAAATAAAAGTATATATTTTTACATAAATAAACAAATGCATGGAAAAAAAAAAAGAAGAAACAAAACCACATAAAGCTGCAGCCACCAAAGCAATGTATAAAGTAAAGGAAATAATGAACTAAAATATAAAACAAGAACTTTAGCACAGCAAAGAATGTATATATGCAACTTAACATATGAAGTAACACAAAGAAAACAAATACATTCAAGTATGAAACAAAAGAAGGGTTATGCAGGCAAGTTAAAAAAAAAAAAAAAGCAAGAAGAATAAACAAAGTAAAAATAGTATCTAAGTATTATAGTACAAACAAGTGTAAACATAATAAATGCAAACATCTATCAGCCACCACTATCTCTAATGTTTGTACAGCCGAGCTAAAGAAGAAAATCATGCAAGACACAATGTAAACATGTAATATGAAACATAAAGTAAAGACTGCTATAGATACATGGAGATATTACCTAACATGCTTTCATTTAATGCAATTACTCCTCTACAGGAAACAAGATCCCATCAGTAAAATAAAAAAATAAAAAAATATTGTACAAAGCATTATAATATCACCCAGTACAAGCTTGTAATCCCTGTACATCCTTTCTATATATATCATTCAACTCAAACATCAAGAAGCAAGATACAAACCAGTTCCAAATTGAAGAAACCTGTTCTCTGTCTTCCACAAAACAATGTGAGTAACATTTCATTAAAACAATTTGAAGAATAAATATGTGAGTAAACAACTTTAAATTAAACTGAATATATTTAGTTGTTGTTTGTTAAGTTTGAAATCTGGAGTAGTTTGATATGCATATACATATACTGCCTCTGTTCTTCAAGTTAAAGTGAGTAACTCTTCTTTTAAAACCTTAAGTACCTACATTAGCTTCAAGTTTATATCTGGAAAATTAGTATGTTGAATTTATTCCTGGGTGAATATATGAATGTATTAAATATGTATGTCTGTACAAATTTGAGGCACCTCTGTTCTTATTTTCCCAGACTCAGATGTGAAATCAAATCCTTATCTCTTGATCTAGCAAACTATTAACACTTAGGATTAAAACAAAACTGTTTGTTATAGCATCTATTAAAGCTTAGAAATTTGTTTAAGTTAAAACAGTTTGCAAATATTCTCTGGAAACCCAAATTCTTGGAACAAACTTAAGATGGGTAAATTTTCGAAACTCTCAGTTTTCAAAGTCAGGTATGCGAATGGAATCTAGATGCTAAAACATGATTTTTAAAGTTTAACGCCTGATTTTTAGTGATAAGGATTGAGAGTAATTTGTATGTATCTGCATTTGACATTTCAAGTTGCCATGGGTGATCTAGTCGACTGGAGGGGTTGGATTTTTGTGTGGAGGTAGAGGAGTTTACGGCATCGCTGGGAAAAATGCTCGGAGTTGTCACTAATCATCGTGGCGACAGCGGTAGGCAAATAAAGTTTCTAAACCTAGTTTTAGTCTAGGGTGGAAAAATGGGTCGCTGATGATCTCCGGGTGCATCGAGTTGGATGGGATTCTGGGGATAGGCTCGTGAGGGATCGGAGATGGTGTGACCAAGGTGGCACGAGGCCTGGTGGTCGGAGATGATGATGTGGCGCATTGCCAGGTATAGGTAGGGAGGAAGATGCAATGTCCAGGTTTCGGAATGGGAAGCTCGTTTTCGATTTCAGGTGATTGGACGCATTTCGATGGTCGAGATGAGATGTTGAGGCAAGTACTGATGTGTGGCGATCGGTGTTGATGATCAACGGTGGCTGGAACCACCGTGCATATGCACGGTGGTATATTTGCCTGATGATGTTAGTTTTTGGGAAGGAGGTGGGGATGCTCGGGGAAGACTCGAAGCAGTCGAGTGACAATCTCGGGGAAAACTCGCGTTGGTCTCGAAGAAAACAAAGTAGTGGCTCGAGTAGATGGGTTTCCAGTTTTTTTTAAAAAAAAAACAGAAACCTGTCTGCAAATTAAAATTTTAAGGCAATTCAAATAAATTTGAAACTGGAAACAAGATTTAAACAGTGGTTCAAAATTTTAAAGTTAAGTTTAGTTTTCAAATAAACTCTTAAATCCTTAAGTTTTAAAATAAAGTTGAATTTTAAATAAAGAATTTAAAATCAAGAATTTTAAGCAAGTTTAAATCAATGTTAAATTAGAGGATTCAAATTCATTTTTAATCCTGGAAATTTGAATCAGTTTTTAAATCTAACTGTGTTTTAAGCAAGTTTAAAAATCAAATAGTTTTTAGAAACAATTATTTAAACTTGATTTTTGATAAACTTCCTTTATAAAAGGTCTTTAAATGAAAGTTAAATAATTTGTTTTACACTTTAATATTATTGAAGTCATTAACAAAGAAATGAATTACCTTAAAGATAATACGATAATTAAGTAAATTTACTAATATTATAAATAGGGATAATTTATTAAATTTATAAATTAATGGTTTAGATCTATTTATAATTAGAGATTAGTTAAAAGTAATTAAGGAAATATTATTAGTTAATGAAGATAAATTAACTAGAGATTATTAAGAAATTAAATTTATGTGATTAATTTTGATAATTCATTAGATTAATTTATTTAAATAATCGATTATAAATTATTTAAATGTAATTACTAAATGAAAGTAATTAAAGATTAATCGCTTATAGAAATAATATTTGGATCTTTTGATTTATTAAAGATAATTAATTATGAAATTGGTTTAAAGGAATGATTTAATTAATATGATTAATTTATAATAATTTAATTAATTAAAGTGTTTGATAAATTTGTTTATATCAAATGATTGGGATTAATAAATCAGGATTGTATAATAGATTCATAACTAATTAAATTTATTTACTTGGAAATAAATTGAATTAATTAAGATAAATAATTTATAAATCCTGCTTATAAATGACTATTGAATACTTGACCTTGCTTAGGAATGATTGTATTGTATGAAATGCCTTGAATTGATTATCCTATCTGATTTGTGATATTTTGTTCTGTAGATTGAGCAGTGTATGTTTATTTGCATTTGTATATTATCTGTGAATCTGTGAATAGACGATGAGCGCTATAGTTTTAAATCGCTTATCAACTATATTTCTGTGTTTTGATCTGTCATGATTGAATGGCGTTGCACTATTGTGTTAAACCCCTGGACCACACCATACACACACAAATATGGGTTTCACGAGGAAATCGATTAAGTCACAGATGTTTGAAATAGTTAAATTTGAATTTTTAAATTCAAATGTTTTCGAAATGGAATCGGAATAAATATAAAAAGCTTTTGGAATGGAATTTCAAAATAAAATTTATTATTTTTAAAATTACTTGATTAAGTTTTGGAATTTAAATAATTTGATTTAAATTTAAATTCAGTACTTGAAATTGAATTCTATGATTTGAAATTAGGGATTAAAGATATTATAAATATGTTGTATGAACCAAGGATTTCAACTCGTATAAATGAATCAGATTTCCAAAATGAAAACTGTTGTTTTCAAATGATAAACACTTTTAGATAAGAACGGAGATTCCAGTTAATTAGGGGAATTTCAAGATTGAATAGGGAAATGATTTTCCTAAGTTATGAATGAATTCTTTTTGAAAGCTATGAATTTAAATCTGTTTATTTTTAACAGATTTAAATTGATGATTTGTTTAAATCAAATTAAAATGAAATTGTTTTGAAAGCTATAAGTTAAATCTTTGATTTGAAGATTTAACGAGTTAATAAAATTGAAATGAAAATTTATTTGGAAAATCTGTGAATGAATCTTTTGTTTAAAAGATTAAAATGTGAAAATTGTTTAAAACCGTTAAAGGTTGTGAAAATGAATCTTTTTGTTTAAAGATTGAAATGGTAATTGGATTAAACCATTTGAAATAAAGTTTTGAATTATTAAGTTGTGACTTAATTAAAATCCCATTATCCATTTGTTTTTGAAACATCATGCTCACTATTCGGTTTAGCCGGGAAAGGACCTTTGTGTCATATAACCCATTCCGAATAAGTGATTCGACGTTATGGATAGCTTTTGAAGACCGATGATGAAGACCGGGTATTTGCGAGAGCGATAGGATGACCTATCGATTGTTTCTGCACCGAGTCGCGCCGGTATAGAAACTCCCATATGTGATGGTGAATCCGATCAGGATTGTGAATATCCGGATTGCAAGGACTTCTTAGTAAGTGCCTTCGGTTCTGTTCGATCCCGGAACAGACTTGTATGGATTATATGCCTGACATTACAATTTGAGATATAAAGCCGATTTCTTTCAAATAAATTTCTGTTGGTGGCGGAGAATTTATTCTTTGCTTAACACCCTTCTTTGAGACGTACGAGCTCAAAGGTTATATAGTTGAAGTTATCAGCGATATATCCCATTTTGGTAATGTGACATGCTGAGTGATGTTGAAATGATCATTGTGTTGATTATTTGTGATAGGATCGTTTATTTGATCGTCTATCCTAGTGATCATTGTGTTGATCATTTGTTGACCCAAAGCATGGCTTTTGTATAAAGTATGTTTTTGTGGACGTGAATTCGTCGAGCCTCACATCCCGGAAATGGTCAAAACAGGAAAGATGCGGCATGGTTATTAGGGGTTGCTGTAGCTCCCC